>CM053585.1:400145784-400173400 GCA_028646515.1 Pseudochirops corinnae
TTTTATTTTTTCCAATTACATGTAAAGATAGTTTTCAACATTCATTTTTTGTAAGACTTTGAGTTCCAAATTTTTCTTCCTCTCTTCCCTCCTCCCTCCTCAAGACAGAAAGCAATCTGATATAGGTTATACAGGTGCAATCATGTAAATGTATTTCTACATTGTTGTGAAAGAAGAAACAGAACAAAAGGGAAAAGCCACAAAGACAAAAAAAAGTGAAATTTGTATGCTTCGATCTGCATTCAGACTCCATAGTTCTTTCTCTGGATGTGGAGAGCGTTTTCTACTATGAATCTTTAGAAATTGTCTTGGATCTTTGTATTGCTGAGAAGAGCTTCAGTTGATTATCATGTTTGATTATCACACAATGTTGCTGTTACTGTGTACAATGTTCTCCTGGTTCTGCTCACTTCACTCAGCATCAGTTCATGTAAGCCTTTCCAGGTTTTTCTGAAATCTGTCTGCTCATCATTTCTTATAGCACAATAGTATTCCATTACATTCATGTACCACAACTTGTTCAGCCATTCCCCAACTGATATGCATCCCCTCAGTTTCTAATTCTTTGCCATCTCGTGGTATTTCTTAACACCATTCAGGGAGTTTGCTCACAACTGTGGCTGATTCTTCTGAAGTGGTTGGTACCAGATTTGAGATACAATTGCTCTCTCACATCCAGAGTCAGAATGCCTCAAGGATATCTGAAACTTTTTAGCCCTTTCAGGCCCGGGGAGAATGCCTCTGAGCTATTTAAGACTTCTGATCCTTTACTTGGGTCTCACTACCCCATCCTCCACACAACGGGTGTCCTCCAGCAGGCAACCTTCCTATGAATAAACTATGAATCAGCTCCTGTTGAGTTCATCTCACTTATCTCCTCCCTCCCTCTCCCAGCATTCCAAGAGTTCTCCATCAGCTCTTTCTACCCATTTTGGGAATTTGGATGAGCTCCTCCCTTTCTTCTCCCTATTCACTTTCCCATTCACCATTTTCCTTCAGGGTGGATGAGTTGAAGCATAGGAATTAGCTATGGCTTCTCTCTAAAACTTCTCCTGAAATCTCTGAAAGCAGGGGAGTGGTACCACTAGAGGTTCCCAGTGGGCCTCCACAACACATGCACTAAGTAGGAAACAGGGTAACGTGGCTGTAATGACCAAGATTCATTGCTGCACTCAAAATAACAAATCTAGAAAGCTGGGAATGACTTTGGAGTCAGAAGATTTAAATTCAGATTTTAGCTCTCTTTATAACTGAATATGTGGTTATGTGAGTTGAATGGATATTAGGTACAAAGGCAGGCATGGAAATGTGGATCATAATGAGGAGGTCCTCATAGGCAGTAGAAGTCACTTTGGGAAGCTATAGCTTTGTGGGTGATCTTAAAAGAAGGAGAATATCCTGACAAGCTAGAACCCTACCTTTCCTATCCCTACTCCTAAGATTTACACCTTGCTTCATTCCACAGAGAAGTCAAGTGACATCTTAGGACCATCAGATGGAGATCTGGGAAGATACGGAGTGAAATGGAAAGTTTTGGGGATTTTAGGATTAGAGGACCTGACTTTGTTACTTACCAATCGTGTGCCCCTGGGCAGACCACTTTAACTTGGCCTCTAACGTTCTTCCCACATCTAAAACTATGTTCCTCTAGACCTTTGGGGGCCTCAGTTTCCTTCTCTGAAGAATAGTATAGCCCCTGCCCCAGGATTATTGTGAGAAAATTGCTTTGAAATCCATAAAGCATTAAAGCTATTATAATAATATTCCAGCTCCCTCATTTTATATGTAAACTCTGCATATTTATAAAACTCAAGAGCTGGAAAAAACTTGAAAGATCATCTGATCTATCCCTCATTTACAAATAAAGCCTTGTCCAAGGCCATACAAGTAGTTAGGATCAAGCAACTAGTGGCAAAGCTGAGACTAGAATCCAGATGTCAACTTCTTTTTCCATTTTTCCATTTCCATTCATTTTAATGTTACTTTTGTAAGCATACTAAAGTGAACATTGCTGAGTCTTCCCTTCCCAGAGGAAAAGGACTGGTTGAAAAACTTAGAGAGTTGTCTGAGTTTAAGGTTGTTTTCTTCTCCACCCACTCTAGTTATCTTTCCATAGTACAGGGTCCAGGGGGCCCTCAACATCAGGACTCAGTCAGGGCCAGTGACTCACTGATGCTAATAATAGGACACTTAAATAGCCTTTTCTGATTTAATTAATAACTGAAATTTCTACAGCACTTCAAAGGTTTATCAAATTTTTTTTCTCAACAAACCTGTGAGATAGATCCTATGAGTATCATTCTTCCCGTTTTACAGATGAAGGAGCTAAGACTCTGAGAGATGAAGTGAGTTCCTTAAGGTTTCAACCTTGGTTCTTCTCACTCCAAGTTCAGAACTCTTTCTGTTCTGTCAAGAGCACATGACCTGTTTATCATACCACCCAACTGCTCATGACCCTATGGACTACAGCAGGCCAGACCCTTCTATCATCCCCTGCCTCTCAAAGTCTGTCCAAGTCCATGTTTGTTGCTTCCATGACACTATCTATTCATCTCATCCCCTATTATGCCCTTTTCCTTTTGCCTTCAATCTTTCCCAACATCAGGGTCTTTTCCAGTGATTCGTATTTTCTCATTAGGTGGCCAAAGTATTAAAGCTTCAGCTTCAGTATCTGACCTGCCAGTGAAAAGCCTGAATTCATTTCTTTGAGTATTGACTGATTTGACTTCCTTGCCATTGAAGGGACTCTCAAAAGTCTCCAGAACCACAATTTGAAAGTGTTGAAGCTGCAGTGCTCAGCTTCCCTTATAGTCCAGCTCTCACTTAGCTGATACGCTATTCAATAACCTCCTCAGCTTTCAACCTCTTAGATCTATTATTCCCTAATACCTGGACCAAGTATTTTCCTTTTTGACAGAAGCTCAGAGTGAATGAATGCTTTGACCCTATTTCTATAAGCAGACAATTATTTGATTTCAAAGAATTTAGCCTCAATAGGAGGGGACTGGAATGAATGGCTGTCTTTTATAGAAGAGAAAATGGAGAGAGGTCTAATAAAAGAAAGGGCTTCAGATATCTAATACTTAGAGCAAGAAAGAACTGAAGCTTATTTAACAACCCCCATCTCCCTCATTTTACAAACGAGGAAACCGACCAGAAGAAGGGAAATTATTTACTGCAAGTCATATAGGCAGGAATTATTAGTCAGGATTCACACACAAGTCCTTTGACTCCAGACCCAGTGCTCTTTCTCCTCTGCTACCCTGTCTTACATAGGAGGAAGGACCTAGAGAATGCTGGCTACTCAACTTTCAGCACTAATCTTCCTACCCAACAATCCAAGCACTTCAAGAAGAGAGCAAAGATTGGCTCAGCAGCAAGGTGTTCCCCTCCTCTGCAAACCTGGACTTTGCTTCACAACAAACAGTCACGGGGATGATTGGGATCAGCTGTTGGGTAGGCAGTCCAAGGTGGCATAGATTAAAAAAAAAATAAATCACACAGTCTCCAAGTTGGAAGGGACCTTGAGGTCATCCAGTTCAACATATACCTGAAAGAGGCAGCTAGGTATTCAGTGGGTAAGAACATTGGTCCTGGAGTCAGGAAGACCTGAGTGCAAATTTGACCTCAGATATTTACTAGCCATATAACCCTAGGCAAGTCACTTAACCTATCTGCTTCAATTTCCTGAACTATAACATGGGGATAATAATCCTTCCTTCTGGGCTTGTTGTGAGGATCAGAGGAGAAGATATATGTAAATGCATAGCACAATGTCTTACACATAGTAGGTGCTTGCTAAATGTTTGTTTTCTTCCTTCTACCAGTGAACCAGCTTCTACTTGTAGACCTAGACTCCCCATTGGGAGAGGGGCAGCAGAGAAGCACCTCCAGAGCAATCCATTCTATTTTCAGATAACTCTAATTGTTAAATTAGTTTTGTGACTTGCACACATTTTTCTGGCCCTGACTTCTGGGGACAAATAAGATAAGCCTTATATTTCTTCCACATAGAAACCCTGCAAATATGCAAAAGCAGCTATGCTTTTCTCTATATATCTTTCTAGGCTGTAATCTTGATTTCTTCAAGTATAGTAAAAGTGGAATGGAAAGATCTCTGACTCAGAAGTCAGAGAATGTGGGTTCAGTTACTGCCTCTGATAATTACTAACTTTCTGACCTTGGGAAAGTCACTTGACTTCCCTGTGCCTCAGTTTCCTTGACCATAAGATGGGTTCGAGAGTCTCTGTAGTTCCGTTTCTCAGTGTAGGATATTTCTGATCCTCACGTGGCATGATTTCAAACATCATTCTGCTTGCACTTCTCTCCAGCTTTTCAAGTCTTCCTAAAATGAGGTATCCTGAACTAAATGCAATCTTCCAAATGTGGTCTCACCAGGGATGCCCCTTTTGGGGATACAATGCTTCTCAATGCAACCCAAGATCTCATTATCTTTTTTGGTGGTAGTAGTATACTTTTGATTTCCAGTAAGTTTGCAATATACTAGCTGATTTCCAGTTTTCCCAGCAGTTTTAATTGAATATTGAGCCTTTATTTGCATAATTATCTTTTCAGGTTTATTGAAAATTTTTCTATTACGTTGATTTGCTTCTGCATATCCTGTATTAAATATATTCCACTGATCAACTCTTAAGTTTTGGAGCTGGCACTGAATAGTTTTATAACTACTACACTGTAAGGTAGCTTGTTATCTAGTACTTTGATGCTCCCTTTCCTCACTAATTTTTTTCATTTTTCCTTTGAAAATCTTGACTTTTTGTTTCTCCAGATAATTTTTTAAATTGCATTTTTCTAGCTTTGTGAAGTAATGTAGCAGCAAGCACCCTAGCATACCCAGCATGGCTGCTAGCACAGGTTCTTGGATCTGCTTTTCTAAAGGAAAGCAACTCAAAATGGGTTTAACCAAACATATCATTTAACTAATTGAGGGGAAAAAGTCAGTACCCTGAACTTCAGAGAATACAAACAGAAGTTACAAGCAGATGAAGAAATACAGACAGAGAAACAGATCAGTAGACAGGGCTTCCAGCTGTCTGACCATTACATCCATACCTAGTTAGTCACTAGAGAGGGAAGCACCAATATTTGGGTTTTCAAAGCCGGGTATCTCAATGGCTGCCCAGAGTTTCATCTGGCTAAATCACACAACTCTTTCCAAAATGCGCCCCAAACCAAAACCTCACATCAGGGTATATATAGCCTTCTCCTGGGTCAGAGAATGTCACAACCCTCTTGACCCACTGCCCAATCGCAAAGTAACAAGGTGTGGGCATTCCTGAAAAAGAAGCCTCCTGCCATAGACTCCATGTGACCACATGCAGCCTAGTAGGGGGTAGAGTATATTTTCAAATCAGGGAAGGTTCTCAGATTCACTTAAACCTATCAAGGGCCAAGGGGCAGGAAGATCTTCAGATTCCTATTACAAGTAATCATTTAGTAGTTTGGCATGGCACTGAGTGAGCTCTTTAATTTAGAAAATATTGAAATATATTTTATATTGACAAAGCCTAATGATAAGCAATGAATATATCTTTGTTTAGGTCTGACTTTGTCTTTATCAAGAGTGGTTTTTTGCTAGTCTCATGATCTTGGGCAAGTCACTTAACCCCAATTGCCCTGCCTTCCCCCCTCCAAAAAGCAAAAAAAAAAAAAAAAAAAGAGTGTTTTTGTAGTTGTATTCATATAGTTCCTTTATATATATTGGTAGGTAAACTCCTAAGTATTTTATACTTTCAATGGTTATTTTCAATAGAATTTCTCTATCTCTTCTACTTGGGTTTTGTTAGTAATATACAGAAAGGATGGTGATTAATGTAGGTTTACTTTGCACCCTGATATTTTGCTAAAGTTATTGCTTTGCTCATTTTTAGTTGACTAAATATAGAATTTGCTATGTAGGGCATTAAATCATCTGCAAAAAGCAATGATTTTGTTTCCTCTTTGCCTATATTTACTTCCTCAATTTCTTGTCTTTATGTTTGTCTTTCTTATTATTTGTTGTTATTGTTATAGCTAGTAATTTTAGCATTATACAAAATTATACTTTACTATACTATTTTATCATATATTTATAGCATATATAATATGCTATATATTACATATACTATGTGTATACCGATGATGAATATCCTTTTGCTGTCTCTGATGATATTGGAAAAGTCTCAGGCTTATCATCATTGCATTTAATGTTGATTCTTAGTTTTTGATAGATGCTATTTATCCTATTAAAAAAGGCCTATTTATTCCTATGATGTTTGGTGATTTCTTTTCAAACAGGAAATGATGTTGTATTTTGTCAAAAGCTTTTTGTCAAGCTATTGGTAAAATAATGTAATTTTTATTATTTTTGTTATTAATATGGCCTAATCTGTTTATAAGTGTTCCTAATATTGCACCAATCTCAACCAAAGCAATATGCCTGGTATAAATTCCACCCAGTCACAATGTACACTCTTTCTGATAAATTTATGTAGCCTCTTTGACAATAATTTATCTTAAAATTTTGTGTCAATATTCATTAGAGATATTGCTCTATAGTTTTCTGGTTTTTCTCTCCCCAGTTTAGTTTATCTTGACCATAGAAAGAAGGTGGAAAAATCTCTTCCCATTTTGCAAACAGTTGTAATGGGAATGGGAATTTGAAGATATTCCCTGCCCCTTAATAGGCCAAATGTCATCAGATGGAGCTCACGGCAGGAAGGGCTTGCTAAAATGGTATAACAGGAAGGATGGAACAGGAAGGAGCAGGGGAGAGAGCCAGAATTGCTGGGAGCAAGCAGCATGGAGACTAAACAGCCAGTGTGAATGAGAGAGGGGTATTTTTGCTTAAGGGGGCCTGTTTTGTTTTGAAGGCCTGATGGAGGGAAGGTTTAGGAATGTTGGTATTTGCTGCATTGGTTACATGTACCAACTTCTTAGTTGCTATGATGGATTTGACTTTCTGGTTTTGGGATTTGGCTTTCTGGTATTTGAATAGATGTTTTGGTTCTGTCTTCCATGTGGAGAGTCTGTTACATTTTGTGATTCACAACTACACCAGCATATTCATAGCTGCCATAGGCACTGTAAATATTGCATTGATGTTATAACAGTTTAGGTAATATTGGAATTAATTATTCTTTGAAAGTCTGATAAAATTCACTTATAAACCAATCTGGGTCCTTTTCCCCCACCCCCTTTGAAAGTTCATTTATGGCTTGTTCAATTTCTTTTTCAGAGAATGGATCATTTAAATTCTCTATTTCACACTCTGCTACTCTGAATATTTTATAGTTTTACAAATGTTTATTTAATTTAAATGGTCAGTTTTGTTGGTAAATAGTATAATTTTCTTTATGACTTTATTCATTGTGATTTTTTAAATGATTTTTTTATACTGGAAATTTGGTTTTCTTCTCTCTGTCTCTCTCTGTCTCTGTCTCTCTCTCCCCCCCAACTACTGATTTAATCTATCTTACTGATTCTGTAAAAAAAGAAGAAAACACCATTGTTTTATTTATCAATCCAATGGATTTTGCTTTCAATTTTGTTAATCTCTTTTTTGATTTTCAGAATTTGTATTTCAGTTTAGTTTTGCTTTTTAATTTGTTGATTTTCTAGGATTTTTGAAAGTTTCTTGCATAATTCATTGGTCTGTTCTTTTTCTTTTTTGTTGATGAATGTATCTAGATAGATACAGTCCACACACCCCTTTCCCCCCAAGAATGCTTTGGCTACATCCCTCAAATTTTGGCATATTGTCTCATTATTTACATTTTTTGTGGCCTTCCCTATTGTTTGGGATTTTTCTCTTCTTTAGGATTAAATTATATAATCTCCAGTGCATTTTAATCACTTCTTTAAAGATCATTTATTTAAATATTTTTATTGTGTTATGATTGATAAAGAATATGTTTAGTCTTTTTGTTTTTTCTGACAATTTCTGTAAGGTTTTTATGCTCTAAAAGTGCCACATTCATCTCTCTCTCTCTCTATCCCCCCATACACACACACACACACACACACACACACACACACACACACACACACACACACACACACACACACACCTTTTTCCTACCAAAAGTTCATTCTGAGTTTTAGCAATCTGACTCTGTTTCTACAAGACTATAATTTTATCTCCTTCCCTCACTACCTACTCTTATTTCCATCTTCTGTTTGTTCCTTTTTATAAATCTAAGTTATTTGATAAATTCCCTGTGTACACACTTTGCTCTCATTATTAGAATTGTTTTCTCCTTATCAAAATTGTTTCTTTGTGTGCCTTCTGAATTTAAATTTTGAGAACATTCCATCCCCTCTGTAGAATTTTAGTTTGAGTCCCATTTATCCTCTCTCTGAATTCTTTGAAATCTGCTCACCCCAAATCTAGAGTGCATGACAAACTATGTCCAGATTTCCACTCCTCTATCACAAATTCTAAGATGAAGTGTTACCTCTCACAGCCACGCCCAAACCTCAACTCAGGTTTCCATTATTTCCACTCCCTTGTTAATGAGAATGAGATCCAAAATAAATATTCCCATGATTGATTCCTCTATATTTTGAAGGGAGAAATTATCATAAAGAATGTCAAGAATTTAATAGATACCTTACTTTTCACACACACACACACACACACACACACATGCAGAAGGAGAGAGAGAGGGAGAATCTAGATAATTGAAATTTCCCATCATTATTCTATCATACCTCTATGTCAGACTTTGCTATCTATTTCCTGATCTCCTTATCTGTTTCCTCTTTCTGTCTAAGTTATCCATAGTCTGAACTCCAATAACAATATTTCTTCTGTTTCTGCCTCCATTGATCTTCACCCAAATGTTCTCCACCACACTTCCTCCTTCTACTTGCTGGATTTCCTCACATGAATTTTCAGTAGTACAGGACATAGTGGGACTTCCCCTAGGGGGCAACTGGTTATTTATGTTCAATGGCACCAATAACACTAACCTTTTTTTTTTTCATCATTTTTAGAAGGAGAGGACAGGAACAGCAGTGATTTAAAAACTTTGCTTAGCAACCTGACACTGGGAAATTGCCTGGTCTAATTGGTGGAGGCTATAACAACCTGAATGTGGGGTTGGTGTAAGGCAGCTAGAGACAGCATAAGCATTCATAACAACCAGACCTAGAGTGTGAGTATATTGCCACAAAGTCTTGGGCTACCAAGGAGAAGGAGATGAAAAGATCCACTGTGGAAAAGGTGGGGAAAAAAAAGCACTGGGCTCAGAGTCCGAAGATTTGGGTTTTACTTATGGTGTGACAGCTGTTGTGATCTCAGACAAATCACTTCATTTCTCTAGACTGCATCTTCCTCACCTAGATTATTATAACATCCTCCTAATTGGTCTCCCTGCCTCAGGTATCTACCCACTGAAAGACTATAGCTGTCTAAATGATTTTCCTTAAGCACAGTTCTGACTGTGTCACTTCCTTAATCAATCATCTCCAGGTTCATTATTCCTCCTAGGATAAATGATAAGCTCCTCTATTTAGTTTTTAAATTCCTTCACAACTTGGCCCTAAACTATCTTCCCAGTCTCACTAGACACTACTCACCCTCTCATACTTTGTGGTTCATCCAAGTTGGCCTTTTCTCTGTTCATCTTTCATCTCTGTGCCTTTGCACTGGCTGTACTCCCTGGCTACTCTCCATACCTTGCTCTCACCTCATAGAGTCTCTAATTTTCAAGGTAATTGGGGATGAGCTCAAGAAAGTTCCTGCTTTTACTCTGCCATCTTGACGCTGCCCACCTCCTCTCTCCCCCCCAGTCTCTAATTTTCTTCAGGACTCAGATCAAATGCTACTTTCTCCAAGAAACTTTTCCTGCTAGTGCCTTCCTATTTTTTATACACTTGTATTTGTTCTCTTTATACTTGTGTATATATGTGCTTTTGTCTCCCTTGTTGCATATAAGTGCATTGAGAGGAGGGATTATTTCATTATTTTTGTATCCACAGTATCTAGCATAGTCTGTGGCACATAGTAGGTACTTAATTGCTTGTGATTAACTGATTAATTGATTGCTGCATAGAATGAAGAAGCAGAGGAATTCTATGAAGAGTCTGACAAGGTACTCCAGACTATGTCAAACACTTGTTCTTCTTGCCAAGCAGAGATAGATGGCAGCCAAGGGCATTATGAATGAAGGAGGAAAGTAGAAGATTATTGGCAGTATTTACTTTTTTTGTTGTTTTTTTGTGAACTAAAAATAGTGTGAGAGCAAGACTATAGAAAGTTTGGCATGAGATTCAGTTGAGTCACATTATCCCAAAAGCATTCATAGATGAAACTTATAAGACAATTTATAGAAATAAAATGGGACAAATTTGTCTCTATTTCTATAAGTGTATTTTTATCATCATAGACACTATCACATTTGCACCCTAACACCTCAGTTTCTAATGTGAAGAAGTTGAAATGACCCTTAAGAAGTTGAGAAAAGTATAGAGCAGATCAAATAGAAATGGAGAAAATTTGTGTTTGAGGAAACACACCCTTGAAAGTAATGAGAGATAATCTTACAAGATTTTTTATAGAGGACAAGAAAAGAAAAAGAATGAGAAAAATCCTATATGATATTAATCTTCACAAAAGGCAATTGAGAGAATATTGATCAGTACTGACCCACATGCCTATTTTCTTTGTAAGAATGATCTACATCTATATCAATAGCATCCTTGTTGAAAATAAAGGAAATAGGAAGGCTTTAATAGCAGATCACATCTTTGTAGTCACTTAGTGACTGAAAGATACATCAAATATAAAATCTCACTGTGTAAATTTGTTGATTACCAAAAAGCACTTGACTTGGTAGAGCAGAAAGCATTCTTAAATGGTCCCTTCCAACAACAAATCTCTCATACTATTTTTATAGATTCTTTTACAAATAAAACCACAGTGATAACTTTGTGAATAGTCCTCTGATTACTAACACAAGGTAATATATAAAGCAGAAAACTCTCTAACATATTTGTCATCATCATGGAGGACGGCTTGTGAAAGGCCTAAATGGAAAGATTCCCTATCGTTGGTGAAATCCTCTAGAGCAGTGGTTCTCAACCTTCCTAATGCCGCAACCCTTTAGTACTGGTATGTGGGTGTATCTGCATGTGGGCGGACCCGCCTGGAGTTGGATAGAGGAGCCCCCTGTGAAAGGGTCATTCGACTCCCAAAGGGGTCGCAACCCACAGTTTGAGAACCACTGCTCTAGAGGTTCCTATCTATGGATAATATGTGCTGATTGCATTAAGACCCAGAACTTTACAGGAAAACCTCAGTGAGATGAATGGTTATTCAAATGAGATAGGCCTAATAATTAATATAGGAAAAACTAAACGGATATTTTTATTGTCTAGAACATGATATGTAGTTGGATGGTCATTCTACTTAACTAGTGTTTTAGTACATAAATCTTGCACATACAAATGAGTTTGACCTGAAAGTGAATAGGAGGAAGAGAGAAGGCTTACACTGTGCTTTTAACACTCAACAAGCAGTTTTCTGCAATGAATACCCAACTTCTAAAAACATGCTCTTCTAACTGTGTCAAAAAGAACTTGATCTGGTTGTATATCTTCAAAATCCACAATCTCAAAGGAATTCAAGTTTCAAGTGACTCAAATGGGCAATGGAGATACTTATGGTGGGAATTAGTAGGTTACAATCTATTTCCAATGATGACCTAAAGGTAAAATGTGATGCAAGCGATACTATCAAGAGATAGACATACTTCACAATGGGTGGAGGAGAGGTAGGAGGGAGGAAGAGAATCTGGAGCTCAAAACTTAAATGGAAAGAATGCTAAAAATAAATGAGAGAGAGAGAGAGAGGGAGGGAGGGAGAAAGGGGGAGAGAGAGAGAGAGAGAGAGAGAGAGAGAGAGAGAGAGAGAGAGAGAGAGAAGGGAGAGAGACATAGTGTCTTTCTCGAGCTCCATTTGTCCATTTCCAGATGTTGATATTTCAGTTTGTCCCTTAGGCACCTAAAACTTAGTATGTCCAAAAGGGAACTCATTATCTTTTTCTCCAAGCATATCCCTTTTCTGAATTTTCTTATTTCTGTTGAGGGCATCACTATCCTTCCAGTCACTGAATTTCTAGTGTTATTCCCTTTCTTACACTCCACCTACCTCATTCATTATCACACCTTGTCCTTTTTCTCTCCACAGCATCTTTTATCTGTCTCTTTTCATCTACTCACATGGCCACCACTCTACTTCAGGCTTCTTCTTTGGATTATTGTGAAAACTTCCTGTCCTTGGCCAAAGTCTTTCCCTAGTTCAATCTCCCCTCCAATCTAGCTGCTAAAGTGATTTTCCTTATATACTAACCATGTCAATCTCCTATTCAGTGAACTCCAGTGGTTCCATGTTGCCTCTGTTGTTGTTCAGTTGTTTCAGTTGTGTCTGATTCTTCATGACATCCCATTTGGGGTTTTCTTGGCTAAGATACCAGAGTGGTTTGCTATTTCTTTCTCCAGATTATTTTATATATGAGGAAACTGAGGAAAACAGTGGTAAGTGACTTGCCCAGAGTCACACAGCTAGTGAGAGACCAGATTTGAATTCAAGTCTCCAGGACTGTTGCTCTATTACCTGTACTACCTAGCTGTCCTACTGCCACTAGGATCAAATATAAACTCTTCTTTTTGGCCTTTAAAGCCCTTTACCTTTCCAGCACTGTTACCCATTACTCTCCTTCACACAAACTGGCCTTCTTGCTGTTCCTCACAGGGCACTCCATCTCTCATTGTATTGGTTGTCCCCCATGCTTGGAGTACATTCCCTCTTCACCCACCCCTCTTGAAATCCCTTGTTTCCTTCAAAACTCAGTTCAGGCACCACTTGGTACATGAGTCCTCTGCTAGCACCCACTCTCCAAAATTACCTACTAATTATTTGCTATAGTTTTATAATATAAGCATGTGTGCATGTATATGTTATCTCCTCCAATAAGCTCCTTTAGGGCAAGGACTATTTAATTTTTTTCCTTATATCACTAGGATTTAACACATCATCTTACACATAGAAAATATTTATTTTTTAAATTTATAGGTACTTACTGATCGAATTGTATAATTTTGACAGCCCAACTCCATAGAATTATTATGACAGTACTTTGTATTTAATTCAGCATACCTTAAGAGCTTATGGTACTCTTGCAGATAAAGTTCTATGTTTTCTTGAGGGAGTCAGCATCCTTGGTAGCAGCTCTAGAATCAGCCTGACATAGCAGCAAATACATTGGATATAGAGTCAGAGAACCTGCTTTCTGCCTGACATTTATTAGCTGTGTGACCTTGAATGAGTCATTTCAGCCAATCAATAAGTATTTGTTAAGGCCTACTATGTGCCAGGAAATGTGCTAGGTCCTGAGGATACAGAGACGAAAATGAAATAATTTCAGCTCTCAAGGAATTTATATTCTGTCAGGGGAGACAGGAATGCATATAAGTAGATAAATATAAGCTACACACGAGTGTTTGGATTTAAAACAGCTTGGCTCATGTGTAGTATTGACAGATATCTCATCTAACCTCCTCTGGGAGACTTCCTGGGCACTTGTTCCCTCACCAAGACAGTAAATGGACCAGGATTATCTATATCTACCACATATCAGATATTTGTAGTGTAGGAGTGTGATATTTTGGGTGGCTCAGGATCAATGCCATTTTCCATGATACTTTGCAAGAGGAGCGTAGAACAGCTTGCCTCCACCAACTCCCTCCCACCAAAAGCTGCTTGGCAAAAGACCATCACAAATCATTAATAAACTTCTGTCAAATTAATCAGTAAACAAAAGTCAGAGAAGAGATTAGAATAGATCAACGAATACACAAGGGAAAAAAAAATGGAATCTTTTACTGGGAACAAGATAAGATCTTGGTTCAAACCAGAAGAAAGAATGATCTCACCTAGAGGAAATCCCCTTCTCAATCTCTAGGTCTGCATGTATTTAAAGTCAAAGCACATGTTGAGGGTGAAGGAGTGGAAGTTTCCTCCACACATATGTGGCTCCAAGAGTTCGCTGGAAGCCATTCAGACATTAGAGCCTTGCTTCCTCTCTCATCATCTTAGCTCATCTCTCTGGAAGTTCTCCAATTATCTGAAGAATTCCTTTCTCTGTCACTCAGTCAATTGTCCAAGCATTTATTAGGTGCTTATGATGTCCCAGGCACTGTGCTAAGTGCTGGGGGTACAAAGAGAGGCAAAAGACAGTTTCTGATCTCAGCAAAACCAGAGGATTTTATATTTGATCTTCAAGATAATAGTAAGCCACTGGAGTTTATTGAGTAAGGGGATGCCATGGTCAGACCTCTGCTTTAGGAGGATCACTTTGACAAGGTTTGTGGCAGGGAGACCAACCAGCAAACTACTGCAATCATGTAGGCCTGTACCAGGGTTGTAGCAGTGACAGAAGAGAAAAGGGGGCTTACACAAGAAATGCTACAAAGGTAAAACCAATAGGCCTTGGCAACAGATTGAATATGGGGTGGTGGTGAGAGAGAGAACTTGAGGATGACACCCTAGGTTGTATGCTTGGGTGACTGGTAGGATAATACTATCCTTGATAGCAATAGGGAAGTTGAGAACAGGGTAAAGTTTTGGGGAAAAAATAATGGGTTTAGTTTTGGATATGTCAAGGTTATGATGTCTCTGTATTGGACATCTAGTTGGAGATGTAAGTCTAGAGATCAGCAGAGAATCATCAGAGTAGAGAGGATAATTGAATTCATTGAAGCTGATGAGATCACCATGTGATCTCCTACAGCAGCAATCACACTGGTATACCCAGGATAGCTGCTAGCACAGGTTCTTAGATCCGCTTTACTAGGAAAGATAGCTGTTTAAGGGGTCAAAAATATATTTTTTAAAAAATTACATTCACTAGTTCAGGGGAAAAGTCAGCACCCTGAACTTCAGAGAAATTACAGATAAAATACAAGCAGAGAAATAAAGACCAACAGACAGGGATTCTAACTTTCTGAGAAATTAGCACAGATCAACAGACAGATCCAACTATCTGACCAAGGCAATACATACATAATTACCAGAGAGAGAAGCACAAAATCTGGGTTTTTTCAAAGCTGGGAGGCTCCCTAATGGCTACCCAGTCTCTCATCTGGTCAAATCACAAGAACAGTCTTCCAATGAATAAGCCCCAAAGCAAAATGCTAACCTCAGGGTATATATACCCTTGTTAGAGCCAGAAGGCATCACAACCTCGTGACTCAGCACCTAATTAGAAATTAACAAAAAGTGTGAAAGCCTTTCTACAAGCAAGCCTCCCCTAAGCAAGCTTCCCGTAAATGGGCTTCATGTGAGGCCTCTTAATGGGGAGGGAAGATATTATATCCCATTAATATTACATCCCCTAAAAAGGAGAAGAGAAAGCCTAGGATGGAGCATTGTGGGACATATAGGGTTAATTGGTGAAGATTCAGCAAAGGAAACTGACAGGAGGAGGGGTCAAATGTGCAGGAGAACCAGGAGAGAAAAATGTCATGGAAACTTAGAGACAAGACCATCAAGGGGAAAAGAGTGATGGACATTGTCAAAGGCTGCAGAGAGGTCAAGAAAGAAAGGGATTGAGAAATGGCCACTGGATTTGGCAATTAAGAAGTTATGAGTAACTTTGGAGAGAGCAGTTTCAGTTTAGTGATGAAGCTGGAAGTCACATTGCAGAAATTTTAAAAGGGAGTTAGATGAAAGGAAGTGAAGGTACCTCTTACAGATAGCCTTCTCAAGGACTTCAGCCACAAAAGGGAGGTAAGACATGAGACAATAAGCTATCTGGGATAGGTGGATCAAGTGAGAGTCTTCTGAGGAGGGAGAGGTGTGGACATGTTTGTAGGCAATAGGGAAGCAGCCAGTAGACAAGGCAGTACCTGCTATGTTCCAGACACTGCACTAAGTTTACAGATATTTCATTTGAGACTCACAACAACCTTGGGAGGTAGATGCTATTATTATCCTCAGTTTATAGTTGAAGAAACTGAGGCAGATAGTGTTTAAATGACTTGCCCAGGGTCACATAGCTGGTACCTGTCTGAAACTAAATTTGAGATCAGGTAGGTCTTCCTGACCCTGGGCCAGACCTCTAGCCACTCTACCACCTCGCTGTCTCACAGGCATAAGGACAAATTGAAAATAAGTAAGAGAGCTAGGATTAATAGAGAGAGCAATCTGCTGGGGGAAATGGATGCAATAGAATCACTTTTGCATGTAGAGGACCGTGCCTTGGCAAGCACGACCATCTCAACATGTGAGATAGATGTGAAGAAGATAGTGGCAGAAGATATTAAAGCGATATGAGATAAGGAAGAGGGGAGAAGAAAAGGCTCTTATTGAAAGGCCCCATTTTTTCCCAATGAAATATGAGGCTATGTTATCAGCTGAGAATGTAGGGGACAAGAGAGCCATGTGAGATTTGAGGATCAATAAAAATGTTTGGAAGAGCTGCTGTGATGAGTAGGATGGTGAGTTAATTAGGGAGGTGTGAAAGGATTGCCTTACAGCAGTGAGGGCCCAGTTGAGATTACATAGAAAATTTGTAGTGGATCCCAGACATCATGGTTTCATTATTTTCTCCATCTTCATTCATCAGTACATGAATAACGGTGAAGGTAGTGGATAATGGGGGTATGTGTGAAGATTTTGAGTTTGAAGATTAGAGAGGGAACAATTTTGGGGATGGGATCAAGGTAACATAGAGAGGGTTTGACCTTGTTGAGGAGAAGGCTACAAAATGGAGGTGATGTCAAAAGGTTACAAAATATAGAGAAAAGTAGGAGCTTGTGATAAATGGCCTCTCTTTTCTCAGTAAAGCATGAGGCAAAGTCTTCAGCAGAAAAGGAGGAGTGTTGCAGGAGAAAAGAAAAGATTTGGAGCAGATGATTGGATTGTGAGCTCCTTGAAGACAGACACTGTCTTTTGCCTCTTTTATCAAGTGATTGACTGACTAAGGTGCTACAGAAGAATGACATTATTTATAATAAATACATATTAATATATAAATAAAATATCTTTAAAAAAACTTAGCAAAGTGCCTTGTATTTAGTAGGAGCTTAATAAATGTTAATTGATTGATTGTTTGGAATGTTATGGCAGTGTGATAGAAAATCAATTAAGAGGAGTAAAAAGGATTGCCATGTAATAGTGATGGCCCAGTTGAGATTAGATAACATCTATTTCTAGTGGACCTCGTCCCCACCCCCATGACTTCATATAGCTCCATTCAGATGTTACATGAATAGGCCTGGGGGGTTGACCAGGTAGAAAGAGTGATAGAATAAGGGGGCTAGGCCCTAGAGAACTGGGGCTCACCTTTCTGAGTTCTGTTTTCTTGGTTGCAGAATGAGGAGGCTGACCTACATGATTTCTCTGATCTCTTCCCACTCTAGGTTCTATGATCCTGTGATGCTGTGAATAGCCCAGTGATCCGATTTCAAACTTCGTGCCCTGGGTCTACCAAGTGTCAGGAAATCCAGAACCAGTTTTATCTTGGTTTGAGGGCAGGCACGTGGTTAGGCTGAAATGGCTTAAACTTGCTGTGCCTGGAACATGATAGATCTTTAGATGCTTATTGACTGACTGACATATTAAGGTATAAATGGTTGGTCCTAATCTTTCTCTCTGACAACTACCAGAAAAACACTGGTGGTTGTATAATACATAGAATGTGGGCAATCGCTCAGTAAGCATACTCGGGTCATGCCCTGGCCCAGAATTCTCCCTGGGATCAGCAGGAACATGACCCCTGCCTCACTAATGGCTTCATCCTCTACTTTCTCTAGAAGTAGTGAGTTGATTATGGTTTGTGCCAGACTCAAGGGAAATGTAAGCTATTTTTTAGGATAAACCCAGACTACGAGGAGGAGGATACACTGGGATGACGGCTCATTATAAGTCACACTTTTGTAGCACCTTCGTCAATCAATAAGCATTTTTTTAAGTACCTGTTGTTGCTGTTGTCCTTCACATTCAGAGAGGACCAGTGACAACACCAGGTGACATCTTGACTCTTCCAGAGTCATCAAAGTCCAGTAGCAGGACAAAAATCAAGACAATTAGTGACAGCCTGGGATGCAGCGGTTGACCTTGGCATTTTCAATGTCTGACTAACCTCTAATTGCTCCACAGTACCTGCTTCAGCTGCCTTCCTAACTGTCAGAACAAACAGTTCTCATGAGACCATTCTTCTGAGGGAAGTCTTCACCTGCTTGGGGTAAACATCTCCTAACTCACTAATGGGTTTAAGGCCTGTCAGTTATCCTCAACCTAGTTTAACTTGTCTGCCAAGATGGCTTTACTGGGGTATGGCCATTGCACATGCTACAGCTCCTTGGAGCCACAGGGGAGAGTTGAGTGAAGGTGGACACCAAAGGTGGATGAGTACTTACAATCTACCAGGCACTGCGGATTTCTAAAGCATGCCCTCACAAAAAGGTCCCATGAGCTAGGCTTGACAAGTATTATTACCACCATTCTATAGACAAATATTCATAGACAAGAGCCACAGATGGAAGTCCCCTCGTTCCAGAACTGGTACTATATTACTTCAGGCCCCTTGGAGATCACTTTGACCCAAGTTTTAATCCCTAGAGTTCACTGCCGCCTCCATCTAGTATGGAGACAAGATAATCACATTGCATCAGGCATTGCTGCTGATAATGGTGAGAAAGTAGGTTACACTCAGGGAAGAGGAGGGTGGAGATGGGAAAATGGGATAGAGAAAGGACATGCCATTACATGCACAACATGTGCATGCACACATGCACGCACACACCAGGCCTAGGTAGTGATGAAGCTAGATCAAGGGGAACCAGGCAGGTAGGATTTTATCAATGTCAGAATCATAGAATCTCAGAGGTGATCTAATCCAACACATCCACAATCCCTTTTACAACCTATCTGACAAGTGGTTCCTATGCATCAAACTTACTGAGCATCTCCATAGGGACAAACTTGGATTCAATGTTCTACAAGTTAGTCAAGTTTAACTAGACATAATTTCTGCTCTTTAGTTACTTCATTCATTCATGAAATCATAGATTCATGAATCACTGAGGCCTCAAAGGTCACCCATGCATTAGCTATGATCCCTACAGAGACTCAGGCTACATCTTCTGGTTTAGTTATTGGTATAAGGACAGATAATGTGTAACCGTTTTATTCTTTTCTTCCTTTTAATGAAAGAGACTGTTGTGAACCACATTGCCCACAGTGTGGCTATTTGTTGTTAACATAAAATCGGAAGTAGATTATGACTAGCTGAGCCATCTAGCCATGGTAGAAATGAAGGTATTAGACAGCTGCATCGGTGTTTAATTAACACATTATCAACAGCCACAAATATATGAGATGTAGTGCAAGACATTATCCAGGAAATGTATCACTAGGAAAGGTCTTCTGGTTAGGTAGTGAGAAGGAAGGATTACAGATGGGAAGCTCGGGGCTGAGCCACTGCCCAACTCTTGTGCTCAACCCTTGACAACCTTCTCAAATAAGTAACCACCCAAATACCTTTAGTGTCCAGAAATTCAACACTATGAAGTCGACAGAGGAAAAATGCATTCCTTTTTTGGGTGATTTTAATTTTTAAAGTATTCCTTGATCTCTCGGGGTGCCGTGGTGTAGCATGGCTGTCAGGGCTGTCATTCTGAGCCTCAGATCCCTCAGATCCCCCCTTTTTAAGGAGGAGGTTTCCTTTTAAACCAGGCTTCTGGAAACAATGGGAAGGAAAACGATGATGACCTTTGCCTCTCAGTGCCAGCCAACCAGTCACAGCCTCCTCTAGTCAAACCACTAATTCACTGACTGTAGAGGAGGTTCCTAGCATCAGTTTTCTCTCTATTCAGGGAAGTTTTTTTTTAATTGATAATTCTCTTTCTATAGCTATAAGCCAGAATCTAGGGGGAAAATGTATAGAGGAAACATTTTAAAATTTAGTTTTAGTTTATATTTTATCCATCACCTTATTAAATCTAGATAATTGACAAAACAATAAATCAAGCCCTAATTTATAACTGCTGATTTCTGAAATATAAATGTTCCTGCTGGAAATTTAATAACCAACTCTCCAAGCGGGCTGCAATATACCCTAGGGTGGAAGTGAATTTTCCATCCTAGAATTTTTGATAGAGGAAAGGAATTTTGGGCCTCATTCTATGTGTACTTTAGATTTCGGAGAACAGATCTTAAAGGATTCAGAGAAGGAAGAGGTAGGGTCTCAGGGACTAAAAGAGGAAGTCAGCTCAGGAGAGGTGGAAAAGTTCTCATTACTATAATTCTGAAAGCAGGAAAAAAAAACCCCACAACAATCCTGATGAGGAGAAAAAGAGGGAGTTGTCTAAATAGTTAAATGAGGATCTCAGGGAATTTAGCCAAATTTGATTTTTTTTGAAAGGCATTTTGCTTTGTTCTTTAAAAAGACATTTTGCTGAGAAAGGGAGGAGAGTTATAGGATAATGACTTGAGGGGATGGCAAGGTCTAGTGAGTTTGTTTTTTAAGGATGGGGAAACTTGGGCATGTTTGTATATATTAGGGAAGGAATCTGTAGCTAGAAAGCAGAAAACAGAAGCAAGAACAGGTAACGACAGACAAGAACAAAAGTATGGCCTGATCCTGAAGGAGTTGTCAAAGTGCTAAAACTCAGAATGAGCTGATGCTGGTTAGGAATATTTAGAACAGCCAAAAAGGGTGGTGTTTTTTTTTTTCAGAATCTTCAAATTCTCATTTTTTTTTGTTCATTTATTCATTTATTTTTTTGTTGGCCAAGAAGAAGAGTCTTCAGATTCGAAAGTTGAAATGAAAGATAAGAAGCTGAGCAAGCTGACCTTGTTGACGAATCCAAGTCACCAGGACAAAAGGAAATACACCCTAGGGTATTTCCCTAGAAAAACTGATCTAATTACTGAACTGGATCATTTCTCCAGTATAACATTTATCAAAGATCATTTATCTTTGAAAAGTCTCAGAGAACAAGAGAATTGCCATAGGACTGAAGAAGGAAAGAAGGAGGGTCTGCAAAGTCCTGGTCAATGAGCTTAACATCCATTCCTGGTAGAATTCTAGAATGCTTTGTTATGAAAGGAATGACCAATAAGCTGCCAAAAAGAAGCAAGTGATGAAAGAAAGTTATCTTGGTTTCATCAAGGATAGTTCAGAATAAGAAAACAAAACAGGTCATGCCAGACTAACCACATTTCCTTTTTGGACAGAGAAATACTATAGTTTATCTTGTTTACTTATATTTTAGCAAAACATTTGACAAAAGCTGTCATGAAATCTTTGGAGACAAAAATGGAGAGATGTTGACTAGACTGTAATGTAGTCCCAAGGACATAGAACTGGTTAATTGGTGAGATTAGCTTGATGATAACTTGGAAGGAGTCAGGCAGGAAGGCAAGGGTAATTTTTAAGTGCTTATTATATGCCAGATATCGTGCTAGGCATTGAGAATACAAAGACAAACGTGCAACAGACCTTGCCCTTGAGGAGCTTACATTCATCCTGCTAGAGGAAACCAAATACAAGGTCTTTAGGGAGGATGAAAAACACTAGCAGCTAGAAGGTGATGGGATAAAACAGACTTCGTTCATATAGAAAATAAAACTTGAATTCAATCTTGAAGGAAACCAGGAGAGAGTTGAGAAAGGAATTGGAGGTACCCAGTGTAAAAAAGCATAGTACAATCAATCCATGAACATCTATAGAGAACCTACTATGTGCCAGGCACTGTGCACCTATGAGTCAAGCATATGAAAAGCCATAAGAAGGCCAGTCTGAGGAGCAGTGTATATTAAGGTCAGAAAGGAAATATGGGGACATGTTGTGAAGGGCTTTAAATGCCATACAGAAGAATTTGCATTGAATCTTAGGGGTAATAGGGAGCCACCAGTATTTATTGAGGAAAGGAGTGAAATGATCATATCTGTACTTAAGGAGAATCACTCTGACAACTGTGGAGGTTGAAGACGGATGGAACTTGAAGCAGGGAGACAAGGTAGGAGGCTATTGCAATAATCCATGTTAGGTATCATCAAGTGGCAAACTGGAATGGTGGCTATTATGAGTGGAGGGAAGGGGACGGATATTGTGGGGGTAAAATTGACAAGATTTGGCAATTGCTAAGATATGTGAATGAATAAACGTGAGGAGTCAAGGTTGACCCTGAGGTGGAGTGGTAGGTACTCTTGACAGAAAGAGGAAAATTAAGGAGAGGAATAAATAGGGGTGAAAAGTTGAGATCTATTACAGTCATGTTGAGTTTGAAATGCCTTATGCAATATCCAATTCGAAATGTCCAACAGACAATTGTTGATATGGGGACTAGAAAGAAATTAGCTCTAGGTATATAGATTAATGAGTCTTCTATATAGACATGATAATTAAACCCATGGGAGCTGATGAAGTCAAAAAGTGAGAGATGGTATAAAGAAAATGGAATCCTTGGTGTAGACCCATAGTTAGGAGATGTGATATGAATAAAGTCATCAAACAATACTAAGAAGGAGGAGATAGTTAAGAGAACCAAGAGAGAGCAATAGCCCAGAGAGGAGAAAGTGCCAAAATCTAGAGAGAAGTCAAGAAGAATGAAAATGGAGAAAGGCCATCAGATTAGGCATTTGAGAACACATCAACAATTTTGGAGTGATGAAATCAGTCAGAATGCAATCTGAGTGAGAGGAGGCAAAGAGTATAGCTTTTTGTAGACATTTTGCTGAGAAGGGAAGGAAAGATACAGGATAATAACTTGAGGGGATGATAAGGTCTTGTGATTTTGTTTTCTAAGCATGAGGAGACTTGGGCTAGAAAGAAACTGAAGATAAATGACAGAAAGGAAATGACAGTGGGAGCAATCTACTAGAGAATATGAGGGAAGATGGGATCAGTGGTGCAAGTAGAGGGGTTGGCCTTGATGATGAGAAGGACCATCAAAAACTGTAGTGAAAAAGAGAGTGGGGTGATGATGTCAAGAGATATAGAGACAGGGAGAAGAGACTTCCCTTCCTTTCTTCAAAAAAAATATGAGAGGAGGCCTCCAGCTCAGGGATTGGAGAGACTGGTATTGTAGATAAAGGGAAGCTTGAGGAAAATGTTTTGAAAAATTGCTATGGGAAGTGGAATTCAGAATCAATTAGGAAGGATTAAAAGGATTGCTTTGCTTCAATGTTCAATGTCTAAGTTGACAGTAGATAAGATAAATGTGTAATGAACCCAATCAGCACAATTATGTCATTTCCTCTACCTCCATTTGGCAGAATGAGTAGGCAAGGAGGAGAGGGATATCATAGGTAATCCATGACTGGTGACAAATAATGAGTGGGAATAGGACAGAACATCAAGGAATTCAAGATTAGTTTAAAATTTAACTTATTATGTATAGGATCAAGATCAGGAAGAGAGGAAATAGAAGTTGGAGCAAGAATAACAGCTAAGAATTCACTAAGGATTGGAGGCCAGGGAGAGGATGAAAATTTTACTTAGGAAGAATAAGATATAAGGAGAATTAAAATGACAGAGGTTAGGTTTAGATAAAGGAACTTCAGAGTAAGAGGAGTTTTCTAATGGATACTTGGGTACTTGGCTCTGTGCTATTCAGAACGTTTATCAATAACTTGAATGAAGGCTTAGATGGCATATTGACTAAACTGACAAGGTAAGAATCTTAGCTAAAACTTTTGGGTTAAAGAGTCTAGGCAGTTTTCTTTCATGATTTCTTTAAATATTGTACCCATTTGATATGATACAGTTTTTTAGTCATGGATTTCAGGTAGTCCAATTATTTTCAAATTATTTCTCCTTGATATGTTTCTAGATCAGTTTTTTTTTTGTACCTTGTGCTAAGCTGTTAATTCTCTTACAAGTCACTCTTCCATAGATCTAATTTTTTTCTGATTTTTTTCTCCTATCATTTTCACTTCATTTAGGGTATTTTAAAAAATCTTTTAAAAAATTCTTACATGATTTCTTTTAGGACTTGTGATCAAGAAGTTTTTGTGTTTTAAAATTTATTCATTTTAAATTTAAATACTAAAACTAAATACACAATAAGAAAAAAGAAACATATTCTAAACTTAAATATTAAAACTTAAATACAAAGTAAGAAAAGAAAAAAAGCATTGCCATGTACACAGCAGAACGTAAGACAGGATTAAAAATATACAGCAATAAATTTCCATTTCAAGAAAGCCTGTATAATAAATGTGACATATTATATCCAGAGCTGTCCATCTTTTCTTTGCTTCCATGTAAGTTTTCTTTGTTCTTCGTTGTGCACTTTTTACTTTGTTCTTTTTCCCCCTTTCTTCTCCCCACTTCCCCAAGAAAGCTATAATTAAGTGTGAAGATATACATACATACACTTATATATATATATATGTGTGTCTGTATATACACACAATGATATATGTACATATATATGTACATGCACGTACACTTATATACATATACATAAACTTAGCTATCTATAATCATACTCATATAGATATATACATTCATATGCATCTGTGTAAGACCATACTATATTTATTTGTTCTCTGTTTCTCCTGAGTATAGAAAACTTCTTCCTTCTTAAGTCTAAATCTTTTTGCATTTTTCTAAGCCAACCAACTCATCATTTCCTACACTACAGTAATATTCCAACTTTATACTGTCTAGTTATTTTAAATAGTGTAAAATAACATTGATTAATGTGGCTGACATAAAGTGTAGTTTCCCCTTTTTTATCTTTTGCTTAAGTCTATTGGAACTTTAACTTTGTCTGAGATCATGATTATTGCCCTTGCTTTTTTTTCCTAATAAATTCTACTGCTGATTTTTATTTTTTGTTTGTGTGTACCTCTCATTTCCTATCCCTCCTGACTCCTCTACTTTACTTCTACCTAACCCTCCTATTATTTAACCCTTTCCCCTCCAAATTCCCTTTAATCTGAACATCTTTCTACACCCCCTTATCCTATTCTCTCATCCTCTTAGTTCTTTATAAATTTAGAAGACTTCTATTCTCTTTTAGCAAGATCGTTTTAATTTGAGATTTTGTTTATAGATGTTTTGGAGTTATTGTCTCCTTCTGGATTTATGTCTTAGGAATTTCTGATCTCATAATAGTTCTTTATCTCAAGGACTCATTCTCCTAGCAACTCTCCTGAGCAACCCAGGGTTGCTGCTTAGCTGAGAACTCTCCTCTATGGATAGGGCAAGAATTCCTGACAAAGCAAGAGAAAGTATCACAGAATATAAAATAGGCTATGTGGATTACATAAAATTAAAGTAGAGATCCCAGCTCCTCTTGGAGACCCCTTTGCTACATTCCTAGGTGGGAGTCTGAGTCCTCACTCTTTGGGCTCTGAGAACTGAATTTGCATTCTTGACTCCTTCTCACCCTACACTAGTGGCCTACTTCAGATTTCTGAGTTTTAAGTTCATTATATCAAACTACCTCTGGATTCTACATGTTCCGTCCTGGTGATTTTCCTGTAGGCCAAATTTGTGATCTTAGGCTGGAAAGATGATCCACTATAGATTCTCCTTTGATTGCTTCACCTCTACTTGGTCAGGAGTTCTTAGATCATTGTTGGAGTAGTTGTGGGGATAGCTAGGCTGCACAACTTCCTCCTGTTCCACCACTTCAACTAGTTCTGTTTTAAAATCTTTCAAAGGTGCTTGGCTTTACCATGTTGTTACTTTAAGTTTTACTGGCTCTGTTCACTTCACTCTGTATCAGTTCATACAAGTCTTTCTAGGTTTCTTTGAAACCATTCTATTAATAATTTCTTATTGTACATGAATATTCCATTATGCTAATAAGATGTGATTTTTTTAAAAGCCATTCTTCAGCTAATGGGCATCTTCCTGTTTTCTAAATCTTTGCCACTACAAAAAAAAGTACTATAAATATTTTTTGTAGATGGATAGATAGATAGACAGATAGACAGATAGACAGACAGATAGATAGATAGATAGATAGATAGATAGATAGATAGATAGGATCTTTTCCTCTTAATTTGGTTTCTTTGGAGTATTGACCTCATAGTGGTGTCACTGAATCAAATGGTCTGTACAGTTAAGTAACTTTGGGGGCACTTTTACATCCCAGAAGGGTTATCCCCCAACACACAACCTTCCTCCAACATTTTTCATTTTCCTTTTTTTTTTCTTTCAAAATTTCCAGTCTGATGGAAGTAAGATAGAACCTAAGCATTGCTTTAATTTGAGCTTCTTGAATTATTAGTGATTTGAAGCATCTTTTCATATGGCTGTTGATAGCTTGTATACCATCTATTCATAGCCCTTGACCATTTATTAATTGGGGAATGATTCAATCTTATAAATTTAAATCAGTCCTTTATATAACTTGGAAATGAGACCATTAAGAAACTTGATGCAAATTTTTTCCCCCATTACCTACTTCTTTTCTAATTTTTTTTTGCACCAAATCATTTTAATTTTATGTAATCAACGTAGTCTACTTTATCTTCTGTAATACTCTCTATCTCTTGCTTAGTCGGAAATTCTTGCCCTATCCATAGATCTGATGGGCACACTCTTCCTTGCTCCTCTAATTTGCTCATGACTATATCCTTTATGTCTAAGTCATGTACCCATTTGGAACTTGGTACATCATGAGAGACCTCAGTCTGTCCTTAGTTCTGTCATATTACTTTCCAGTTTTTTCAGCACTTTTTGTCAAATAGTGAGTTCTTACATTAGTAGCAAGATTGTTTTGGTTTATCAAACACAGGGCTGCTCTGATAATTTGCTTCATATTGTATACCTGACCTGTTCCTTTGATTCTGTTTTTGAGCAGTGCTAAATTATTCTGATGATCATTGTTTTGTAATATAGATTGATATCTGGCCCCCTTCTTTCTCATTTCCCCCCCCTTTTCCTTGAGATTCTGGACTTTTTGTTCTTACACATAAATTTCAGTTTTTTAGAAGTTCTCTAAAGTGATTCTTTGATAATTTTATTGCTATGATGCTAAAGAAGTAAATCAACTTAGGGAGTACGGTCATTTTTATTTTATTGACTTGACCTACGAAGAAGCAATTATTATTTCTACAGTAACTTATGTCTGTCTTTAAGTAAATTGTTTTACAGTTGTTTTCATTTAGTTTTGTATGTGTGTATTTTGGTAGGGGAAATTCAAAGTATTTTGTGGATTCTGTGCTTACTTTAATTATATAATATTTTTATCTCTTTCTGTTTAGTTTTACAAGGACATCCTTGCTTTACATCTGGTTTTTTGGAAAGGCCTTTAGTTTATTTCCATTACATATAATGCTGGTTTTAAGTAGATGATGTATTATGCAGTCCCTTTTATTACTTAGTATTTTAAAGAAAGGTCCATCTTTTTTTAAATTTTTTAAATTTTATTATAGTTTGCATCATTCATTTCCACAAGATTTTGAGTTACATATTTTCTCCCTCTCTTTCCCCCACCCACCACCCCAAAACAGCCATCCCAGTGTGTCTCCCCCAGCCTATTCTCTCCTATGTCACTTTTCGGGAGGGCAGGATGGATCTCCCAACCGTAGTGCCTGTGTATCTCAAGTTCCGGTTGGATGTAGTCAATAATAATAATA
>CM053585.1:400173900-400213316 GCA_028646515.1 Pseudochirops corinnae
CCATGATTTTTTAAAAAATCTCTGTGGGGCTCTCCTTCCAGAAGGAAAAGCTCTGTCCCAAATCGCTGGGGTCCTCCCAGCTGCCGTAGCTCTCAGGAATAGGCTGGGAACTCTTCCTATTTACTTCCGGCTGACTGGATAGTGAAGACTCCAGAACCGAGGCCCAAGACGGTGATGCAGATCCAGGCCCCTCAACACGAGAGCTCTTGGCCTGAGAACAATCGCTCAGTCCCCCTGCTGTCTTCAGGCCGTGGGCAGGAAGCTACAATGTGGAGGCGGGTGCAAAACCTCTGCCTTTCGCTTTTCCGCTCTAGAGGCCTTTCAGCTGGACTGCTTATCTCCCCCTTTTGCAATCGCCACTGCAGCTGGTGCTAATCCGCTCACCTGAGAGGCTCCTCCGCTGCTCCAGTCCAGCTGCCCCCAGGGCACAGCCGCGGCTTCAGGCCAGGCTGGTTTCGGTTCGTGGTGCTGATATGGTTCCTCGTAGCCGAGCTGACTTTCGTGGGAAGTATCTTTGTGTGCGTTTTGGAGTTCTAGGATTGGTTTAGAGTCCTATTTTATGGGTATTTTGGGGTGGCTATGTGAGAGCTGCGATATGTTGCTGCTGCTATGCCGCCATCTTGGCTCCACCCCCCTGTTCATTTATTTTTAATTTTGAAATGTTTTTGAAATAAATGCATCTTGGTCAGCGAGGTGGTGCAGTGAATAGAGCACTGACCCTGGAGTCAAGAGAACCTGAGTTTAAATCCAACTTACCACTTACTAGCTGTGTGACCTTAGGCAAGTCACTTAATCCCAATTGCCCTGCCTTCTCCCCTCAAAAAAAAAAAAAAAGAAATGGGTGTTGTATTTGTCAAAGGATTTTTCTCTCTCTACATAATCACATGATTCCTATAGTTCTTATTACTAATGTGGTCTGTTACATTGCTAGTTTTCCTAATATTGCAACAACTATGTATTCCTGGTATAAATTCAGCCTGATCACAGTGCAAAATCTCAGTGATATGTTACTGTCACCTCTTTGCTAATTGTTGTTGTTCAGTCATTTTTCAGTCATGTTTGATTCTTTTTGACCCCTTTTGGGGTTTTCTTGGCAAAGGTACTGGAGTGGTTTGCTATTTCCTTCTCTAACTCATTTTAAAGATGAGGAAACTGAGGCAAACAGGGTTTAGTGACTTGTCCAGGGTCCCACAGCTAGTAAGTGTCTGAGGCTGAATTTTGAACTCATGTGTTCCTGACTCTAGGCCCAGCGCTCTGTCATGTACAGCACCACCTAGCTACTAATATTTTAGTTAAGTATTTTTTTGCATCAGTATCAATTAGGAATATCGGTCTAGTTTTCTTTCTTTGTTTTGACTCTTCTTGGCTTAGGCATCAGGAAAGGATTTCTATCAAAGAAATAATTTAATAGGTCTTCTTATTTTCCTATTTTTTTCAAAGTCATTTATTAAGTGACTATGATTGTACCAGGTACTGTGCTAAGCATTGAGGATACAAAAAAATGGGAAACAAACAAATGAATAAGAACAACAAAATCCATCTTTTTGAGAAGACTGCAGGCTAATGCAGAAATCAACATGTAAATAGCTAGTATAAACAAGATATATATGGGATAAATTGGAGAGAATCTCAGAGGGAAGCCACTAAAATTTAAAAAGACAGAAACTCTTCTTGCAGCAGGTAGGACTTTAGCACAGACTCCATGGAAGCCAGGGAAGCCAGGAGACAGAGAAAAGGAGGGAGAGAATTCCAGGCATGAGCAACAGCCAGTGAAAATCCTCAGACTCAAGAGATGGAATCTCTTGTTCAAGAAACAACAAGTTAGCCAGTGTTGGTGGATTACAGACTTAGGTGAAAGAAAACTGGAACTATAGGGAAGGACCAAATTACGGAGGGCTTTAAAAGTCAAATAGAGGATTTTATATTTATGTTGGAAAGTAATAGGGAACCACTGAATTTTATTGAATGGAGTACTTAATTTTATTTAATTGTTATCAGTGAAAAATGTTTTTAATATTTTTTATTTTCTATAATTTTGTGAGATTTTTATGCTCTAGTTCATTGTTAGTTATTAAAGGTGCCTTGCACAGCTGAATAATATATATGAGTTTTCTGTTTCCATTCAGCAATCACCAGAGTTGCAACATCTACCTTTTAAAAAATTCATGTCCTTAACTTCTTTCTTGATCATCTTTTGTTAGATTTTCATGAGTCTGAAAGGCGTACATGGAGAACTCAAACTTAGTTTTACAATCTATTCCTTTCTGTAAACTGATTAACTTTTCCTTTATATATTACAATGATACACTGTTGGTACATATATATATATTAAATATTGTTATTAATTCATTGTCTATGGCACTTTTCAGCAGCATGTAGTTTCCCTATTCCTCTTTTCTAATGAAGTAAGTTTTGGGGGTCATGATTGCTATCCTTTTCTTTTCTTTTCTTTTTCCGTCTTTTCGTATCCATGGAGCATATAATAGATTCTTTTCTAGTCCTTTATTTTAACTCTGTGTGTCTTTATGTTTCAAGTATGTTTCTTACATGCAACATGTATTCTCATATGCTCTTCTTTTATGTGTGTGTTCATCCCATTCACTTTCAGAGTTATAATTTTTAATTGTGCACATCCTTCTATCTTATTCTCTTATACTTTTTCCTCTTTTCTCTCTCTATCTCCTCTTTACAAAGAAGAGCAGAGTTGGGGAGAAAAAGAGCATACCTAATATAACAGTGTTCTATGTTTGGTGCACACTGGTTCTGCCCCCTGACCCTCTACTCTTTCCCTCCTGAGAGCCAAATTGCTGGTTATTACCCTTGCTCTCTTTCCTTTTAAACCCTTTCACCCTTAAAGTTTAGTTTATTTTGCCAACCAGTCCCTCCCTGAATCTACCCTTCTTCTTAAACCTTCCCCTCTGTTTTCTCTATTCATACCCATTTCCCTGTTGAGTTAAATGTATTGCTGTATCTAACTCTCTGTGTGTATTCTTACCCTCCTTTGACCAATTCAAAAGAGAGTGAAGTTCAAGGGATACCCATTTCCTCCCATCTCTACTGTTTTCATACTTCAGAGTTTGTATTTAGCTCTGGTCTTTTCATCAGAAATGCTTGAAAGTCCTCTATTTTGTTAAAGGTCTATTCCCCACTTCACCCATACTCCCTCCCCCCAACCCCTGTAGAATTATACTCAGTTTTTCTGGGTAAGTTATTTTTGTTTTAAGCCAATATTTTTGTCTTTCAGTATATCTGATTCTATGTTCTCCATTCCTTTTAAGTGGTAGCTGCTAAATCTTGGGTGATCCTGACTATAGTTCCTTAATATTTGAACTCTTTATTTCTGACTGCTTGTAATATTTTTCCTTTTGACCTGGAAGCTCTGGATTTTGGCTATCATATTCCTGGGACCATACTTCCCTATCTCTGTCAAAGTTACCACAATCCTGTTCTTTTCACTCTCACTCACTTCGCATATCCAGTTACCAAGTCTCATCAATTCTACCTCCACAACATGTCTTGCATCCACCTTCTTCTCTCTATTCACATGGTTACCACTCTAGTTCTGGCACCCATCGCCTCTTACCTAAACTTTTGCAATACCCACCAAATGCATCTTCTTGCCTCAGATCCTTCCTCCCCTCTGAAATGCCTTCTCATAGCTATCACAGGGATATTCTAAAGAGTAGTTCCAACCATGTTGCTCATCTATTCAATAAAATACCAGGCATCTCAATTACCTCTAGGATTAAATATGAACTCTTTGGTCTGGAATTTAAATTCCTTTACAACCAGTTTTCAACCTACCTCTCAAACCTTATTATACATTACTTCCATCCCACACATTATGGTACAGCCAAATTAGCTTTCTTGCTATTACTTAGATATTCCATCTCCCATCTGCATGCCTTTGCAGAAGCTACCTCCCATGCCTAAAATGTTCTTCCTACTCATCTCTGGCTCTTAGAACCTTCAGTTCAAGCATTACCTCCTGCCTGAGATTTTTCATAATCCCCCCTACCTGTGTATGCTTATTTTGTAGGTACATGTTGCATATACAATGTGTAATGTGCCTTATATACAATCTATTCTCTTTGAGGACAGAGATTATTTCTTTTTTGTCTGTTTACCTGGCATAGTTCTCAACACAAAGTAGGTGCTTAGTAAATGCTAGTTGATTGATTGACGTGCAGGGCAATCAATCAACATGTATTAACTGCCTACTCTGTGCCAGTCACTGTACTAACTGCTGAGCAATGTGATTCTTAGTGGTTTTGACACCAATTCACTATGTAGTGTAGGACAAGTCCTATTTCTATTCTGGGACCCAATTTCCTTTACTTACAAAATGAGAGAGATGGACTAAATCAATAAATGAATGTGTGAAAAAGCATATATTAAGTATAGAAAATACTTTTCCCTTTCCATTTAGACATGTTGAATTTGAGATTCCCAAGAAACATTGTGTTTGAAATGTGCATCAGGTAATGATGTTTGATGTGGGAATAGATTCCAGGACAGACACTAAAGAGAAAAAGTTACTACTGGTTTCCTGCCTCCCTTGACTATCACTCAGTGTCCTCATTCCACCTACAATGGCCTTCCCTTCTTGCCCTCCAACACCTTGAGCATTGTCCAGTGATCTGAAGCAATCCTTTCAATCCTCCCCCATGTTCATTCTGGAAAGGTCCTAATCTTTCCATTGAGAAGCCATGGGTTACCTCTCTGGATATCTAAATTTTAATGGAATTCCTAGAGGAAATTGACCCAAACCAAAGTGATAGTGGAATCCACACAATATTCAGGACCAGAAAGGGGGGGATAGTTTAATGCAGGGAAGGGATATTCCCAGGTAAATCATGAGGGAGATGGACTATATATGCCCTAATGTTCCTTCTAGCTCAAAGTCTATAATTCTTTATATGACCACCTAGGCAACTAAGATCTTTGCCTAGTCCTAAGGTTCTCTCTGCATAGGGGCAATGACTAAGTACAATCTAGAAAACTCATTGTCTTTCTAGAAGAAGAAAGAATACTATGTGGAGGAACACTTTGAGTCCTTTGGTTTGACTCTATCTCTCTAAGCTAAATAAGAAAGTCAGAGAGAAAAATCAACGTCAGAGCTCTGAGAGACAGGCTTCCCAACAGAAAGAAATCAATATTGCATTTTGCTTTTCTGAGAGAAGCTGAGTTGCTCTTTGTGAACATAACTACACCCACCCATGAGATATGAATATTCTACCCATTTTATAGACCAGGCAGCTGAGACCCAGAGTGCTAATCCTGGAGTCTCCTTGTGAATCAGGGACAGAATTGGGCACAGAAATCAGGAATCCTGCCCTCACCCCTTCCCTTCTCCTTCTTTTCTGCTCCTCAACCCTAGGAAAGAATGTGAGCTAGGATTCAGATGGAAGGAGCCATTGAGCATGTGAGTATGGGGAAGCACCTGCCCCCAAGAGAGCCAGCACTGCCCTCCCGAGTAAGATTTGGATATAGATGGCAGAATTTTGGGGAGCCTTCTCTCCATGGTACAGTGGGATCAGAACACCTGAGTTCAAATCCTGGTTCTGCTGCTTACTACCCACGGGACTTTGGCAAATCACCAAACCCCAAGTTTCTTTTGTTTGTGAAATGAAAGAGGAGGATTTGATGGCGGCTTTTCCAGTTTCCCTCCAGATACGAATCTATGATCTAAACTGAGGGTGGCAATTGGAGAGAGGAAAGGTAGAGGCTGGGCAGCCAAGGGAGGGAAAGCTTTTGAGGTCATGTGAAGCTGACATGACTCATTCAGGGAGGCCGAGCTCCCAGTCCAGGCCACATTCTGGAAGGTTTCGTGCCTTTCCCTGCCAAGGCCCCACCTTCAAGGACTCGTTCCTCCCCACTGGGGCTTAGGGAGGATGAGTGAGGACAACTTGAAAGGAACAATTTCTTCTTCCAGCTCTCCACCGTTCATTCCCAGCCCTTAATCTTGATAATAATAGCGAACATTTATACAGCACCCACTAGGTGCTAGGCATCCTGCTAAGTACTGTACAAATATTATCTAATTTGATCCTCACACTGACAACCCTGAGAGGTAGGTGCCATTGTTATCTCTATTTTGCAGATGAGGAAACTGAGACAGACGAGTTAAAATGACTTGTCTAGGAGCACACAGCTAATAAGTAGCTGAGGCAATAGTTGGACAGGTCTTCCCGGCTCCAAGCCTGGTGCTTTATCCACCGTGCCACCCAGCTGCCTTTGATCTGTGAGACTGCTCTGTAAAATGAGAACATGCTTAGGATTTGGAGAAATTCATCAGAAAAAGGTCCTTAGTTAGATTGAAAGAAACCTCCCAAAGTCACCTCATCCACCTCTCTGCTTTTAGGTAGGACGGCGATCAAACTGGCCCAGAGAGATGAGAACATGGCTCAGAATCTGCAACATAGAGTTGAGAGGCACCTTAAGTGTCATCTAGGCCAGGGCGTATTGCCTGCTGTCCACGAACTTTTTTAAAAAATTGTTGTTAGTAAGTGTATTTCAGTATAATTGATTTTCTCTATAATCTTATGTATTTTATTTTATGCATTTAAAAACATTGTTTTGAGAATGGGTCCATACAATTTGCCAACTGCTGGAGGAGTCCAGGGGTCTGGATATAAGGATATATATCTCTTTGAAAAAAACTGATGAATTTATTTTAATAAAGCAGGCAAACATAAACATGCAAACCACAAATGTGTTACCTGAAAATAGATAAGCAATAGTTAAGCACAAAAGTATTAGCAACAGATAATTCAGGCAACCATATATATACATATAGCGAGAAAGTGTAGGAGTGTTTATGGATTGAAGCACTTCCCATGTGGCTGGGCTCCTTCCTGTGAGAGATGTGCTGCTGGGGGCAGGGAGGGGGGAAGGAAGAGAGAAGGAGAGGAGGGGAGGGAGGGAGGGAAGAAGGGAAGGAGGGAGGAAGGAAGGAAGCAAGGCAGAGAGGCAGAGACAGAGAAAGAGACAGTTAGAGAGTCAGATTTTGGTCTCTTTTTACACTGAACTCTTCCTGGCTCAGCTAATCCCACTTCTGTCCTTCATGGAGAATCAAGGAACCAACTATCAACCTCTGGTCACCTATATCCTTTCAGCAAAAGGACAAGAGTATATATCTAAAACAGTCTTCGTATCTGTTGATCGCTATCACCTAACCCAGAGAAGCAAAGTGGCACAGTGGATAGATAGCATGCTAGGCCTGACGTCAGGAAGACTCATCTTCCCTGAGTTAAAATTTGGTTTCACATACTTCTTAACTGTGTGACCCTGGGCAAGTCACTTAACTCTGTATGCCTCAGTTCCTCATCTGTAAAATGAGCTGGAAAAGGAAATGACAAACTGTTCCAGCATCTTTGCCAAGAAAAGCTCAAATGAGGTCACAAAGAGTCAGACATGACTGAAGCTGAATTGCCTCACCCCTCATTTCAGAGATGAGAAAACTGCTACATAGAGTAGTTAAATGACTTACACAACCTTGTTTAGTTAGTAAAAGAACGGACCCTTAGAAAAGAAAATCCTTCTTTTAGGGTCTTGCTTACCCTCCATTTGTAACCTTAATCCCTCGAACTGAAATTGATTCTTGTGCTTAGCTCCCAGCATCAGCTATGCAATCATGGGAATCTGGTTCACTTCCCAGTTCTGTTGCTATCTGTGTGATTGTGCACAAGTCACCTGATCTCTCTTAGCCTCAGTTTGCTAGCTCATCTCTCCAATGAGGGAGATTGGGCTAGATCAGTGATTCTTAACCTTTTTTTGTCTTAGACCCCTTTGGTCATCTGGTGAAGCCTATGGATTCCTCAGAATGGTTTTAAATACATAAGATTATATAGGAAACCAATTATATTGAAATAAAATTATCAAAACATAAAACACAAATTTGTAGACCTCAAAGTAAAACCTCTGCGTTCAATGCTGGCTAACGTCCCTTCGATAGCTCTGAATGCTATGATCTCAACACAAACTCAGACATGCCATTGAGGGCACACATTCACACAGGTCCATACTGGTTTGTGTCTGTGCACATCTGAAATCACATTTGACACTGTGTACTTCGTGTCAGCCCAACCACACCTAGGAACTCGTCTTTCTGAAACTACCGAGTCCTTGAAGAATCCTGTTTTCACAGTGTTCCTGTTCCTGCAAGTTGACTCTTAGGCACAAGACTGATTTAACCTATTCCCTCTACCACCTCCTAAAACAGTGACCGCTGGATTGGGAGAGCCAATATTCTATGTGCTCAGGCTGCCTCCGTGTGGAACAACAGGAGAACTGTCACTAGAATCCTTAGAGACTCAGGAAATGGAGTCCTTGCAGAGTATCTGGCCGAAGAACCCCTCAGAAACAGTTCTCTCATCTGCAAAATGGTGACAATGATATATCAGCTACCTATCTCATGGGGTTATTGTATGAATTAGGTGAGATAATATATGTAACTTTTAAACCCTATATAAATTTCATTATTATAAAAATCATGAAAGGCATTGTGGTCTAGTGAACAGGGAACCAGACTTGGTTCAGAAAGTACTGAACCTTTTAACACTTACCTTACGGTCTCTCAATGGCCCCAATCAACTCTCTTAAGACTATAAGTTTCAGACAGCAAATGTTGATAGAGAACAATTTCTTAGGGGAAATTTCCTGTACTAAATGAAAACCCAAGTTCAGTCCTATCTACGCAGACATAGATATTGAAGAGTCTGTATATCAAAACTGCAAGAACCTCTAGAGATCATGCAGTCATTTGCCAGATCATTTCCCCCAAATAGCATATCCAATCTTTCTTTAAAGACCAGTGATTGGAAATTTACCACTTTATGAAGCACCCTATCCCCCTTTGGCACAGCTGTAGTAATCAATCAATCATTATTAAGCACCTACTACCTTCCAGGCATTGTTCTAGAGACACAAATTCAAAAGTAAAGCAATCCCAGATCTCAAGGAGCCTGCATTCTATTAGGGAGATAGAACATGTTCACAGATAAGTCAATATAATATACATTTTTTTTTAATTCATAAAATAAAAATCATAGTAATGGGGCACTAATAAGAGGGGGTAATGAGAAAGGCCTCTACAAGGAGAAAAGCTTCTTGGGCTGAATCTTGAGAGAAGCCATCAGTTTCAAGAGAGAGATGTAGGGGTATAACAAGTTCAAAAATACGGAGGCAGCCGATGACACGTTGTGTACGGGTCCCAGAAAACAGGCCGATTTTAAAGGAGCACAGAGTTCAGAGGAGTAGTACGTAATCAGTTTGAAAGACAGGCTAAAGCCAGATTCTGAAAGGCTTTAAATGCCAAAAAAAAGAAGTCATATTTTAACTTAAAAGTACTGGAGAATCGCTGAAGCTTCCTGAGCAAAGGAATGCCATTTTCATGCCTGTGGTTTAGGAATATCAATTCTGAAGCCGTGTGGATGGATTAGAAAGATTGGATTCAGGAAGACTGACATCTAAGAGGCTGTTGCCACAGTCCAGATAGGAAGTGATAATAGCCAGGGCTAGGGTAGTTGTGGTGTAGATGGAGAGAAGAGGACAAAGAGAGATGTGGAGGAGGTAAAAGAAACAAGACTTGCTAAGGGATGAAACAGGAAGAAGTAAAGGAGAATGAATGGTTAAGGATGCTGTTAGGAATCTTTTTTAAAATTTACATTGAACCTAAATCTGCCTCTCTAAAGTTTCCCCCAATTGCTCCTTCTTTCTGTCCCCCGGGAATAAACAGAAAATGTTTAATTTCTCTTCAACGTGACAATTCTTCAAATATTCAAAGATAAATTCTAAGTATCCTCCATTCCTTTAACTGATTCAATGCAATGCAGGGCAACAAACATTAATTAAACCCCCTATGGACAAGGGCATTGTGTTAAACTGAGGATACAAAGACAATCTTTGTCTTTGAGGAGCTTACATATTCCTGGGGAAGACAGAACATGTACACTTATAAGGAAATAGAGAACTACATACAAAGTGATTTCAAGACAACTAACAAATGGTGGTGGGAGGACCTGGAAAGGATTCATAGGAGGTGACGACTGAGCTGTGTCGCAAAGGAAATTAAAGATTTAAGAGCCAGAGAAGAGGAGGGCATGCATTTCTAACATGGGTATCACTCATGCAAAAGGCACAGAGGTAGGAGATGAAATAGCCAATAGGACAGTCTGATGACAATGGAGAGTGTGTGAAAGGAAGTAATATTTATAAAGATAATATGTTAATATAATATTAGTGATATATTATATTAATAATATAATAAATAAGTATAAATAAAGATAAATGGGAGCCATATTGAATATGGTTTTTAATCGTAGGCTGAAGATTTTGTGTTTTGTCCTAGGGATCATTGGGAACCCCTGAAGATTTTCGAGGAGGCCAATAACATGGTCAGTTTTGTATTTTAGGAATATCAGTTTGGCAGCTGCATGGAGGATGGATAGAAATAAGACCCTGGAAACAGAAACAACAAGGGGGTCATCAGTCTAGGTGAAGAGCATTGAGAATTTGAACTAGGGCTGAAATGAATGTAAAGAGTTAGCAACTGTTAGGATGTGGGGAGAGAGGGGCAAGTCAAAAATAGGCTTAAGGTTTCAAGTTTGGAAAGGATGGTCATATCTCCAATAGAGATAAGAAGTTTGGATAAGGGATAGGTTTGTACATCACGGTGTCTAGTCCTCTCAAAATTTTAATCTCCCTATTCCGGATGTGCTCCAATTTGTCAGTGTTTTTCCTAAAATGTGAGCACAATACAAAAGTCAAAATATAGTGAAACTATTGATTCTCTTATTCGGGTCACTATACTTCCATCAACTCAACTTCAAGTTATATTTGCTCATCTGATTGCCATGTCCTTCGGTTCTGTTGACTTGTAGCCTACTGACACCCCAACACATGAATGTTGTTTAGACGCAGCTCATCATCTTATACTTGGATAGCTGGTATGCTCAAAATCCTCATGTGAGACCTTACACTTATCTCTCATCAATTTCTTCTTTCATTGCATCATTCAGACTTTTGGTTGTCAGTCAAAACATGGAAAGGAAAGGCAGAGAATTCTCTTCCTCAGAGGATCAAAACTCACCTCCTCCCTCAAATGTTCTCTGCCATGCAAAAGTTTGATATCTTTGAGGTGAAACTTTCTTTGCAAAGACTAAAGTTCCCTAAACTGAAGCCCTATGGAAAAAAAAAAAAGAGTAAGGGAAATGGAAGACAGAGGTAGATTGTATTTAATTTCTTTGAAAATCTTCCCAATTTCCATTAGGGCCATTTCTTCATTTCTATTAGACCCTAGACATTCTGGTAATTTTGTTAGCTGTAAATGTATTCTAACTCTGGTGGATAGAATCTGCCTTATAACAGCAGGGCTTAAGTTTGCTGTCAGTCCCATAAAGTTCTCCAAAGTGCTTAGTAAAGGAAGACTGGAAATTAGGATAGAACAAATACCATAAGGGAGGCAGGCCAGGCCTGCAGGACGCCAGGTCACTAAGCACTTCAAGTCACTACCGCTTCCCCTTCAGGAAATTGGGCAAAGTGTCCTCTTGGGACAAGTTACCTGATTGCCCTCTGGAGGCCAAGCTTAGTACGTATGAAATGGTGATAATGACATCCCCAGACACAGAAATGCCTTGCTTAGGAGGCTGCTGAGACAAGAGAGGAAGGTTTATGCCAGAATCCAAGTGAATCATTCCTTTCTTGCACTTCTTTGTCCCCAAAGCTATCCCAAATGTGACACCATCCCCTAGGGGCCTTCGCTGCTTGCGCTAATCCAGTCTCCAGGCCCAGAGGCCTCCCTGCCCATCATCAGGGCTTCCTCCTGGGCCCACCTCCCTCCTTAGACGTGGGTCAGAGCTGTTTATACCTTTCTAGCAAAGGCGCCGGGGACAAGAAGCTGGATAAGGCAACTAACAGTAGAATGGGCTTTAACCATAGGGTTGAAGGTTAGAAATGAAGAGAACATAGAAGGAAGGTAGTTATTATGAAACTCAGAGACAGATTTTTAAAAGGGAGAGCAATTTACATATGTTCTCTTGTTTAATCAGCACAGTAACCTTGTATGGCAGGTATTAGAATTGTTCCCATTTTATATTCAGGGTCTGAGTCTTGCAGCTTGCAGTCTAAGTCCCATGGAAGACATTACCTCAGATTCAAGGAACTTTGTGGGTCTGCATCCACTAAAATTTCAAGAAAAGTAATAAGCAGGGCAGCTAGGTGGCGTGGTGAATAGAGCACAGGCCCTGGAGTCAGGAGGACCTGAGTTCAAATCCAGCTCAGACACTTAAAACGCTCATTTGCCATGTGACCTTGGGCAAGTCACTTAACCCCAATTGCCTTGCTTTCCCCCCTCCAAAAAGCAAAAAAAAAAAAAAAAGTAACAACCAGAGGTGGGAGGATCTGGAAAAGATTCTTAAAAGGTGCTTTGAAGGAAGTTAACATAGCTTATAAGGCCCCTTATATGACTACTTTTACTGGTCAGCCAGAGTACAAGGTTAGTTCAAAGCAAGGCACTTAATGAAATGGAAGTAATAAAGGAAAATATTTTCCCCATAAACTTGGGGGCATACTTTCCCCAAATACAGATACTGTCAGTAGAAATAATAGATACAGAAAAGGAGCATGTGTGGCAACAACACATTTGTGGAAAGTCAAATCATACCTCTACCACTGAACTGCATTATCTGACTGGCTATTGAAAGCTGATATGGTCTAGTTATATCATTGCACTTCTCCTGCTGAACCTGATCCCTAGTGGTCTACCCTGGGCGTGTAGTCTCTGCTGGATGTTGCTCCATTGACTCCTGCTCTCCTGGATACGTGAAGTCTGGTGGACACTGCCAAGATCAGCCCCATTGGTCATGTGGGTATAGAGCCTGCTTCCACTTTATGGTTTCATTTGAAGCATTTGATTGTAAGACCATCTCTTCCTCATTAGAGGTGTGGCTTTTATAGTCTTTTTTACAGATCTCTTAGGAAAGTAGTCACCCTCACCCAGACATCTAGCATCAATGCAGACAGCTATAGAAATGAAATCTTCTCAGATTTTTTCACCCTTGTTGATTGAACTGCCTTGTGTGGCTTCAGAAGTGAGGCTACTGAGGTCTCTCATCTTGAGGAGAGCCTCAGCCTTCAAATCTTTTAGAATAAAATGGGATAATGTTATTTGCCAGCATTAAAATGCTATATAAATTTCTAGTTAATTAGCACTTTCAGGCTCTAGCATGTTTTGTTTTGTTTTACTAAATTTCTTGGTTGCTGAGCTTTGCATCATCACAGATGACCCCATTCTCTCAGTGAGCATTCCATATACCTTCTGGTTTTAAGCTCTGAAGTCTAAACTATATCTGGTCATGAGCTTTTGCTTCAAATGATCTTTACAACAAAGGAAAAAGGGCTCTCAGGGTACCCTGCAATAATTTAGGTGTCTAAGACATCAAATATTGGACAGTATATATTTAATCCAACAGAAAAATTCATAGGATTCAAACACATAAACAAGTCAAGACAACTAGCCTTCTCTTTCCAATGATCCCCACTTTCCCAGGGGCACAAGAGAAATAATGCTGCCCTAGGTGGAGCCTCTTACACAAAAGACAAGAAATTGGGATGGTTAGAGTCAAGTAACTCACCCCTTTGGGGAGCTCGACCTCTCAGAGGTGCTATAGAACCTCTGACAAGTCAGCTCCTTCCCCAGATCTGCAAAATTCCCATAATTCACACCATCAGCAAAGGGCAAAGTCTTTTTAGTGACTCTGAGCTTTGCTGCTCCATACCTCTGACTTCTCTTTGGTTCAAGAACTGAATGTGGTCCAGTGAGAGAAGCAGAACAGAAGAATGGACAATGTGTTGACTTTGAAGTTAGGAAGACCTGGATAGGGATGCCACCTTAGACCCTTCCTAGCTGCGTGATCTCGGGCAAGTCACTTCTCTATGTCTAAATTTCCTCAGTTGTAAAAGTCATAATAACAGCACCTACCTCATAAGGTTTATTGAAAGGACTGAATGGGATAATGTCCTTTGCAAACATTAAAGTACTATATAAGTATGAGCTGTTGCTATTATTAACTTTTCTATGGGTTCTAGGATGACTGGTCAAGGAATTGCTCCTTTGCTTGCTTCAGTCTGCTGCTATAGGGCCACATAGTTCCTGGGTTTCCAGAAGGGGTCACCTGACTGGGCTTCGGTGAACCAATCCATATGCTACTGACCAGATTCTCTCTATCCAGACTTCAAGCTTTTCATTCAGTCTCCCTCTTCATTTACACCACTGTGCCTTCTTTGTAAAGGCTAAGGCCAAGAATGCTTGAAAAGGCTGTGGTTGCCTGGTCTTGAGCCACCTCATTTAACTAATCAATTCCAATTCATATCAGTTAATCGTGTCAAGAAAATGTTATGCTGTGTCAAGGAGTCCTGGCCAGAACAGAGAGCTCTTCAGAGGGCAATGACTCCAGTCTGTGGGGATCTAATACCATTTCCTGAGCTCTGGTCTCAAAACCTTGGAGTCATCTTTGGCCCCATAATCTTTCTTTCTCTCTCATATCAAGACCTAATGTAATGAAGTTGGAGGACTAGCATTTGAATTCTGAGCCTATTTGCTAACTATTTTACCTTGCGAGAATCATGTTACATCATTGGGCCTCCTTTTACTCATCATTAAAATGAGGTTGGAGTAGATCAGTCAGACGTTGGACATGTAACATTTCAATTTCAACTCCAGTTGGGTAGGGCCCTCACTGAGGTGCCTAGAAGGGTCACCAAGCCATGTAAGTAGTTGTGGTCTGGTGTCCTGCCTTTACCATCTATATCTGTATTCATTTTAACTAGGTTATGGTGAAAGCATCCCAGGGTTCTTCAAATTTTGAGATAGGGTTCTCATATTCCTCCAATGTACATAGGGGCATGAGTTGCTTCCAACTCACTTCTTCAGAGTTTCATCAGCATACTCCTTGAGAAAGGATGCATTGATGGGTATGTGCTGACAGAAAAAAACAGATGTTAAGGGGGCAGCTAGGTGGCACTGTGGATATAATTCTGGGTCTGAAGTTACTGAAGACCTGAGTTCAAATGCAACCTCAGACACTACTAGCTGTGTGATCTTGAGAAAATCACTTTGCCTCAGTTTTCTCATCTGTAAAATGCAGATAGTAGTAGTACCTTCCTCCCAGCATTGTTGTGAGGATCAAATGTATTTATAAAGCACTTATCAGCATACCTGGCACATAGTTAAGTACTATGTAAATGTTAATTATTATTATTGATGGACCTGTGGGTAAAGGTAATTCTTTCTGTTGATGGAAGTCTTTTTAACCTTGTGTTCTTGGGTCCTTAGCATTAAGGATGAGAAATGAAATCAAGTGCTCTTCTAGTCCCTCAGATTTAGCTTTTTGGTTGTCTTCTTCCTGAAACATCTAGCCCTCTTCTGGGGCCCAAGGTCTCAAGCCTTGGTCTTGCCACTCTTCTCTGGCTGCTATTCACTCTAGACAGGCAACAGGTAGAATAGACTATCTGTGCCTATATTTGGAGACTTATGTGCAAATACATGTATGTTTATGCATGTTTGGGGGGAAAGGGAACTGAAAATTGTACATACATAGGAATGTATTAACACTTTTCTATCTGTGAGCATACTTGTATGTAAATGGGTCGATGTATAGGTTGGGCACAAGTGTGAGGGCTAGAAGGGGACCCACAGGTTATTGAGCCCTACCACTATAATGAATCTGTTCTACAAGATTCCCAATAAATAATTACCCAGCCTCCACCTGAAGACCTTCCTTGACAAGGAATTCTCTACCTCTTGAGGCAGTTCATTTTTACATAGTTCTAATTATTAGGAACTTTTTCCTTGAACTGAAACCTATCTCCCTGTAATTTCTACCCCTTGTTTCCCTAGTTCTGCCCTCCATGGCTAAACAAAACAAAAATAATCCTGTCTTTCACATAATGGCTCTTTAAATATTTGAAGACAACTATCATGTCTTTCCCTCCCCACGAATCTCTCCTGTAGGCTAAACATTCCCAGTTCCTTCAACTGATTCTCATATGGCAGATTCTGGGCATGCCCTCCTCCCACCCCACTGCTGTGGGAAAGTGTCTTGATTAGAGAAAGGAGTAGAAACCTGGAAGTTGAGGCCAAGCAGGGAAGCCAGAAGTGGAGTGAGCATTTCATAGTGTGTGGTGTGTGTGTGTGTGTAGAAGAACTTTCTCTAAAACACTAGTCATAGACTCATAGTGTTAGAATTCATAGTATTGGGGCAGGTAGGTGGCACAGTGAATAGAGCACTGGCCCTGGAGTCAGGAAGACCTTAGTTCAAATCTGACCTCAGACACTTGACCCTTAACTAGCTGTGTGACCTTGGGCAAGTCACTTAACCCCAATTGCCTTGCTTTCCCCCTTCCAAATAAACAAACAAAAAAAATAATTCATAGTATTAAAGTGGGATGTGACCCTCGAAACCATACACTCCTAACTCTTCACTTTATAGATGGGAGGTGCAGAGAGTGGGTGTTATGATCCTGCTGGGATCCCACAGCAAAGTAGCTGCAGAGTCTAGATATGAACCTGACTTCCAAGTCAAGGCTTTTTCTGCTGCATTGAATCCTGGGATTTCCCTGTTAACTCTGCTTCTTCCCTCATAGCCCAGGAATACCAGCCCCAGAAGGGACCTGCCCATCAACTTTAACCATTATGCCACAAAGAAGAGTGTTTCGGAGAGCATGCTGGATGTGGCCCTCTTCATGTCCAACGCCACTCGACTGAAGGCTGTTCTGGAACAGGAGCCATCCTCCCCCTACTATACAATTCTGGTCACCCTCCTCAGCATCTCTCTCCTCTTGCAGGTGGTCATTGGGATCCTCCTCATCATAACTGGTGAGGACCCAGAAATACTGAAAGAGCTGCTCCTTCTTGAATCTTGCATTTAAGGGTTGCTTGAGGATAGCTAGCAAGTGGGAACGTACTAACTCTCAACATAGCCAATTCTACTTTGGATTAACTAGCAGGTTGTTGTTCTCTGATGTTAAGCCTAAACATATTTCCCTAAAAGTTCCATCCTTTGCTCCTAATTCTTCGCTTAGGAGTCAAATAGAAGAAATCTCTCTCCTACCTGATAGCTTCCTTAGATGTTTTTTTCTGAATTGATTTTTCCTAGATTGCTTTCAGTTTGAAGTTCTTCAGTTTTTAAAGGAACATTTATTCTCACTTATTGGAGAGGGAAGGAGAGGTTGGTGTTGGGGTTTTCGCTCATCCCTTTTACCTTCTCTTGCAGGAAGGGAGATCAGCTTTCCTCCAGTATAGTGCAATAACTTTGTGATGTCAAAAAGACATTGTTCAGTCTTAGCCTTGCCCCTCCATACATCTAACCAGTTTTCTGTTGAACTCTTTTCTCCAAGTCGACTGTTCACTCCAAGTGAACAATTCTATTGCCATGGCCTGCTGCCTAGCCAAGGCTTTGTTGTAAAGATAATACATTTTGCAAACCTTAAAGTTCTATCATTGATGATGATGATGATGATGGTCAAATGTGTGAAAGCCCTTTATAAACTAGAAAGTACTTGCAAATATAAAGTATTATTACAGCTGTTAGACATTGCCTTATAGAAGCCCCATATACTGGCCCATTGAGGGGAGGAGGGGGTGAAGGAGAAACTTCAGCCTTCTAACTCCCTTACCCTACCCTATGCAAACCCCCTACACTGCTACACCTACCACTCCAATCTATGGTTCCAGCTTGTGAGGTTCTAAGACAGATGCCCATCTGTGGCCTCTGCCATCTCCATTCACTCATCTTCCCTACCTTCCCAATCTTCTACAGCCCGAATGAATTTGAATGAGGTGTCAAAACAACGGTGGCTGAACCAGCTCAACAACACAACCATGGTGATGATCTTCATAACTGTCATCATCAACATTTTTATCACAGCCTTTGGGGTGCAGAAGACGGAGCAACCCTGGACCACACCCAGGCCCTACTAAATCCATCCTGGGGCCTAGGTGAGGATAAAGGATGGAAGGACACTGTGCAAAAACACACATGGTGTCCTCCCTGGTCTCTGGGAGGGTGTGGGGCAGGGTAGGATCCTTGTGGAACAAGAGAGTACCTGCCTACACACCCGGGGGATGAGACTTGGGAAATGGCCTAAATAAGGGTTAGGTCAGATTGTGAAGGGGAACAGAAACAGATAATAGGAGGAGGGCAGGCCCCTCGGCAATTTTCAGGAATTAGGTATGAAGGAAACTTCTCTTTCTTTGCCTTGTCTTAAATTTGCTATTTGGTGGTCAGGGTGAGATAACTCGTTTCCTCCTAGACCTAAACTTTACTCATGGTTAGGAGCGGTCAGCTTCTATGGTGAAGGGAATAATGAAAGTAAAAAGTCTTTTCATGCCATTCAAACTATCTCCCCAGCTTACCTCTCTCTTTGCTTCCCCTACAGGTGAGGGCCCTGGAGTTCCTTCTGTTTCCCGTCTGCCAGCCCTGAGGACCTCTGCCCAGTTCAGTGAGCCTTTCCCACAACAACTGGGAAGGTTCCCAACATAGTAATGTTAATCCCCCAAACTCAAATATTAAAGTATTTGGTTTTGTTGGTCAAAGTGACATCTATATTGGTAGCTGTGGATGCCTCGTGCCCAGAAGGGGGACTCTGCCAACCTTTCTGGTAGTATTCCCCCAAACCCAAGACTCTGCCACAAGGTGCATAAATCTGGGATTACTGCCTCCAAGTCAACCATATCCCTTTCCCTATTCCACATCCATTCTCCTCTCTCTAAGGAGAAAAGAGCAATCTCTAACTATAAAGTGATCTGCTAAACCAATATGTGTCATTCTTTACACTTTACAGTTTATAAGCTCATAGATTTAGACCTAGAAGGGATTCCCCCCCCATTTTACATATGAGGACACTGAGGCCCAGGGAGGTTTAAGTAACTTGCCCAAAGTTACACACATACGGGTATTAGGTCAGACGCAGAATCTGACCCCATGCCTTCTGACTCTAGAGCTCTTTCCACTAAACCACATTGCTACTTGTATATGCCCATTTAAGAGTGCAGTCCTAGGATTCTTCTGTTGTACCACCCAGCTCTGGAAGGGAACATACCTAGAACATTAAGAACTCAAATCAGTTCCTTTCCTTAGGACTCCACTGTCAAATAGCTTCTCCCTCCCTGCTTGGGCAGCCTTCCACTAGGGGGTTGTCAGGTTGATTTTAGGCACTGTCAGCTTTTGATCATTGATGGGTGCATTATCCATTGTGGATTGCCATTGCAAAATTTTAATCACAGTTTGCCTTTTTCCCCAATAGCACACCATTTTCCTTCCAGTTTCCCCACATAACTGCCAAGACATGCTCAGAGAATGCAAACTGATTTTAATGTTGGCAAGCACAACAGAAAAGTCAGCTTGCAAACTGTGAGAGTTGGAAGGTGCCAGAGAGGTAATCTAGACCCTCATTTTACAAATGAAGAACCTAGAATCCAGAGAGCTGAAGCTCACAGGGGTCGAACTCATGTAGTTTCACTGAGTTTGCTTGTGTGGTACCTGTAGAAAGATCAGATAATGTGTTACCAATCCAGATGGAAGTTATTTTTAGAGTATCTGCTGTTTAAGGCAATCCTAACCATAGCTCCTTCCAATCAATGTGAATCACCCAGAGTTGGCCAAATAGGATTGTTCTGGAATAAGTTGTGGTCATCCCTCTCTCCACATATGTCTGGTCCCATGCTCAAAGCTTCTAGACGGAAACTTTTAAGTAAGAGGCTCAGCATTCCTTGACTCTGGGTAATAACAATCTCACATTTACAGAGCACTTTCAGGCCTGAAAGGTGATTTTATAGTATCATAGATTGAGTTCAAAGTTCACCTAGTACAACTTCCTCATTCTACAAATGAGGAAACAAAACATCTGAATCTTCAGTAACACAGATAATTAGTGGCAGAGCCTGGAATGGAACTTTTTTGCCTTGCACCATGCTTATTAGCCCCATTTTACAGATGGGGAAACTGAGCCTCACAGAAGTGAAGTGTGGCCCATGGTCATATAACTTAGGTAGTGTCAGAGCAAGGCTACAAGTTTACTGATTTTTCCACTGCACCATCCTATTAGCTTGTAAGCTCTCTGAGGGCAGGGACCATTTCTTCTCCCTTTGTAACTCCACAAAATCTAGAGTCATACACAGCATTGTTACAAGTGAGGGTAGCCCTGGTCTCCTTGACATGGCCATTAGTGGATGTGAGACATGAATGACAGACATGAAGCAGAGGCCATGATTCCCTTCATCCCAAACCCTCCCTGCATGGATAGGTAAGAAGAAAACACAAGACTTGGATTTTCTAAGAAGATGCTGTATTTAACCTTTTCTTTCCCCACCCACCCCACTCTTTCTCTTATCAAATTGAGGCCTAGGAGGCCTCTCCTCCTTAAGGCAGATGGTACAGAGGTAACAGTACTGAAGTCAGAAACAAGGCACTTAGGTTCAAGATCCAGGGAAGGAAATTGGGGTGTGGAACTGGGAGATTGGGGCAGGGGCTCTGGGATTTTGAAGAAGATGAACCAGGAGGGCAAGTTCCAATTTGCCTTTTCCAGTCAAAGCCTATTTCAGACCTTTCAAAGAAGTTCCTACAGAGGAAAGTTACTCTGAGAGGAAATGGACATTCCAGTCAGATAACTCCAACTCTCCTCTCCTCCCCTCCGCTCCCCTTCCCTCCCCTCTCCTCTCCTCTCCTCTTCTCTCCTCTCCTCTCCTCTCCTTTCCACTTCTCTCTCTTCTCTGTCACTGGCTCTGTTCAAATGCAGCAGGTTTGACTGGGGGATAGAGTTCAGCTATAGGAAGAGGCCTTGGACCCCGATTGGCTGCCCCATAATCCCCTCACCATTAACCGGGGTGCTTCCTTCCTTTTCTTCCACGTGCCTAGACAGACACTGGAATACTGAGACTCAGTATTGAATGCACCATTGGTGAATGCAGCAGCAGGAGAATCCCCAGTCACAAAGGCAGCCCGGGGATTAGTGCAAGATTCATATGTAATGACCAAGTTGGGGACAGCAGGCAGAGGTAGCAGCCTGGTGAATGGCCCAAAGGGCTGTGCTCCTAATGATGCTCTCACTCACTCTTCTCAACGTACTCTAGGGGAGGAGCTTCCTCCCTTCTTGCTCCTTCCACACCAAGTTCCAGGAGCTCAAGCTAATTCAGAGTGAGTGATCCTTCCCTTTTCCATGTTCCTACCTGGAAATATTTCAAAATACCAGGGCTGAGGAGGAATCAACAGCACCTGAACCCCTTTCTGTATTTCTATGCAGACCAGCAATCCCCTTTTCTTGCTGCCCTCCCACGTTTTCTTCTCTCCACTAGCCTTTCCTAGAGACTGAAGCTGAAGAGACTCTCCATTCCTCTGCTCTGCAGAACATAGTCTGTAAAGCCAGTGGTGAAGGCGGGCAGTAGGGATGGGCTTGGAACTCAACAGACTCCCCACTTTCCCTTCAAAACCTACTCCTCATAGTTTCCATATTGGTTACTGGCCCCAAAGGAGCAGTGGGATGGGGATCTCAGCCCTAGTGCTCTGGCCAGACTGAGCTTAGTTTCTCTGACTGGATAAAGTTAATGCCCTGTTGTTGATGGCCAAGTCAGGGGATTGGAAGCACTTGCTTTCTATGCTTTTGTGGGAGGAAAGAGGGACAGGGATATGGGTTGGTGGAGGGTAGGGTCCCCATCTTGAGAAGGCTTGACTCTTGGAGTATGTTCAACAAGGTTTCAACTTCGGTCACAAGAGACCTTCTGGGGAAGGGATAGGGGGAAACAATATGTGGCATAGTAGAGGGTCAGAGATCCACTATTGAGAATATTCCCCAAAGGTACCACCTCATCCCTCTGGGAAGTTGTTTTCCCCTCTAAGAAATCAAGGATTCTCACCGTCTGTGTTGGTTCAGAGAGAGAATGGTGGAAAGATTCAATACCACCTCCCAACCCTCTACCACCAACCAATAATTTTTTTTTTAAGAGAAAGTCTGTTTCATGGTCTGTGCTCCCTACAAAGGGCCAGCTGGTAGTGGAAGGCTTCTTATCTGGTGAACAGATTGCTCCTTCCCTTGCCACCTTTCCATTTCCTGAAGAGGTATTCCACTTTTGCCACCCAGGTCTGGACCCCACCACCCTCCATAGCCTCTCCACTTAGAAAGCCTTCCTGTTGGATGCCTAAAAGGCTCAAAGGAAGGGGAAGATCACAACACTGCCACCTATTCAGACTCCGCCTTCAGGTCCATAGGTGAGGAGATGGCTGTCGATAGTGTTGGGTAGCGTGTGAGGGGGTGCTGGCTCACTCTTCCTATTCATTTTTATTCCCCTTCCAGTGGTGTGCAGGAATGGAAGCAGCTGCAGGGCAGGAGGCAGGAATCAGTCAGTTCTGGCTGGGTACCTTTCTCAGATCATGGCATGTTCAACTGGCGACGGTTCCACATGCCCCGTTTAGAGTGATATCGATGGAAGAAATTCCTAAGGGAGAGACGTTCCACTTCTAGACCAGCCTGTAGAATCCTAAGGAACAAAGAGACAGGAGAAGCCAACATCAGTGGCAAGGAGATATGGGGAAGATCTTGAGACCCTTGAGAATATATCCCCATTCACAATGAAGTCTCTCCCTAACATTTCGGCCTTCCTCTGGTGGCCTGCTCACATTAGGGAAATGACCACAGGCAGGTAGTTTTTCAGCTCATCTGATGAGGGCAATGGGACAGATGGAGGAAGGTAGGCTCCCTAGACACAAGTGGGAAGTTTAGGGTCACCCTCACTGACCTTTTTTAAACTTTCCCTTGGTCCTGGGTTCATCCTAACCAATCTCACCCTGTGGATACCCCTCTGGCCATGGGAAAAGGGGAGTCTGTGTGCCCTGCCCCTCTATACCTAGAACAGAGCTCTGAATAAAACTGATATAATGGAGAGGCAGAAAACTGGCCTTGAAGCCAGGAAGCCAGGAACACATACCGACTATGTGATACCAGGCAAATCATTTCACATCTCAGTGTTTTAGGCAACTCTCTGAGAAGCTAAGTGATAGAAAAGATGCTAGCAGCCATTAGTAAAAGGAGTCTCTTCATCTCCTATCTCCATATTTTCTGGTCCTGCTCATACTTTCTCCACCAATTCTACTTCCATTAATATCCCAGCTTGGAGTGTCCATGCTACCTCCTCCTTCATGTTCCCAGTTATCAGGGCTAGGTGTATAAGGGCCCATCCTGCTATCTTTTGTGTTATCTCTGGCCAGAGGTAGAAATAGCTGGAATCAGATGGCACCTAGATTTTAATATGTCTTAGAAGCCTCCTCGAGCCACAGAGAAAGGCAATGAAATGAGGGTGGCAGCAAGAGATGCATCACCTTTGCTTAATTTCATTCTGCTCTCTCAAACAAGCACAAAACAATGCTATTTTCTAGAGGGTGTCCCAAAAGAGCAGTACTCTAAGGCTTGAAACTTGCACTAAGACTTTCAGGACACCCTATACAGGGTATCCCTAAAGTCTGGAAACATAGGAAATCTCTTTAACTACACATATTTTCAAGAAATGAAATGAATGACATTTTCAACAACATTTTACTTAATTAGCATAAATGAGATTTCATAAGACATAGGAAATCTCATTAATTAGTTAAATTAAATTAATCTCATTAATATGGAAAATAGTCCCCAATAGTTAATGAAAGCTTTTATTCCATATGAAATTGTCATGGCTAAAATTTATGCTAATTGAACAAAATGTTGTTGAACATTTCATTCATTTCATTTCTTGAAAATATGCATAGTTAATGAGAAGTCCTATGTAACCAGACTTTAGGGACACCCTATAGAATGCTTTCCTCAGGTTATCCCTCTACTTATTTTCTACCCCATCAATCATTTAGTCAGTCAATAAACATTTAAGTGCCTACTATGGGCCAGGTACTGTGCTAAGTGCTAAAAGATACAAAAAGAGACAAAAGATAGCCCCTGCCCTCAAGGAGCTTACAATCTAATACCAAGTATAAATTTTCTAGACCTGGCATTCAAGACTCTCCATAACATCATGGAGGCCCTTACATGCTCCCTTGACTCCATTAGGTCAGTTCCTTGCTTGTCTCAACACACTCTCATCACTTTTACTTCCATGCCCTTATTCTCCCTTAAGCTGGAATACTGGAATACCCTTACACTTTTAAGGGCAGTAAAAGTCCTATCCTTCTGCAGGAAGGCTTCCTTGATTTTACCCTAATTTTAATGTCTCTTTTGATTCTTTGGCCTCCTACTCTCTCATATATGATGCATTACAATTAAAAAGACAGATGTAACAAAGGTGGGGACCATATATATGTCTAATTCTCCAACCAAGCAATCAGCACAGAAATTGAGTGCCTGTGTGATCAAAATGACTGGGCCCTGTATAGGCTATAAAGAGCTAAGAGGGATGAAGTGTACACAAAATTTAGTAGAAGAGATAATACACAAATAAAAAGAAAACTAATGTGCTTCCCTCTGTTACACATGGTAGACTCAGGCATCATCCTTAATCTCTCACTATCTCCCACCCACCATCTAAGTGGTTGCCGAGGCCTGTCAATTTCACCTTCTCAACAACGCTCCCCTAAGCCCTGCCCTCTCTCCTCTGATACCGCCACCACCCAGGTGCAGGCCCTCATGGCCTCACACCTGGATTGTTGCCATCATCTGCCGGCAGGTATGCCAGCCTCAAGTTTCTTCCTTCCCAAGCCACTCTCTCTAATCCATTCAGTCACCCAAGTGATTTTGACCATGTCATGTGATCTGACCATGACCCTCCCTCTACTCAATAAACTCCAGTGCTCCCTATCACCTCCAGAATCAAATGCAAAACATTCTGCTTGGCATTCAAAGCCCTTCACCACCTAGCTCCACCTTGCCAGTCTCCTTACGCCTTATTCTCCAACATGTACTCCTCCCTCCAGTGACTCCGGCCTCCTGGCTATTCCAAGAACAAGATGCTCCATCTCTTAGCTCCAGGGATTTTCTCTGGCTGGCCCCGTGCCCAGATTGCTCTTCTTCCTCTGCTCCAACTACTGAGCTCCTGGGCTTCCTTTAAGGCTCAATTAAAACCTCACCTTCTACGGGAAGCGCTTCCCTCTTGATTATTTCCTATTCATCGTGCATATAGTTTATTTCTTGTTGCTCAGTCATTTCATCATGTCCAGCTCTTCCTGGGGTTTTCTTGGCAGAGATATTGCAGTGATTTGCCATTTCCTTTTCCAGCTCATTTTGAAGATGAGGAAGCTAAGGCAAATGGGATTAAGTGACTTGCCCAGGGTCACACAGCTAGTAAGTGTCTTGAGGTCAAATTTAAACTCAGATCCTCCTAGCTGAGCCCAGCATTCTATGCACTAAGCCACCTAGCTGCCCATATAGCTCATTTGCATGTAACCATTTGCATGCTGTCTCCCCCATTGTGAGCTGCTTAAGAACAGGTACTCTATTTTTCCCTTTCTTTGTATCCTGAGCATTTAACACAGTTCCTGGTTAAGTAGGCACTCAAGTATATGGTTAGCCTGGGTCATAACATAAGCCTTTTACTTCTCCCTAATTGATTTTCTGTTCTATTTCCACACCATTTCTTCTCTCCTCAACCTTCTTCTGTCATTTCCTCTCTCTCCTCTCAGCTGAGCAATTCACCTCATACTTTACTGAGAAAATAGAGACCATTCTCTATATCTCAAAACTCCTTAACACCTTCCCTTATTCACTCCTCCTTCACTCCAATCTCTGATAAGGAGCTGGCGCTTCCTTCTGCCACGGTAAACAAACACATGCCCATCCCCTTCAGTCTTCACAAGCAGACTGTCCCCACAATCATCCACCCTATCTTTAATCTTCTGTATCTCCCTATCTAGGGCTACCTACAAAAATGACCTAGTCACCTTGGCCTAAAAAAACACATCACACTATCATGCCATATCTCTCCTCCCTTTCTCAGGCAAAAACCTAGAAAAATCTGATTTCTTAATTGCCAGATCTGATGGTCTTTTCTCAGTCCCCATCCTTACTGACTTTTCTGATGCATTTGACATTGCTGATCACTGCCTCCTCCCACATCATCTTCTGTCTCTGGATTTTCACAACACTACTCTCTGGAATCTCCTGCCTGATCTCTCCTCAGTCTCCTTTGCTCATTATTCAGACATATTGTACCCCCTAATTAGGTAGTACCTCAAGGCTCTGTCCTAGGGCACTTCTCTTTTCTTTCTATACTCTCTCATTTGTTGATCTCATCCGGTCTCATGGGTTTAACTTTAATCTCTATGCAGATGACTCCCAAATCTATAACTTGTCTTTTGAGTGCCAGCTGAACATTTCAAAGTGGATTTTCATAAGCATTTCAAACTCAATGCATCAAAAACTGAACTCATTATGTTTATTAATTTCCCTTCCAACATACTTATTTCTGTCTAGGACACCACCATTCTTCCAGTTCACATATTTGGCATTAGCGTTTGTTCCTCCCTCACAGCACACTTTCAATCAGTTCTCCAATCTTGTTCGTTTTTATCACCATATTACAGTGTCTCCTGCATCCTTTTCTTCACTCTTCCCATAGGTCATCACCCCAGCTCAGGCCCTCATCACCTCTCCCCTGGACTACTGAAAGCCTCAAGTCTCTTCTGTTTCAATTCATCATATATAGGGGAGAAAGTAATTTTCCTAAAGGGCACACCTAATCATATCACTCCCCCACTAAATAAACTACAATAAACCACTATTTCTTCTCAGATCTAACTCAAGTTCCACATGTAAAGCCATTCAAAACCTAGCCCCAACTTTTTTTTTTCATCTTTTTGGAGGGGGGAAGGCAGGGCAACTGGGGTTAAGTGACTTGCCCAAGGTCATACAGCTAGTAAGTGTTAAGTGTCTGAGGTCAGATTTTAACTCAGGTCCTTCTGACTCCAGGGGCTCTATTCACTGAGTGCTCTATTCACTGAGCCACCTACCTGCCCCATTTCCAACTTTATTACACTTCTCGCCTTCTCACACTCAAACAGTCCATGTTTCATCTTTGAGCCTTTGCAACAGCTGTTCCCCACACTTGGAATGCACTCCCACTTCACCTTTATTTCTTCGAACCTCTTGTTTCCTTCAAAACTTCACTTAGACACAATCTATATGTAGCCTTTCTTGATCCGCCCCACCCCAATTTCTTTTTTTTTTCAGCTTATATGTATGTTAGCTGTATTCTCTATGTTGTCTTTCCCAATAGAATGCAGGCTCCTTGAGGGCAGGGACTTGTTCATTTTCAGTTGTGCATCTGGGTGCACAATAAATCCTTGCTGACTGACTGAGCAATTGATAATAGGCTCCCAATAAACTTGGACTGACTTACTGACAATGAATGACCTCCTAAGGATTCAGAACTCAGTGAGACACAGCTTATTCTGTCTGAGGCAGGTACCATATATTTTATTAGCCCTTCCTGCCCCCTTGTCAGAGATTCCTTTCTGGGGATAGAGTTCTAGCAATGACTTCTTATCCTCTTTCTGAGATTCCTACTCTCCTCCCAAATCACCTGTCCAGGAGTTCCCAGTCCTCTCCGCCCCAGCGGTCTCGGAATTCCTTGGTGTTCATGCCTCCAATCTTGTCCAGGTCGGACTTGTAGATGCCCAGTAGGCCAAATCCATTCACTTCCCAGTAACCTGAGGGCAAACAAAGAGGCAAGGGTGATACTCAGCAAGTCATACCAAGAGGACTGTGCTTAGGATGATGAAGAAGAGGTCTCCCCACCTAGTTTTAAGGGCAGCACATAGATTGAAGTTCTAGGACCCTTTCTGAAGGGATGAAGGTATAGTAGTCGGTGTGATTTCTGACTGTCTTTCTGGGTGATATCCTCCGGGGTTTAATCAACCACTTAGGCTAAGCTTTCCCCTTATTCCATTCTCTAGAAGTTATCTTAACATCTGAGGATAGTCTCTAAGCTCTGAGGGGTCAGGAAAAACAAAAGACCCTTCCTCTTGCCTGGATTGACAATCAAGGACAACTCCAGTGAAACATCCAAATGTGTGTCTCAGACCAGGATCATTGAAAGTCAGATCCAAGAGGGAGAAATGACCACAGTTGGCTTAGCAGCTTCAGGTAAGATGAAAGAAGACTCTTTCTAGAGTACCAAAGAGAGCTGAAATGTGGGCCTTCTGGAGAAGAAAAGAGGGAAGGCGGAAGGACAGTTAGACAGTACTTAGTCTGAAAAAAACTTGAGATTTTAATGGACTGAAAGCCCAACAGCAAGACATAGCAGCTGAAACAAATTCTTTCTGTCTTAGGCTGCATTATTAGGAGTGTGGAGTCAGTTTTCCTAGAGGAAATATTTTAGGAAATATATTGAAAACCATGTCCCAAAAATAGTGAGGGGACTATAAAGTATGACATAAAAATGACAATTGGAAAAACTGGGCTTGTTTAGCATGAAGAAGAGAAAACTTAGGGAGAATATGTAGTATTTTTAAAGTATTTGAAGAACATGTGAAAAGAGATTGGTCTTGTTCTGCTTGTCCTAATGACAACAACAATAATAAAATAACTAGCATTTATATGGTGCCTTATGATTCATTAGCATTTTGCCAACGTCACCACATTTTAATATCACAGAACTCTGAGAAGTAGGTGTTATTGTTGTTCAGCCATTTTTCATTCATATCCAACTCTTTTATGACCCCATTTGGTTTTTTTTGGCAAAGATAGTGGAGTGGTTTGCCATTTCCTTCTCTAGCTCATTTTACCACTGAGAAAACTGAGGTAAACAGGGTTTAATGACTTCCACAGTATCATACACCTAGTAAATATCTGAAGATAGAACAAGGAGTTATAGGGCAAAGCTGAACAGAAACAGATTTTAGATAAAGAAAAACTTTCTAACAGAGCCTTGCAAAGGTAAAATGTAATGCTTTGGTAAGTAATAAGGTCCCTGTCACCAGGATGACCACTTACTTGTTCACAATGTTGTAAAGAAGATTCCTATTCAGGTGCAGGTTAACCTAGGTGAACTTGGGGTCCCTTCCAAATCTGAAATTCTTCTGATGCCAGATAACCTTAAAAGACTTATTTCCATGCTCAGAATTCAGCACTCCACCTTTTGCCACCGAGTCTTTGCCTTAGCCACCCTCCCCTATGGAACTTCCAGCCTCCTCCTCTCTGCTTCAGACTCTTAGCTCCTTCAAGGCTCAGGTCAGGCGTCCCCTCCAACAGGATACCCCAATCATCAGCATTCTCTCTCTTCTCATCATCTAGTATTAGATTTACAAGCTATATCCTCCAATATCAAGTAAAGCAGGGGAAGTTTTTCCTTTTTACCTATGGTGTTTAGCACAATATGGTAAGTATTTACTAAAAGCCCATTGAATTGAACTGATTTCTGGGATTCTGTGAGCCAGGAGCAAATCCCAGGCTTATAGAAGTACATAAGCTGTTGGACTGCTGCTATTCCCTCCCCAAAGGGTAGAACCAGAGCTAAGACGGTAGTTTAACTATGATAAGGGTAGCTAGGCACGTAGTCTTACAGTCGTGGCCTGGTTCCCCTGTTGTTGCTTTCAGTACACATACATAAAGTACGTAGAGTCTACTGTTGTAGGGAGAGAGGGCCAGAGACCACAGCGGTAGGAGTTCAAGGTATCAGTGGTAGAGTTCAAGATAATGACTTGTTTTAGCCTTGGAGAGAATGATCCAGGGGTTCTCTTCTGCCAGGGTCAGTACTTACCCTCAGGCCACTGAGGTGTCGCCCCACACTGCAGCCTCATCACCATGGGAGCAAAGGCCATCTTGCCCTCCACACAGTGCTTCCGAATGACATCGATGACTCCAGGTGGAAAGTGTATATGAAGATCACACAGAAAGATAATGCTGTGTGGGTCCTGGAGATAGACGCAGGTAGGATCAGGTCAGCTTGCCGGGGCAAGGAGGTAGCTCTCCTTCCAGAGGTGTGCTGGTAAATGTGAAACAACCGACTTCCCAGGGGAAAAAAGACTTATACACAACACACTAATGCTTAACCTGCATTATCGACATTTTCTCTATCACTTTATAAAGTCTAGAGTCTAAATAATCAAAAAAACAATAAAAGCAAGCTCTGCTTCTTAGTGTTTGCTGATTTCTGGGATGTAAATGCTTATAATGGACATTTAAGGATCTGAGCTGGCTCCAGGGCACCCCATCTTCTCCTTTCTTTGGTTTTGTTCAGATCTCTTTCTTTTCTTTTTTGCTTTTTGGAGGGGGGAAGGCAGAGCAATTGGGATTAAATGACTTGTCCAAGGTCACATGGCAAGTAAGGGTTAAGCGTCTGAGGCCGGATTTGAACTCAGGTCCTCCTGACTTCAGGGCCAGTGTTCTATTCACTGCGCCACCCAGCCACCCAGCCACCCCTCAGATCTCTTTCTAATGCAACATAGGGTACTTCCCTAGAGCTGTCAATCAATAGGAAACAAGTAGACAAATTTAGGATTTTGTCTTCTATCAAACAATTTCTAGGAGCAAATGAGCAGCTGCTCTAGAAATTCAGGCTACCCCCTGGGTTACCCAATTGCCTCTTGGGCAAGGCCCACCTTAGTGGGCCTAAGAGAAGGTTCCCACCTCCTTTCGCTGGTGAAACTGTCAGCTTTATATGCTTAAAAGGAGCAGTTCCAACCCTACCCTTCATTTTCCTAGTCCAAGACTAAATTCTTTCTACCCCCTTTACCTTCACCAGGTCCACACCAGCCTGAAGCCCTGCTGAGCGCTCAAAGTTCCCAGTCAACTTCATGTACTGGTAGCTGTAGGGAAGAGAGATTAGACAGCATCCTGAGTCCTGGATTCTGGGGATAGAAGCCCTCTGAAGAAGATGAGCAGGAATAGGGCAGTCATGGCGGTGGGGAGCCTTGGGTCAGGGCTAAGGGGCTCTGAGGTCAGACTTACAAAAGGGGAAAATAGCCCTAGAGTGGAGGCCAGGATAACTGGGTTTACCTGTTGACTTTACCTCCAACAATTTGCTTGGGATCTTAGGAAAAGAAAATGCCCAGGCCCTCCTCCTGACCAGCATGTGACCATCTTACCTTCGCAGACTGGATCTCTTAAGTGCCATCTCCACATCCATGTCCTCACTGCTATAGTCAGTGATGATGATGTTGAAATGGGGATCACCAGTCACCTGGGACAGCTTTTCCATGTCGTTGATGAACTGCTGAACCCAGCGTGCCTGGTTCTTCACTGTCAAGGGATGAGGGACAGGTAGAGAAAAAAAAGATAGATGTTAGGCACTGACACATCCTATAGGGTCTATCCAACCCCCTGCTTATACCATGGCTAACGTGAATTCTATACATAACATGGGTCTAAAGAGTATCTCTCATCTCTAACCATGTTAACCATGTACTCTTGCTTTCTTCATATCCACTGAACATGCTGTAGAGAGAATGGGAATTTGAAGATCTTCCCTGCCCCTTAATAGACCTAGGGGAGTTTGAAGACCTCCGCTGCTTTGAAAGTAAACTCTGCCCCCTGATAGGCTGAATGTAGTCACATGGAGCCTGTGATGGGAAGAGTTTGATGAAGGGAAGCAGAGCCCACAGGAAGCTGGTAGTCAGAGGTAGTGAGATGATGAGAGAGAGAGGAGGACCTCAGGCAAGGAGATAGAGAGGTTTGTGAGTAAATATTGATCTTGTATTGGTTTGTGGGAGGGCTGAAGGATGCTGTGGCTCTCAGTGTTATTATGGCTTCCAAATATCTTTGGTACTATGATGGAATCAGCTTACTGGTTTTGGGATTTGGTTTTCTGGTGTCTAAATAAATGCTTCAGTTCTGTCCTCTATCTGGAGAGTTTGGTATATTTTGTGATCAAACATCATGTGATACTTATGGTCTTTATCGTGATCATGGGCGCTATAAAATATTGCATTGGTGCTACACAGGCCCACATGAGAATTGCTTGGGATGATATTTTTTGCTACTTAACATAACCTTGCAAATGCCATAATAATCATGTCTTCTTGTCCATCCTATTATAATCATATTTGTATGCTCTAATTCATTATAAAAACCTTTACCATAACTATTTTAATATTTCTGTCACTTAATTGCTATTGATGCTTTTATTATTTGGAGGACAATTATTGCTGTTGTTCAGTCATCTCAGTTGTGTCTGAGGACCCATGTGGGGCAACACCTCAGTAAGTACTGACCCTGGCAGAAGAGAACCCCTGGATCATTTTCTCCAAGGCTAAAACAAGTCATTCCCTTGAACTCTACCACTTTGCCAAAGATACTAGAGTGGTCTGCCATTTCCTTCTCCAGCTCATTTGATAGAGAAGGAAACTGAGATAAACAGAGTTAAAAGACTTGCCCAGGGTCACACAACTAGTAAGTGTCTAAAGCCATATTTTAATTCAGCTCTTCCTGACTCCAGTCCTAGCACTCTCTCCACCAAACAAGCTCAACATCCAATCTATCTATCTAACTAACACATTATAGTATTCATACCCTTTTATCTTACCTTTCATCCCACCAAAACACACTTTACCTGCTATAATAACCTAATAATATAATAATATATTAGTATATTATATAATATATAATATAACATAATATAATAATATATTATATATAATAATCTAATAATCTAATAATAAAATAATGCAAAATCTCCTTTGGTCAATTAGAATTGGTTGGTTATAGTATCCTACCATGTTGTAAGACTCATGCTCCACTAAAACACCCTCCCCTCTGCTGTGTGACTCACCAGGCACAATAAAGTGAACAACAGCACGATGGTTCCAGGAGAAGCCGAGGGGCCAGCACAGTTCAGGTTCTTTGGACTGGCTGTTTAGCAGGTGCCGCTGGCGCTGGTGGCCCAAGACCATGCCACGTAAGTTGTGTGCTTCTGGCTCCTTGCCACCACCCACACTAACCCCTTGCCAGTCCCTTGACAGCACATACTCTGATAGCCGCACTAGCTGACCACCCTTCTCCAGAAGTTCCAGCTCCAATAGGTAGCGACTCCCTCTAAGTCGGTCCTGACGTTTCTCTATGTTCACAACACGACGTAGCTGGTACCGCCTAAGGTAGGATGGGGAGAATGGCTTCATCATCTTTTTCTCTACTGCTCCATCCCTCCACATTCTAGGTATAGGGTCAGAGATCTCAAAAATGGGCTCACATTTACATGGCACTTTACAGGACTCCAGGTGCTTTGCTCATAATAGCCATGGTGGATAAGTCATGTAAATATAATTACTCCATTTAACAAATGAGGAAACTAAGGATCAAAGTGTGTAAGTGGAGCAGCCAGGTGGCACAGTGAAAAGAGCACTGGCCCTGGAGTCAGGAGGACCTGAGTTCAGCCTCAGACACTTGATCACACTTACTAGCTGTGTAACCTTGGGCAAGTCACTTAACCCCAATTACCTTGCCTTCTCCCCTCCAAAAAAAAAAAAAGTTTATGTGACTCTCCCAGGGTCATGTCAACATTAGGTGACAGAGCCTGCACTCAGAGCTAGGTCTCCCAACTTAGAGTGTATTGGGTTTTTTTTACTACATTGCTTATCAAATCACTGAAAGAGAACCTCGCTTATAGCTGAACTAATTAATTCTCATTTATTAATACCAGTGCTCTACAGTGCCTGAGCCATGGAACTAGAAATCTCTGGAGTCATAGGTTTTCCTTCAAAAAAATCTTCTGTGATTAAAGAGAAATGCTCTATGTGCAAATTTTAAAAGGACGGCAGGTTAAGTAAATGTATCCAGTTTTGTCCAGTCTGGAAGGGCCTCAGAGAAGATCGAGTCCAACTTTATTTTTTAATTATTTTTCATAAATTTACCAATAAAGTTATTAATAGTATTTGTATTTTTTGTAATTATTTGTAAATGAAGCTCAGGAAGGTGAAGTGATGGACAATCAAATCACATGGCTACATGGTGGCAAAGCTTGGTTCTTTCATTGAAACAATAAAAATGATGATGATAGCATTTACTAAGTGCCAGGCACTGTGCTACGTGCTTTACAACTATCTGTTTATTTGATCCTCACACAGGTGCTATTATTATCACCATTGTTCAGATGAGGAAACTGAGGCAAACAGGAGTCACGTGAATTGCCCAGCTCACATAGCTAGTAAGGGTCTGAGGCCAGATTTCAACTTGAGTCTTCCTGACTCCAAGCCAGGCAGGGCTCTATCCACTAGACCTCCTGGCTGCTCTCCTAGGCAGTTAGGATTCTCAGAATCCATAGCCACCAAAACTTTAGAGCACCTATACCAGGCCACATCCCTCCAGAAAGCACTCAACACACCTTAACTGAGAGTAGAGGGAGAGTCAATGCATTTAACTCATAACATGCCAGGAGTAATCAGTCACCTGAGGGCATTGAAATATCATGTCAGACCAGAGAATAAGATTGAGGTCAGATATCTATTTGGAGGCAAAAGACTTCCTGCCCAGTTCTTCTGCCTTTCCCTTTACCCACCTTCCCACCCCATACAAGAACCCTTTTCCCTTACCCCCTTGTCTTCTGGTTTAGCTTCTTCAGAAACACATGTGTGACCTCTAAGGCTTCTCTCTCCCGCAACAACAGGTTCCCTGATGTGTTGCAATTTAAGTCAATCCAATCAGTCCTCAGGGTCTGGAAGTCCACATTTCGGGCACTGAAGGTCTGATTCCAGCTCACCGCAGGGTCAAACAGAGGTACATATTCAAATGTTTCCCCTAAGTCCTCTTCCTCTTCTTCCTCCTCTTCCTCATCCTCCATCTGCCTTTCCTCATCTTCAGCCACCTCCTCTTCCCCCTGCTGAATTCTCACAGGGGCTTCTGCTTCTGCTCCATCAGCCTTTCTCTGTTCCGCAATATATGACTGAACCTGATTCAGCCACTGAGATTGATCCAAGGTCTGCCTATGGTGGCTACCTCCTAGCTTGGACCTCTTGAACTGAGGGGAAGTCCCTATCAAGTGCTCAATGGGGTATTGTCTGGAAAGAGGTGATCCTTGGATATGCTTAAGTCTGGGTTCTTGATTGCTCCTCTTCCTAGAGTTCTGGAGTATGGGGTTACTTGTCCTCACTGTAGAGGAAGCTTTGTTGTTCTTGTCTGGCAGAGTTGCTGGGGAGCTTCTCTGATGCATTGTAAGAAGCCTCCTCCGACTTCTGAGGTGATAGTCAGTGGCATCCTGATTAGGGATGTAAGTAGGGTTATTGTCATCTTCTAAGATCGCAAGGCCCCGGTCAGTGGGTATGGGGAAGTCTGCAATCTGATCTCCATACTGGGACTCATTGGGGAGGTCTTCCTCAAAACCTAGAAGGAGCCATGTAGATGTGATCAATGTCAAGAAGGAAGAAACATAAAAATGGGAAATAATGGAAAACGCCATCTAGCCACACCCCATCTCTGCCAGGAATACTATGGCTATTTCATAGTATTGATTGAGACGTTGCCTGGCTTTGTAAATTAAAGAAGAACAACACCTATTTTGGTCCCTTTAGGCAACACCCATCTAGCTCAGTGCCAGGTACCAATGGCATATCAGTGCCATTTGACAAATTAATTCAATGCTAAAAGATCTTTGCACAGTTCTTCTCTCTCATACTCTGCCTATGGCTTGAGGAAGGCACAGGGTACAGGGGAAAGAACACTGGGCCTGAAATCAAGTCCTGCCCAACTTACTACCTGCATGATCTTGGGCAAGCAACTTCACCTTCTCTGGGCCTCAGTATCTTCATCTATAAGATAAAGGGGTTGGATGAAGTGAATTTTTGAGGACCCTTCCAGTTTTGACAATCTATTAGACTTGCAGAATCAATCAATCAACAAGCATTTATTAAACTCCTATAATAAGCCAGGCAGGACTGTGCTAGGGATACAAAGACATAGGCAAAATAGACCCTGCCCTCAAGGAACTTACATTAAAATCTATAAGATTTTACAAAAGGAAGCAATAGCTATGGAAGTCTCAGTCTAGAGTTCCTTACCTGGTTGCTCCAGTCTCTCCTTGAGCTCTGGACTTTGTCTGTCCAATTGGTCAATTTTGATGTATTTCTGAAAGCCAAACCTACAGAAAGAGAAGAAAGCACCTTGGCACCCCAGCTCCCCACCATAATGTCACAGGGTGAATATTGGCTGCTCCTTTGTTGGAAGCCCAGCAAGGGAAGACAGCAATCTGGGGCAGTTAGGTGGCATAGTGAATAGAGCACCAGCCCTGGAGTCAGGAGGACCTGAGTTCAAATAGTCTCAGACACTTAATACTTAACTCAGCTGTGTGACCTTGGGCAAGTCACTTAACCCCAACTTCCTTGCCTTCCCCCCTCCAAAAAACAAAAAGAGATTACAGCAATGCCCTGGACTATAGAAGTGGGAGGCTCTCTCAGACCTAAATGTGCTACATTTTTTGTGTTTTACAATGAGAAAATACTGCAACTCAGGGCTTTTTTCCTTCTCTCAATTAAACTTGGAGCAGTGGAATTCCCAGGATCAAAGGATCCTCAGGATTGAAGAAACTCTATTCTTCTCTTCATACCACATTGATCCATCCATGACTTTTTGTAAGACTCCAAGAAATGGAGGGAGATCACCTCTATGCCCCAGGCTAGTGTTACTTACTTGTCCAGGTAGTATGAGTTCTCCTGGTAGAAGCATTTGTTATGGGTCTCCATGTGACTCAATCTGGTATAGTCATTTGGGTAAACAAAAGACAAATGAACCTGGGGGAAGAGGAAGAGGGAGAGAAGACAGATCATCCATCTAGAATTAAGCATCTTCCCCTGGGTGTCTATCGGGCATTGACCATTCAGGATCTGGCCTCAGCATGCCCAGGATGGGAGCAAAAGAAAGAGGAACTGTGTTCTCTAAATGGGCCACATCTGTTCCTTAGATAACTTCATTCCTTATATCTATTGCCCTACGGGGCAAATACAAATGTTTAATCTCTCTTTGCCAGCCTGCTTTCGTCCCCCCCTTTATCCCAGTTCACACAAATCTGTGGCAGCCAGCTTTGCTCACTGGGTTTACGCTCCTCCCTTCTCTTGCCTGCAAGACTTTCGTTCAGATTCTTTCACATTCTTCTTTTTGACCACCTCCTTCCCCTGCCTGATAACACACCCATCCATTCGCCAGTCTGCCAGCACCATTCCCAATCCCACTTGAAATCGTTCTGTAACGTATCCTGCTCAGTGTCACGGCTGTGTGTTGTGACTTTCTTATTAAACTTCATTCCCCCTGAGGATGGAAGTTATGCTATTTTCTCCCTTCTCTACTAGGCTTTGGGGAGCTAGGTGAAACACTGGATAGAGCGCTGGGCCTGAAGTCAGGGAGACTCATCTTCCTGAGTTCAAATCTAGTTTCAGACTCGTACTAGCTGTGTGACCCTAGGCAAGTCACTTAACCTTGTTTTGCCTCAGTTTCTCATCTGTAAAATGAGCTAGAGAAGAAAATGGCAAATCACTCTAGAGTGTTTGCCAAGAAAACCCCAAATGGGGTCATGAAGACATAACTGAAATGACTAAAGATCAACAGCTAGGCCTAACCAAGGGGGCATACTCCAGCTTAACACACCTTGTACACACTCTGAATCATCATTTTCCCAACTGTGTTTTGCACAGTCCCTCTATTCTGTGCAACGTGAACAGGGTCTTCTATTTTTTAAAAATTCATTTTATTTTATTTTCAGATCTGCATTATCTCCCTCCTGTCTCTCCCTCACCTCTACTGAGACAATAAGAAATACAAAACCCTTATTACAAACATACAAAACAATTTCCTGAACTGACCATATCTCCCTTCGCCCCAAAATGCCTCAGTCTATACTCTGAATTCATCACCTCTCTATCGAGAAGTAGATCATTTGTTTCCTCCCCAGTCCTTTAGAATTGTGGTTGGTCATTATGTTGATCAGAATTCCTAAGTCTTTCAAAATTATTTGTCTTTATGATATTGTTATTCCTCTATAAATTGTTCTACCCAGTTCTGATCACACTTCACTTTGTATCAGTCCATATGAATCTTTTCAGGTTTCTTTTAAAACACAATAGTAGTAAATTGGGTTTTCTTGAGAAAATTTTCCCCTCTAAAATGTTAAACATAAAATAAAAATTTTAAAAGAATGTTCATCATATGAGGCATTTCCCTCTAATTTTCTAGCACTGGATAGAGTCTAAAATAGCTTTGGAAGGTAATGAGGGCAAGCATAGGAACCTTCCAGCTAAGGGGAATTTAGAAGTTAGATGGCAAGGCCCAGTTCTACAAGGATAAGTTTAAAATTTTGCCAGTATCCATAAAACAGCAAATTGAGCAGAATGCAAATTCCTTGTCTAGTGGAATAGCCTGTTAATTACCTAGGAAGGAGTCCTGGTTTCCTGAATCTTGGGTTCATTTCCCTTTATTCCTCTTATGTCTGTCTAAGGTGCTAGGCTTAGTCACACATGAGCCTTAGGTAGTACTAGTCTGTCTTAGCTGCACAATCTATAACCTCAGACACTGACCTTGGCTTCTGCTTCCAAAACTGTTATCTTCAACTCATGTAGGTCCTAGACAAGTCTTCCCGGCCACTGTCTTATGCTTGGCCATATTACAATTCTATAGCACCCTTACCTCATTGTCTGTATAGGAATATCCTGGCTAAAACGTCTCCCTTACTCACTAAAATCCGAAGGTTTGGGTGTAAAAAACAGTACTTTATAATCTCTACCAGGTCACATCTGTACAAATACGGAAACAGATTTGATTTCCTTGATTATGCTCTACAGTTCTCCCCTCTCCTTTATCCTAAGAGTATTTTATCTTATCCCAAGGCAGCATTTATAGGTCCTGGCAATATTCCAAGTCCCAAAATGTCCTATGGTCAAATTAAGTTTGGGAAACACTGTTCTAACGGAATATATCATTGCTGGCTGATTGACTCCTAGTACCCAGGTCTGACAGGTTCAACCTGTTCCAGATATCAATAGACTTTAGAGGCCCTGGGAAAAGCCTTCTTCATACCACTTATTATGGGAAATGACTCCCCAGGAGTGGGTGACTATTTTCCCGGGTCCCTGCCAGCTCACCTACTTGGGTGAAAAAGACAGGTTCAGAATACAGGTGCTTCAAAATATTAGCCTGGAAGTTCCTAGGGAGCAGGAACTTGGATTGTGGATTCATTTTTCACCTTTGAATCCCCAGGATTTAGCACACAGGACTCTATATAGAAGGTACTTTGTTGAATTTCTGGCTGCCAGGGACGATACAGGAAGAAAGGAGAGAATGTCTTAGAGACCCCATCTGCCCATACCCCATGTTTCCTCACCCTTTCCCCCAAAACCTTCCCAGGACAAGACTTACAAACTGGAGTCCCTGGTAGCGCTGGAGGGGGAAGCCATTCACTAGGTAGCTGGGTTTATATTGGCAATCTGGTAGGACCCGGCGGAGTTGAGATTTGGGGATCAAAGGCACTGATGGGA
>CM053585.1:400213816-400236131 GCA_028646515.1 Pseudochirops corinnae
GACAATATTGCCTAAATTAATTTAATTATCCAGTGCTTCACCAATCAAACTACCAAAGAATTATAAGTCTAGAAAAGATTATAACGAAATTCATCCAGAAGAACAAAAGGACAAGAATCTCAAGGGAAATAATGAAATAAAAGGGATAGGGTAGGGAAAGGTGGCCTAGTAGTAGCAAATCTCAAATTATAATATGAAACAATAATCTTCAAAATAAATTAGTTTAGAAATGGAAAGGTTGATCAGTGGAAGAAATGAGGTATACAAAATACAGAAGCAACCACATATACTCAGGGTATAATTTGAGAGACATTTTTTTAGATCCAGCCAATGTGGGAATTTGTTTTGCTTGACCATACATATTTGTTACGAGGCTTTTGTTTGTCTTTCTTTTTCAATGGTCAGGGGTGGGGGGAGTGGGAAAGAAAAGTGGATTTTCATTCATCAAAAAAATAAAATTTTTAAAAAGAAAAGAAAAATCACTATTTGACAAAAATTGCTGGGAAAACTGTAAAGAAATCGGCAGAAACTAGATAGAGAACAACATACACCAAGATGAACTCTAAATGGATACATGATTTATACCTAAAGAATGACATCATAAAAAAATAGAGACACAAGAAGAAATTACTTTTTGGATCACTGGATAGGGGTTGAGATCAGAAGCAAATAGAAAGGGAAAGAGAGGATCACAGGAAGCAAAATGGGCAATTCTGATTACACAAAATGTAAAAGCTTTTACAGAAATAAAATCAATGTGATAAGAATAGAAGTAGAACTATAAACTAGAAAAATATCTTTCCAGAAAATATCTTTTATAAAGGTCTCATTTATAAGATTATATAAAATTCAAGATATAATATATATATTATATATTATATAATATATTATATATAAGATTCAAGTTTGTCAGAATAAAAACAAATCTCCAAATGATAGATTGTCAAAAGATGAACAGGTAGTTATCAGCGGAAGAAATCAAAGGCATTAGAATCCATGTTAAAAAAATATTCTACTCTGAAATTCTACTTCCTACTCATCAGATTGACAAAGGTGACAAACAAAAAAAGGAAAATGACCAATGTTAGATAAGCTTGTGGGGAAATAGACATATCAATCCACTTTCGGCAGAGCCGAGAATTGTTCCAGGTATTCAAGAAAGCAATTTGGAACCATGCCCTCAAAGTAGCTAAGCTGTGCATACCTTTTGATGCAATGATAGCACTATTATCATCCCTGAGAGATCAAAGAAAGAGAAAAGGACCTATAAGTACAAAAATATTTCTAGATGTTCTTTTTAAAAATTTAATTTATTTTTTTATGACCCAAAACCTATTTTTTTCTTTCCCATTTCCCACTTGAACAACAAGAACAAACATAAAAACTCTTACAACAAATATGTATGGTCAGGCACAATAAATGCATGCCTTGGTCACGTTTTGTTTGACCACGTATACTTACCACAACAGTTTTATATTTCTTTTTTTTTTCAATTAAATATACTTTTGATTTAAAAAAAATTAAATTGAAAAAGAAAAAAAATAGATGATAAGGAGTCCATCAAGACAGTCCAAGTGTATGTGTGCTTGTATGAGTGTATATATGTATATATGTATGTGTATGTGGGTATGTATGTTGTGTATGTAGTTATGTTGCATAACCCATGGACAATCTTCCCAGTGTGCTGTAGGCTTTCCTCTAGGCCTTTTCGTGTTGTGTTATAGGTGTACACACATATATGAACTTGTATACATATATATGATTTTATATGTGTGTATGTATGCATATATATATGCTAGATATACACACATGTAGTGAATGAATGACATAATGACTAAGTGAATGAATAAGAGACTTCTCATGCATTATATGTATATGAGTCTCCCATTAAAATGTAAGCACCTTGAACTCAGGGGCCGTCTTTATTATGTATTTGCATCTCCAACTTAGCACAAGTAATAGACATTCAGAAGTTATTCAGTGGATGTTTTTCTTCATTCATTCATCATTCATTTATAGTTTGTTGTCAGTCATATATGAATCTCCGTGACCCCATTTGGGGTTTTCTTGGCTTTCTTGGTTTTCTTTTCTTTACCAGTTTTCTTGGTTTTCCCTTCTTTACTGGGGTGATTTGCCATTTCCTTCTCCAGCTCATTTTACAGATGAGTAAACTGAGGCAAATAAGGTTGAGGGACCTGGCACAGGGTCATATAACTATTAAACGTCTGAGGCCAGATTTAACTCAGGCCTTTCTTGATTTGAGGCCTGGAGCTCTATCTACTACACCATTTAGCAGCCCTCATCATTCATTGCCGAATGTTTATTGGCTTAGAATCCCACTGTTCAACAATATGCTTAATAGTTGATGTAATTAAAGTGTGGTTTCATGAGGAAAAATAAAAGAATGTCAAAATCTTGTGAAGTGGGTGCCAAATATTGTAAAAACATGATTGTGGCAAAAGGAGGCTGTATTGAATATTACAGGTTTTTAAAAAAATGTAAAATGTATAAAGTTTATAGAAGTTAATTTAATTATCCTATAAAAAGTCCATACTTGCTTGAAAATTATAGAGAATACAAAATCCTACTGTGATTAGTATTGGTAGATTATAAAAAGGAATTTGGCTCTTGGACAAAATATAGCCTTAAAGCTCTCTTCCACAAAGATATCTTCCATGCATATGTTAAGATTATTTTTTTAAAAAATGTTTAATAAATACAACCACAGAGATAACTTTGTTGTACAATCAATATCAAGTAAGGAATAAAATAGGGAAATGTATGTTAGCTAAAGGTGTCTGCCATAGTCATGGAGAATGTACAAATGGAAAAAGGGTTTTCTATGGACAGAAATAGAGTGTATGCTATTGGAGTTAAAAAGACTCCAAAGATAGAAATCCTTACTAGCTTAGTGACCATTTAACTTCTCTGTTCTCAGTTTCGTCATCTGTAAAATGGGGATAATAATACCAGGGTTGTTGTAAGGATAAAATTAGATAATATATGTAAAATACTTTACAAAGTGCTATGTAAATGTCAGCTCTGGGAGGCTAGGTGGCCCAGTGGATAAAGTTCTAGGCCTGAAGTCAGGAAGACGCATCTTCATGAGTTCAAATCTGACCTCAGACTAACTGTATGACCCTGGGCAAGTCACTTAACCCTGTTTGCCTCAATTTCCTCATCTGTAAAATGATCTGGAGAAGGAAATGGCAAACCACTCTAGTACCTTTGCCAAGAAAACCCCAAATGGGGTCACAGAGGGTCGGACACAACTGAAATGACTGAACATCAACAACAACAAATGTCAGCTATCGCTATTTTTACAATTAGAGGGTGGTAATAGTCCTCTTTGTGTGTGACATTGAGCATGTTGTATCAAACCCAAGAATAAAAGGGAGTTTACTCAATGAGGTCCATAACCACACAAAAAAATTCAATCTGAACCTATACATAGAAAAGACAGCAAATGAAGAACATTATTGTCCCAAATATACAGATTATAATCAATAGAGTAAGTTTGTGTGTGTGATTGTGCTAAGGCTTCTAGGACATGGCACAAACATACACCCACTTTTATACACGTATGCTTATTACACATACCAAACACACATGTCCATACACATGGCTATCCACACACATAAGACATGTGCATGTAAGTTTCTATCTTCACATATATGTGGGTAAGTATGTTGTGTATGTAGGTATGTGCGTGGGCAATCTTCCCAATGTGCTATAGGTTTTCCTCCAGACCTTTTCGTGTTGTGTTATAGGTGTACACACATATATGAACTTGTATACATACATGATTTTGTATGTGTGTCTATACATATCAGTATATGGTAGATAAACACATAGGTAGTGAATGAGTGACATAATGACTAAGTGAATAAGAGACTTCCTATGTATTGTATATGTGCATGTTTGTGTATAAACAAGCATAGTATGCATACACACTTATACATAAACATGTATGCACACCATGCCTGTTTATACATACACATACATAAACATGTATACATATACATATTACATATCTACATATATGATAAGCACTGCAAATAGAAAATGAAATTCCACAGGAAGAAGAGATCAGGCAAATTACATTTTACATTTGCAACATTGCATAGCACTTTCAATAATCCTAAATTTTTCTCTGAAACATTTTTAATACAAATATATTCCCAATTATCCAGTAAATTCAATTCAAGACACATCCTAGTGACATAATGTGATTAGGAATCACTGTAATTTCTAAAGAATCCAAATAGCAGGTGACACAAAAATTGCAATGGAGAAGCCTGGAAAACATGGCCAAAGATGTGCCCAAAGGAGCATAAAAGATATTATCTAAGAAATATGTGATCAGAAAAGGAGGTGGGCGAGTATCTAGAGGACAGAAGAACAAACAGATGGAGAACTTGAGGACTGCCCTGGCATCTACACAATGTAAAGAGGAAGGCCTACAGCACATTGGGAGGATTGTCTGTGGTGGTATTAGAGATATGGCTGCGAGTCCATGGAATGAGAAGATACAGATGGATTGTGATCTAAACAGCTAAAGGGAATACCCACTCAGTGAACCCACTGAAATAGTTGTAGATGGTTTTGTGACATCCACTCTGCACGCCTCTCTATTCGTATGTACATATATAAGCTCACTGTGTACTTCTGGGGTCTTTTCTCTGTGTCCAGTATCTGTGTCTCTGAGGAATAATTTATTAGGATTAAATTTTAGTAAGCTATGGCTCAGATTCCATCTAACTGAGATTCAATCTGGGCTGCTTGTCAATATAAGCGTCACAAATGCTTAGGCTCCTTAAGAGTCTGCCCAATATGGTGAATCTTTAATAAACTTTCTTTTACTTTGACTGAAGAAAAAATTTTACTAAGTTATATTGAATAAAATTTGGAGGAATTGTGAAGCAGGGAACAAAAACTTACAACAATCTAACAGGATCTAAAAAACAAAACTGCTATGCTCCCCAGTAGTGGGGCAGGACCAGCTGAAGGTAGGGGACACTAAGACTCCTACAAAGTCAAAGTTGCTTTTTCAAATGTGCTGTGTGATTCTGGGCAAGACTTTCACTTCTCTTTCACCTTTCAACTCCATATCTACTACTGACTCTATGCCTATCAGAGGAAAATTCAATGATAGCTTCTCTCCTTAGTGATAAAAATCCCCAATAATAATAATAACTTATTCACGAGAGTGTGATACAGTGGAAAGAGCACTTGGATTTGGGTTCAGAATTGAATTCAAACTTCTAGCTGCAGGGTGACTTCACTCCTGAGAATGCCCATGGCTTCTCAAAGCCATGTGTAAAATGAAGGAGTTTGTTTAAATCATGTCTAAGTTCCCTTCAGGCTCTAAAATCTCAAGTCTGTATGATGCAAAAACCCTTGGGAAACACATTCTGTTATCCTCTGCCCTAAAATTATTTTTAAAAGAACAGAAAAGAGAGAGGAAAGTTCAGATGCCACAATGAGTGTCCCACCTCGGAGATCCAAGGAACAGGCTTGTTCCATTGCTGGTAGCTCTCGCTCCTGAGCCCACCTCTGTCCGGCTCTTGGACCTGGACCACCAAGCAGCATCACAGCAGAGAACAAAACCAAAAGGAAAACCGTGAGTGTGGCAGAAATAAGGCAAGAAGGGGAGAAGGATGCGAGAAAAAAGCAGAATTTGGAAGAAGGGTTGATGATCAAAGCCATAAGCTTCAGGGCCATGCTTTATCGAAGCAGTGATTCAAATGAACAACAAATAAGTGCCCAAAGTCTTCAGAGCCCCGAATTAGACATTTTGGTGGGATGCGAAAGGTGATGTAGCTCCTGACTTCAGGGAATTCTCAACATTAAGGCCCATGACAAAAATCACTCTAATTGTAGCCTGGTCTGCTACTCTTATATATACTTACCATTGTGGATGTAGTGATCCTATATGCATGTTTACCCTTTCCAATTAAGTGCTGAGCTCCCTGAAGAGAAACTAAATATCTTCCCATTTCCTAAATTTCCCTTCTTTTTCCATCTAGAATTAGAGAACTTCAAAGTTGGACGAGACTTTGGAGGTATTTTAGTCCAACTCATAATTGAACAGGAATCTCCTCAGCTACATCCCCATCCCTCATTCTCTGATTGAAGACTTCCAGCAAGAGAGAACTCACCAGCTCCTAAGGAAGCCCATTTCACTTTTCAACAACTCTAATTGTCAAGATTTTTTCCTTATATAAAGCTAAAACGTACTTCTCTGCATTTTCTACCTATAATTCTTAGTTCTGCTGTCAAGCCCGAGAGAACAAGTTTGATTTTTCTTCCACAGTATGGACAGCAGAATCTTGAAGACTACTGACCAGGCACTGTGCTAGGCAGAGGAGATACAGAGATCAAAAAAAAGGAAGGAATATAAAAGATCTAAACATCTTCTCTAGGCTAACCATACCAGTTCCCTTACCTGTTCTCCATATGGCATGGCTTCTAACCCACTTACCACCTTGGTCACATACCTCTGTCAATACTCTTCCTATGTCAGCAAGAAGAGTCGATTGTTCTTTCTACTACGTTGCTTTACCTTTTTTCTCCCCAAAGGATCAAAGAATTAGAGCCTGTAGGAGCTCTATGAAACATCTAGTCCTTCATTTTAAAAATGAGGACACTGAGTCCCAGAGATGTTGTTATTGTTGTTGTTCAGTCATTTCAGTCATATCTGACTCTTTGTGACCCCATTTGGGGTTTTCTTGGCAAAAACATTAGAGGGGTTTGCTGTTTCCTTCTCCAGTTCATTTTACAGGGAACAGAGTTAAGTGACTTGCCCAGGGTCACACAGCTAGTAAGTATCTGGGGTTGGATTTGAACATAGGAAGGGAGTCTTCCTGACTCCACACCTGGTAATCTAAACCACTAAGCCACCTTGGGGTTTCAAAGAGGTTAAGTTCTTCAAATGCAGGCCAACCTATGTCTCTGTCCAGATTATTTCTCCACTTCTGCCCCAGTGGCCTTCTCATGCTGCCAAGAATTCTGCCCCATGAGCTCCTCCAGTTGGGTATTTCCTCCCTGAAGCCTCCTTTAAAGGAAACATCCATACCAGCCACACTCATTTCAAAGCTGTCCCAGTCGACTCCCTAGATGATGTCTCCACCTTTGTTATCATGTAGGTTCCTTCCCCCCCTTCCAGATATCCAGCTCCCTTTATGTGCTGTCTTTACCCACTACAACCCTCCCCCCCCATTAGAATGTAAGCTCCTTGGGGGCACGGATTGTCTTTTGTTTTCAGTTTTTAAATTAAATTTTCTTTTCAAACAAAAATCAGACTTTTCTTCCACCTACTTTTCCTCCCCTATCCCACTGAGAAAGCAAGAAAAACCAAACCCCCATTACAAGTGACTTTCTTTTTGTTTTTGTAGTCTAAGCACTTAGCACAGAGCTTAGCACACAGCAAGTGCTTAATAAATTCTCTCTGCCTTTCAAGATCTCCTTTCTATCTCTTTTCTCATTCCTTTCTCTTTCTTCTCTCTCCTCTGTTTCTCTTTCCTCTCTCCCTTCTCTCTCTCCTCTCCTTTCTCTCTGTCTCTCTCTGTCTCTTTGTCTCTCTCTCTCTCTCTCTTTCTCTCTCTCTGTCTCACTCTCTTTCTCTCCCTCTCCCTTCCTACCTACCTCTCCCCCTCTCCTCCCAGTGCTGCAATTTAAACAAGCTCACACAATTAGTAAGTGGTAGAACTGGGATTCAAACCTAGATCCTCTGATTTCAAATCTAGTCCTATTTCTACTAAGAGAAGCTAAAGTCAACCTGGGAAAACCCTTCCTCAGCTCTGTTCATGAGCTTCAAAGTGAACAGGGGATAAGATTGACCAGCTTTCCTCAAACAAGCTGGGAAATGTTCATGATGTAGATAAAGTTTCCAGGGATTCAGGCCTATGCTTGCTCCTTCACTCTTCCACTGAAGGAGAGTGAAGGTTTCCCCATTGGTTGGGGGAATGACAAGGGAAGCTGTAGGTACCTGGGAAGAAATATGATCTCTTTGAGGATAGGAGACCTAGGCTCACCCTTGTATTTACCTTGAAGTCTTGCCTCTGGGGATGGTAGAATTGGAGATCTGGATGCACAGCAGGAATGTTTCTATTAGCCAGAGCCTTGGCCAGTTCTCTCCAACTGCTGTATCCTGTGGAGCAGAAAGATAGGAAAGGTCAATAGAATTTCAAAACTCAATTCCCATTCTGCAAAGTTCCTGGAAGAAGCCATCTGCAGAAATCATTTCTTCTGTCTCACCTGCTCAGAATTCTTCAAATGGTGAAAATGATTCATTATTTTCCCTCCGTTCTCTCCTTCCTCTTAACTTCCATGTTTCTGTCAAAGGCACCACCATCTTTCCAATCACCCAGCTATAGGTTTATAATTACTGAGTCACCCTCAACTCTTCACTTTCATTCACCTCCTATTTCTGATGAGCTGCCAGGTCTTACCAATGCAATGCCTTCAATTCCCCTTCTCTCCACTCATAATAAAACCAATCTAGCTCCAGCCCTTATAGCCTCTTGCCTAGACTCCTGAAATAACATTCTAATTGGTCTTTATGATTCTAACTTCTCTCTAATTCATCTTCCATACAGCTGCCAAAATGATATTCCTAAAGCACAGATCATTATTCTACATTAGACCAGTGGTATCAAACTCAAGATAGAAAGGAGACCCACTAAACCAGGAGTGGGGAACCTTTGACATCAAGGCCACATGTGGCCTTCTAGGTCTTTGGGTTTGGCCTTTTGACTGAGTCCAAGTTTTACAGAACATATTCTTTTTTTAAGGGGATTTGTTCAGTGAAGTTTGGATTCAGTCAAAGGGCCACCCTTGAGGATCTAGAAGGCCACATGCAGCCTCAAGCCTGCACTAAACCATACATAACGATTCCAGAAGGCTGTGTATTGACTTAGAAAACCATTAATTAACATTATTTTCTACTTAATTTTCCCCTAGAGTGTTAGGCCTGAAGTCAGGAAAATTTATCTTCCTGAGTTCAAATCTGGCCCCAGACACCTACTACTTGTGTGACCCTGGACAAGTCACCTAACTGTTTGCCTCATTTTCTTCATCTGTAAAATGAGCTGGAGAAGAAAATAGCAAACCACTGCAGTATCTGCCAAGAAAATCCCAAATGGGGTCACAGAGAGTCAGACACAACTGAAACGACAGAACAACCACAACAACAGTTATATTTTTACTTTTCTGTTTCGTTTTAATTTTGTATGAGCTGTGCGGAGTGTGGGGGCCAACTGATTCTGTGTCTGACGTTTCTGCTGGAGAAGTTTCAGGCACAAATAGCAGTTCCCTATTGTTTCTAGGGTAAAATACAAGTGTTTGGCATTTAGAGCCCTTCACAGCCTGGCACTGGCCTATCTTTCCAGTCTGGTTACTTACGATTCCACCTCCTAACACTTTGCCTTCCAGCTAAAGTGCCCTTTTGCTGTTCTCCATGCATGGCATCCCTTCCTCTTCTTCCGTGTTGTTGTCCTATGTCGTCCCTCCAAGCCTGGAATGAATGCCTTTCCCCCCTCCACCTCTTGGAATTCCTAGTTCTTATCAGGATTTAAATTAAGTGCTGCCTCCTACATGAAATCTTGCCCTATCAGTCAGTTGTTAATATATCCTAACTCCTGAAACGACTTTGTATTTATTTTTCATATCTACATTTTGCATTCATTTAGCAGAGTATGCATTGTTTCCCTCCCGCAGAATGAAAGGTCTTTTGAAGCCAGGGACTGTTTCACTTCAGTCTTTGTATCCCTGGTACCTTGCTTAATAAAGGCTTGTTGAAACGTTTATTAATGAGACTGTGGAGGTTGATCCACTTACTCAAGATCAACACGTCCCTCAGTGGCAGCACTAGGATGGGAATCTGCATCTCACTGAAGCACCCTGCCTTTCATAAGCATGATCTAGGCGAGGACCAAGTGTGAGGAAAATGGATTTCTCTCCTGCCCTAAAAATAACTCCACAACAAGCCTTCTCAGTGCTAATTGTTGTCAAAAGCAGAAAAGGGAAGGTAATGATGGAAAAGCAAGGTAGTTCCGCTTCTCATCTTAAGCTTCTCTCCTGAGTTTTCCCCGCTTCATTCAACATCTCAGTTGCACCTTAGGAAAGTTAAGGAGGTATTAGTATCCAAAATAGAAATCCTTTCTCTGCTATTCAGAATCAGTCATGCCCAGCTGGATGGCTCTAGAGCTGAGGGAGGTACAGAGTGGGTGGGCCAGGGTTTAATGTTTATCAAACACATTTATAAGCTGCTGGGTGATGGGAAATCAGGAAGCCAGCTGCTGGGGTACAGCTGGAAGCTACCCTTCAGGCTCTTGGCTCAGGGACACAAGATCTATTCCAGGGAAGGCAAGAGATTAAGCCTTAAAGGCAGGAGGAACTGAGGAAACAAACTTGAAATTACTACTAGGTGTGTGTGTGTGTGTGTGTGTGTGTGTGTGTGTGTGTGTGTATGTGTGTATATATATATATATATATATATATACACATATATGTATATGTATATATATATATACATACATACATATACACGCACGCACACTTCATGCAGACACTTCTATCTAAACAGAAAAAGCTCAGCTGAGCACAGTGAGACATTAACGAGGGGGCTTTTACAATAAGATAGGGAATAATTAGAACTAATTAAGCAGCCAGAACTGCTCCTTCTTCCTAAAGGAAAAAGCAAGTTACCTGCAGATTCCAAGGAAAATGCCCTTATTCTCTCCTGTCTGGAGAGAGCTTCTGAGTATGTTCACCAAAGGTTAGGATGAGCCCTAAAAACTGACATGGGTCTCCATCACTATTGTCATGTTCCTGATAAGCAGCATGATGTAGTGGGGGAGACAAGTTTAAATGGAAGTCTGCAGAAAGCTGCATTTGCATTCTATCTTTGTCATTTACTAGCTATAGAAGAAGTCATGAGGACTTTTTCTCTCTCAGCTTCGAATTCCTCATTGTAAAATGGTAACGATAATACAGTACTGACTTTACAGGGCTTGTTGCAAAGATGAAACCAGAGAATCTGTACATAATACTGTGCGAGCCTTAAAGGGCCATACAAATGTTAGTTATTGTTATCACACCAATGAACATTTATATAAATGCAACTATTTGATGGAGGCAACATAGTATAGTAGAAAAGGTTTTGAGACTTGGAACCAGAAGACTTAGGTTTGACTCCTGGCTGTGCCGCTTCCTAACTGTGTGACCTTGGGTGTTACTTAACCTCTCAGAAACTCAATTTCCTTATCTATAGGGAAATGAAAATAATCAAGATCTTCTCAGGGTGTGAGAATCAAGAGAGATATTCTAGTGTAAATGAGAGCTCCTAGGAGTCTCCCAGCCATCCTGGGAGGAAGCTAGTCAAGTTAAGACCATTCTCATTTCTCCATAGATAAGGAAACATAAATAAATGATATAGATAACATAGATAAACATAGATAAATGAGTTGTCAAAGTCACAAGCTAGTAAATGGCAGAGCCAGGATTTGACCCCAAATCTTCTGATTCCAAGTCCAAAGTCAATTGCATCCATACCAAGTTGCCTCCATCAAAGACTTGCCATTCCGCCTATACACAGCACATAGATAATAACATCTAGAGTTTATGTACAGCTTTAAGGTTTGCAAAACAGTGAATGTTGTAACCTTTCGTTTTCATAACAATCCTAGGTGGCAGAAACTACTATCATCTCCTTTTTACAGATAAGGAAACTGAGGCAGAAAGAAGTTAAGGGTCCCACAGCTAGTAAGTGTCTTAGGCTGAATTTGAGCTCAGGTCTTTCTGATTACAGGTCCAGTTTTCTATTCATTGTGCCGCCTAGGTGAAAAGCTTAGCCCCTGATTGTTGGTAACTGATAATAGGCAATGAGTAATACATACAAAGAGTAACAGATACACACACACACACACACACACACACACACACACACACACGTGTAGAAGACCAAAAACTAGAATAGACCAAAACTAGAAATGCATAGATACAAAAAGTATTTGGTGAATACATTATTGTGGTCCCACTTCTAAAACCTCCAAACTGTGTAATACTGAACAAGTTAATTTCTCTTTTTGAACTTTATTTTTCTTACTGGTCACTTACACCAGTGGTATCAAACAGGCCATTAAACCATACATAAGGCTCCCTGCAGGCTGAATACTAACTTAGAAAACCACATATTAACATTATGTATATTTGATTATATTTTTATGTATTTTTGTCAAATATTTCCCAATTACATTTTAATCTGGTTTGGGCCACAAGTCTGTTGGGAATAATGACCTTTGTATACATGAAGCACTATATAAATGTGAATTATTTTTATAGCTTTGTTCTCATCTTTTCTTAAAGTTGATTATTTTATGAAAAAGTCTTTTTTTCTCCTCTCACATTTCCTTACTCACAGGGGAAGGAGGAAAGAAGGGAAGGAAGGAAGGAAGAAAGGAAGGAAGGAAGGAAGGAAGAAAGAAGGAAGGAAGGAAGGACAGACACCTGTAAATACAATCAAGCAAAATATATTCTCATACTGACCCATTAACTCTCTGTCGTGAGGTGGATAAGCATTCTTCTTTATCAATCCTCTGGAATTGGTGGATCATTAGTTGAGCATAGTTCTTAACTCGCACAATAGTATAATATTAGTGTTATAGTATAAATTTATCTTCTGGTATATTATACTCTATCAGTTCATAACAAGTCTTTCTAAAGAGGTTATCTGTAGAGGATTAGGGTTGCCTGAGACCCCAAAATACCAACATGCCGGGTCCTGCCAAAAGAATTCGACTCAAGTCTTCTCAGCCAAAGAAAAGTAAAGTTTATTGAAAGTTCCCCATAGTGAGTAGACTCTTAAGGAGCCTAGGTGTCTGTGATGCTTGCATTGGGCAAGCAGGACAGAGTAAGTGTGTCACAGAATAAATCTGTGCTAAACCATTCTACGGTGCTCTCACAGAGTAAGTCAGTGCTAGGGCATTCTGTGGCACTCTCACAACACATGGAGGGGAGATGGAATTCTATATTCAGAAAGGTTGTGGAAGGAATCTAGAGGTAGTCTAGAGGAGGAGTTTGGGGAGGGTCTTCAGGAGGAGTCAGATGAGGTCAGACTCCAGTAATAAGTTTAGGGAGAGTCGTGGGAACAGGAGCATTAAGGTGGGAAACCATTGGAACAAAGGAGGGCTAAAGACTTGGGCAGAGACACAACTTAAGGCTCATAACCTTAGGCAAATGCCTTCCCTTGGGAAGATTCAAGGAGAGCTCAAGGGGGCTCCCAGAGCCTACATCTCATCATTTCCACGTTTCTTTGAAACTATGTATTCCCTCACTTCTTATAAACCAAAAGCATTCCATTGTCATATACTATAATTTGTTTAGCCATTGCCTAATTGATGGACATCCCATTGCTTTCCAGTTTTTTGTCATGACAAATACAGCTGCTATAAATATTTTTGCACATATAGTTCCATTTCCTCTTTCTTTATCTCTTTGGGGGTATAGGAGTAAAAGTGGTATCACTGGGTCAAAGAATATGCATTATTTTTGTGCATAATTCCAAATTGTTTTCCAGAATGGTTGGACTCATTCATCACTGCATCCATCAGTCATGTATCAACATGCCTATTTTCCCACACATCCTCCAACATTTGTCACTTCTATTTTTAGTCACCTTTACTAACCTGATAGGTGTGAGATGGAACCTCAGAATTTGCATTTCTCTAATTATTAGTGATTTCAAACATCTTTTCATATGGCTATAGATAGTCTAAGTTTCCTCCCTGAAGAACTGACTGATCATTTCCTCTGACCACTTATCAACTGCAGAATCTCTCTTATGGGTATTTTGGGCTGGGCATGACTCAGCATAGTTCCTGGTTGTTTTATGTTCAATAGAATGAATATTCAATAGAGGCAGCTAGATGGCTCAGTGAATAGAGCAATGGGCCTGGAGTCAGAACGAAATGAGTTCAAATCTGACCTTAGACACTCACTAGCTGTGTGACCCTGGGAAAATCATTTAACTTCTGTTTGCCTATTGTACTAGAGAAGGAAATGGCAGATCACTCCAGTATATTTGCAAAGAAAACTCTGTGAGGGATAATTTATAGTGAAGTTTCCCCATTCAGAAAAATCAAATCTAGAATGGCTTCAGTATTCACTAGGCCTAGGGTTAGGTCACCTGACTTTCAAGCAATCTGGGGCTTAGAGCAATGGAGACCCTCCCCCACAGCCAACTCAGCAGCAGATATGCCAAATAAGGTTAAGACTGCTTTCATTGCACACCCACATGTTTCGGGGTCCTTTGTCTCAGAGAGATTCCCGCGCTTAGGTTGTGGGACAGCCCCCCTACCAATAAGAGTGAAGGCCAGTTGGGGGGGTTGGGTTTCTGCATTGGAAGATTATATAACCATGGACTGTCTTCTACCCGTTGCTCTCTCCCTGCAGACACCATGTTGGGCGACAGGGGGTAGAGTCCTTTCTCATGAGAAAGAATAAAGACCTTTTCTGACCTTAGATTCAGACTCCGAACTCTTTCATCTCACACAACCCCAAAAGGAGTCAAAGAGTTGGACATGTCCAAATGACTAAACAACAACAAAAGGATGAAATACTTAGAGATCAGTTAACAGAAGATTTACATAGTCATAGAAGTAGAAGAATATTTAAAAGTAGGCACTGAGGACACCTTGGGTTGATTTAGCCTGGTAAAGCTTCCTTAACTGAGATGCCCATTGTTTTCCACCAGTCAAGCATTAGAGAACAGTTATGGTTCCTTGTGACTATTTTGGTCTCAGCCAACATCCTGGTGTCAACAGCTTGAGCCTTTAATTCCCTTTGATAATCAAATTTTGAGTATAGTTTTAATATTTTTAAATATATATAATATAAATAAATCTATTATATATATTATATATAATATAATTGTATATCTTTATCTCCTTTAATAAGGAAAAATTAACCTAACTTCAATGAAGTTGAGATAGGAAGGGACCTGGATGAAGTCACTATCCTGTTATTATTCTTTTATATTTAATGTAATACTGCCCAGGATAAGTGCTTTTGGTAGTTGAAGAAAAGCATTCTAACATAAGCTCATACCCTGAAGGATCACCAAAAGCATCTTTGTAACAACTCTGATATAGATAGGACAACAAAGACCTCACCCTATTTGCAAATTCTTTTGATACATTCTGTTAGTTCTCTGTTATAAAAGCATTCTGTTCCATGTAGCTTAAAGATTCCAGGTATTTGGTGTGGCTACATCTGTTAGATGTAGTTCTTAAATTTGTGAATCAATTTTATGTCTGGACAATTGTATGCCATAGTCTGATCTTGGATCAAACCTATTCTGGTACTGTACTAGTATATTAGTATTCTAGTATGGTACATTAAATTATATTCAATATTTTGAGGTCTGAATTTGGAGCATGAGGATTTGTTGATGAAATTCTGATATATAATTCTAGCTACCAGGTCATGTTTTGCGAGTTATTCAGGAAATGTTAAAATTTTAGAGCCTTCGGTGATGCATTGGTTTCTACCATTTCCTACCATAATCTACATAGATCACGAAGTCTAGAGATATTCTCTATGTTCAGAACATGAATAAGCCATGAGTGTAAAATTGAAAATCGATTTTAATTCTATTTTTAAGGCTTAATCAAGCTAGATTTAATGTTCACTTTCTTGATTCCTTCTCCTGGTAAATCTTACCCACTACCCACATCCTTACCCACTACCCACACACCCTTAGCTAAAAGTCAAACACTTTTGTCTCATAATTACTTCCACCTTTGTAACCCTACTTTCCCAAGAAACGGGATTAACTCAAAAGGTAAATTTCAACAATTTAAACCATTGTAGAAACTTCTATCACCTGAGAACTTTTGTCTTGTGACTCAAAGCACATTTTTTTGGCTGTGATTAAGGGGACTTGCAGAAGGGGAGGTTCAAATCTCAATTCTGACTATGTCATCTGGTAGGCAATCAGAACACACAGTTATACTGCTTGACATTTTGTTATCATCTTACTAATTGTTATAAAAGACCCTGCCAGGCCTCATTCAAGGTCTTTAGTCATTGAGAGAGGCTATTGGCCCAATTTATTGGTTACTTCTAGTCTAACGAATAAATTGATCATACTCGGAACTTTGTCTCTCAGTTCACCTTAGTTTTCAAATGTAACATGAGTCGAAGGCTTTGCAGTAATCGACAAAGCTAACATAAATAATAATAATAGCTCATAATAGCTAACATTTATACAGAGCCTTTAAGGATTACAAAGTGCTTTATTTATCTTATCTACTTTGTTCCTAAATATAAAGAGCACTTTCAGACACTGGGTCCAATAAGTCACTGAATAATAAACTTTTTGGCACAAGCTTTTTAATTTTTAGGCAATATATTGTTTTCATTGTGTTTCTAGATTTTTGAATGATACAACCTGTGATTTTTTTTCTTGGTACACAAACATGTCAGTGTATATTTGGCGAGTTAGCTGATGTTCTCATCTTTTGATAATAGATATATGATCTGCTAAGCAAGGCAAGACATGTATGTCCCAAAGAAATGTTTAAAAAAGAGGAAAAGGATCTATACATACCAACATATTTCTAGCAGCTCATTCTTGTACCAACCAAAAATTGGAAATGGAGGAACAACCACATAAATCATGATATACAAATGTAATGGTATATTATTGCACCTTAAGAGATAATAAAATGGAGAGTTTCACAGGAAACTAAGAAGACTTCAGTCACTTAATGCTGAATTAAGTGAGCAGAACTAGGGGAACAATTTATACAATGATAAAATTATTAAAAAGAAAACAACCTGGAAAGACTTAAGATTTTGATCAGTGCAGTAATAAACCAGGAGTCCAAAAGAATGAAAATGAAATATGCTATCCAGAGAAATGATGAATTTAAAATGCACTAAAATGCAAACATTTTTAGAAATTGCAAATGTAGGAATTTGTTTTGCTGGACTATGTATCTATATATTGAAAGTTTTCTTTTTCTTTCCTTTTCTTTTAAAAAAAATGCTAAATTAGGTTGTAGGAGGGACAGATTAATGAAAGAAAACAGAAAACTTTCAAAGAAAAAAAACTTTCCAAAGAAAGTTGGTATCTAATATTGAAGACTAGTGATGGAGAAGAATCTAGTAAAGTGTTTTGCTAGTAATGCAAGGTGCCCCTATGAAGCATTTAAGCTTTGCAGAGAAGCTAAATTTTCAGTCATCTCCCTTGACATAATTGTTCTCTCCTTGATTTTATTAAAAGTGCACAAGCTTTTCTCCTTCTCAATCCAAAATACATTTTTTTTGGTTGCGATAGACTTCTTGTGAACATATAAACAACCAGAAAATGTCCACATCCTACTCTTTCAGAGAGGTCATCTTTTTCTTCTGATTTCTCAAGACTCTGAGCCCCATCTGTTGGCCTTTATTTCTTGGCTTGTATCTTCTCTGAAGTTCAGAATAGTGAATTTTCTCCTGAACTTGAACAAAGATTATTGGCACCTTTTCTATAGCTTATAGTCTTAGCCTGAAACATTAAGAAGTTAGATAACTTGTTCAAGGTCACACTGGCAAGATATGGCAGAGGTGAATATTTAACCCAGTTCTTCCTCAGTGCAAAACAAGCTCTCTATCCACTGGGCTTTTTAAGTATTGGAATTTCTGATTTGTTGTGATATATTAAACACTTGCTGTCTTCTGAATCAAGGTGATCTAGATTGTTTCAAATAGAGTTACCCTGCAACCTTATTGCAACTTTATGATGTCCTGTCTATTTCTTAGAATTATAGGAGCAATTTTGAAAGTGAAGTCAAGATGGAGGTGGAATAGCAAGATATGTGGCAAGCTACCTCTCACAAAACTCCCAAACCATCTGGAAAATGCACCAGACTGAATGATGATGAGGAAATGCAAGGAAAAGAGCACAGCAAATCACTTTTTTGGCCCACGTTGACACAGAGGTCAGTCAGAGAGGTTTGTGGACACTGAGAACAGGATCTGACCAGAAAATCAACAGAACATTCCAGTGCCCAGGTACTGAAAGAGGATTGTGGGGTAAGATGGTGTCCCAAAAACATTGTGACCTCAGGCAGGATTCAGGAACAGGTTCAGCTTGGTTCCTCACTATTCAGTCACAGATTCAGGACAGACCGAGTAGTATACTTGTACCCAGGGGTATGTTCTTGGGTAAAGAGTGATTGCATGTCCTTAGTCAGTTACTAAAGGAGAAACAAGTTCATGTGGTTATTATGCAGCTCAGAACCTAGCAGGAGAGCAGTTAGCCCAGTCTGCAGTCTGTGGAAGAAGAACTAGGGCAGAAATCCCAGACCAAAGAGTAGCCTATAGTTCTGTCTCCTTGAATCAGCAGAACTTCCCAGGTGGCAAATAATGGCTGAGTCCAGTTGCAGTCTACTGAAACTCCAAAGGAGGTAATCCCATAAGCCTATTGCTCAGACCCAAAACCAGGTGAGGTTGCAGTGCTCAGTCCCTGCAGGGTAGCAAACCACTGCATCAAACCACAAGCAGCGAAAACTTGAAGGTCTCCAGCCTGAGCTAGAGCAACATAACACTCAATACCTTAAGAAAGCATCGGGACGACCAGCCTAGACATCACCTCCAGAAGTACCCAGAGCCTGGCCCCAACAAACAGTCAAATGTCAGAAAGTAGACTGAAAAATAACCAATCATAAAAAGAAACCCACCATAAAAAGCTATTATGGTGACAGGAGCACTCAAGACAGAAACTTGAGAATGACATCAAAACATCTACAAACCAAACTTGAAAAAAAAAGCACAGTTTATACACAAATTCTAGAATTTCTGGAAGACATAAAGCAATTGATAAGAAAAAAGAATTTAAAATGTTTTTTTATACGTGAAATGAGAATTCTAGAGGGAAAAATTGGAAAATAAATGAGAAGTATGGAAGAAAGAATTAGAAATAGCTTGGCACAAGAGCTATACAATCTCGCCCAAGCAACAAAGTCCCTGAAAATTAGAATGGACCAGACAGAAGCTAATGACTTCATGAGATAAGAAATGGTAAAACAAAGTCAATAGACTGAAAAAAAATTGAAGAAAATTCCAAGTATCTCATAAATTTATAGGGGGAATTTCATCCTATTGGCTGAGGTACTAGCCCAATTCACCATTCCTTGGCACCGTTCCTGCCAGGCCTTGACAATTAGCAAACTAAGAACGTGAGCATTCTTACTATACATCACCCCAGCTGGCTTTCCTTTGCTCTGTTGTTGCCCCTTCTTACCTCCTCCACCCAAGAACATGAAGGATTGGGCTTTTGAGGGGGTTAATAATCATTATAATACTATTACTACTATTTGGATTCTGGTATTCTATGTAGGGTAAAATGAATGTCCAAAGAGGTGCTGAATAGGATGGCTAGGTGGAGCAGTGAATAGAGCACTGGCCCTGGAGTCAGGAGGACCTGAGTTCAAATCTAACCTCAGACACTTGCTAGCTAAGTGACCTTGGGCAAGTCCCTTAACCACAAATGCCTTGCCTTCCCCCCCAAAAAAATACATTAAAAAAACAACAACAAAGAAGTGCTAGGATTAGGCCTAAGAACCAGATTATATCTAATTAGTGAGTAAAACTTACAGCTCTAACACTTCTCCTTTTCTCCACAAGGATAAGATCAAACATGGGCTTTAACTACCAGGTATGGGCATCTCAGCTGGGGATCTAGGCCTGGGAATTTGATTCACAGACATCAAAATCACCTTGACATTTGTGACCGATGATGGGTAGTAGGTCCTTGAACAGATGCATTCCTTTCCTAGGGAGGGTCTCTTCTGCTATTCATGACTAGCAAGTTGGGTGGCTGTTAGAAACAGGTCTAGCCAGCTCAGGATAGGAGGGATATTTCTGAGGAACAAGGCTCTGGGGCAAATGAAATGGGGTGCTATAAGTAAGGAAGAAGGAAAAAAAGAACACAGTAAACCCCACACCCTAAATGACTGCTGACATCAGAGGGGAATAGCTTATCCCAGCCCAAACATTCAAAAGAAACACTGACCTACTCCCAGGTACAAAAAAAATCGTTAATAAGAGGCTCAGGTAACTAGGTGATAGATTAGCCATGATGGGTGTGTAGGGGTGGGGAAGAAGGGTGGGGCTGGGAGTCTTTTCAGGATTTCTTGCTTCATGTAATTTTAAGGAAATCATGGTACCTCCCTAAGTATCAATTGCCTCATCTTTTTATGGCTGAGGATGATCTATCTCCCAAATAAGATACAAGGACTGACCAGTAAAAAGGTGCTCTATAAATCTGAATGTCCACAGTTCTCTTTCTCTCTCTCTCTCTCTCTCTCTCTCTCTCTCTCTCTCTCTCTCTCTCTCTCTTTCCATCTCTCTCTCTGTCCATCTACCCCCACCACACATACACAATTAACTTGAGTTCTTTTGATTGAGTGAGGTCCTTGACCCTAGTCGTGGGTCATACCAGATATCAGAGAGCTTATCCCAAAGGTAGAAAGTTTGTCTTTCTACTAGGGCAGAAATCCCAGACCAAAGAGAAGCCTATAGTTCTGTGTCTTTGGACCAGCAGAACTTCCCAGGTGGTGAACAGTGGCTCAGTCCAGTACTGGACTAGTGAAGCCCATCCTCACTCATCTGCCTACTCAGATATGTGGCTTGCTCTCAACTTACACAAGGACCTGTAGGAAGAGTAGTTCGTATTGATATAGAATATTACAGTTCCCTCACAAAAATCCTGTGTGGTGGGTAACACAAGGAGTATGATGTCCATTTCATAATGAGGAAAATTGAAGCTCTGAGAAGCAGAGACCATCGCATCATCTTTTCAGCTTCTCTTGCTCACTACATTGAAGGGAAGACAATAAATATTCAGGACTGTGGAGGTCCAAGATTGTATCTTCCTCAGAGAGGAAGGACCTAAGTGTTAAATACTGCTGGGCCCATACTCATTTGGCACAGGTAAAGTAGGATTACTTAATTTACAGGTGTACCATTGAGTGTTGACAAACCAGTCTGCCAAGTCACAGCCCTATGGCAAAAGGGGATAAGTGGCATAATGACCTGGACCCACATCAAAAAAAAAAAAAGAGTCCTCTTGGGATTGCCCTTCTTCCAACACAGAGTTGATTCTACCCTTGGGGAGCTTAGTTACTGTGGTTTTCAAAGTAGCTTGACAGGAGGGGTTCTACATCTGCCTCCTGTGTGGTTTCTGCATGATGCCAGAGGACAGAACATACTGCCAGAAGGCCAGCCCTTGAGACCCACTCCAGCTGCACCCTGCTCCAGAGGGCCAGTCTCTTGGTTATAGCTCTTTTAACTCAAGCTCATCCCCCTAACTTTCATATCTCTGACAGAATAATCTTCCTCATGTAAAGATTTTATCTTTTTTTTCTTTTTTTAATTAAATTTTGTTTATTTTTGGTTTACATCATTCATTTCTACAAGATTTTGAGTTACAAATTTTCTCTCTGTCTTTCCCCTACCCATCACCCCAAAACAGGGATCCCACTGTATACCCTCTCCCCCAATCTGGTCTCTCCTATATCCTCCCCCATCCCTCCTCCCACTTTCCAGCAGGGAAAGATGGATCACCATACCCCAGTACCTGTATATCTTATTTCCCAGTTGCATGTAAAAAAATAATAATATTTTTTTAAAACATTTGATTTTACAACTTTGAATTCCAGATTCTTTCCCTTCTTCCCTCCTCACCCGTGCCCTCTGGGAAGATAAGCAATTCAAAACAGGTCATGCATGTGTAGTTATGCAAAACATTTCCGTAGTGAATATACTGTGAAGGACTGACTATATTTCCCTCTATCCTATCCTGCCCCCCCACCTTGTTCTATTCTCTACTTTGACTCTGTTCCTTTTCAAAAGTCTGTGCTTCTAACTACCCTCCCCCCCAACCTGCCCTCCCTCCATCATCCCCTTCTCATCCCCTTCCCCCTTACTCTCCTGTGGGGCAAGATACCCAATTTAGTGTGTATGTCATTCCCTGCCTAAGCCAAATTCAATGAGAGTAAGGTAGACCCATTCCCTTTTGCCTTCCTGTTCTTCCCCTCCATTGTAACAGTTATCCCTTGCCTCTTCTATATGAGATAATTTACGCTCATTCTGTCTCTCCCCATCTCCTCTCATTATATTCCTCTCTTACCTCTCAATTTCACCTTTTAAGTATCATCCCTTCCTATTCAATTCATCCTGTGCCCTCTGTCTATGTATACCTGTATACATATATACACACACTCACATATGTATTCATATGCACATATACCCTCCCATATAGACA
>CM053585.1:400236631-400259108 GCA_028646515.1 Pseudochirops corinnae
GGGGGAATGGAGGGGAGAAAATCTGAAACTCAAGTGATTGTGGAACTGAATCTTGTAAATTAAAAGTAAATGAGTAAATAAAAAAAAATTTAAAAAAAAATAAATTTTCTGCTTTATAAGGCTCTTAACTTATATTTTTTTAGTGTGAGAGGGCTGTCCCTAGCACATTAAGCACTCTTCTGTTTTTCCCATCTCTAAAGAGTAGTGATAACAATAAATATTTCTACAGTGCTTTAATGTTTACCAAGCACTCTACCTCCCAATATTCTTATGATTTGACAGGTGATGAAACTGAGATTTGATCTTAGTCATAAAACTAGTACATGGCTGAGGTGGTTGGTCCTTCTGGCAAAATGGAAAATGAATGAGTTGGACTAGATGACCTCCAGGGTCTTTTTGAGGGTCATATCTCTGATCCTAGGAAGCTATGATTCCTATTCCAATACTCCTCCCCATTACCCTCAGGGAAAATAAGGGAGAGTACAGCCATTTAACATAGGATTCTCAATAAATCCTAATGCTCAAGAGTTATGGTGGGAGATCATGTTCAACTCCTTCCAAAGTAGGAAGAAGGGAAGAGAGGGAAACCCAATCTTTTGAAGTTTAAGACCTATTCTAGCACTTAGCACAGTGTTTGGCACATACAGTGTGTACTTAAATAAATGCTTATCAACTGCGACTAACCTAATGCTATAAATTCCCCTCCCTAGCGAAGCTGTTAGGCGTGCTAGGGAGCAAAGAAAGCAGAGGCATTATTCAGTAAAACAAAGTTTAGAATCCTATCTTATTCAGGACCTGGGATTCTGTCAGGGCCACAGAGTGATTAGAATTTGAGGATAACATCCAAGAGCCTCTCCTGCCTTTTCAATTCACTTCAACAATATTCATTAAATGTGTACTATGTGCAAGGTGCCATGCTTCTTAAAGAAATGTAGACATTCAAGCATCTCTGCTTTTTATCATGTTTGTACATCAGACGTGAAAACAAATAGGGATGTTATCTGATCTGGTCATCCGCCAGCTTCTGGGATTTATGAAGTCTAATGAAGGTGTGACTTGGTGAAGCTAGACTGAAGCTGTACCAACCTGTTCTTGAGACAGGGAGGTACCTGAATAGGGAACTCATTAACATCAGTATAATTGTCAGAGCAAGTAGATTTGGGGACTACCATGCCACACTTCCAAAAGATGCCATTTTAATAGCAAAATAAAATCTGGGGTGACAAAGAACTGAGATATAAGTCAGTCTCTAACTCTGGACTGATGATTAAAATAGAATCTCAGAATCAATCCAGAAGTAACCTTAAAGGTTGCCCGGTCTTGTCTCCTACCCAATGCAGGAATTTCATCATTAATACTCCCAACTCAAAAAAATTACTAATAAAAGATTTTGTTAATATCACCTTGCATTTTCAATGCTTTATACTTTTCATAACACTTTTACATATATCATTTCATTTAGTCATCATCAATCCTAACTCTGACACTTAGAAGCTAAATGACCCATCAGAGAAGCATGTGTTTCTAGGTTTCAGTTTCTATACTTGTAAAATTTGGGGAACTGTATTAGATAATCTTTAACATCCAGCTTTTGCCTCAAAATCTTATCATCACCTATAAGAAACAAAGGAGGTCTTGCCTTTTGACATATAGGAAAATTAAGACATTAATTTACTTGAAAAAAAAGTCAACGTTTGAGCTGGGACTAAAATTCAAAAAAAAAAATTTATGTTCTTTCCACTGTCATATACATTCATGGCGATATTAGAATATGCAGTCAATGGATGTCAAGGAACATAACTTTCTTTTCTTCTTTTTTTGGGGTCAGATGGGGTTAAGTGACTTGCACAGGGTCACACAGCTAGTAAGTGTCTGAGGCTAGATTTGAACTCATGAAGATGAGGCTTCCTGATTTCAAGCCTGGTGCTCTCTCCACTACACTACCTTGCTGCCCCTTTGGCATTAGAGGACCCACATAGAAATCCTAGTTCTGTCACTTATTCCCAGTTCCACCTTGGGCTAACAACTTAATGATTCTGAGCCTCATTTTAAGAGGGTTGGGTTACATAGCATTTCTAAGTCTATGGCTTTTATTTGAGAATGGCTAAAAAAAACTACTACGGGCTCTTGACTGTAATGAAATAGTATTATGGTGTACAAAGTGATATGAGGAATTCAGGGAAACTCAGAAGCACTTCATAAACTGATGCAGACTGAAGTGAGCAGAACCAGGAGAGTGAATTATGCATCAATCACAATGATGAAAAGAAAAATAACATTCAGAGACATCATAATTCCGATTAATGCCACGACTAATTTTTACTTCAGTGAAACATGCTTCCTTCTTGCAGAATAGTACAGAGGTTGTCACAAGCAGTCGGTGTGGGTTTTTCTTTTGCTAAGCTGTACTTCATGGTTTTGAGGAAAAATCCTATTGCAAGTTGTGGGGGAGGAGCCATGGAAAATGTTAGGGGGGCAGCTAGGTGGCACAGTGAATAAAGCACTGGCCTTGGAGTCAGGAGGACCTGAGTTCATATCCAGCCTCAGACACTTAACATTTACTAACTCTGTGACCTTGGGCAAGTCACTTAACCCCAATTGCCCTGCCTTCCCCCAGAAAAAAAAAATCTAAAAGAAAAAGAATGTTAGGGAGTGATATAAAAAAGAGAATCAATAAAATATTCATTCAAAATTAAGTGAAAACCAAGTAAAATTTAAAACAAAAACAAAATTCTTCTAAGAAGCTTTCCATCAATTAAAGATTATCTCAGTATATAATTGTGAACATAGCTACCCAAAACACCTCAAAATGACAACCCCATTCCACATCTAGAGAATCTCTGTTTCAACTCAGGGACCCACTTCTCCTGCCTTCTGTAGGACAGTCTAAGTCATGTGATTCTATGATACTGAAAAAAATAATTTCCAGAGTGCTGTAGATGCTTCCATTCATATCGGATTTCTTTAAAAGATGCAATAGAATTTCCAGAAGAGTCCCCTAAACATCAAATTATGTCAATGGATTTTAACCCTCATAATGTGCGAAGGAAAAATAGATCTCAAAAAACCATAGCAAATTAGAGCTAGAAGAAACCTTAGCTAGTCCAAATCCCCTCACTTTACAGACGAGGGAACAGTGGCCTACAGACAGGAAGTGAGCTGCTCATACGGCTCTTTCTGTTGTCTGCTCACTCACATTCCAAAGGGCTTTCTATAATATCCTGCCTTAAGCAAATTAAGTAAAATATTAGTCCAATATTTAGAGTCTGATACTTCACAGAAACAGAGGATTTCATAGTTAGAAGGAAGCGAGGCTATCTAGTCCCATATATGCTTAATCAGATATTCTGAATCTGAAGTTACCAAATTCAAATATTAAATTTTGTTAAATTTACATTTAAATGCTTTCAAAACATTTACAAAGAAGAGGCTTGAAAACAGTACACTCAACAGACTTTGGCTATATTCCCCAGAAACCATAAGTCTTTGTTTCTCAATCTTAAGGCCTTGAGTACTTATGAAGCATTAACTAGGGTGGGGTGGTTGGGGCTTTGGTTTAAATGCTAACATGGGAAAATATGTGTACACAAGACAGTGTGTATATTAAAAATGCAAAGTTTCCACAGGGGAGGCCTGTACTTCCCCTGTGCAGTGGTCCCAACAGACAATACTCTCCCCACACCTACGTTGATAGAACTCTGGGTCGGAAGTCAGGAAGATCTGAGTTCAAATCTAGTCTCAGATACTTACTAGCTGTGTGACTCAGGGCAAGTCACAATCTGTTTAACAAAGCACCTACCTAGCAGGGTTGTGGTAAGGATCAAATGAGATAATAAAGCACTTTAGCTCTAGACACAGAACAGTTAGCATATAAATGTTGATTTTTTTCTCTTTCTTCTCCCTCCTCCCACTGGTCTTCCCAAGCCCATACCATTGAGAGCTGAAAGTAACCTTACAGATTATCAGATCCAGTCACCTTATTTTACAGATGAGGAAACTGAGGCCTATGGAAGTAGAGAACCTTGACCCTAGAGGGTAAAGGCAGGTCTTTCCTGATTCCAAATCCAGCACTCCAGGTGGCCTTTAAAGGGAAGGCTGGTGCAAGGAAAGAATGAGAGAAGCATCTGCAGAAGTTAAGAAATGCTGTAACTGTGTTTAGACTGGCCCTGAGGGGGCCCTCCTATGCCTCCACCAGCCCTCCATCCATATCTCTGAACCAAACTTGTCTCAGGTGCTGGGATTGATTGTTATAGCTCTGGTATTACGTCCTGAATTTCTCCAAAATGAAGCACAAATAAGGTAAGTCAGATTGAAAAAATAATCAAATGACTTATTTGAGGTATTCAAGAGAAAATTCAGATTGGGACTCCATAGCTCTGTAATCACTGCTGCTTGGCCCCAGACTTCTATAGTCTATGTGGATTCAAGAAACTCCAGTACTTAAAACTGCTTTGGCTTAAAGAGACCATGGGAAGCAACAGATAATCAAAGGCTTAGGGAAAACCAAAAGAGAAATGCAAAGTGTCAAAGATGAGGTACCCCAAAAGAGACAAGACTAAATTGATGTCCAGGAACCAATGTGAGACTACAATCACACAGAAAGGACTAAGAAAAGCCTTGTGCAATGATTGCTCTCATGGACCTCTGTCTCACTGTATCTGATACCCTATTACGCCATTACAGATGCCAAGTAGTGTTTAAGACATAAGTTTTGCATCAATTACACATTGATTCTGACATTTTTTTCCTTCTGGGGTCATACATGAAGGAAGCTGAGAAACAGACCAGAGAATTAAGTATTTCTGCTCACTTGAGCGCTAAGAATGCTATTTAAACCACTATGATGAAATCATTGACCCTGTCAAAAGTTTGAGGAAAAGATTAACCATTTAGCACTTCCAGTTTTCAGTGGAAATGTGGATTTTGTATTTCCAAAGAAATGAACACAAATGACTCATTATATATAAAATGCAAATATCCCTAAAGAGCATGTTGAAATGCTGAGTTTGGTTTCCCTGGAGTTTACTATACTGCCAATACAGGCATGGGTCTCTCAGAAAGGTTGCACTGCACTGTTAATTGTTTTTAAAAAAAATGTAAATGAGGGGGCAGCTAGGTGGCACAGTGAATAGAGCACAGGCCCTGGAGTCAGGAGGACCTGAGTTCAAATCCAGCCTCAGACACTTGACACTTAACTAGTTGTGCGACCTTGGGCAAGTCACTTAACCCCAACTGCCCTGCCTGCCCCCCTTCAAAAAAAAAAGGACAAAAAATATAAATGAGATCACAAATCCTTTATTAGAACTATTATGATCAATTTAACTAGCTCACAGTTGAATAAAATAAAAGACAAAAGAGGAGAGATGATGAAACCTTCCTCTCTAGACTTAAGTGGGGTAGAAGGTAGCATGGTAGATCACAACTGCCAAATGTGGCAGATCCTGACAGATGGTTTTGCTCAAAGCCTTTTAGTTTGTTTTTGACAAGGGAAGATTCTAGGATTGGAGCATATGTTGTATCAGAAAATTGTTGTGATACAAAAATCATAAATATATCAATAAAACTTGTTTTCTTAATTTCTAAAGGGAAAAGTTGTGGTGGAATAGAAGACTCAGCAGCAGCTTTGTATACCATGAGACAATCAATCAACAGCTATTTACTGAAAACCCTTTATGTTCTCAGCATTGAACTTGGTGGTGTGGGAGATCCTTAAAAATATACATGAGAGTGGGGCAGTTAGGTGGCATAGTGAAAAGAGCACTGGCCCTGGAGTCAGGAGGACCTGAGTTCAAATCCGGCCTCAGACACTTGACACACTTACTGACTGTGTGACCTTGGGCAAATCACTTAACCCCAATTGTCCTCCAAAAAGCAAAAAAAAAATACACACACACATACACACACACACACACACACACATACACACGAGAATTTGTCTTTGAAGGACTTACCATCTAGTTAGAATAACAAGGAACACATACTGATGGAGTGGATGGTGTTGGACTTAGAGCCAGGAAGAAATGAGTTTGATGCCCAATTCAGACGTTTACCAGTTATGTGACCCTGGGCAGGTCACATAATCTCTATACCATCCCAGTTTCTTCATCTGTAAAGTGGAGATACTAGCAGCACCTACCTCACAGAGTTGCAACCAAGATCAAATTTATATGTGTGGGCATATATATATATGTATACACACGTATACATATGCATGTAATTTCATTTGATCACATATATACATATATATAGTGCTTTGTAAATCTTAAAGTGCTACATAAATGCTAGGTATCATTATTACATATATGAAATTCATTCGTATATCTCATTTGAGATCATATATGCATGATCTCATTTGATCTTATATATACATATAAATATACAGTGCTTTGTAAACTTTAAAATACTAAATAAATGCTAGCTACATATATGAAATTCATTCAACACACTAAAATGTCTACTATGTGCTCTGTGTTACGGGGAGAAACACTGAATTGAAATTAAACAAGGTTTAGATGAGACGTGATCCTTCCCCTTATAGAGCTTACGGTCTAGTAACTAACTTAGCTTTTCTGCTTAAAAGCTAACATTTATAGAATACTTTTGAGGGTTTTTTTTTGTTTTTTACAAATATCTACTCATTTGATCCTTACAATAAACCTGAAAAATAGGTAAATTACTCAATTTACCAAGCATGTATAAAGTAACTCTGATGACCAAGGCACTGGAAATTCAAAGAAAAGGCATTTGGGAACTCACATTCTCATTGGGAGGTGGGGAGGTGAGCAGGAGATTTACCCAGATAAGTGAAGAGAATCTAATTTGAGGAGGGATAGAACAGTGACATCTAGGGGGAATTAAGAAAGGCTTCCCATAGGAAATTGTAGCTGAACTGACCTGAGCCTGGAAGGGACTGAAGGATGCTAAGACGAGGAGGTGATGTCAAAGTGCATTCCTGGCAAAGGGCACAGCTTGAACAAAGGCATGGAGCGTTGGGGGAGGAGAAGGGGAATTCAATGCCCAGTTCAGGGGCATTTAGACCAGTTTGGTGGAAATATAAGAGTTTCTGAATGGCAATAGGGAGCCACTGAAGATCCTTGAGGAGTGGAACATGTTTATGTAATACCCGATGAGACTTTTTGGATTGTTTGGGTTTTTTTGGAGGGGGGAGGGCAGGGCAATTGGGGTTAAGTGATTTGCTCAACTTTACAGGGCTAGTAAGTGTTAAGTGTCTGATACCCGATTTGAACTCAGGTCCTCCTGACTCCAGGGTCATGCTCTATTCACTGTGCCACCCAGCCACTCCCTTCCCCCCCCATCAGAGTCTTAAAGGATGGGCTACAGTTGGGTAATATCACCACTTTACATTTTGTATAGTTCTTTATAGTTAAAAGTATGTATAGATACGCCACCTCATATCATGGTATAACGGAAAAAAGCATTGAATTTGAGCTTGAATCTTGGCTCTATCACTTGTGTCCTGTGTGACCCTCTAGGCCTCATAATCTTCATCTATAAAATGAAAGTATTAAAGGTCTCTAAATTTATGTTCCTATGGTTCTGTTGACATTCCAAACAGCCCTGGGAGGGCCAGAATGATTATCCTTATTTACTAGATGATAAAAAAAAGAGGCTCTTGGCAAGCATTAAGAGTCTACTGTGTGTAAGTCATTCTGCTAGGTGTTGCAGAAACAGAGGCTAAATGGTTCTGAAAAGGTATGAGATCATTTCTAGATGACCTTGAGAGCATCTAGTCCAAACCTCTCATTTTGCAGATGAGGAAATTGAAGCCCAGGGAGATATTATGCATCCAAGGTGAGAGGATTTGAACCCAAGTCTTAGGACTTAAGAGCCAGTGTTCTTCATACTGTAGACCAGAGTGGCCCACAACACTCCACAATGTGGCCCAAACCAGATTAAAATGTAATTGGGAAACATTTAAGGAAACAAACAAAAATGCCATAGAGTATAAATAATATTAATATTTTATTTTCTAAGTCCATATAGGCCCACAAGGATGCTTATGTATGGTGACCTCTGTTTCTATCTGAGTTTGACATCACTGATGTAAACCACCTCTGGTCACACAGCTCATAAGTGGTAAAATTTTGAACCCAGACCTCATTCAACCACCACTAGTAGCTCCAAGAAACTTGCTAGTTGCTTTGAAATGAGGGGGAAGTTTGTTTATTCCAAAAGAATTTTCAAAAAAATATTTTAAAGTTGTTTTGTTTTTCCCAATTAACAAGCATAATTTTCCCTCTTTTTCACCTTCCTGTCCTACTGAAAAACAAAAACAAAATCCTGGTCACAGAGTCAAGAAAAGTGAAATTTTTACATTGGCCATGTTCACAAATTTATGTTAAGCTCTGCACCTTAAGTCCACAGCTCACCTTGTCAGAAGAAGAGTAATGTGCTCCATGCCAGGCATTCAATAGACCTGGCTGTTTATTGCATTGATCAGATTTCTTAAGTCTTTCAGAATTATTGTTGTTATTGTATGAATTGTTCCCCTGATTCTGCTCACTTCAGTCTGTGTCTGCTCATGCAAGTCTCCCCAATTTTCTCTGAAACCATCACCTTCACAATTCTTTACAGTATCATAATATGCCATTAATTCATACGCTATAATTTGTTCAGCCACTCTCCAATTGATGGGTACTCCTTTGATTTCCAGTTCTTTGCTCCTACAAAAAAGGGCGGCCAAAAATATTTTTGTACTTGTGAGTCATTGTCGTCTCTCCTCCTAAAGGAAACTTTTATTTTACAGCGTGGAATATACCATTTCAAAGTACCATCCTCCCTCTAATCTCTACAAAGACTGAGCTTTCCAAGGTCTTTCTTCCTAGTTGTTCTTCCACTGGCTGAAACAAACTCACCTAACCCTCCCTGCAGCACACAGTCACCTAGTAACTCAGGATAAGTGATTTCTCTTAGTTTTGGACTTCAGTTGACTCATCCATGAAATAGTGATGAACCACCTCAGTGGAGGCAAGAGGAAGAGTAATTATCATTTTTTTTAAAATATAGGAACCTAGTTATAATTGCGTGATAGTGAGTGGGGGAAACCAGGTAGTTACTAGATTTAAAAAATGAGATGGCAGGCATTGAAAACCCTCCCTCAGGTGACTTTTGGACATTCCAAAAGTCCTTCTCCCCAGACCCATTATGTGGGCTGTCCCCACATATGGCGTTTCTTTTTTGCCCCCACCCCTAGCTTAATTACTACAATTCCCTAGAGAGAACTGACAAGAGGCTCCCTTTGGATGTTAGCTCTCTCCCTCCCTCTTGAACTCACTACCCTTCCCTCCCCCTAATCATTTACTTATTAAACCAATTAGCTTAAATGACTCATATTGCACCCTTGGGCATGGTGCATGGAAAATATTTTACAAAAGAGACTGACTTTCACATAAAAGGAGACTGTTGCTCTCTCTGCCCAGCCTTATTTTTCTTACCAGCCCCTCCCTAGTCAAAGCTTTAAACAGGAGGAAATCTAAGCCTCCATGACATACCAGGCTCCCTTACTCCCAGTGAAAAACATAGCCCCTCTCATGAGTCATAGAACAGAATTTAAAGTTGGAAGAGACTTTATAGTATCTTGTTCAATTGCTCCATTTTACAGAAAAGGAAACCGAGGCCTAGGGATGTGAAGCATCTTGCCCTAGGTGACATTAGAAATTAGATCGGAACCCAAGTGTAACTTAATCAGTACCCTTTGCACCACAGCTTACTGCCCCTCCCCAATTTTCATATATCCAGGCAGGCCTCCAAAGCTCATGATTTGGACAAATGCAATGTTCTCTCAGGTGTTCTCTCACCACCCCTATCTAAAACCTCCTCTTCCCCCCTCATCCCAGAATAGCAACTATTGGCTTCCTATTGTCTGAAGGCTGCTCAAGGCCACTCACAAGTCTGTCTTCTCCAGGTCCTTTACCAAAATCTGAATTCAGATTAGCCATCACTGAAATGATGGGCATAACTTTAAGGCACAACTAGGTGGATCGGTGGATAGAATGCAAAGTTTAGAGTTTATCTCAGTTTCTTCATCTGTAGCACAAACTAGAGAAGGAAATGGCAAATCACTCCAGTATCTTTGCCAAGAAAACCCCAGATGGGGTGACAAAGGGTTGGATATAACTCAACAACCACCAAAAAAAGTAGCTTCTTTTTTTTTACATGCAGTTAGATGGCATAGCGCAGTGGTTCTCAACCTGTGGGTAGCGACCCCCTTGGGGGTCAAACAACCCTTTCACAGGGGTCGCCTAAGACCATTGGAAAACATGTATATCCAATGGTCTTAGGAACCGAGACACGGCTCCTCTATCCATCTCCAGGCAAGTCTGCCCACATGCAGATACGTGAGTATTAAAGTGTGCAGCATTAGGAAGGTTGAGAACCACTGGCATAGAGGATTAGAGGGCCAGGCCTGGAGTCAAAAGATTCCCCTTCCTGAGTTCAAATCAGTCCTCAGATACTTACTAGTTGTGTGACCCTGGGCAAGTCACTTAACTCAGTTTACCTCAGTTTCCCCATCTATAAAATGAGCTGGAGCAGCAAATGGCAAACCACTCCAGTATCTTTGCCAAGAAAACTCCAAATGGGGTCATGAAGAGTCACACGTGACTGAAACAACTGAACAACAACCCACTTTAGAAGAGGGTTAGAACATGATTCACATTGGGACTTTCTAGCTCTGGTGCTAGGTAAGTAAGGAGGGTACAAAAATGGTGGTATTCCCCTGTTCCACTCTGTCATCCAAGATTTTGCCCTTAGATTACTAGTAATCTAGTAATTTTGATTCCTAGAAAGTTGGGAGGCTGGAGGGAAGTTCATTTTTGGTAAACTGGTCAAGAAGTAGCAACAGAATGGACAGTTTCTAGGAATCCTAAGAGAGTCCCAAAATGATGTAGTCAGAAAGATCCCATTTAGAAGCCCTCATGTCATCTATCCTCCTCATTTCAGAGATGCAGCATAAAAGGGATGGAGCCTTTGAACTTTCCTTCTCCATCAAAAGTATTTATTTCAGTACCCAGCAAATGAGGAGACCACTTTTTTGGTCTGAAAACTCAAGAAATGGCAAACTAGTTCTGAACCTGTGTAAAATTAGTTCACGTTTCTACAACGCTTTAAGGTTTTAGCACCTAAAATAAAACTCCAGCTCCTCTGTGAGGCACTCAAAACCCTCCATTATCTGGCTTTAGCCTGCCTTTCCAGGCAGGTTCCATACTACTTCTCTTCCCATATTCTACCTTACAGCTATATTGACTTATGTGTCATTTCTTTTTTTAAAAAAATTGCCAATTACATGTAAAGATAATTTTTAACATTCATTTTTTTTTTAATTTTGAGTTCCAAATTTCTCCCTCCCTCACCTCACAACTCCCTGAGACAGTAAGCAATTTGATAGAGGTGAGACACGTGGAATCATGCAAAACATACCATTTCTCTTACAACTTACTCTCCCCCGTGTACTCTGGAAGCCCGTGACACTGACTTCCTTCTCCAAACTCCAAGCATTTTCCAGTGGATGTGCCCCATACCTACAACTCTCCTCCCTCCTCTCCACCTCCTGGCTCCTGTCTTCTATCAAGTCTCAGCTATAGTCCCATGGAAGCCTTTCCCAGCCCTATCAATCTTAGTGCCATGTCTCTGATATTATCTCCAATTTATCCTAAATACCTTAATTGTACAGGTATACAGTGCCATTCCCCACCCCCACCCCAGCCACCACTTAAGGGGCAGCTGGGTGGCACAGTGAATAGAATACTGGCCCTGGAGTCAGGAGGACCTGAGTTCAAATCCAGCATCAGACACTTAACACTTACTAACTATGTGACCTTGGGCAAGTCACTTAACCCCAATTGCCCTGCCTTCCCCCCTCCAAAAAAGACTGGGAGCACTTTGAGAACAGGACTGTTTTTTGCCTTTCTCTGTATTCCCAGAGCTCAGCACATTGCTTGGTACCTAGTCATAACTTAATAAATGCTTATTTACTTGTTGACTTCAGATAGAACAAGGATTCCATCTCCCACCTTTACACAGGAATCTTCCATGCATGGAATATATTCCTTCTACTCTTAGATTCCCTGCTTCCCTTCAAAGCTCAGTTCAAGCATCACCTCCTCTTACACAAGGTCTCTCATGATTCCTGTGATTATGCACTGCTTCCAAATTATTTGGTATTTTTCTATTTAGAGTACTTCTCATGGTATTTACCCCGAATAGAAGGTAAGCTCCTTGAGGACAGGGACTATTGGGTTTTTCTATTGCATTCCTAATACCCAAAAGAGTAGCTGGCCTATAGGAAGTACTTAATAAAGGCTTATCGATTTATTTTTTCTTCACAAAACCCCTTTGAATGGGAAAGGTTAAAACTTCTCAGCCTGTAAGTTTTCTGAGCCAGCTGGAGTTTCAGGTTCCCCTTCTCCCCCTTCTGTCTTTACTACTGCCACATCAGCATTAGGCCCCTTCAGGAGTTTTTGACTTCCACTCTAGCTTGTGACCTTTTCCCTCCCTTGCTTTAGCATATGCCAAATAAGGACATGAACATTTGAATTGTTCAGATTGTTCAGGACCCTTCCCCCTTTCCCTTGCTGTCAATCAGCCTTAAGCTCTTAGCCCCTCCCTTCTTCACTTTGGTGGTTGACAAATAAAGATAGGTACATTTGAACTGGCTGTCCCCTATTTCCTTGTTCTTTGTAAGCCTGTCTCCCAGCCACTGAGAGATAATGGCGGGCTTCTTTGTTCCTTATCATTACAGGAGAATTCTCGCTCAGATTGTAAACCTGCCTCCCAGCCAATGGGAGAAAAGACAGCAGGGGGGGAGGGAGCTTGAATGCATTAGGGTATAAATTCTTGTTCCGTCCTCTCCCTGATCCCCCATGGAGAGGACCACTCTCTTCCCGTGGGGGAAGAGAATAAAAACTTCCTGTTCATTCCTCAAGATACTTCTGACTTTTAATTTTTCTGGGTAGGAGAATTTTGGGGTCCCCATACCCTACACACCTTGATGTATTTAAAGTGTTACCTCAGTTTTATAGAAGAAGAAACTGAAGCTCAGAAAAGTCAAATGATTATGGCGTCACACAGCTAGGAAATGTCAAGAGTCCTCTGTCAAATCTGACCACGGTCTTTGGACTCAGAGACATATCTCAATCCATCCATCATGCAAATAAAGGGAAGAGTGATGAGAGACTGCTCAGTTTTGGAAAGAGAATTTGCAAAAAAGGAAAATGCCTTCTTTGTCTGCATCTAAATATCTAGGGGTGGGATGAGTTGGAAGAAGTCAATTATTATGCCTCTAGTAAGTAAGCCTTTGTGAATGCTTAAGATTCCATGTAGTTCTGGGATTCTGGGACACTTTTTCTCCCCTGGCTGGTCCAAAATAGAAGTCACAAATAATGGGTCATGTTTCAGTACATTTTTCCACTTCAGATCTGAAGCTACATTAAAATTTACCAAAAATGAAACATTTGAAAATGCAATAAATGATCATGACTATAGCCCACACAAAAGTTTTCCCAAAGGCAAATGGAAATAGGGAGGATTAATGGTTCATAGAAGGGCTACTAAGATTGACCTGGAAGTAAGGGAATTCACGGGCAAGTTGTCCCCAAAGGAATTAACTCCTTTCAATCATTTTTTAATTCCAAATTCTCCTTTTCCACCAAATAAAATTCAAATTTCTTAAAGCCCTAGCATTCCAAGGCTTTCACAATCCCTCCCCAACCTACCTTTCTAGCATTACCTCATTCACGGTTAGGGGAAAAGGCCTAAATTTGAAGGATAGGCACTCAGCAGGCACGGGCTGGTTATTCTGGCATACCTGGGTATACGCAACCCATGATCTATGCATGTCTATGACTTGAAGTCAGAAGACTTGAGAGCCAAAGCTACATATTAGTGGTATCCCACTGGGCAAGTCACAAACCACATCTCTGAGAGCTGCAGTTTTCTCACCTGTCTAACGAGGATAATAATGTTTTCACAGCCAACCACATGGGTTGCTGGGGAAACCAAATGAGATAATAGGCATGAAATCTTTCATGCTACTAATAGTCCTCTTCCACCAAAATTCTACTTTCATGAATGTGGAAAGTCAACGACCTGTAGCATGTTATAGTAATTTGAAAGGACTTGAGTTAAGAATCAAGAGAGGCCTATGTTTGAATATCACCTCTGACACTAATTATGTGAGCATGGGCAAGTCACTGACCTTCTCCAAACCTCAGTTTCCTCATTTGTAAAATGGGTATAATAATATTTGAAGTATATTCATCCCACAGTTAAGAGATTTCAAATATTGTACGATATATACAATACTTTGCAAATTTTTAAAGTACTATATAAATGTGAGTTATTATTAAAGGCCAAGTATAGACACTCTTCCTGGCACTGGGTTCTTGAGTTTTATAATAATAATAAGAGTTAATGTATATATAGGGCTTTAAAGTATACACAACACTTTATGGATATTTATCCTCACAACAACCCTGGCAGGCAGGTGCTATTTTGTAGATGGAGAAACTAAGATAGATAGAGGTAAAATGATACAATTAGCTATTAAGTATCTGTGGTTGGATTTGAACTCAGGTCTTCTTGATTACAGGGTCAGAATTCTATCCACTATACCACCTAACTGCCAATTCTTTCAGGCTATGAAAATGGAGAATTGGTTTGTGACTTGTCCAATGGGATATCACTAATATGTAGCATTTTTTTTAAAAATAATTAATTTATTTTGAGTTTTCAACATTCACTTTCACAAGGTATTGAGTTTTAAATTTCCTCTCCCTCCATCTTCCCTCTCCCTCCCAAAGACGGTGTACAATCTGACACAGGCTCTACTTATACATTCATATTAAATATAATTTTCACATTAGTCATGATGTAAAGAAGAATTAGAACTAATGGGAGGAACCACAGGAAAGAAGAAACAAAACAAAACAACAAAAGGAATGGAGAGCAAATAGTATACTTCTATCTACATTCAGACTCCAAAGTTCTTTCTCTGGATGTGAACAGCATTTTCCATCATGAGATCCTTGCACTGCTGAGAAGAGCCAGTTATCTATCAAAGTCAGTCATCACACAGGGTTGTTGCTACTGTGTACAATGTTCTCCTGGTTCTGCTCCTTTTACTCAACATCAGTTCATATAAGTCTTTCCAAGTTTTTCTAAAGTCCATCTGCTCATCATTTCTTATAGCACAAAATTAAATTCATATACCACAACTTGTTCAGCTGTTCCTCAGTTGATGGGCATCCCCTCAATTTCCAATTCTTAGCCACCACAAAAAGAGTTGCTTTAAACACTTTTGTACATATGAGTCCTTTTCCTATTTGTATAATCTTTTTGTGATACAGACCTAGAAGTGGTATTGTTGGGACAAAAGGTATGCACAGTTTTATTGCCCTTTGGGCATAGTTCCAAATTGCTCTCCAGAATGGTTGGATCAGTTCACAACTCCACCAACAATGCATTGGTGTTCCAATTTTCCCATATCTTCTTCATTTTCCTGTTTTTGTCCTGTTAGCCAATCTGATAGATGTGATGTGGTACCTAAGAGTTGTTTTGATTTGCATTTCTCTAATCAATAGTGATTTAGAGCATTTTTTCATATGTCTATAGATAGCTTTAATTTCTTACTCTGAAAACTGCCTGTTCATATCCTTTGACCATTTATCAATTGAGGAATGACTTGTTTTCTTATAAATTCAACTCAGTTTTCTATATATTTTAGGAATGAGGCCTTTATCAGAGACACTGGTTATAAAAATTGTTTTCCAGCTTTCTTTTCCCTTCTAATCTTGGCTGCATTGTTTTTGTTTGTGCAAAAACTTTTCAAGTTAATGTAATCAAAATCATCTATTTTGCATTTCATTATGTTCTCTGCCTCTTGCTTGGTCATAAATTCTTCCCTTCTCCATAAATCTGACAGGTAAACTGTTCCTTTCTCTCCTAAGTTTGGTTAGAGTATTAGTCTTTATAATATGTAACATTTTGAAAATAGAGTTTCAGTAGGTCCTACCATATTATAAAGGTTTCAAGTACTGAACCCAAGACAAACTAGTACAAGGACCTGCCTAGCAAAATTTGGAAAGGCCCATCACAAGTTAGCTATGAGGTGATTAATTTTTCTGGCCAAGGGACTTATGAAACCATCTACTAACGCATGGAGGGATTTCACTCTAAATGAGTAAAGGAAGTACCCACACCAGTGAAATTGTAGATCCTTGAGGTCCTGAAATATTATTATTCCCTTTGATACACTGTACAATCCCATCCAGCTGACCTTGTCCTTTTCTCAGGACATTTTATTTCTGGAATGACCCTCCACCCCACCCCAATTTACTTGTTGAAATACTATCCAAGCTTCAAAGCTTAGCTCCCTTGCCACCTTCCTCCATTAAGTTTCTTCTGATCCTTTCCAGCTGGAAATGATCTCCCTCTACTCAGCATCCATGATGTTTTGTTTATATGTTTCCTAAACACTTATTTCTATGTTGTATTGTACTATTTGTACAAATGGCTTACTGTTGTTCAGTCATTTCAGTCATGTCCAACTCTTCATGACCCCATTGGGGTTTCCTGGCAAAGATAATGGAGTGGTTTTGCCATTTTCTTCTCTAGTTCATTTTACAGATGAGGAAACTGAGGCAAATGGGTTAAGTGACTTGCCTGGGATCACACAGCTAGTAAGTGTCTGAGACCAGATTTGAACTCAGGAAAATGATTCTTCCTGACTCCAGTTCCAGTACTCTATCCACTGCACCAAAGTTACCCCTAGTTACCCTCAATAAATATTTCTTAAGCATTTACTATGTGCTAGAAATACAAACACAGAATCAAAATAATCCCTGACTTCAAAGATCTTGCATTCTACTGAGTAGATACAACATGTACACAGATAGATAAATACAGAGTATATAAAAAGCAAGTTAGAGGAAGAGAAAGCACCAACTGGGAGAATGAGGAAAGATCTCATTTATGTAGGAGACGGTCCCTAAGCCATGCTTTGAAGGAAACTAAGGACATCTATAGGCAATGAGATGGCACGGTGGATAGGGCACTGGCCTTGGAATCAAGAAAACTCATCTTCATGAGTTCAAAAAGTCTGGCCTCAGACACTTACTAGCTGTGTGACCCTAGACAAGTCACATACAAGACACATACACACACTATATGTATATATATGTAAACACACACATATTTGTGTCCAATGAGGAGGAAGGAAAAAAAAGAAAGTTACATGATTACTTTGTTGTATATTTAAAAGAAACAGCAAGTCGTACATAACATCTGCCATTTGAGGTTCAGTCCCCTTTTTTTCTATCCTACTTTGTGATGGAAATGCTTGTTTTATTTCTTAAGTTCAGAATTTTTTTCAAAACATGAAAGAAAAAAGAAGGGTCCCATACATACCAAAAAATTTATAGCAAAATGTTATGAAGTAGTGAAGAGTGCAAGAGGAAAAGATAGAGGAAGAAGAGAAGTTTGCTGACAACAGGAAGTTCAGAGAGCAAGACAGAATGGTAGGGCACCAAAGACCAGAGCTGGAGGTCCGAGGTGGAGAGCAAGGCTGAGGTGAATAAGGATGAGAGGTTGAGGAATGGCATCAGGGACAGCAGTCTGGGGTTTTGAGTTTTTTGGTTTGTTTTGTCTCAGCAAATGATGATTCTGAATCCCAAGGATCAGAGGAGGATGTAGGAGTTTATTAGACATGGGATGGGAAATAATGCTTTTTTTTTTGGAAAAAAAAATACACATAATTAAGCAAAACAGATTCCTTCACTGGCCATGTCAAAAATTGTGCACCTCTTTCTACACCTCTCTGCCATGTTCCATGTAGCATGTTCCATAACTGGTCTCTGGGATCATGGTCATTGCTGAGCTGATCAGTTAAGTCTTTCAAAGTTGTTTGTCCTTACACAGTTGTTACTATACAAATTGTTCTCCAACTTCTCTCAGGAAGTACTGCTTTCCTATAGTACCCTTTTCCTAGAGCCCTGTAATAACAAAAGATCATACTCTCTCAAATACCAGGGAAGAAGGGAATGAGTCAGCAAAAGAGGTTGGGTTGGGCTTTAGATTAGCAAACACCTGGTGATTCAGTCCCTAGAGACCTGCTTCCACACTTGGTGCCAAATCCTTTTTCTCATAATGAGGGATGATTCACATCCATAACATAACCTGTACGTAGACTAGAGCTTGTATTTAGAACCTCGTTAGACCTGGGGTCTAAAAACCTGGTCCAAAATAGGGTCTTGGTGGTGGAAACCTGGAATTTGTATGGTTAGTAGTCACTGAAGACTGAAGATTTGTTGTTTCTCAGTTTGGTGACTCAGGACAAAACAGATTGTTCTTCTAGAAGTGTAAATGGGTTTCAAGAAAAAGAGGCCTCCAAATTCAGTAGCTGAAAGGGGCCAGGGATAAAGGTCCACTCTCCTGTGTCCAGAGATGAAATAGGAGGAGGAAATGATAAGCCAGTAACCTTAGTGCCAACTTTCTTTTACCTCAGTTCTCTGCAGTAATGAAAGGTTGATGGAGAAAGAGACTTCATTTGAATGGGGGTCCCCTTCCTCCCTAGGTGAGAGAAATTTGCAATGTTGTGACAACAAAGCATAGGACAGAATAAATATGCTCTCCACTAGGAAGAAGTAGGTTCCCAAAGTACATAGAGATCCAAACCTAGCCTACAATAAAGTAGGGGGCCATGTCCCCCATAATCAACAGTTGCCACTCCCACCCCTGGCTAGACAAACATTCACAACCCTCTGCAGTTGTAAATGCTTCCTCTTCACTAGTATCTTGTTAAAATAAATATAAAAATCTTTGGCTTCTTTTGGCAACCAACAGAGATATGCAGTTACATTTGAATACAATACCTACGGTCTTTTTTTTTTTGTATTTTGCATTTTTATTATTTTTCTTTGCTTTTGTTCATAATGAACTTGTTAGGATTTATATTAAAATATTCATAAACATTTTAACACAGTGTCCTCGGCTGACTAGTTCACAGACTGGGTCTACAAAGGGACAGAGCAAAGGTCCTTTCTGTGCCAGAATTCCTGAGAATTTTTATTTCTAAAAACCCTCCACTGATCTGTATACCTTGAACCATTGCTAGAGGGCACAATTACCTCAAAGCAAAGACATTGGCTGAAACAACTTGGTAAGAACAATTTATACCACATTCTCCCATAAACCTCCATCAAATATACATAGTATCATCAAAAAGACTGGGTAAGCAAGGAGTATATTAGTAGATAGACACCAGGTAGGAAACACACATGGCTAAGGCAATCCACACCTTCAACACTGCAAGGCCCTGATGTCTTTTCTCTCTTCATAGTTATTCTCATGCTGCTCCACTTGGGCCATCTTTGATGGGCTAGCTTGTCTTGAGATGGTCTCTCTGCTCACTTTCTTCTGGGTGAATCAATCAGCTAGAAGATGGTACTGCCAAGTGGAAAGCAAGGGCAGGAACACTATCTCCAGTCATGCTTTGGAAGAAGCGCAAGGGTAAATGTGAAGTACAATTCCCTCTAAAGAGCTAGATCCTTCATGCCTAATAATCTTTTCCACTGTCAGACAGGACTCATTAAAGAGTGAGCCTTGCTTTTTAAAGGCTGCCAGGGACATAGATGATTCTTTAGTCATCCAATGGCTAACCCCACAAAATTCCATCAAAGTGATGGTGTAACTTCTTCACACCTCCCAAAAGAGAAACAGAATGTAAACATTTCTTTAAAGAAAACATTTCTTTTACACGTGGTAACAGGGCCACTACAATTTACACAGCCTTTAAGTCTTGAAATTGGCCATTGGAGTCATTCACTCAGCCAACAAGCATTGATTAAGTTCCCGGGCACAATACTACATGCCAGGGACACAAAGAAAGACACAAAGAGGAAGAAAACAAGCAAACAAATACAAACAAACAAGAGGCAGGCAGGGTATATTGGAGAAAATGATCAAAGACAAGGGACTGGAATGAATTAAATGAGATCACGAAAGGCTTCCTTCTCATAGGTGGGGTTTTAGCTGGGACTTGAAGGAAGCAAGGAAATCCAAGAAAAAGAGATAAAGAAAGAGAATTCCAGGAAATGGGACTGGCAGTGAAAATGTCCAGAGTTGGGAGATAGAGGTTTGAGGAGGGATGAAAGGTTTGGAAAAGCTACGGAGGTGAGAGTCAATGAGGGAAATGTGAATGGATTGCCTTGCTACAATGAAAACCCAGTTCAGATTAGGTAATATACACTGCAGTGGACCTAATCAGCATGGTCTCATGAGTTTTTTCCAGCTTCATCCAGAAACACATAAGTTGGAGCAAAGACAGTGGATGGTGGAAGGAATTTTGGCAGGTCAGAATTGACAACGGGACTCTAGAGAAGGATCAAGAAGGGAGTAGAAGTCATGGTGAGAGGGGTGGCTAGGTGGCACACTGAATAGAACACCAGTCCTGGAGTTAGGAGGACTTGAATTCAAATGTGACCTCAGACAATGAACACAAAAACTAGCCGTGTGACCTTGGGGAAGTCACTTAACCCCAATTGCTGTCCCCCTGAAAAAGCAAAAATTAAAAATAATTAGTCACGGTGATAACAAAGAATAGGGTTTGGGGTGACAAAGAGGAGGGACAAGTGGAATGATAATATATTATCATCAAATAAAGGAAATTTTGCATTCATGAACATGGCAGCAGTGCATCTGTGTGTGATGGCAAGATCTAGGATATGACCATCTGCCTATAGCTGAGGTGAGGGCTGGGGAGAAGAGTAACTGATCACAGGGAAAGAATAGTTCAATCTCAAACAAAGGGGCGAAAGAATCTTTTCGGAATCTGAAAGTAACAAAACATCTCTATTGTCTGCTTCTTACATTCTGAAATATCACCAATCTGTTGATGGGGGCGGGGGGACCTGATCAATCCCCTTAACCTTCCAATAACATAAAGTTTCTTGCTTATTATGAGTGGAAAGTCGATTGACTATGTCTTTTGTCTTCAGTTTCAGGCTCGGTTGATGTCTTGCCCTGGGTACCACAATATACTTTTGGAAATTACCAAAAGTCACGCTTTAAGATCACGAAGAGTCAGCTCTAGAGCCTACTGTCTTCAGAGCAGTGTCCCAATTGCAGACTGAGCTCTTTGATGGCCTGTCATCCTTTGAACGAGCTGGACTGGCTCCTCTAATTATAAACTATCATCTTCTGATTGTTTGGGGGTAGTGGTGTAATATTTTCATTTGCAAATAGAAGTTCATGTCCTTTATGAGATCAGGAAAGGCTTCCTTCTCATAGGTGGGATTTTAGCTGGGACTTGAAGGAAGCAAGGAAATCCAAGAAAAAGAGATAAAGAAAGAGAATTTCAGGAAATGGGACAGGCAGTGAAAATGTCCAGAGTTGGGAGATAGAGGTTTTAGAAGGGAAGAAGGGTTTGGAAAAGCTACGGAGGTGAGAGTCAATGAGGGAAGTGTGAATGGATTGCCTTATGAGGTACAAATGGGCCATTCAGGAAGTCTAAAGTCTTACAAGATATGAATGGGCCACACAAACTTGCAAGAGAATGGCTCCAAAACACCTACAAGGAAAGCCTCAGCAGAAAACACAGCATAGAAGTCATTCCTCAATTGATAAATGGTCAAAGGATATGAACAGGCAATTTTCAGAGGTAGAAATTAAAGATATCTATAAGCATAAGAAAAAATGCTCTAAATCACTATTGATTCAAGAAATGCAAATCAAAACAACTTTGAGGTACCACATCTCACCAGTCAGTCTGGCTAAGATGACAAAACAGGAAAATGACAAGTGCTGGAGAGGATGTGGAAAAATTGGAATACTAATGCATTGTTGGTGGAGCTGTGATCTGATACAACCATTCTGGAGAGCAATCTGGAACTATGCCCAAAGGGCTATAAATAATTGCATACCCTGACCCAGTAATACCACTTCTGGGGTTGTATCCCAAAGAGATCATAGAAGTGGGAGGAAGACCCATATGTACAAAAATATTTATTGCAGCTCTCTTTGTAGCGGCAAAAAACTGGAAATTAGGGGGATGCCCATCATTTGAGGAATGCCTAAACAAGTTGTGTTATATGAATGTAATGGAATACTATTGTGCTATAAGAAATGGGGAGGAGACGGTCTTCATATTCACCTAGAAAGGCCTATACAAACTGATGCTAAGTGAAAAAAGCAGAACCAGGAAAAATTTGTACACAATCACAGACACATCGTATGTGTGACGACCCACTTTGATAAACTGGACTCAGCAATGCACAGGTATAAGACAACTCTACAAGTCTCAGGATGGAAGGAGATATCTACATTCAGAGAAAGATCTAGAAAGACTAGAGTTTAAATGGAGACTGAAGCAATCTACATGCTATCATTCTTTTTCGTGTTTGGTTTTCTTTCTTTTTTCCCATTGTTCACTCCATTGGTTACAACCCTTCTGTACAACCAGACT
>CM053585.1:400259608-400275258 GCA_028646515.1 Pseudochirops corinnae
ATACTTATATAGTATATACACATATACATTATGCACACACATACATTATATACACATACACATATTATATACACACATATTATACATGTATATTATACACACATATATTATGCAGACACACACATATATATTATGCACACATATACACACACATATATTACATACACTTATATAGTATATACACATATATGTTATGCACATACATACATTATATACACATACACATATTATATACACACATTATACACGTAAAATATATAGGCAGGCACACACATATATATTATACATGCAACACAGTATCTACCTATTTGTATATGTCTGTATGTATTCGTTGTTTATTGGAGTCATGTGCAATTCTTTGTGACCCCATTTCAGGTTTTCTTGGCAAAGACACTAGAGTTATTTGCCATTTCCAGGATACACACACACACACACACACACACACACACACACACACACACACACACACACATATATATATATATTTACACACATACACACACACATATACACACATATATACATATATATGTATATATGTGTCTACACACAAATTTGAATATATACAAATATATGTATATATCTATATATAAATTTATGGTATCTATCAATTCGTACATGTGAATATATGTATGTGTACATATAGGCATATACATATTTGTTTATGTGTAAACACACATATACATGGTAGATGGGTATAATGATCTAGTGTACATACATACACATACATACATTATATATTTGTAGTATATAAAAAGTTGCTGGCACATTATGTCTGCTTTTAGAATGTGAGGTGCTTGAAGACATGGTTTTTCCCTCCCCTTTTTTTTGTAACACCAGAGCTTAGCACAGTGTTTGGCCCATAGTAAGAACTTAATAAATGCTTCCGGTCATGACTTGTTGATTTGTTTATGCCTCCCATTTGTGACCTGGGGATAATATTCCTTGCCCTCCTCCTCTCCTAATTGTCAGAGAAACTGTATGGTGTAAAGAGTGCTGATCTTGAAATTGGCAAACATGGGTTCAAAACAAAGTTCTGACAATGATTAGTTAATTGTATGACCTCAGGCAAATCATAAGATTGTATATTTAGAGTTGGAAGTCTTAAGAGATCCTGGAGTCAAATCCTCCCCTTTTATAGGTGAAGAAGCCGAGAGGCAAAGTAACTTACCCAAGGACACACCAATAGGTCAAGAGTCAGGATTAGAACTCAGGTTCTCTAACTCCCAAGCCCTTGTTCTTTCCAATCTACCAGATTACTCCTAAATATAACATTGCATTTCATCTTTCTGAGGTTCAGTTTCCTCACCTACAAAATGGGGGTAATTATACTTGTTCCATTAACCTCACTGGGTTGTTGTGAGGAAAGTACCTTGTAAACCTCAAGTGCTATTGAAACCAGTTATTATCAACTCAAAGAGGAAATATAGTATAATAAAGATAATTAATAATAATACTAGCTAGCATATAGAAAGTACTTTAAGGCGTGGGAAAAATTATCTTATTTGATAATGTACAATAGAAAGGGTGTCAGAATTGGACCCTACTTGTATACTAAGCTCTGATATTTAATTTGCCCTCTCTGAATCTCAGTTTCTTCACCTTTCAATTGCAGACAGTAATCCTCACAGAGTTATTGTGAGGAAACCTAAAAGAGCTGTACAAATGTGGGGTGGTGGTGGTAATGGTAGTAGTGGAAAAAACTCAGTTATTCCAAAATCAACTCAAGTATTCTTGCTTACAAAATTTCTATGCTAAAAGAGCACTGGAATCAAAAGTCTAATGTCACTATACCCTTTTGAAATACTGTGGGTACAGAAATTCCTAACACTACTATGTCATGTTCATTGTAGCTGTATGTATATTCATCCCATCAGTGACCATTCCATAGCACAAATATGCTATACATAGCACAAAGCAGAATATGGTTTGGATATGACTCAAGCTGGGTTTGGACCTGCGCTGGAAGAGACTGTGGGTACTCTCTAAAAGAAATCTGTTCCCTTTGTGAAAACTGGCTATTTGAAATAGGCAGCTTTTCTCAAAGTATGGCCACTCAGATTTCACCCTCCCCCATCTCTTTCCATTGCCCATGATTTTATAATTGGGACTGGACCAACCCCTTTAATTGCCTCCTCCCCATAAAGCCCATAATCATTGCCACTGCCTTCCGGCTGCTGTTGGATTTTAAGAATATTAGAAGTCTATGGCTGCAAGAACAGCCTCTTTGGGAATTTCTCCCCCAACCTACACTTTTAGCTTTCCTCAATTTCTTTCCATCCTTCTTCTTTTTGAAATGTATTGTCTTTTTCCTCATTCTCCTTTCCTTCTCCTATCTCTCTCACCTTTCCCAGTTCGTTTCTTTGCCCATCTTGTCTTTCTGTTATTCCCTCTTTGCTCTTCACAAAGTCAAGAATGGCAGTGTCCAAGGGCTGGAAGGGCAATAACAGAGAAAATCCGCCATCTTTGGATGTAGGAGTAAAGAGGAGGGAAGGAGAGAAGAGCACTGCCTTCCCCCAACTCGCTGTTGGTGGCAGGAGGGAGGGGAGAGCTTCTGGGTAAAGCTGGACATCTGGTTTCCTTGAGTTTTACAATATAGGATTTCCCTTTATCCGTTAACTTTGAATAGGTTAACCCCACTTTTGCTATCTGTGCCTTGTGTGACATGCTATGGGAATTCCAATGTTCTTAGTTTAAAATGGTATATGTTTAAGAGTTCAGTCCTACTTAATAGGTCACATCCAACACTCCCTTCACCAATGACTCAATTAGATCCTGCAAGAACCCAAAGACAGAAGGGAACAAAGCTGTAATGAGAGTATGTGTGATCAGAGACTGAGAAGAGGGAATGAGGAGCAGCAGAAAGGGCTGTAATCCATGGTCTTCCACCTGGAACATTCTCTATTACTTTTAAAACTCTGCTCAAGACTCATGGTCTAACTTACTCTGCAAACTCAAATAATATTAGTGCTAAAAGAGACTTGGAAGATTATTTTATGGATGTCCCTTTCCCTGGCCACCTATATGAAAATAGTTGCCAAGCTTTGTCAATCCCATCTCTATATTTCTTGCATTTGTCTCCTTTATTTCCACAGGGAACCAACACCTAGCTCATATTTATAACATCTCCCCAGGATTACTCCCCCCTAACTGCTTATTTACCCTTTACCCACTTTCTCCTTTCTCCAACCTATTTCTAGCCAAGTGCCAAATTAATATTCCTAAAACTTAGATCAAGTTACTCCCCTGCTCAAAGATCTTCAGTGGCTCTCTGTAGCATTTAGAATAAAATACAATTCCTCAGTCTGACATTTAAAGTCCTCTACAAAGCTATCATCCATCTTCTTTTCCAGTCTTTTTTTTCAGTCTTTCTTCTTCATTCTTCTTCACATTCTCTCCACTCCAAACAAATTGCTGTTCCCTGCACAGGGCATTCCGTCTCCTTAGAAAATGATTCCTTCTTAATAGCCATCTTTTAGGATCACTAACTTCCCTCAAAGTTCAGCTCTGGTGCCACTTCCTATAGGAAGACTTACCTCATACTCCTAGTTCTGTCTTCTTAAATGATGTCATATTTACTTATATAACATCCCTGATCAAGTTATTTTCTCCTAGTACAACTAATAAAATTATCAAAGGAATGAGTGACAGAAACGCAATCTTATTTGATAATAATATGTAATAGAAAGAGTGCCAGGATTGGACCTTGATTGTACTCTCAGCTCCAATATTTCCTTTGCCTTCTCTGAATTTCAGTTTCTTCAACTTTCAAATGCAGACAGTAATCCTCACAGAGTTGTTGTAAGGAAACCTTAAAGAGTTGTACAAATGTGGCTTATTAGTAGTAGTAGAAAAAACTCATTTGTGCTAAGATCAGCTCAAGCAGTCTTGCTTACAAAGTCTCTATTCTACAAGAAAATTAGAATCAAAAGTTCAGTGTCGCCGTATCCTTTTGGAATGCTGTGGGTGCAGAAATTCCTAACACTACTATGTCAAGGGGGCCTAGAGGTCTTCAAAGAGGGGTGTTTACTCTGTTAACCCTTTAAGAAAGTATGAAAATATTGTTTAGTCAAATTTGATGGAATTCAAAGCTGGCTAGCTTCCATGCTTTTGTGGCATAACTTTAAGTTGCCACATCTTTAAAAAGTAAGGTATACTCTCTGGAACTTCAATGTCAAAGCTGGAGACTGCTTTAAGGAATGTGAACTCTGATAGTCAAGAAGGCTAGCCATTGAAGAAGAGCCCAGCTCTTGAGAAGGAATGGGGTAGAGGATGTGGAGTGGGATACATTATACAGCAAAGCTACTTACCTAGTAGAAGACACTGCCCACAGCAGAGAGAAAAGGCGGTCCATCAAGATATGAGACTATAGGAGCTCTGTGAGAGTTACCCTGGCGATCGGGAGTTGTGCTTCAGAGAGGAAGTGGCCCTGGGACCCCAAGAGAACAACCTAATTCAAAAGCAGTACTCCATTCATTACACCAAGCTGTCCCAAATAAGGTGAAAAAAAGTTAGCAGGAGAGGGCAGCAGGTTTACCATTAAAGAAGTAGCAGGGGGATTGAAAATAGCATCATGCATAGTGAATCCAATGGACATTTATTAACAAAGGGGCACCATAATGCTTCTACTCCATCCCCATTTTTTTTTTCTGTTTTTGTCGATCAACAGATTTTTGTTAAGGTTCTTCTAAGGATCATAAGGAAGCATTAGGGAACAGTGGAAAGAGAACTACATTAGGAATTAGGACACCTTGGTTTCAGTCTCACCTCTGTGTGTCTTGGGTCAATGACTTAAAAAGTTAGTTTGCTCATCTGTATGATGCGGGAATAATAATACCAATGGTATATATCCATGTTTATATCTCACTCCCCTTCCTCGTCTGTTTTCATAGAATCATCTTTCTCTCCCTTTATCCCTGGATCTGATATTCTCTCACAACATAGAATTATCTCTACTCATCATTCCCATCTTTTAGCTGTTTGGAGCTCTGAAAGGGGCTGGAAGCAGAAATCTCAGGACTGTGATTTCACATTCAATCTCCAAAGGCCTCAGAGGGTATAATTACAGGACATTGAGTTCAGTGGCTAGGGGAAGAAGGGGGGAGGAAGGGAATGAAATGACATCTGCAATGGGCTGGAGATCAAGGCAGGATTGGTGACTCAAGGGGCTCCAACATAGTGCTACAGGAAACCCTGCAAACAGGTGGCTTGTAAAGGCCAGCCAACTGTGTTCATGCAGCCGAGGAGGCAGCAGGGGTAGGGGGGAAGAGAGAGAGGAGCTGGATTAACAAACTAGTCTGTGAAACTGGTTCTCCCCTTTCTAGGGAAGAAATTCGATCCCAGCACTGGGTGTCTGGCTTATATTGAAGTCAAACAGGATGTTTGTCCTCTTTCTCCCCTTGGCCTCTACCCTAAGACTTAGACACCTAGGAGACACAAATCAGAATTTATTCATAGGTAGTGAATAATACCTGTAACATCCCGAGAGACTGGCCTAAGGTAGCTCGGTTCTCACTGATCTAGAGTCTCAGTACCTGGCATAGTTCTCAGAACACAGAAAGCACTTAAATTATGGGAACCTGCCTGCTCTTCTGGGTAGAGGTTGTCTTAACCTAAACTTCCCATCAACTAATCAATGAATCTATAGGTATTTATTAAGTGCCTATTACATACAAAGAGAAATAGTTCCTGTCCTAAAGGAGCCTATATCCAGGTTGTTTCCTCTCTGCAGACCAGCCTAAACACGACTGATGCTTTCCAATTTGTTCTTGTTCACTGTGGAATTCCTTTGTCCAGCCGTCAGTTTTTCCTTTTATGAAAAAAGAGAACATCATCTCACAAAGTTAAGATAAGGAGCACCTATATATCACAAATACCTCTTGTCACCATTTTTTGTTTTTACTGATAGGGATCAAAAAGACTGGAAACCACTGATAAAGACAATCATTCATTTAACATTCACTGGACAAACATTTACTACATGTAAATGTTATTATATAAATAGTAAAGTGCTAGATCCAGGGGTACATATAGTTCCTGGATTCAAACACAGTGCTTTGAATAGAGCAGGTACTTAATAAATGTTTGGTGAATTAAAGTGCCCTGAATTTGTTGAAAGAATATTAAATATGAACTCTCTGTATCACCTCCTCTTCTCTTTCCTAGAAGTCTGCTGTACCCTGGTTTTTTTTTTGAGGGGGAAGGCAAGACAATTGGGGTTAAGTGACTTTCCCAAGGTCACACAGCTAATAAGTGTCAAGCATCTGAGGCAGGATTTGAACTCATCTCCTACTGAGTCCAGGGCCAGTGCTCTACTCACTGAACCACCTAGCTGCCCCTACCCTGTTCTTTCTGGTGCCTCTGTCAGCCCACTCTATCCTCAGACACCCTTGGTTCAATGGCGTGATAAAGAGATTACAAATACGGCGCTCCCAAGGAAACAATATATCTGATGACCACAACGATGTAAATGAACAACAAAACAATCAAAAGTGAATGTTGTAAAAGTACAAAGAATAAGCATAGCCTCAAAGGACAAACATGGAAAGAAAACTGCACCCCAATCCTTTGATGGGGTGTTCTGCGGCATAGTTCATTGCCTATATTTAAGACTTTTTAAATGTGTTAATAAGTTTTCTAATTTTTTTTCTCTTCTTTTCTTTTCTGGCACAGCTCTCTAGGAGGGTGGAGGAGACAGAAGGAAACTAGAAGGAACTGATAATATAAAAAAAAAAAGGACATTTTAGGAAAATCTATCCCATCCCTCCTCCCCTCAAAAAATAGATCACCTTCCGGAAGCTTATACTTTAATTAAAACAAACAACAGAGAAAAGAAAAACCAGTGGGCAGATTAAAAGCTAGACCATAAAAGTAATTACATCATAGAAGTACATAACAAGGAAGGTTATGATGATCAGAACTTTTTCAGAGTCTCTCCAATATTTCTCTAGTCCAGTCTTGAAATAGCTTCCTGGCCTTCAGCCTTAGTTTTAGGTGAGGAATCAGAGGAATGAAGAGAGGACCAAGTAGAGATACAAATGGTATTGGGGATGGGTTGTAATAATAATAATAATAGCTTGCTTCTAGGGAAAGTATCTTTTTCAAAACTACTTCTCATCAGCAAAGAACACAAAGGTTGTTTTCATCATACTTAGTCAGACTCAGCTGATCAGATAGGAGTGAAAAGTAATCTCCCTATGGAGGGGCTATGGTGCACAAGGAAACTATTAATGGCTCCAAGAGAAAGCAGAAGGACTTGGGGATTGGGTGGAATGTAAGACTAGAAGGGTAATATGGAGGCCTGTCTAATATCTGGCATTTGTGGTACAGGTGAGAGGAAGAATGTTGAAAGTATATGTGTATGGAGTGGTGACAGACTGAGAAATTTGGTGTGCAGGATATATGGAGAAGACACTTTAAGCATGGAACAAAGCTAAGGGATACTTTGAATTGGGAAGAGGGTGGATTCAAAGCTTTAGGAAAAAAGCAGGCATCCCCCGGCTTCACAAATTGCAAACTGGAAATAACCTCTAATGCTGCAAATGACTTTTCACCTTTTTTCCTTCAATCCTGTGGGTCTGATAGCCAAATGCATTCGACATTTATTTAATGGTTACTACATACAGCATGGCATACTTCCCCTTCCTGGAGAAGGAAGAAGATAGAAGGATAAATAAAGAGATTTCTACCCTCAAATAAGCAAACAATCTTTTGTTCAGTGTCATAGACTAATGCTGTCCGAAGTGGAAGCTAAGGTCTAACTCCAAAGAATATATGATCAACTTATCAGAAGAGTAGAAAAATACAGCCAATCATAGGGCTCATCTCAAACACACCCACATCTACTTCTATCCCCCTCAAAAACTCCCCACTTGGTCCCTTTCTTCCCAAGATGGTTCCCAGTCTGAGAGGACATCCATCCCTCAGGGCAGTTCTATAACCTAAATACTACCCAAACACCTAATTCAGAATGGGGAACAAAGCAGTGATTGTGGAGTCAGAGGGCTGACGTTCAAATTCTGCCTCTCTGGGTCACCTGTGTGACATTGGCAGCATCACTAGCCTTCCTGGGCCTCTATAAAATAAGAAATTTTAATTGAAAGCCTTCTGAAGTCATTCTGTCCTACTTCTCTGATACTGCTGTACCATGCTTGAAGGAGAAGAACTGGGGGTAGGGTTTCTTTTTAACTTTGTAGGAATTCGGAACAGCTAGGTGGTGCAGTGAATAGAGCATCTGCCCTGGAGTCAGGAGGACCTGAGTTCAAATCCAGCCTTGGACACTTGACACACTTACTAGCTATGTGACCTTGGACAAATCACTTAACCCCAATTGCCCTGTCCTTCCCCCCTCCAAAAAGACAGGAAAAAAAAAAAAAGAATAAACTTCGTAGGAATTCACTACCCACCATGGTAGAATTCAGAATGGAAGAGCCAGATACAACCTCCTGACTACAGTTCCCACCCCTCAGGACAAGGGCTCTGGGTTCCACAGGAATGGAACTTTGTGGAAAAGGTACTAGTTTTCTGTTTCTTAAAACATGTAGATCATGGCAGTGCTGTCCCTGTGTGCTAGGTCACATGAATGGCTCTAAAAACACTAAGGGAATAAGGTGATCTCTGGGTTGAAAGCATCTCTAATTCCTCTCTCTAGCCTCTTGAACAGAGCCCAAGAGCTTATGGTCAATAGAGTGGGTACAATCTCTTTTGGGATGAATGTTAAGAAATAATGTGAGTAGGTCCTTTCAGGGGGGGAATTTTATGGTTTATCAAATGGATAAAGTCCAGCCCCATCTCTGGCTGTTGATTGACATTAATAGATCTAGAGCTGAAAGAGGTCTAAGAGGCCATGTACTCCCACCCCCTCATTATACATACGATAATAGGGAGCCCATACAAGTTAAGTGACTTGCTCAAGGTCACAAAGAATAAGTATCAGAAGTGGGATTTGAAACCAACTAGCTACTCTAGATTCCAGAATCAGGGTTCTTTTCACTGTACAGTGGTGCCCACCTATGTCCTCCTCATCCTTGATGACCTACCTCAAATGCTGTCTCCTCCATCAAGCCTTCACTGAGCTGGAAATGGTGCCTTTCACATCTGATGGCATAGCATTTTTTACTCGCAGGTTTGGCGGACAGGGGAAGCTTGGTAAATTTTCATATAGCTTTATATTATTTACATATTAACATGTAAATAAATACATGTGAATGTGAGTTATGACTATTTTCATCGTATTATTATCTGACATTTACAAAGTGTTTTATACTATTAAGTATAGAAGTAGGTAGACTGCTAGGCCTGGAGTCAGGAAAATTCATCTTCCTGAGTTCAAATCTGGTCTCGGAAGCTTACCAGCTATGTTACCCTGGGCAAGTCACTTAACCCTGTTTGCCTCAGTTTCCTCATCTGTAAAATGAGCTGGAGAAAGAAATGGGAAACCACTCCAGTATCTTTGTCAAGAAAATTCTCAATGGGGTCACAGAGAGTCCAACACAACTGAAAATGACTCAACAACAAAAACAACTTATGGTTTACATAATGCATTATCTGTGTTTTTCTTATCTCCTCTTACTACATTGTAAATTCCTTGCAGCCAGAAACAGCAAATAATTTATCTTTTTATTGTCAGTACCTAGGATAGTGCTTTGCACATATTTAGTAAATGTTTTTCAAATAAATGTTTGTAGTGATGGTCCCTAAATTTTTGACTGTGCATTTCTATAAGTAAAAAAAATTTGAACATGTACCTCTGATATTTCTTTGTTCTTGAACTAATCATTATGTATATTACAAAACTCACAAAAATTGAAATTAAAAGAGAATGAAATAATATTTGGCCCTAGAGGGAGGGGAATGGAAGAAAGAGAAAGAATAATCATTTTATTAAATACTTGCTATGTGCTAGTACTATGATAATCCTTTATAAATATGATCTCATTTGATTCTCACAATCATCTTGCAGCTAACTGCCATTATAATCATCTTCATTTTACCACTGAGAAAACCGAGGCAAACAGAAGTTAAGTGATTTGCCCTGGATCACACAGCTAGTTAGCGTTTGAGATTAAATTTGAACTCAGGACTTCCTGACTCCAAACCCAGCACTCAATCCATTGTGCCAGAGAAACTGGAGTTTATTGAGTATGGGAGTGACATGGTCATACCTGTGCTTTAGGAACATACTTTTGGTAGTTGCATAGAAGATAGAATAGAGTCAGGAGTAATCCAAGGCAAGGTGAGCAACTTAGGGGCTCTAGCAGATGGTCCAGGTGAGAAAGGATGAGGGTGTGAACTACAATGGTGACTAAGTATGTAGAGAGAAGGTAAGTTTGAGATATGTGGAGATAGAAATGGCAAGATTTGACAACGAATTAGATATGAGGGGTGAGAGTGAGTGAGGAGTTGAAGACAACATCAAGGTGAGCCTGGGTGACCAAAGGGTGGTGATAGCTTCAACAATAAGACAGGAATAGGGTAGTTTGGAAGAAGGATGAATTTGTGAAGGGGAAATAATATAATGTGTGTGATCTGTCACAACCTATCCATAATTGCTCACTCTGTTCACTCTGTCCCATCCAAAGTGAAAAGAGGGGAAGGGCAGGGTTCTTACTCAGTAGTCACTACCCAGTGTGCAGAGGCTGTCCTCCAAAGGGATGCCTGCCAAAGCCATGAAGTAGTCTGGAAGACTTTAGCCATGAGCTAAAGCACCAAGAAATCCAAGGATAAACTAAACTAAATACATTTTTCCAGCTCAGGAAAAGAGACAGCCAAAAGTCTGCAGGCATTCAGGAAGTAAACCAGCCAGAAAAGTCTGGACTCTGAATGAAGCACAGGGAAGCCTTCTAAAGCAGAAAGCAGGAAGGAGCCAGGGATGGAAGCAGGGACACCAGGAGTCTACAGTTTAATGGCTCTGGCCCTAGCCTGGGGGAAGTGGAGTTGGGAGTCGATAAAATTTAGATTGGTAGGACCAATCAAGTCAATCAAGATCAAGCCTCCTGGCATAACTTGTTGGCTTGGATCACTTCTGAGATTCTTGAAGAACACAGTGCTCACTATTGGGAAGAAGCCATCAAGACCAAAGACAAAACAGATCAGGACCGAAAAAAGTTCCACTATTCTTTCTAGACATGCACAGAGTCTGGCCCTGACGTAAAATCCCAATACAGAAAGTAAGGCTGGAAAATGAGTATACAAAAGGAAAAACATCAATGCTAAAGAATAATATGGAGTCAGGAATGCCTAAGACACAATTCCAGAAGAAGCCAACTCCACAACTACAAGCAAGACCTCAAAGAAAAATGTAGCATTGCCACAAGCTTTACTAGAATTCCTGGAAGAAATGAAATGAGTTTTTAAAATGACATTAAAATTGAAGTGAGAACTTTAGAGGAAAGAATGAAATTCTGAGGAAATTTTAAAGAGAATAATCAGCTTACTTAAGTAACAGATTCCCTAAAAATTAAATTCGACCAAACAGATAGAAATCAAAGACTCCATGTAATAACAAGAAATAATAGAACAAAATCAGAAGGAAAAAAAGATTGGAAGAAAATGTAAAATATCTCATATCAATAAAATTGACCTAGCAAACTAGTTAAAGGAGGGAAAATCTAAGAGTTATCAGACTACCTGAATACTTCAACCAAAAAAAAAGCTAGATAATTTGTTTCAAGAAATCATGAACAATACCCAAAACTAGAATCAGAGGGCAAAGTAAAAAGAGAAAGAATCTACTAGTCACTTCCCAAGGAAGAAATCCCAAATTTTAAATTTAAATCCCAGAATTACCATAACCAAAATCCAAAGTTTCTATGTCAGAGAAAAAATACTACTAGCAGCCAGAAAGAGTTCAAGTTCCATGAACTATATACCAAGAAACCATAGTAAGGACCATGTAAGACCTAGTATCTAGCATCACAAAGGAAAGTTTGGAATACTCTATTCCAGAAGGTAAAAGATAAAGGCTTATAAATCAAGAATAAGTCATTCATCAAAACTGAATATAATCCTGCATGAAGAAAATGGACCTTAAATAAAATATGACTTCCAAGTATTCCTGATGAAATGATTAGAGCTAGATAGATATTTTAAAATTTAAAAAAAGGAGTCAAGACAAGGTTTCCAATTTGAGGAATTGGAGGGGATTATATAATGAGAAAGTTTTTGCATTCTATGAGAAGAGAAAAGAACAAGTCCCCACAGAGTTGTAATGTCTCCAAGCATCTTAAAGAGAGTATATAAGACATAGGTTTTGTTATGTTTTTATCCTCTTAGAGAAAAAAGGTAAGGGGAAAGGAATATACGATAGAAGAAAGAGAGTGCATGGGGACAGTACTTTTTATCTCATACAATCAGAGTGCTTAAGAAGACTTTCATAGATGGAAGAAGATATAGTGAATAGGGCTACATCTGAACCAGACAAAGAATTGTTGAACACTCATTCACAAAGAATTTGGTGTAGAAATAAATTAAACCCAACAACTGGGAATTGTGGGGAATGGAGATTAGAAAGAAGATAGATTCAGGGAAGAATTAGTCATAAGTAAAACAAACCCTACCTTCAGAGGATAGATCAGGAAGAAAGGAATAAAAAGAAAGGAAAGTGGGTTCTGAACTATGGCTTTGGGCAGTTAGATATAGTGCTAAAGTAGGAGGCAATGGACATTCTCTAGGCCTCACTTTATTACCAACTAGTTGTATAATCTTGGTTAAATCTGCCACTCCTCTGAACCTTTTCCCTCATTTATAAAATGAGTTGACTGAACTAGATAACCTCCAATAGCCTAGCTCTGAAATGTTACAATTCCGTGTAGTGCAATTCAGAGATATGTACTTGAAGAGATGGAAGAGTCTGGGGAAATAATAATTAACATTTATATTTTATTTACTATATACCTTGTATTGTGCTAAGCACTTTATAACTATTGTCTCATTTGGTCTTCACAACAACTCTGAGAGGTGGGTGCTTAAATATTAATATGTACTTTATATATGAGGAAAATGATGCAAACAGAAGTCAAAAGTGCCTTGCCCAGGGACACACAGCTAGTAAATTTCTGAGACCAAATATGGACTTGGGTCTTCCTGAAACCAGGCCAATGTTCTCTCCACCTAGTTGCCTATATGACATCTATAAACATATTAAAACACTGTTGAGGGCCACCTCTAAGTTAGGCAAGTAGAAGCAGCCAGCTCTTTGTAGCTGCTCCCAGGCCAATAGGATGTTAGCTTACCCCTCTCCATGATGTGCAAAGAACAGAGCACCCTGAATTCTTCCTCATCCTGTATGGGAACACTAGAAAAAGAAAGGACATGAAAGCCTTCAAGGTCTGCCTGATGTCATGGGAATATAGTGATTGATAGTCACCTTCTTTGTCTCTTTGCTCTATAAAAATCTTATTGAGAATATCAATAAATGGAGTTCTATTGTGAACTACCCACCTGGCCCAGTTCATCTCACATTTCCACTCACACTTGATGCTGGCATCAAGTGGCCCCCATCAAATGATGCCCAAGCGAATAGGGACCTGAAAGGAAGGCTGCCACGAAGACTGCCCTTACATTCACCAGAGCTCCACAAGTTACAAGTACAAAGAGTAAGGGAACTTTTTTCAGTTAACCTTTTTTAGTCATTTTGTTTCACCAGTTTTACCATCCTGTAAAAGATACAGGAATTTCAAAACTTTCTATCACCATGGGTCAAATGTATGGGGTACAATTCAAAGATTAGGAGCAATATCTTCAAGTATTAAAAAAGATAGTGAAAGAAAGGGGGTTTGCTATTACAAAGGAACAGTTAGAGGAGTTTTTAGTGTGTGTGGAACATTGTTGCCCCTGGTTTTCAAAGGGTGGTACATGGATTTAATAAAATGGGAGACAACAGGTAGACAGATGAATGAGAGACTAATAGAGGAGGGACCCCAGCATTTCCCCATTTCTGCCTTTTTGCTATAGAATATATTAAAGATATGTTTAACATTAGAAATGAAAGTGCCAAAGGTGGCTCAAACAATTAAGTGTGATGCAGTGGTCTCTACACAGTCTGAAACTATAGAAAGAGATAAGAAGAAAATTTTAAAGTAAGTCTTACCTGGCCTCCGTTACCATCTGGAGGTCTGATTTCTGCAGAAGATCTCTAACAATTTTCTGTGAATGCACTCTTCCTGTCATTTTCTGTATCTATCTGCTTTGTTTATGTGTCTTTGTGTGAATGAGTATGAGTGTGAGTAATCTGACACCCCATAAGATTTAATATGCAGCTGGACTGATGGACTTTCCTTGGAATGCTGTTATCTCTTTCTCTCCGCCTCTCCCTTAGAGGAGAGAGAAAGAGAAAGAAGAATATTTTCTTGTTTAGGTTGTATGATGGTAATGGCAAGTCAAAGAGTGTAGAAGTGTCAGGTCAGGACTAGAAAGAAATAAGGTATGTGCAGCCATATAAGTAGATAGAAAGAAAGGCAAGGGAGTTTAAGCATGTAGCAAAGAGAAGAACATGAGTAGGAAGTTTAAGAAAACTATGAACTGTTTGCACAAACAGTGTGAACAAAGGTTTTGAGAGTAAAAAGTTTGAAAATTTCTTTCTCTCCATTCCAACTCTGGCCAAGTTTGAGTGTGGAGAAAGCATCAAAAAATAGGAGGGAATTTTTTCCCCTCGGATCAAAGAGACAAACAGATGAGCATTTAACCATTTCCTGCCTTACCCAAAAGAGAAAAGTTTTGTGTATCTGGATGCAACTGAAAGTTAACTGAATTCATTCTGGTTACTTTTTGAATTGTGAAAAGTGAAAAGTGTTGCTCCTAATTTGATGTTGAAGATAAGTCAGAATTTATTACACTATTTGGCATTAAGGCATATTGGGAAAATACAAAGATATGAAAAAGAAACACCTCAGAGTAAAGCTTTAAGCTCTCCTGTATAGAGGAGAGGGGACATGGCACCACTGGATCTTTTTCCAGAGTTCTCATGCACTGTGAATGGCAAGTTAAAAGCTCTCCCTTTCAAAGAAGTTTTTAAGGAATAAACATAGAAATGAAGTTTACTGAAGTAAAAGTTAAAATAAATGAAAACATTTTACAAAAATTTATTAAAGCCTCTTGTCCCAGATAAGACTAAAAGAGAGAGTGCTGAAGAATAATAGGGAATTTGAGTTACCCTCCCCAATCTGGCAAAAGGGAGGAAGCATACTAATTATATCAAGGACCTCATTGCCAACAGCCCTGGGCACCCTGAAGCCCATACCTCTAGGCAAGCAGATGAACCTCTCCTTTCTAACCCCTGAATCCACAATCAGGCTCTGCAGCCATGAGGAGAGGAGAAAAACCTCTGCACTTGATAAGCCCAATTTTTTAGCAATAATTTTTGTATGTGATGATTTGGAAGTACAATTAATGTCATAATGTCATTGTGTTATTATGGTCTTCCTAAACTATAGTAAAATTCTATTATATAGTAAAAATTGAGTGATCAGTGTTAGCCAGAAATAGTGTTAGATAAAGCAATTTTTAATATGACTTTTGTTGAAACTAAAAGATAGAGGGAAAAAAAATTTGTGTAAAAACAATTATGTCACTTTGTCAGTTCTGCTAAACCCTGTCTTGTAATGTTTATATCTGCCATATAGAAAACCAGGTATTTACACCTTTACCTGTAG
>CM053585.1:400275758-400339388 GCA_028646515.1 Pseudochirops corinnae
CATATAAGCCTCTCCAGGTAATTATGAAGTCTGTCTCCTTCCCATTTCTTATAGCACAATAGTATTCCATTACATTCATATGCCATAGCTTGTTCAGCCATTCCCCAACTGATGGGCATCCCCTATATTTCCAGTTTTTTGCAACGCAAAATGGGAATATTAACAGAACTACCTCCCAGGGCTGTTGTAAGGATCAAATGCAAGAATCCTGTAAAGAGCTTAGCATAGTACCTGGAACACAGTAAGTACTATACAGATAATGATAATGATGATAACGGTGACGGTGACGATTACTGGAAATGCAGACTAATAGGAAGACTCTGTTCTTAGCTTAATAATCATGTTAAATTCATTGATGATAACTGAGTTTATAATAAATAATTTTTTAAAAAAGAAATTTTAGTGAGGTGAATTTAAAAGACAAAACAAAGTACTACTCCATACAGAAAACAAAACATTAAATTTCATTACTGTAAGAGAGGGTTATGAGCAAAAATTCTAAATGAAATTGAAAAGGTAAAATATCACTGTTAAGGCTGATGCTAAGAAGTGGAACTATGTCCAGGTCCCCTCAAAGTAACACATACTAGGCATTTAGTAATTGCTTTTTCTTCATTTCATTTATTCCTTCATTCCTTAACTCATCCATTGGGACTGCTATTGCCAATTTCTATGTGTACTGTCACTGAGAGGCAGTGTGGCACAGGGGATGGAAAGCTGGCCTCAAAGCCAGGAAGACCTGGGTTCCAGTCTCACCTCTGACACATGCTGGCTAGACTATCCAAGTTGCACGGAAGGTGCTGATCTACATTGGTCAAGGGAGGTTCCTCCCCTAGGACTTTGCTATGCCAATAAAATCAAGGTCCAGGCCCTATCCCTACTGGCACTCAGACAATATCTCTTTTCTGAATTTTTTCAATGCTCCCCAAAAGTATACATGTTCTACAAGAGGGGATGAATTCTACTGACTGAGCAGAAAGGCAGTTACCTGAATATACTGATCTTGCTCATGTTGAAGCTCTTGCACAGCTGGCAGGAGACTGTCAACTATCCGTTGCTGACAATGTTCCTCATTATACTGTACAGCTTGCTTCTGCTGCTTCTGGTATTGGCTCAATTTCCAAAGTAAATGGTCCTTTTCAGTCACCCATTCCTTCTCTTTGTCTTGATTTTCAAATTTGAGATGTAGGAAGTCCTTGGTGCTCTCATAGAGAAACTCCTGGGTTCGTTGGAGACTGACAAAGGGATAGATGAGGAAGTGAGTTCCTTTCCCTATACGCTCCCATTTTACATCTGATACATAAGATGTGACTTCAAACTCAGCAGGAACATGTAGGCATTTCTGTTTATGAACAATGTCCTACCTTAGTGGCTCTTTAGTTTACAAAGTGCTTTTACACACATTTTCTGATCACCATAACAACTCTAAGGAAGCAGAGCAAGTACTATATTCCCATTTCTTAAAGAAAATGGGAAGTTTGGAGAGGTTTAAATGCCTTACTTGCCCAAAGCCGTATGGTGGAGCTAGAATGAAACCTAAGTCTGATTCTTGGCCCAGTGCACTTCCCACTCCACCACACTTCTATTACATTGGGTTTAAGTACCCTGGAACACTGGAGAGCACCACCTCAATTTCCTCAGCTGTGATGTCCATAATACAGGAATGGGGAAATACAACAGCTCTGCAAGTATATACCAGTTCATTTTAAAAAAAGAAAGAATTTCCTGTTGCTCACATCAAGGGCTAGAAAGAATATTTATACATAACTGGTACAAGTATGCAAAGATTGGATTAAAAAGTTCTCAGAAACTTTAAAATTAAATTAAATTATTGGCCCCATTAAATCTGTCACTTTAAAATAAAATTCTTTTTTCTTTTTTTCTCTAGTCATATATTCTTATGGTCTTTCCAACACTAAAACTGAAAGGAGAGACAAAGGTGACATAGAGAATCAAAGAAATATATAGAACTATACCAGGGACCAGTAACAGCTCTAGCAGGGTCAGAATGATATGTCTGGCTAATCGCTCCTGCTTTGCCTAAAGGTTTCCTCCTGTCAGCTGATTTCAGCCAATAATAAATTAATGTGAATAACTCCAGCAGCGCTCTTATTGCTGCTCAACAATCACTGTGCCCTGTTTATCATACCTTCATCCCACTCCCACCTACAGCATTTGATTTAGCCCCCTATTTCACTACTCAGTCTTCTGATTAAGGCTTCTTCCCTTCTCCCTGTTGCTATTCCTCAAAATTTTTCAGCGTCATCATTCATGCTCTCTTCCTTTCCTCAAATTAAAAAAGGATCCTTACTAATGTGAATCACTCTCCCCATACCCTTTATCCAATTGCCCTCTACCTTTTCCAGCATCTTATTCCTGTAATCAACCCTTCTCAGGCATTAATTTAATGATCATAAGTAATACTTTACACCAGTACCGTCTTGGTAAATCACCAGTTACTTTATAACTGTCTATAGTCAAATATAGATATTCATCCAATAAGTTGTCCTGTATCTTATGATCCTTCCATCCATTGTTCCTCTTATGTGCTTACAGCTAGTGGGTTCTTTGTTCTTCTGGTTTTGCTTTGGTCACTCTACATTATTGCATAAAGGTGTTCCCCTACTTCTTCATATTTTTTGCCAATTTTAACTGCATTATAGTGCCTAATAAACATACTATAATTTGTTTAACTGTTCTTATTATCAGACACTTTGATTGCTTTTACTTTTTTTTCCTAGTTACAAATAATACTGCTATGAACATCTCAAGAAGTAGTTGCTGTCTTTTTTAGGGCAATTTTTCAGCGCATATTCCCAGTAATGGAAATATTGGGCCAAGGAATATGATTATTTTGATAAATTTTGCTACATACTGCCACATTAACTTCCAAAAGATTCTACAAGATTCCAATCTCATCAGCAATGAATGAGTGGACCTATTTCTCCACAATCCCAATATTACTTAATTTCATTGCTTTTGATTATTTTTCATCAACATGATTGGTAGGAGGTGGTAATTCAAAAGTTATTTTAATCTGCATCTCTAAGATTGCTCAGATTGACTATTTTTTCAAGAGAATCACGTCTTTCCTTTTCAAATTTTTTAAAAATTACATTATTTATTTTTAATTTTCAACATTTACTTCCATAAGTTTTAAATTTTCTCCCCCTCTGTCCCCAAGACAGCTTGCAATCTGATATGAGCTCTACACATATATTCCTATTAAACACATTTTCACATTAGTCATGTTGCATAGAAGAAATATAATGAATGGGAAAAACCATAAGAAAGAAAAAAACAAAACAAAACAAAACAAAAAAGAAAACATTCTGCTTTGTTCTGCATTCTGAGTCCATAGTTCTTTCTCTGGATGTGGCTGTCATTTTCCATCGTTCCACTATTGCTTTGAAATTGTTTTAGGTCCTTGCGTTGCTAAGAAAGGCTAAGTCTATCAAAATCAGTCCTGTGGCTGTTACTGTGTACAATGTTCTCCTGGTTATGCTCCCCTCACTCATATAAATTCATATAAGTCTTTCCAGGTTTCTCTGAAGTCTGTCTATTCATCATTTCTTATAGCACAGTAGTATTCTATTACATTCACATACCACAATTTATTTAGCCATTCCCTAATTGATGGGCATCCCCTCAATTTCCAGTTCTTGGCCACCACAAAAAGAGCTACTATAAATATTTTTGTACATTGGGTCCTTTTTACCATTTTTATGATCTCTTTGGGATACAGCCCCAGAAGTGGTATTGCTGGGTCAAAGGGTATGTACATTTTTATAGCCCTTCGGGCATAGTTCCAAATTGCTCTCCAGAATGGTTGCATCAGCTCACAGCTCTACCAACAATGAATTAGTGTTCCAACTTTCCCACATCTTCTCCAACATTTATCATTTTCCTATTTTGCCATGTTGGCCAATCTGATAGGTGTGATGTGGCACCTCAGAGTTGATTTGCATCTCTCTAATCAATAGTGATTTAGAGCATTTTTTCTTATGACTATAGATAGCTTTAATTTCTTCCTCTGAAAACTGTCTGTTCGTACTCTTTGACCATTTATTAATTGGGGAATGACTTGCAGTCTTGTAAATTTGATTCAGTTCTCTATGTATTTTAGAAATAAGGCCTTTATCAGATGTCTTTCCTTTTTTGAAAATTATCTTTTCATATACTTTGACCATAATAGACTAGAAGGTCATAGTCTTTGGTAATTTTGAGGTTCTTTACATATCTTATATGTCAAGATTTTATCAGTCACATTTATCTACTTTTTTTTTTCTCTTATTAAGCACCCATGCTCCTGGCACTATTCTAAACACTTCACAAATATTATTTCATTTCATCTTCACAACAATCCTGAGAGACAGGTGCTATTATTATCTCCATTTTATAGTTGAGAAAACTGAGGCAGGCTTGCCCAGGGTTACATAACTAGCACCTAAAGTTTAACTTGCTCAGGTCTTCCTGACTCCAGGTCTAGCATTCTATCCATTATGCCAGCTACGGAAAAGATAGCTTTTGTTGTTGTTCACTTGTGTTCAATGCTTCATGATCCCATTTGGGGTTTCCTTCACAAAGATACTGGACTGGTTTGCCATTTCCTTCTCTAGTTTATTTTAGAGATGAGGCGAACAGGGTTAAGTGACTTGCCCAGGGTAACACAGCTAGTAAAGTCTCTGAGGCCAGATTTGAATTCAAGAAGATGAGTCTTCCTAGTTCCAAGCCCAGTGTTCTATCCACTGCACAACCTAGTTGCACCTCTTTCCTAGCTAGCTGCCTAGAAAGAATAAGGCTATATCTATAGATCTGAGAAATCACCAGCATAGTGATGATAACTGAATCCAGGGGAGCTGATGAGATCGCTAAGTGAAGTAGTACAGAGGGAGAAAGCAGCCTTGAGGTAGAATCACAGTTCCAGGTGAAGAGGATGATCAATAGTGTCAAAGGCTACAGTGAAGGTCAAGGCTGAGTAGATTTGACAATTGAGAGAACATTATAACTCTGAAGGGGGTAGTTTCATTTATCATTGAGATCAGAAGCCAGACTACAGAAAATTAAGGTGACAATGAGAGGAAAGGAAGTAGAAGTACCAATTTTAGATGGCCTTCTCAAGTTTAGCCATGACAGAGAAAACAAAGATGCTATTCAGAGTACATGCATCAAATAAGGGTTCTAAGGGTGTGTACAACATGAGCATGCTTCTAAGTAGCAAGGAGGCAGTCAGTAGATGGAGCAATTGGAGATTCTTGAGAGTGGGGCTGATAGGTCGATCAGCTGAGAAATCAGGAATAGGATCACTTGTGCATACTGATGGGTTTGCCATAGCAAGAATGTTCGACAAGGTGTTAGTTTTTGAAATGTTAGTGAAGTTAGTTAGTGAAATGTGAGGAAAGGTTCTCAGCTGAGGGGGGTGGGGAGTTGGAACCACAGGAGGTTTAAGAACGAACAAAAAGGTCTGGAAAACCTGCTATGGTGAGTGATAGGGAAGTATAAAAGGACTGCCATGCCACAGAGAGGGCCCAGTTGGAATTATGTAACATAAATTTGTAGTGGACCCAGGCAGCATGATATCATGATTTTCTCCTGCTTTGTTTAAGCAGCATAAGCAGAAGCAAAGGCAGTAGCTGGTAGGAGTACTCTAAGACTTAAGCAGAGCAAGATCAGCCATAGGAGGTGGTAAGAGACTCAAGAGAGAATGGAGACCTAAATTGGGAGTGAGTGATAGAGTGATAGTCTGGGAAAAAAGTGAGGGATAAAGGGACTGGAGGTCACAGTGAGAACAAAGATGAGGGATAGCAGTTGTTAGGCAAAGGTAAAGGCAGAAAGATAAAAGACACGGTCAGATAAAGGAATCTTGGAATTCATGAATATGGAAGTAGAACACTTGTGGGTGATGGCAAGATACAGGGTATAAACATTTCTGTGTGTAGCTGAGGTGGAGTGGAAGAGTAAGTCATAGGAAATAAGTAAGCTGAAGAAGTGGAAAGTCAAGTGTTGGAGGATGTACCAGTAAGTCTGGTATGAAGGCGTTTAGTTAGGGTAAAAGAAATACAGTGATCAAGACACTCAACTCACTGAGGAAAGGAGAGTGTTCTGAAGGTCGATAGCTACAAGCTATCAGAATTTTAATGGGATGATAAATATGTACTAAATGAACCTCAAAAGAGGAGGTTTCTGAGTGAGAATGGTAGAGGGGGAGTCTGGAAGCAGCAATGAGAAATAATGCTGAACTTATATAGGGACAACATCCTCTTGACTCTGAGGTTAGTTCTCTATTGACTACATACCATGCTGAACTTCTATAACACTTGTAGTCTATCACACAATTTAGCACTTAATCATACACTCTCTTATACTATGTGCTAATTACTTCATGTAGCTTACTATTCTCTCTCAGTCAGACTGTTAAGTTCCTTGAAGGTAAAGACCACGTTTTATACTACTTTTGTATCTTCCATTAGATTTTTTCTAAGCTTTGAAAGTTTTTTTTTTAAGGTCACAAATTTGTTTTTACATCACATACAGCTCAACAACTTACAATTCAATTCTCCATTCCACTAGCTTTTAAGTTTTACCACTTCTAGGCACATAGCTACAGATTAAAAACACACATAGCACAATAAAGACATAGCAAGTCCTTTAAGATTTAGAAAAGGGTAAATAAATATTGTACCTATCTTTAAAAATCTTTAAAGGGAAAACCCCATAAGTTATAAATTATTTCTGAGGTTTTGGTGCCAATACCTCAGAAAACATTAAAAGAAAACAATATGTGAACACTTACAAGAATCAAAGACGTAATAAAGCAATCAACATGGTTCTGTGAAAACCAAATTAGACAAAATTAAGTTGCCTTTTGTAAGAGAGCAACAGGCCTAACAAAGAGATCCCTTCACAAAGGCATTCTTAACTATAATTTATGAAAGTATGATCTTAAAAACCGTGACTATTACTGTACAAGTGGCTCAAAAAAAAAAACCAACCAGTAAGTTGCACCCTATAGAGATTAATCCTGAGATCTATTCTATTCAGTATCTTTATGGATTAAGAAGATAAAGAAACTGAATACATTTAAATATGTAAGTGAGATCAGATTGAGGATGGGTATTAATACTCAAAAGTTGAAGCTAGAATCCAAATGACCATGCAAACTGGAAAAATAGTGACAAAAGCAACTGAAATTGAAGATAACTTGTAAACAGAAGCACCCTGCCTAGGTCCCACAGTCCTATTCCAGCAAAAATCTGGAGTGTACACTAGAATAATGATCAAGAAACCCAAAGAGAATTTACAGTAAAAGTACCTGCTCTGAGTCCCAAGCTATACAAAATCAGCGAGAAGTCTATGTGCAATATGAAAGGGGGCCACCAGCAAAGTCAACACAAGCACATAGCCCAGTCACTCAGTGACAAGAGGCAACAGAAGTGGAGGGCCCCCTAAAAAAAGATTTATAGAAGTCAGAAAGCCTAGGGAGTGCTAGGAACCAAAGGAAGCACTAGCACCTTGTCCTAAAATACAACAGAATAAGAGTTCTTAATCTTTCTTTGCATTATGGGCCCCTTTGGCAGGCTAGCAAAGCATATGGACCCCAAATCAGAATTTTTTTAAATTTCTTTTTTGCTTTTTGGAGGGGAAAGCTAGGATAATTGGAGTTAAGTGACTTGCCCAAGGTCACACAGCTAGTAAGTGTTAAGTGTCTGAGGCTGGATTTGAACTCAGGTCCTCCTGACCCCAGAGCTGGTGCTCTATTCACTGAGCCACCTAGCTGCCCCCAGAATATTTTTAAATGCATAAAATAAAATGCATAGGATTGCAAAGGAAGTCAATTATACTGAAATGCACAATTTTTTTTAATGATCAGGAGATTTATTTCAACTTTTAAGCCAGAATGGTGAAATAAATTTAAATTCCACCTTTAACGTGGTAGTGATATGCTTACTGTACTTGGAAAGGGGAAAATTACAATATCCTAAAGATTATAGGAGACAGCAATAGCATTACTAGGTCTGTATCCCAAAGAGATCATAAAAAAGGAAAAAGGACCCACATGTACAAAAATATTTATAGCAACTCTTTTTGTGGTGACAAAGAATTGCACGTTGAGGGGATGCCCATCAACTGGCGAATAGTCAAACAAGTTGTGGCATATGAATGTAATGGAATATTACTGTTCCATAAGAAATGATGAGCAAGTAGATTTCAGAAAAATTTGTAAAGACTTACATGAACTGGTACTGAGTGAAGTGAATAGAACCAGGAGAGCATTGTACACAGTAACAGCAACATTGTGTGATGACCAGCTTTGACAGATTTAGCAATGCAATGACCTAAGACAATTCCAAGGGACTCATAATTGAAAATGCTGTCCACATCCAGAAAAAGAACTATGGAGTCTGAATGCAGATCAAAGCAAATTATTTTTCCCCCCTTTCTCATGGTTTTTCTCCTTTGTTCTGATTCTTCTTTCACAACATGACTAATATGGAAATATGTTTAATATGATTGTACACATATAGCCTATATCAGACTGCATGCTATCTTGAGGAATTTGGAACTCAAAATCTTGTAAAAGTGAATGTTGAAAACTATCTTTGCATGCAACTGGAAAAAATAAATACTATTAACTGGGGGGAAAACAAACAAAAAAAGACTGGGAAAAAGAGGAAAGTTTCAGCACAGTCATAAATAACAAAGTTTAGAGAATTTTGTCTCTAGAGTGGGGCTATATGTCTATGAGTTTGTGTGCAGAGGAGATAATTTCTGCAATAATTTCATTCCTCTCTAACAAAACACAAAACTACCTCTAGGTCAACAGAAGCAGGTTTTAAATAGCCAAAAAGAACAAGTATAAGACAGTATGGTTATATATTCAATAATTCCTACAGCCCAGAATAAGTCATCAGGGATGTTACTAATGCATATGGAATAAAGGATGGATAAAAACTGCTTTCCTAGACCATTTTTGGCATGAGGTACCTAATACTAGAGAGGGTACTTGTAGCCTGCAAGAAAAGGGTGAAACTGGGGCTGCTAGGTGGTACAATGGATGGAGCACCAGCCCTGAAATCAGAAAGACCTGAGTTCAAATCCAGTCTCTGACTAGCCACTTGACACTTAACTATCTGTGTGATCCTGGGCAAGTCACTTAACCCCAATTGTCTTATCAAAAAGAAAAAGGTGAAATTAAAAGTATTCTGCCCTCTGTGATTGGAGGCTTAATGGAGTTTCAGAAGGAACATAATAGAAATTGGGCTCTGAATCTGATGCATTCCTCTAAAGGAGTTAATTTAATTAAGCTAAGGCCTTCAATCCTGTAGCTAACTCAAGATAACATTTCACATATTTAAAAACTGTGATAAAAACTCCTATTTTGCATTAACCTGGATATGGTACATTCATTTTATACCACCGCAAAACCTCAAAATTAAAGAAAAATATTCTGACTCTTAAAGAAAAAGTATTTATAGGAAGCAGATCTTCAAGTTCCAATATACCTGCTTCTAGCACAGAAAGAGGAATTCTAGTCAAGAGAATAGTTTACTATATACACAGAAGACCAGAAATGAAAACCCCTGAGTGCTGACATCCTGGAGCAATCAAGGCACAGCTGTATTAAGTAAATAAGTTATATTATTGTCAGGCTTTTGAAAAATAAGGGTATTTGTGCCATAACAGCACAAGCTATCTTGGACAATAAAAACAGTCTCATAATCCTTACATTAGGAAAAAACATACCAATACTTGGCAAAAAGAAGTGTGGACTCATTGCTATGAAAAGGTCTCCAGGGGTGAGGAACCTGTTGACTCAAGGCCACATGTGGCCCTCTAGGTCCTCAAGTCCATAGAACAAATTCTTAAAAAAGGATTTGTTCTGTAAAACTTGGACTCATTCAAAAGGCTGCACCCAAGGACCTAGAGGGCCACATGTGGTCTCAAAGCCACAGGTCCCCCACCCCTGGCTAAACTCTCTAGTTCATACCAAGAAAAACTATAGTCTGTGAATACAACATCCATGATTCCCACAGTAGAGTCCTGAGAACCAGGAGCTCTGAGATATGAACTCTGATACTGGCTTAGCAAGGAGGACCTTCAGGAAGTCACACAACGCTCTGGTACCTCAGTGTCCCCTTCTAAACAATCTGGACAAAGAACAACTATCTTCCATGTCACATCTGGGAGTGTGAAGATGATATAATAGAAATTGTTCTTAAAAGAAAAAAGTAACATAAAAAACTATAGGATAATTAATACAACTATTCAAAAATCCAGGATTTCTCTGTATCTTTGGCAAAAATTTATTTTCTCTCAGAGATTTACAGAATCCTAGTCAACAAACCACCCTCAATGTGGCAGAAGTAAGAATGTTAAGATGAAAGAGGGAATAAAATATTTCTGACATAAAAATTTTTTAAACCTTTGTTTCAATTGTTGTTGAAAATCCTTATTGAAATCTTGTTGAAAACCTTATTAATCCATATATCCCATGAATATCATATCCTGTTTGTTTGATGATTTACAATCTTGTAGTGCCTCAGGGTCATGATTGTAAATCATTCTTGTACAATCATGTAGTCATAAGAGAAGGGGTTGAATATGTACTGACCCTACCACCTACCCAGTATTGTTTTTTCAAGTTCAAATAAATTCCTGATAACAGCTTTTCTTGTCTTTTACTTCTTCCTCTTAGAAACTGACTGCAGCAAAAAAGTTCTGGTTTATCAAGGTGTATATTGTAATATATATATTATATGCATATAATAAAAATACTTGGGTGGGTATCTATAAAAGTTTAACATCATATACAGAGGGACACAATGATAAATTTCCCTATGTGTCTTGGTCTTTCCTCAGCTTCTTTCTGACATCTTATTTTACTTGCAAATGTTATCTGTTAGCCAGCATCATTAGTCCATTATTTTTCAATGATATCAAATCCCATAAAATTATAAAATGTTAGAAATGAAAGGAAGCCTGAAAATTCTCACATCCAACCACCCCTTCATTTTACAAATGAATAAATAAACCTAAAGAGGTAGTGAGCTACCAAAGGTCAGTGAGGAGCAGAGCCAGGATTTCAACATGAGCCTCCTGACTCCCACCCCAGTATTCTTCTTGCTATCTCAGGCTGCTGCTACCTTAAAATTTTCTGCCTGGAAACTTCTGGTTTCATTTTTTTAAAAAATGAGACATTAATGAATACAGTTACCAAAAGCAGGATAGATGTCTCACAGATTTTACAAGTGTAAGCAGTTTTTGTTTATGCCTGGATTAATAATGCGGACTTTCAAAGCACTTGGACATCTTTTACAATTTTATCAGGAGGACTGCTGAGACAGTTAATGGCTTACCTCTATAAGCACTGAAAGTAACATTTCCAGAGAGACAGGTGCACTTTTTGTCTTACAGTAAATAGTTTATAAACATCACTGTCTCCCAAATATCTCTCAAGTTCCCACCTAGGTGAGACTGCCAGCGCCATCTTCCTAACTGGGTGGTTTCTAGGGTTGAGGATTCAAGAGAAAACTTTAAAAGAACCAATAACAAAAGACCACCTTTAAATGCACAAATGCATGTTCCCATTAGTGTATAATCAAACAGACTGACATTTAGTAACTACTTTTTCATATGATTGCCAGTATGCCATAGCACCTTTTTATTTTATCTGTATTACTGCCTCACAGAGACAAAAATCAGTATTAGTACTGGTTCACAGTTGGTCTGGAGACCTAGTATTATATTCATATTTTCACTGAAATTTTTCAGAAAAGCTTATGTGCTGCTTTCCATTAGTTTCTTCCGAATTTATTTTGGCCTTCCACAAGTTTGCAGAGCAAAGAGACCTATCTTTTGTGTGATGATGATCCCTCAGCCAGCAATGTTTTCAAAGGCTTTTGGAAGACTTCCATGGCAGGAATACTCAGAGGCAAGTTAAGTTGTTTTCAAATAACAAAAAGGTGGAGAAAGGAGGAAAAATAAAGCTCCTCATGCCTGGTCTGGTGGAAATCTTTACTGACAGGTAGGAGGCTCTCTTCACCCTTCTAGGCAGTTGATGCAGATAAACACTGGGCTTGTTTTAGCCATTTTAATTGGGGGACTTGCCCTGTGATCGCCTTAGCTAGATCCAGAGTGTCAAAAATTCTCCTACAGTCACATTAAAGAAAAGCTGCCAGAGGCTGTCAAGTTCAGATAGATAGATGCTGCAAAGATAAAGACAAGAAAGATTTTTACATTCCTCCAGTCAGTGCAGCAGATGAGCAAACAGCATTGGTATCAATAAGCTGCTGTTCCAAGGAAAAATGCAATGACATAACTGAAATTCTCACCAACATTCTGGAAGAGACTTTCTATGGCATCAAAGCCTCAAATTAAATTCAGAGTCCCACATAAGAGACTAAGAATAAATACCACAATCCCTGGCAGAGTCACTGGCTCCAATCACTGGTGAGCAAAAGAAATCTAACGAGCACTTTCACATTCCACAGAAAATGAAGAGGTGAATCCATTGGCTGATCCCAGTTCACGTACGGAAACTTGATAAGGTGCTTGATTTCTATTTGCATGTCAGAAAGTTTGGTCTTTGTTGAAAGAGACCAGGAATTGTTATATTGCTGCTTGGCTCTTCAAATGAAGTTATCAAATTCAATGAAACAGTATGGTCTGACAGCAGTATTTGTCTTCCTCATATAAGTACTGATGAATTCCTTGTGAAGCTCAACCAGGGAAGAGAAAGCCAAGATATTTGGGCAATTTCAGTACATAGCATCATGTGAACTCACTTGCAGGGAACTAACGAAATTAATATTATATCATCCAGTTTTCAGTGTACATCAGGAAACTGACCAAATTTCTCTGAGAGTAATTTAAAATACTTTCTGCATTCCTGCACTCCCATGCTTTGTTCATAATCAGCAGAAACAGAAAGCAGTAATCCATCAAGTATATGAACCACTGAAGCAGATAAAACCATAGACACTTCAACAAACAGAAAAGACCTGCTGAGCTGAAACTGGCTGCTCTGTGTGACGCAGCATGTGATGTATCATGGGATCTGGGAGCACTCCTGCTCCTGGGAAGGATCTATCAAAATATTTTTTAAAAACAAATTCACAGACCCCAAATTAAAAACCCCTGCCACAGATGACTTGAGGATCCAGTGCTCTGTGCCTCAAAGATTCAGGGGAGCCTGAACCCAGGAAGCAAAGGTCAAGACAGGAAACACTGAGAACCCAGAGCAAGACCAAGCATAGTCCACTACCCCACCCAAAGGAGTCAGAAGGGGTGGAACTTGACCCCGGAACAAAGTTTCAGTACAGGAACTAAAACTGAGGAAATAAATAAATCAAAGACAGCATCTGGCAAAATAAAAAATTACTATAAATCTAAAAATCCCAAAAAAGAAGGAACACGTAACTTTAACAACTGTGAACAGGGAATCATAGGGGGAAAAACTGATTTTCCACCTAGTAGATATGAAGTAAGGAATAAAATAAGAAATAAAAGCTCCAGAGAAAAGAAATGAGTAAATAGTTTAGACAAATGTAAACCTTACCCAAATAATGGACTCCTTGAAAACTAGAACAGACCAAAGAGAAATCAGTAACTCCATCAGAAAGCAAGAACTATTAGAACAGAATCAAAAGATTGAAAGGATCATAAGGAATCTAATAGCAAAAACAAATGACCTAGAAAAGAACTCAAGGAGAAATGATTTAAGAATCACTGGACTTATTGAAAACTGTAATTTTTAAAAAATGGACTCTGCATTTCAAGAAATCATAAGTGAAAACTGCCCAGATCTATTAGAATCAGAGGGCAAAGTGAAGATAGAAAGAATCCACTGATCATCTCCTAAAAGAAACCCCAAACCAAAAAGTCCCAGTTGTATCCTAGCCCAAATCCAGATGAACATAGGAAGATACTACATACATCAAAGAACTACAGTCAGAATTACAAAAGATCTGGTAGCTTCTAAGGTAAACTACAGGAGATCTTGGAATACAATATAATTTTTTGGTAATGTCATTTCTTTTTTTTTTTTTTTCAATTTTTGGAGGAGGGAAGGTAGGGCAATTGGGGTTGAGTGACTTGCCCAAGGTCACACGACTAGTTTTTTGGTGTGTGTTATATGCCTGAGGCCACATTTGAACTCAGGTCCCCCTGACTCCAGGGCCGGTGCTCTATTCACTGCGCCACCTAGCTGCCCCCAAAAATACAGTATTTTAAAAGGTAAAAGATACAGTGTTACAACTAAGAATAACTTTCCTGCATAGCTGATACAATGATATAAGCAAACAAATCAACATTTAAAGTAGAGGACTTTAGAATAGAGGACTTTCAAGCATTGCTGATGCAAAGAGTAGAGCTAAATAAGAACTTCAAAAAGCAAACACAAAAGTCCAGAGAAACTTAAAAATGAAAATTTATTTAAGCAACTGGAAAGGGTTGTATAATGAAGCAGTGCTAACATAATAGTGGGAAAAAAAATAAGTGTGTCCCTTAAGGACTTTAGGGGTGAATGGCCATTTTATTCAGATTTGTTTTTACATTACTTATTTTTACAGTTTCTTCCCTGCCCCCTTCTTTAGGTTTTTAATGGGTATGGAGGAATTTTTTTAAGGGAAAGGAAGAGGTAGCAATAGTGATGCCAAAAAGGAAAGGGCCACTGAAATATTTCTTAAGATGCAGACAACAGAAGGAAGTTCAGAAGGAAGTACAGATAAGGACAGAATTATAATACAGTTTTTAAAAAAGCAAGCAAAATGAAATACTGTTTCAAATACATAATTCTTTTTTTGTTTTGCTGTGTGTATAGAAAGACCTTTTGAGTAGTGTTTAAATTCAGAAAAAAAGTAGTATTAAAAACTGAATAAGAAAATTGAATAAGAAAAAGTAAAAGGTTAAGGAAAAATGCCAAAATACAAATATAGGATCAGAATGGAAAAAAGTATATATGAAAAAGAAAAAAAAACTTCTGAGGACAGTAGCTGAGCACAAGTTAAAAACAACTTCTTTACAAGACAATTCTAACAGTATAAACGAATCAGTACAGGTCTGGAATATATTAAAAGGAGGATAGCATATATGGTAGCAATTAGCATTTTCCCTCCTATTGATATGACAAGAGATTTATGGTTATTGTATCTTTGCTTTCATGACATTGTTTATAATACTACTTGTACTGTTATTAGAATCAAATGAGATGATATATATGAAGAAGTTTTGTAAATCCAAAGAGTTTTTTCCTAGTTACAAGTATTACTGTTCTGCTATATATAACTCTAAGCTACTCTTATTTATAATTATTATATACATGATGCATCTCAAGCCAGGTCTTTGGTCACAAATACAATCAATTGTGACACTGTTCTTATGGGAAAATAGAACCTACTTTTACAATACAGTTAGCAGAAAACATTGGGACAAAGAGTGATGGATTGTATGGGAACTTGGGGATAAGTTGGTTTTTTTCTCTTGTAAAACCAGCAAATCATGTTAATAAAAGATTTGCTTTACAAGCCTGGCATCACTTTATCTACATATATTGTTGACTTGGCTTCATTATGCACCTTCCACTTTCCCACGTACTACAAGCTGAATATAACTGCTTTAAAAATAGAGCCACCGGCAAAGACAACATAACACAGTGAGCTTGGAAGAGGCTGATCTGAACAAAATGGTTCACTTTATTTGAGAATGACTCCTATCCTAAGGAGGAGGTAGGAAAGGAGCATTCTAGGCATGGAGGAGAGTCAGGGAAACTGTTCAGAGCCAAGACATGGAGGCCAAGGAGGCCAAGCGTCACTGGATTGAACAGTATGTACGGGGGAGTATAATATAAGAAGACTGGAAATGTAGTAGGAGTCTAGGTTTTAAAGGGCTATAAGCGCCAGGCAAGCATTTTGTATTTGATCCTGGAGGCAACAGGAAGCCACTAGAGTTGACTGGGGGAGGTGGGTGGGTGGAGCCAGGGGTGGGGGTGAGTTAGGGGAAAATTAAGTAAGGGTTTTTTTCAGGATGGGGGAGACATGAGAACACTTGTAGGTAGTAGGGAATGAGCCAGAAGACAGAGACTGAAAATAAGTGATAGGGTGGAAACGGAGTGGGATCTCTTGAGTAGGCAGAGGGGTTAGCCTTGGAAAGGAATCATAAAACAGAGATGAAAGAGGACAGTGGCAGAAGGCATATGACATGAATTGAGGACTAGAGGAGAAGAGGGAGTTTTTTCTATAAAATGTGAGGCAAGGTTCTATGCTGAAAGAGTGGGAAAGGTGGAACCATGAGAGGTTTGAGGAATGATGCAAAGGTTTGGAATTACTGCTGAAGATAGCAAAATAATGAGCTGATAATGGAGGTGTAGAAGGATTACCTAGCAGCAGGGAGGACCTAGTTGAGGCTGTATAACATATATCCATAACAGAGTCAATCAGAATAACTGCGTGATTTTTTTCTACCTTTGCACATATTTAGGAGCTAAGGCAGAAGCTTGGACTAGTTTATACTGAAAATCTCTTTTAGCTCTAAATCTATGATGCTTTACCTTCAGAAACTCCTAGCAGTTCTGTGATTCTTTATTTTACCAAAGTAACAATCATCATCATAATAAAAATGATAGCATATAAGTAAAAAAAATGTTTAATTTTAAACTATTCGGGGAAAATAAAACAGAAGTAGAGCCTTTCCTAAGGCACTCACTTGTCTGTCAGCACTTTGATTCTCTCCTGGTTTCTCTCATGCTGAACCCGTGCTTCTTCCATATAAATGCGTCGATCTTCTAAAAGTCCTTCGACCTGGTTTCTGGAAAGCTTGGTCTGCTCTTCAAGCTGAGCTTGCAGGGCTTCTACCTAGACAGATGAACAAGGGGTAAAATACTCAGCTCTACTCCCCTTGATAACTACTCAAAAGAACAGATGCTAAATCTCTTTCTAGGAAAATAATCAGCAGCAACATTAACAAAATAACAAAAAATGTTAAACAGACCTTTCTTTGTACTGTCTTTATTGGGCCCAAACTACATAACAAAATAGTCAACTGTACAATTAGTTTGTACTATATTGTTGGAAAACCCAGTGCCTTTTTCCTCATTCTTCGGTTCTAGTATTAACTTGTGGGCACTGAGACAAGCTAAGAGCCCTCTAGCTAGGCAGGGAATATAGAGAATCTTTCTTTAGTGTTTTTGGTTGAGGAGAACTTTATAACCAAACAATTATAGGACTCCCCTCTATGGATCTTGCTGTCAAGTCCAATTGTAGTCATTAGCTATAGCTAGAAAATATTACTTAAACAATTGGAATACCTTCATAGGTCCAGGATTTCCAGTGTAATCAGATAAAGAATCCTGGTTCCATGTGGCATTCAGTTACCAAATGGTCAAAATATCACTGGAAGAAGAGCCACTATTTTAAGGAACTTCAAAACCTATCTGTTACACAGTGGATGTGTCAAGTATGACAATTTGTCAGGAAGGATATTCCTCTCAGTTTCTATATTCCCCATCCCAATAACAAAAGAATTTCACACTTAATGTTGGCTAAGAATTTAGAATACCCCAAAGAAGGATTTATACAGTCAGGAAACAGGAGTTTTGAAATACTTAAATTATGTCTGTTATATTTAATCGCACACTAAATAGTAGAGAACTGTATGTGATAAGCAGGTGCCTAAAATATTACAATAATTTCATTTTGTGAAAGTCAGAAGCTGTCATTGTTTGCCAACAGATATTTTCTACCTGCAGCACAAGTGTCTGATTGTCTCTTTGGTATTTCTCAGGACTTTCTCGTGTCTCTTGTTTTGATCTTCCTAAGTTTCTTTTAGTACCTGCAGTAGAAAACAGGTTAGTTGGGAAAATAACTTATTTGGCTTTTCTTCCAGATGGGCAGTTACCCGTTTTATGCTAGCAAGGAAAAGCAGAGGTGCTCAGTCTCATCTCAGAAAACAGTCCAGTAGAAAAAGGAGAGAAAAGAAAATTTTATAGCAACCACAGTATTTTCCCCTTAAAAACATAATAAGGAACTCTGTGGGACTCCTCTTGATTAACAATACCCATTTCATTGCTGAACCGAGTTGCAAAGTACTCCTTCTGAGCAGGATTTATTTTCTTAGTAATTCCTGTATGTCCAGGTTGTTTGAGGATATTTATATTAAACAGCCTGGTGAACAGAAGTCATATATAGACATACACACATATATGACATTTGAATTACTAATTTTCAAAAGAAATGTAATATAATATACAACACTAACCACACTAAACAAAACCGATTTTTTCTTCAATTGCTTACAAAGCTCTTCAGAATCTTAAGAGTAACACTAGATCATCATTATCAGTATCAACTATTATTGTAAAGGGGCAGCTAAGCGGCACAGTGGATAGAACACTGGTCCTGGAGTCAGGAGGACCCGAATTCAAATTTGACCTTAGACACTTGACACTTACTAGCCATGTGACCCTGGGCACACACTTAACCCAACTGTCTCACACACACACAAAAAAATTAAATAGAACTGTTATTGAACAATATTTTTTTTTAATGCTCATTTAGCTGTTTGGATTCCAAAGAAAAAAGTTTGCTCATTGGTACCTGCTTTGGAAATGAACTCATGTTCATGTGGCTGCTTGAAATGAACAGTCTTTTGGGGAATAGTGACCTGAAAGAATCAAAAGGGACAATCCCTTTAGAGAAAACATTTCACTTTCCAACCCCTAAGATCAAACATCATCCCCACAGTATATTCTCCATGTTGCACACAGGTAAAAAGAACTAAATTAAGCATGAGGCTCCATGGAAAAGCAGAGGAATTAAGGATTGGGGTTTGCACTTCCTTTTATATCAAAGTGTGGACCTGATTCACTCTGAGCTCAAGCAAGCCATTTATTCTTTGTGTCCCAGGATCTTAATCTTTCTTAATCTTTGACAGGGTTCTTGCTGGTTCCACATGGCATCCAATTACTACATGGCCAAAAAGTCACTAGAGGATGATTTCCTACTCTAATGAACTTTAAAATCCATCTTATATATAAACCAATGTGCCATAAACAAAAACTTACCAGCAGAGATAAATTCTCCTCAGTTTCCAAATTCCCTACCCAAATAACAAAAGGAATTTTACTCTTAACATTGGTCAGGTAGAGTCACAAAGGAAGAAATAATGACTATAAACATAAATCTGTAAAAAACTTAAGTTTAAAAAAAAAACTTAGATTATATCCACATTTTTTAACACATAGATTATTATATCTGGAATGCTCTTCTCCTATAGCCCAGACTTTCTAATTTTTACCCTTCATTCAAGGCCCAGTTCAAATGCCACCTCTGCCATGAAACTTTCCTTATCCCCTTAGCTAAGAGTAATCCTTCCTTCTTATGATCTACCCTGACTCTTACTATACTTTCATATTCTATACTGTATTTTATTCATGCATGTGTTAATAGCTCCTAGCTTAATGGATCATAAACTCCATTATGGCAAAGACTATCTTATTCTCTATACTTGACAAAACAATTTGCATAGTGACTTACACAAAGTAGTTGTTCAATAACTATTTGTCAAATGAATTATTTAAGTTAAAACACAGCTATTATAAAAATGAGGATTAAAGGTATTTGTACTGGATTCTCCGTCCATTTCTGCCCATGACACATTTTGGTCACAATTGCTTTGATTGTTCTAGGTTGTTTCTGTAACCTTGAGTCCCATACCTTATAAAAAAAAAAATCTGATTGATCAGGCTGTCCCAATAATCACTTACTTTGTGTAGAGGCTCCTTGTGAAAATAAGTTACTTCTCTAGAATCTGTTCCCACTAAGGTCAAGAGATGCTGAATTTTTTTTCTGTCTTCTAGCTCCCTATAATCATCAGAGAATATTATCAACAATTGTTCCTAGAATATATACCCTTTTCCATTTGATGGGCATTCTTGCAGAAACAAAGTCAGCCTGTTTGTACAGGACTGTGAGAAGTAATAACTACTCACATTTATATTTTGCATGAAAATTTACAAAGAAATTTCTTCACCACAATTAATTAATGAAGAAGGTTGTACAAGAATTATCAGCTTCAATTTTATAATTAGAAAACTGAGGCTCAAAAAAGTTGACTTGCCCAGTCATATTGCTAGAAAGTATTAGGAGTCTGACTATGAACCTAGGTCTCCTGATTCCAAATTTAATGATCTACTATAAATAGTACCACTATATTCCTATATTTCTTTCTTTCTTTTTTGGGAGAGTGGTGGAGAAAACTGGAGTTAAGTGACTGGCCCAGGGTCACACAACTAATAAGTATCTGAGACCACTAACAAGGTTTCAGCTCTAATCTCGTACAAGTTCAGATAACAGAGCATGGAGGCGGGGTTCAGAGGGAAAAATTTAGAAATGTTTTCTTAGCTGTCCCTAGAAAGGAAAAGGGATTTGTACATAATAGGTTTTTTTTTTAAATCAATAAAAGCAGTGTTATATAGTATGACTAGAAAGAATGAAGAAAAATGTGTTTTTCTCCAGTGCATATTTGAAATCTCTCTCACTCTCAGCAGTGTGAAAAGTGCACTAGATTGAGAAACAGAGGTTCTGGGTTCAAATCTCTACTTGTGCAACCTTGGGCAATTCATTTAAACTTTTTGGCCTTCAATTTTCTCATCTATAAAAAAAGAGGGTTGACCCAGATGATTTCTAGGGTCTCTTCTGTTTTTGAATTCTAGGGTTTTATGATCCCCCTTTTCTGCTCAGTACCTGATTTTTAACCGGTCATTTTCTGAGTAGAGGCGTAACACATGCTCACGTTCCTGGAAGAGGTAGATCTGCATATCACTTAGGGCTTTCTGTAACTCAGCAATCTCTTCCTCCCTCTGCTGGATTTCCGACTCCAGTTTGTGCTAGCACCAAAAAAAAAAAAGGCAGGTGAAATGATCTGAGCCTCAGAGGGTATTTCCTAAATATAATGCTATCTAATTCATAAAGCAACATTCAATACAGTTCCAGAGTATAAAGAGCTTCATAATATTTAAGTGTTGTAAGAATGATTTATGAGTAAGTCAACCAGCCACTATGGCACAGGGTGTTGAAAGTCAGTTTCTGAAAGAGTGTTTTGAGATGTAGCTCTTATCAACATAGAATATTCTAACAGAAATGTGTTCCTGAGTTATTTGTACCAGCTGGTACAAAATATGTGAGGGAACATTTAAATTTGCTCCATACAAGAGCTATGTGAATAATGTATTAAATATCAGAATCTTACATAAAACCTTTAATCACTATCTCCCATTGGAAGAATATAGGCTATGGGAAGTACATATCCCAGGATTTGGTGTGACTAAGACAATTTAATGAAACATTCTTTATAGCTACCCACTCTGGACACAAGTTGATACTTCTTACAGGCATCTACATTGTAATTATAATTTAAAGAACAGTGAGAAAGACTTGAATAATGACTACATTGTTTTTTCTTACCCAGTCCTTGTACAGGTGGGTATATTTTTCCAGTTTTCTCAATAGCTCTTCATTTTGTTCATCAAACTCAAGTATCTTTCTTCGGTAATATTCCAATAATTCTTTGGACGGGCAGACGAAATTTAGGCGTTCAGTAATGGAGGGCAGGGGAGTTGACTCCTCTGAATCTATAGGAGATCTTGTCCCAGAAGCAGCACAGCGTTTGGAAGGGCTCCAGGAGGTTGGTAACCTAAATGAAATTATGACAGAAGTGAAAAGTGAAGCTTGTTAATCTTTATGGAATTCTCAGAATTTGGGATACTTAGATTCTAATATTTATTCTGAAAGTTATAGAGATTTGATTACAATATACCAGGTGGTATGATTAGCTAGTCCAAGCAAATCCTGTGTTGAATAATATTTAAATTCTGAATCCCATAACTCCATCTGAGACATCCCTTTTAATCGGCCATTTTTAAAACACACTTAAAACTTTTCTTTTAAAACAGGTTTTTTTTAGATTATTTGTGTTGGCTATGGATCTGAAGTAATATTTCAAGGAGTTGGAAGTAAAATATTGATATCATTAAAAAATGTTTTAGAGGACATCCATCACAGACTCCTTCTTTTTCCCTAATCGACGCCTCAAAAGCCCTCTCCGTGATCCCCATTCTTTCCTTCTTCACTACGGTCTCAGATGAAGAAGCAGCCCTTTTCATTGCCAACGTCAATGCCTCCCCTTGTACTCTTGACCCCATGTTCTCTTTTCTCCGTGAGCATGTTCTTCATTTTGTTTTCAATCAATGGCCCACAGTAGGCATTAAACAAAATTAAATCCACTGATTCCAGCTCTGCTGCTTACAGACATGCCCAGGTCTCCTTCAGCAATAAATAACTTTTACTTAAAAGTCATACTCTTGAGCTATTATCCTTTATCTCTGTTTCTTTGCATTTGTTGTTGCTCAGTCTTTTCAATCATGTCCAACTCTTTATGATTCCATTTGGGGTTTTCTTGGCAAACATACTGGAGTGGTTTGCCATTTATTTCTCCTGCTCATTGTAATGATGAGGAAACTAGGCAGACAGAGTTAAGTGACTTGCCCAGTGTGACTGCATTTGAACTCAGGTCTTCCTGACTCCAGACCCAGCACTTTATTCACTGTGCCAGCTAGCTGCCCTTTCCTTGTCTAGCCAAGCCCTTAGAAAGATCATCTACTGTCCATCAACTGAGGAACGGCTAAACAAAGTGTGGTATGTGGATGCAATGAAGTATTATCATGCTGGAAGAAATAATCAATATGATCAATGGAAAGTCTTATACAAACCGATGGAGAATGAGGTAAGCAGAACCAAGTAAACAGTATATAGAACGATTACAACAAAGTAAATGGAAAGAACAAAAACCACAAAATAGTTGAAGGTGAATGTTGCAAAATTACAAAGAACAAGAATGGGCCCAAAGAAGAAACATGAGTAGCTCCTCCTTTCCCCAACTCCTTTGCAGAGATAGGAAATCCACAGGGATGGAACAGAGCATATTTTTTTTTCAGATTTTTTTCAAAATGTTGATAGTTTTTTCATTTCTTTTTTTTTAAAACAAATTCTTTGTCAGAATATCCCTGTGGAAGGAAAGAGGATAAGGAATAAAAGGGGAAATTTAAAGCAATGTTAAAGCAAAAAATACAAAAAAATCTATTTTTTTTTGCTTTTTTTTTTTGGAGGGCAATTGGAGTTAAGTGACTTGCCCAAAGTCACACGGCTAGTTAGTGTGTCAAGTGTCTGAGGCCACATTTGAACTCAAGTCCCCCTGACTCCAGGGCTGGTGTTCTACTCACTGCGCCACCTAGCCACCCATAAAAAAAATCTATTTTTTAAAAAGTTCATTTACATGTCTCCATTTCCTCACCTCCTACTCTTTTCTCAAACTCTTATATCCTGGCTTCCCACCCTAACACTCAATGGAAACTGTTCCTTCTAAGGTTACCAGTGATCTCTTAACTGCTAAATTCAATAGCCTTTTCTAATTTCATATTTAACTTGACCTCTCAGCAGCCTTTTACAATGTTGACCACCTCCCCTTCCTCTTCCTGCATACTCTATCCTTCCTTGGCTGCCCCTGAAATATAGGGATTTTTTCACTTTTTTTTGGTATTTATTCCCAGGGCCTAGTATAGTATCTTGCATACAACAGATAGACACGAAAACTTATAGGAATATTATTGTACCATATGGAATGAAAATCATAAATAATTGAAATATCCCATGAAATGATGTAGAACAAAGAAGGGAAAACCAAAAAATTATATGTCCTTTCTACAACTATATAATTGATTACAATAACAGCAAAAAATCCATGTTAAATACACTGAAAAAGTAAAAAAGAATCACAAAAATACGACTGTTAGAACACAGTTCAAATTAATAAAAGATCACAACTGATAAATAAGCCTCTGAACACGTAAATAATAATTTACAATTCTTTGGAGGGGTTTCATTATTCCTTAAATTTTCTTATGTTCTTATTTATATATCTGAATACCGTGTTGGTTAAGGGAATTTAAAATTAACATACTCTCTAAAAAATATTGTTCAGTTGACAATTGCATACCTTTAGCACATGAATTTTCAAGTTCTAAGAAAAAGATGTACTAAATGGCAAAGGCCTGGATAGTTAGTATGTTTTCAGCAAATATGAGACTTTAGCCAGAAACGCTGATCTAAACATTAAAAAGTTTCTCTACCTTACAGCATGTCAAGACATGAGAGTTTGGCAGATTCATTTTATACCCAGAGTTTGCCAGTTTAGGATCATAATCTCCTATGCAAAAATGTGTAAAGAAGTAGATCATAACTCAAATGAGGAAAAGGAAGTGATGGTTTCAGATGTATTTTTGTTGTTATTATCCCCTAAAACATTTAGAAATACATAAAAGGCAGTAAAAGAAATATGTGAGAGGAAGCAACTTTTTAAAATTAGCTAAAAATGCAAAAATTATCATTTTACATAGAACTTTGCATTTTCAAAAGATGTCATCACCTTCATTTACCCCTAATAACAGTGCTGGGAAACAAAATAGTGTTAAAGCATTGCTGACATTCTGCAGATGTAGGAGCTGTGGATGGAGGCTAAAAGAGGGGATAAGAATGACATATAACTAGGTTACAGCAAAACCAGGATTAAAATTCCTATTTCTACAATGAGAAGGTGGTGTGGTATATCAGAATGAGCTCTGCATCTGTAGTCACGAAGCCTGGGCTTAAATTCTGTCTCTGACACTATTGGAAAATTAGTAATATACTTGAAATATTCATCTCAAATGGCTGTTGCTGAGGAAAACTAATTTTAAAACTTAAAGTTCTATGTAACTATGAGTTATTACTACAGATACAGGTGACAAAGCTAAATCTACAGTTTGTATCCCAGTGTTAGCAAGTATTGGGTAATAGCCAGTAGTATCAATATACTAAATTATTTTATTGTAAATTCTACATAAGCAGGAACTGCAATAATTAATTTAAGGTCTAGAAATTTCAGTTTTCTAGAGGCAATTTCCACTTTCCCTAACCATACTATAAAAGTGAGAAGTAGGAAAGCCAAAATACTGGGGAAGGGGGGGGGGGGGGTTTTAAAAGGTTAAAAGAGTCACACTAGGAATCACTGTCTGATTAAGGAGGTTCAGGATTCACATGAATAGAACACTTGGCACTTCAAAAGATCCAATATAGTTTATTTAGAATATAGGAAAGTGGGAAAGAACCCAAAGATAACAGAGTAAAGGCTTAGGAATAGTAAAATAAGAGCAATTATGATTTATATATACATACATATCCACAATCATCACCAATACAGGGAAGCACCAACACTTGACACCTGTCAGGGTCCCTCTCTGGACAGGTAGGGCTCCAACTGCTTAGTGGAATATATCTATACATATTCACAATCATCACTGATGCGGGGAAGCACCAGCACCTGACCACCTGTCAGGGTCCCGCTTGGGACGTGCAGGGCTCCAACTGCATAGTAGAATATATCTATACATATTTACAGTCATCACCGGTGCAGGAAAGCACCAACACCTGACCACACAAGCTGGGGAATCACAGGTACAGCCATCAGGGTCCCACTGGGAGGGTCCCAGGCAGGACGTCTCCTCCATGGGTGAGATTCCAATTTGGGGTCTGAATCTTACAGTTTAAGTAGTGCTGAGAACAAAGAAGATATACTGCCAGGTATTTTTTAGCAAGCATCATCTTGTGTGAGGCCGGGGAGGGAGGCCAGTCCCTCCAAGGCCCCCCACCCAAGAACAATGTTTCCTTGGAATGGCTAGTTCCAGGAGTTGGGCAGTTAATCATATCTCTTCTCAAGGTCCTGGCCAAGGGTCCTAGGAGAAGCACAGCCCTCATGTTCCCAGGATTTTCTGTTCCAAAACAACTCAGGGTAATAGAAAGGTCTTATTGAGTTAGGGCCTTGGTTTGTATAATCTTATTCCTTACAGAGGGGCTTTCCTTGCCTCTTCAATCACCACAACTTTTTTGGGACTCTAGTACCCTGTCTCTCTCTCCCAATATATAAGGTTCCTTCAAATCCAAGTTCAAAAAATATATCCCTCCAGCTGCCATAAGAAAGGTGTTATTTTGGACAAAGGCTAGAGTAAATGTGTAAGATTTATGTCTTAAACCCTTTAAAATGGTAAGACTTCTTACTTTTTGGAGACAGGAGTAGAGGGTGGGGTATGCTGGTACATACTGCTTTCTCAAGCACCTGCCAAAAAAACAAAGTCCAGAATACGTGAACGTAAAAGAAACTGTGCAACGCAAAATTTCTACTATCCAGTCATCATTAATAATTTCCCCAGCAACATCACCATATCTAACATGCCCACCTGTTTCAAAACTCTAACACTATATTGAATTCTCAAGAAATTGTAGTTTGCTTTCAAGTTGGCCTCAGAATATGCAGTACTTCAATCAGGAAACTGAATCAAGAGAATTATATTTCTCTCCTTAATACAATCTGGCCAATTAATCTTTTTCTATTTCTAGCAGAAAATCAACCAAATGGGTATTAGTGACTTAGATTAATGGATTGTGTGCCATGGAAAAAGCTTTTAAATAGGTTTCTTGGTTTTTTTGTCTTCCTCCTTCTAGGAAAAGTAGCAAAGGCTTTGATAGTGGCATCAAAATTTTTCATTATTAATAAAACTCTCCATCTGTTTCAAAGCCAGTATAATTCTGGTACAATAAAATGTTAATGAAGTTTATGTACAAGAATCTGTTCATTTATATCGCACTTTGGTGAAAAGTTTTATCAACTGGCACATCAGGACTCTACCAACCCACTGTGACCAATTCCTCCAATAGCACTTTACTGTGGACGTCTCCTTTTCACTTTACCATTATGTACAATAGTTATGTGTCTATACATTCTGTCTCCACTACTAAAAGGTAAGTTCCAGGAGGGCAAGGCCTGAGTTTTAATTCATTTTTTCATTCTCGGAGACTGCTCACAACTGAATGCACTGAGTAAGAAATCAGAGGGGCTGTTAATATGAACAACTAGAAATCAGGCCTCTCCTCTGAAGTGTCCGGTCCTAGTGTCATCTGTCCAATTCGTTTACAAACATCAGGATTCATCGACAACAGTAGAATGGACGGAGAGGAGGTAACCTGCGAGAACTCTTGCTGACACCCAAATGTCCCTCGCCATTCCTGGGCTGACCCCAAAGATCCTTCTAATTGTCCTTTTCTCAGCCTGTTGTGGTGACGGAAGCATCACAATGCCTTGAGATCTGGGGCCTGGGTTCCAATCCTAACTCTGAGGCTTAATATCTGTGTGATCTGGAACATGTCAGGTAGCCTCTCTGGCCCTCAGCTGCCTCATCTGTAAAATGGGAGCTGACGATGATCCTCCCTAAGATCCCTGGAGGTTTGGAGGAGTACAACGATCCTCCCCCGCGTCCACCCTTGGCCTCCCTCCCGGGATTCAGGCCCAAGACTAGACCTCTTCCCTCTCACCCGATCTTCCGAACCGAGGCCAAAAATGTCTCTCAGTTTCTGGGCTCTGTGGGATCCCACACTCAAAACAAACTACGACTTGTCCCAACGGAAATACCTAAGTTCAACGAGAGGGAAACGTGGCGCCACAGAAACCGACCAATCACCTTGAAGGTTACAAAGCTCTTCGGATTCCTGACCAATGGAAAAGTGGATTAGGGCGCAGTGAATTTCAGGCATGCCTTTCCTCCACGTCCCACAAGACACTTCACCTGTATCAGCTTCCTTTCGCAAAGATCCTTGGGAAACGTAGTTCTTTCTCTTCTCTCTTCTCACACCTACTGTGGGCCAGGAGTTTTTTTTGCTTTCTCCAAACTACTGGAGTAATGGGGCTGGTTTGCCAAATGTGCTCACCCCAGTTCTACCGTACACCCGGATAAACTTAACCAAACTACTTTCTCTCCGTAAGCAGCAATAGAGGCATCACTGTTTTCTCCACTCGAAATCTTACATTCTCATTTTTCTGCTATGCACATTACAACGCATTCATCCACCCCTGTTGATAATGAGAGGTTCTCGTCCATCTCCTTTCACAAATAAGCCATAAGGGATCCACCCAACATGCTCGTGCGGCTGGGGGGGAGGGGTTCTCCACAAAATTCTCTCTCCTGTGCTTCATAATGAGCTAACATACTCCTTTAAAGTTGGCAAAACTCTTTGAATATATTATCTCATTTTAGACTGACAGCTGTACTGGGAGGTAGGTGGTATTATCATCCCCATTTTACAGCTGGGGAGGCTAAAATAGAGGTTAAGTGATTTGCCCCAGACATACATAGACAATAAGTGTTTCACGCTCACATCTTTCCAACTCCAAGGCTACTTAAAGTTACTACACTAGGGGCGGCTAAGTGGCATAGTAAATAGAGCACTGACGCTGGAGTCAGGAGGACCTGAGTTCAAAAGCAACCTCAGACACTTGACACATTTCCTAGCCGTGTGACTTTGGGCAAGTCACTTAACCCCAATTGCCCTCCAAAAAGCAATAAAATAAAATAAGTTACTATACTAATAACTGAACCCTGCTTCTTTATACACAAGTGAGGGGAGAAGGAAAGGTCTGGAAGGTATTGTTAGATGGGTTCATCTAGAAAACCTAGAAAGGTTTTGCTGATGGGTTCAGAGACAGTTTTGGAGAACCGGTATAGCCAGGTATAATAGGACCAATGCCACACAGCAAAATATTCTTCTAATCACCAATTATCAGATAAACAACTATCCCATGAATCTGCATCTCTGCTACTACAAGACTAGGACTGGTGAGTTGATTGGGACTTGGCTCGACACAATATGGTCTCTGGCAAATCCCAGGAGGGACTGTAGTTTGGAGACTTCTAGAGGCTTTCTCTCCTGACTATTTGAAGCTCAAAAGTCAGAGGTGTCTCCGGTATTCCTTCACCTAAAGCAGGATGGAACCAAAGCTTGTATTTATGGACCACACATAGGAAGGGCCCAAGACCCATTTCAGAAGCTTATAGTGTTATACAGCCAGGTTGTAAAGGCACTGTGATAAGCTCTCTACAAAAATGATCTCCTTAGATCCTCACAACAACCTTGGAAAGTAGGTGCATTTTACAGATGAAGAGCCTGAGTCAGACAGAGATCAACTTACTTGTCCTGGATTACACAGATACTAAGTGTCTGAGGTAAAATTGGAACTGAGGTAGACAGTCTGTTTATTCAGGGGGCCACCTAGCTGCTACAACATGTTGAGCTGTTCTTTGGTCCAAGAAAATAGACTTTGTTTCCATTCTTTGCTACTTTGTACAGAGGCCAGTTCTGAGTCAGTTGTTAAATTTTCAGCTTGAGCATTTACACTTTTGAAATCTTCAAATGCTACAGATCAAAGCTTGATCAATTATTTTATTTATTATTTTTATTTATTTATATGTATATTTATTTATGTATATTATTTATTTATCTAGATCAGACGTTCCAAAATTTATTTGGCCTATTGTTCTGTTTTCAAAAAAAAATTACTCAATGCCCTCCTGGAAATCTACTTCCAGCGGTTCTCAACCTGTGGGTCATGACCCCTCTGGGGGTTGAATGACCCTTTCACAGGGGTTGCCTAAGACTATCAGAAAACACATATTTCTGATGGTTTTAGGAACCGAGACACTGCTCCTCTATCCGTCTCCAGGTGGGTCCTCCCACATGCAGATATGCCCACATACTAGTATTAAAGGGTCGCAGCATTAGGAAGGTTGAGAACCACTGCAACCCTTTAACAGTTGTTGGTTTGTTTTTGTTTCTTAAATTTACATCATTTTAAAAAATAAATTTTTAAAACGATACATCTTAAATTTAATAACTTATTGAAAATGTGGGGTTTTTCCTGCATTGAAATTTTGATGACACAACATTGCATCATATACCCATATAGTATCACCTCATAAACAAGTTATTACACAGACATATTACTGCCAATGCATGCTAGACTACACGACAATGTGTGACAGGTTTGCTTGCCAACACTTGCTTGTAAAGACCTGTTGGTGAACTTGACCACTGATCAGTTATAATGTGCATTTTGTGTGTTTATTTGGAAAATCACTATGACTTTAACTCTGTTATACAACAGATGAAACATGTAAGAATGGTTTTTCAAAATTTTCTACTTCGCTGAGAAGACTGAAAGTGTCTAATATGAGCTCACCTAGCCAATTTCATTGCTCAAAACTTCTCAGTGTCAACACTTAATTTCTCTTCATAGGAGAATTTATCCTTATTTCATACTAGAATTCTAGCTACACTCTTGATTTTATTCCTTCCTCCTGCGTTCATAACCTTGTTCTGATAGTCATTCGCCCTCTCTGATACATTTCTAATCTCCCCCTCTCTGTTGGCCCTTTATTTGCCTACAAACATGCTTATTTCTCCCTCATTAAAAAAAAAACCTTCCGACTCCATCTAATAATCCTTCTGACTCTCCCTTCTCCTTCGCTGCCGTATTTCTTGAAAGTATTGTTTATTTGTCGTCTCCATATCTTTATTACCCTCTTTCTTAAAGCAGCTTGAATCTGGCTTTCAACTTTAGGATTTATGGCACTGCTATCTAAAGTCCACCAAGTGTATTATGAGTATATCCTTCCCACCCCTCCCAAAGCTGATTGTTAAATATTTGCCAATAGACCAATGTGCCTAAATAACTGGAGTACAGGGTCATTCCTTGGTGCCTATGCAGATATTCCCTGTCTTGGCTCCATTCCACAACCTAGGAGCTTTGTGGAGCCTATCTCCAATTATGCATATGCTCCTGAAGGGACCTTTACACTGTATGATGACGAAGAGACTTCCTAATTGACTGCTGAACTAGATACTTTTGGGGGCTTTCAATTGTATATGACAAAGTTCCCTCATTAGCTCCTCACCCAGAGTTCAGTGGATCTAGACCAAGTCTTTTTTTGACTTTAAAGCTTGGAGACTGCTTTGAGTTGCTTCATGAGAGCCTGCTGGAGGAGGATCAACTGAACCTAACACGGCCTCCAAGTGGGAGACTACTAGGGCAGAATCCTGTATACAGATCTAGTCACCAGATCTCTCTTCTCTGCCATTCTCACCAACCCTGCCCTGACCCTCATGTTGGTATAGGGCATTGGGTAATCAGTCTCCACCAATGAGGAGAGACATTTGGTCTTTTCAACCAAGCGTTACACAGACAAATATAATAATTCAAATGTGGTGGGGTTAAAGGAGACGGTCATATGAAGCACTCTAGGAAAGTCGGGAGTGGGGAAAAGGTTATTTAGCAAGGGTGGAACATAGGGGAAGAATTTAAAAAAGGCTTTGGGTATTAATCTATTAACAAGTATTTATGAAGACATATTATATTCCAGAATATGTGTTAGGCTCTAGAGATACAAATACAATGGATGAAACGATCTCTACTTGCAATTCTAAATTCCAGTTTGGGAGAAGGAAATGACAACAAGGGCATTTATCATATATGCCGAATAAATGTAAAGAGAATAAATACAAATAAGTAGAAAGAGGAGAACTATAAGATAAGAACCATAATGTAGCTATGAGATAAAAATTGTAAGATAACTCAAGTAGTGGAGGAGATTAGAAAAGGATTCATGTAGAAGAAGATGGTACTTAAGCTGAATCTTGAAGGAAGAAAGAAATTCTGTGAAGTAGAGATGAAGAGGGAGTGTATTCTAGGCATCAGGGACAGCATGAGAAAGCAACAGAAGGAAAACCAGTCTGGCTAGAATCATAGAGGGAGGAGGAGTAATGTCTTGTGTGTGGCCAACCTCTCTATGTGGACCTTTGATCTCATCCCCTGAAGCCATGTAAAGTCAACAAACATTTATTACACAGCTGGTATGTGATTAAGTACTGGGGATACAAAGAAAGTAAAAAAGAGTCCCTGTCTTCAAGGAGTTTACAATCTAATAGGGGAGATAATATGCAAACCTCTATGTACAAACAAGATATAGGCAGGAAAAATTGGAAATAATCAAGGAAGAAGGAACTACTATTAAAAGGCAGCAACAAAAGCTTCTAGCAAAAAGTGGGATTTTAGTTGGGACTTGAAGAAAGTCAGGGAAGACAGGAAGTAGAAATGAAAAGAGAGAGAATTCTAAACAGTCAGTGAAAATTCTAGTGCGTCATCCTTAAAAAAAAAATTCTCACTAGACCCAACCTAAAAGGTTTTGTCCTATTTCCATCCTCCCTTTCTCATCCAAACTTCTTGGGAAAGCTTTCTATTTTCATTGACCCATCTTCTCTCATTCTTTTCTAAACCCTCTGTAATCTGGTTTCTAACCTCATTGGTCAAATGAAACTACTCTCTCCAAAGTTACCAATGATCTCATAACTGCTAAATTGGATGGTTTTTCTTGATTCTTATTCTTCTCGGCCTTTCTCACATCATTTGATGCTGTTAACCACCCTTTCCTCCTCCCTTTCCTCCTCTAAACTCTTTCCACTCTGGGTTTTCCTGATACTGCTTTCACTTGGTTCTCTTTCTACCTGTTAGACATCTCAATATCCTTTACTGGGTCATTATTCACATGATATACACTGAGTATGTATATACCACCAAGATCTTATCCAGGGCCTTCTCATTTTTCTCTAAACTCTCTTTGTAACTTCATCAGCTCCCACAGGTTTGTCATCTCTACTCAAATGACCATGACTGATTGATTATCTCACTCCCCACACAGTTATTTCAAACCTTTTCTCCTCTCCTCAAGCCCCCAACAAATTCTTCTACCTCATCTGTCTCAGCAGTTTCTTATTTTACTGGAAAAAAAAATGAGGCCATTCAATTTGAGCTACTTCTTCTTTCATTCTCTTCATCTCAAGGTCTCTTGACATCACTTCCCATTCTCCTTTTTCCCAGTTTCTGATAAAAAAAGTGATCCTTTTCTTTGTTAAGTCCAACATTTCTACACATGCACATGATCCCAGCCCTTCCTGTCTTCTCTAACAAAGTGCATCCTCAATCATTCCCTCCCTTTCTCAACCTCTTCAGTTTCTCCCCATCACCTTGTTCTTTCCCTACTTCCTTCAAACATGCCCAAGTGTCCCCCATCTTCAAAACAAAACAAGCCTTTTCTAAAGATCCTATCATCCCCTATATCTTTCTTTCCTTTGTCAGACCAACTCCTTGAAAAAGATTTCTATCTTGTTGCCTCTAATTCCTCTCATAGGCATCTGTTATCCCTTTGCAACCTGGCTTTGGACGTTATAACTCAACTGAAACTGCTCTGTCTAAAATTACTAATGATCACTTAGCTGCCAGATGTGATGATCTTTTCTCAATAGTCGTCCTTCTTGACCTCTCTGTCAACACTGGCACTGTGGATCGCCCTCTTCTTGATATACGCTTCTCTCTAGGTTTCTATGACATTTCTGTCTCCTAGTTCTTCTCCTACCTATCCATCCACTCCTTTTTAGTCTTCTTTGCTTGCTAATCAACTAGGGGTGTCACCCAAGGTTCTCTGCTGGGTCTGTCTCTTCTGTTAATACCTTTAATATTCCCTCATCAGATCTTCTAGGTGTAACTATCTTCTCTATGTAGGTGACTCCAAGATCTATCTCCCTGGTCCCTTTCGCTTCCCTGAAAAATCACCAAAGTTTCATTAAGCTCAAATCTGACCATGTGATTCCTGTACTCAATTAGTTTCAGTTACTTCCTATTGTTTCTGGTTGGGGGAAAGGGAAAGTGTATGGACTATTCAAGGAGGAATAGCACCTCTGGTATGAGGGCTTACAATGCTCTTTTCAGGGATGTTCAACCACCTTTGGTGTCCATCTTTCACTCAACTCTCACCTGTGTCTCCAAGTAGCTGTAGGTATTCACAGCAGTCATACCCTGGTAAAACTGATTTGGCAGACAGGCTAAACCACGTTGAGGGTAACCAAAAGGTTACAGACCCATTGGTGAGTTAGGCAGATGTCTAACACAAGCATGCCCCAGCAGAATGGGCAAATGAGAATATTTTTTTCCAGTGGCCATGAAGGCTGCTGAAGAAGGCACTGTGGAGCTCTGTTCTCTTTGAAAATGAAGGACAAACAACAACATTGCCACAAACATAAAATGTAAATACCCCTGTTTAGCATAAAGCCCTATACATCCTGACCCCAATTTCTATTTCCAGCCTCAATGGACATTGCAGCCCCTCCTGCATTCTGAGATCCAACAAAATTAAATTATCCTTCTTTATGCTCCTCACACATGACATCTCCCATCTTTGGACCTTTGTACTGGCCACTCCCCATGCCTGGAATGTACTCCCTCTTCACCTTTACTTCATGGAATCCCTTTTTTACTTCAAGATTCAGCTCAAGTATCACCTTCTTCATGAAGCCTTTCCTAATCCCCCCATTGCTTCTTCCCTCCCTCTCAAAGAACTTTGTAGCTATTTTGCTGAGGATACAAAGAAAGAAAAAAAACAATAACAATCCTCATCTCAAGGAATCTATAGTCTAATGGTGGAGACAACATGAAAATAACTATGTGCAAACGAGCTATATGTAGGATAATTTGGAGTTAATCAACAGAGAAGAGGTACTCACACAAAGGGAGATCAGAAAGGTTTCTTGTAGAACATGGGATTTTAGCTGACTGGAAGGAAGCCAAGAAAGCTGAGGGGCAGAGATGAGGAGAGAGAGTATTCAAGACATGAGGAACAACCAGTGAAAATAACTAGTGTCTGGAGATGGAACATCTTGTTCAAGGATCAGCAAGGAGACCAGTGTCACTAGATCACAGAATACATGGAAGTGGGAAGGGAAGTAAAGTGTGAGAAAAAGATAGGAAGAAGTCAAGTTGTTAATGGCTGTAAATGTTAAAGAGGATTTTATATCTGTTCCCAGAAGTTCCCAGAAGGGAACCACAGGAATTTATTAAATGAGGGAGGAGGGGTGGTATGACATGGTCATATCCAAAACTGAACTCATTATTTTTCCCCCTAAAACTTACCTTCTTCCTAACTTCTCTATTATTATGAAAAATATTGCCATTTAGGGAGGCAGAGCCAAGATGGTGGAGTGAAGGCAGAGACTCACCTGAGCTCTCCCTCAAGCCTCTCCAAATACTTTTGAAAATGATTCTTAAAAAAATCCAGAGTAGAAGAACCCACAAAAAGAAGGAGTAAAACAAATTTCCAACCCAAGACAACTTGGAAGGTCAGCAGGAAAGGTCTGTTGCACCAGGGTGAGAGAGGATCCCAGTCCAGCACAGGCCTTACCAGTGCAGAATGGACCCCAGCAAATCCGGAGCAGGTCTAGGTTGACTGAATCACTGGCAGCAATGGTAGTTTTCAGATTTCTCAGCCCACAGACACCAAAAACAACTTAGAAGGTCAGCAGGAAAGGTCTATCTCACCTGGGTGAGAGTGGAGCACAGTCTAACACAGACTACACCAGCATAGACCCAGCCCCAGGAAATCAGGAAAAGGCCTTGGGAGTGACTGAATCAGCAGTGACAGTGACAGTGGGTGCTTCCAGAGCTCTCAGCCCACAGATAGTAAAGGTATCAGAAGGAGATTAGAGCGGTCTTTTTGCTAGCACTGAGGCAGGACTCTCTTGCATTGCCCATACTTGGATCTGAGTCACACTCCTAGGAATATGATATTCTGGAGGTCAAAGGAGCTAGGATTACAGCCAAGAATCACTCACCCATCAAAACTCAGTATAATCCTTCAGGGGAAAAAATGGATATTCAACGAGATAGAAGACTTTCAAGCATTCTTGATGAAAAGACCAGAGCTGAATAGAAAATTTGACTTTTAAATACAAGACTCAAGAAGACCATAAAAAGGTTAACAGAAAAGGGAAATCATAAGAGACTTAATAAGGTAAAACTGTTTATATTCCTGCATGGGGAAATGATATTTGTAACTCATAAGACCTTTCTCATTGTTAGGGTAGTTTTATTACGTATTTCTCCCTTCTCCTCATTCTATAATCTATTTAAATTGTCTACATAAATAGACAGAGGGAACAAGTGTGAGATGAATATCTGAACAAATTGTTGCATGTGATTATGATGGAATACTATTGTACTATAAGAAATGATGAGCAGAATGCTCTCAGAAAAATCTGGAAAGACTTGCATGAGCTGATGTAAAGTGAAATTTACTGTGTACAAAGTAACAGTATTATTGTAAGATGATCAGCTCTGAATGACTTAGCTATACTCAGCAATACAATAAAGGACTTACAGTGAAAAATGTTATCCATTCCCAGAGAAAGAACAAATGGTGTAGAATACAGATTGAAGCATACTTTTTTTACTTTATTTTTCCTGAGGTTTTTTTTTTTGTTTTGCCTATGTTTTCTTTCACGACATGACTGTTATGAATATGTTTTACATGACTCCATGCGTATGAAATTGCTTGACTTCTCAATGGAAGGGAGAGAGGGAGGAAGGGAGAGAATTTGGAACTCAAAGTTTTAAAAAATTAACGTTAAAGATTATTTTTACATGTAATAGGAAAAATAAAATACTAAATAAATAAAATTTTAAAAAGATACTACCATCTATTATTATAATGCCCAGCACAGAGTAGGTGATTAATAAATGCTTATTGGTTGGTAGATTGTGTGTGTGTGTATGTGTGCATGTGCGTGTGTGTATAAATGCATATAAATGATAACTGAGTCTATGGCATCTAATGAGACCACCAAGTGAAATAGTCAAGAGGAGAGAAAAAGGCCCAGGACAGAGCCTTAGGCTCTGTTTCCTTCTCTCTTTTAGACACTCACAGGTAGCAGTTGTAACCTGAATGAAGATTTGAAACTGAGAAGGAATAGTTAAATAGGTGAGAAGAGAACAAGGAAGGAGTAGTATCATGAAAACCTAGAGAGAAGAGGGTATAAAGGTGAATAGGGTGATTAGGAATGTCAAAGGCTATGGAGAAATGAAGAAGGATGAAGGCTGAAAAATGGTTACTGGATTTGGCAACTAAGAAATTATTACTAACCTTGGAGAGAGCCATTTCATTTGAACAATGAGGTAAGGGGCCAGAATGCAGAGATTTGAGAAGAGAGTGAGAGAAGAAAGTGGAAGCATAGATAGTAGACAACCATTTCTAGGAATTCAGACAGAAAAGAGAGGAGAAATATTGGATGATAGTTATCCTCAATGAAAGGATGAAGTGAGGGGTTTTTTAAGGATGAGGGATACATATGTATTTTTGTAGGCAGCAGGAAAGTAGCCATTCTCTTCTTATTGAAGAGATTGAAGATAATTGAGTGGGATAATACGGGGGGCAATATGCTGGATAAGAAGAGATGGAATGGGATCATTTAGGCATGTAGAGAAGTATACCTTGGCAAAGAGAAGGGTCGCTTCTTCATGTAAGACAAGGCTAAAGGAGAAAATGGTAGTGTAAGGTATCTCAGTGATACCTTTCTCAGATAAGGAGAAGGGGATAAGAGGCAGCTCCAGGCAAATGACCTCATTTTTTCAGGCAAGGTTCTCAGCTGACAAGGGCTGGGGGGTAGAACATAAAAGATTAGAGGAGAGATGAAAAGTTTTGGAAATGCTTTTCTGGTGAATGGAATAGTGAATTCAGCTAGGAGGTATAAAGGAATGCCTTGCAGCAGACAGTGTCCAGTTGAGATTATGTAACATAAATGTGTAGTGGACCTAACCAGCATAGTTAATGATTTTGTTCAGCATTATGTAAATGGGAGTGAAAGTAAGAGATGATAAAAATAATACAAACCTAGAAGTAGGCAGGACAACATGATCAGTGATAGGATAAGAGGGAAAGGGTCTTGAGAGAAGAGAATAATGTTGAGTTCAATTGGTTCACCAAAGGATCAGTATGGGGAAGGGAGAAGATTGTTGCCAATGATGGGGTGAGGAAAGAACTGAGTGTAAGGATTGGAACGTGTATTGAGGCCAAAGAATAGAGTTAGTAGTTACAAGGCAGGGAGAAAAGTGGAATGACAATGTATTGTGGCCAGATGAGAGAATTTCAGAGTTCATGAAAGTGAAACTCCGGTGGGTGAGATAGCAAGATCAAGAGTATGACTACCTCTGACTGTAGTTGAAGTGTAGGAGCAGGTCATGGGAAATGAGTAAGTTGAGAACCTAGATGGTTAGGGCATTAAGGGATTGTCAATATGTATGTTGAAATCCCCTAATATTGGGGCAGGAGTTGGGGAGAAAAGAAATACTGTGAACCAGACGCTGAACTCATTGAGAAGGGAAATAGAAGAGAAGTATTCCTGGAAGCTGAAAAGAAAACAGACACCAGAATCATGATTGGATAATAAATATGGAATGAATGTACCTCAAAGAAGGAATGGTTACTTACACTCTGCATATACCTATTTTTGTGTATACTATTTTCTCCATTAAAATATAAACTCCTCTAGGGCAGGGACTGGTTACTTTTGTCTTTGTTTTTCTAGTGAAACTCACTGGTCCATACTTTGGCATGCTTTATTTTCTTCCTTTTTGAACTAGAACACTGTTTGCCTTTTTTTAATCCAAGGGTACTTTTCTCATTTTCTACGATCTGTCAAAGGTCACCATTAAGGGCTTAACAATCATGTCTGCAATTTCTTTCAAAATTCTGGGATGTAGTTCATCTGGGACTAGCAACTTGAACCTAAAAAGGGCAACCAGCTAGTTTTTCCACTATCTCCCTACTAGTTCTGAGTATCAGCTTCTTAATAGACATTTCAGTTCTTCCCTTTACAGTACAAAGGTCATTGTTCTTAGCAAATAAAAAACAAACAAAAAAACCCTAAAACAAAAACTGAACAAAACTTCACAGAAGCAAAGTCATAGTTAAACAATTCAACTATGGTCTATTATTTGTTTTCATTGTCCCATTTACCCCAAGCAGCCGTTCTATCTATTCTTTGGTTCTCCTCTTTCCTGTTCCCCAATAGATCTTAAAACAAAACAAAATACCTTCTTCACTATCTTTAACTTTCCTCATAAGCCTCAGGTCATCCTGAATAGTCATGTTCCTGATGCTATTCATAAAAAACCATGTTGCACTTGACATTTACTGTCTTCTCTTGTTTCTATTTTCCCAGTATTGCATTTTACAATCTAATTTAGTCGATGAGATCCTTATATATTTAAGCAACCTCTTTAGATAATTTCCCATTTTAAAATCCGTCAATAAGCATTTATTAAGCACCCATTTTGTGCCAAGCATTCATCAGAATTTCTTCTGTTTGCATATTCAGAATTTCATTCTTGAGAATTTCTAATATGTCTTAGACCGACTTCCCCTATATTTTTTTTTGCCTTAATCCATTGAAATTTGCCTTACAAAAATTTAGTTGAATGTTAGACTTTCCTTTTCTTTCTGTCACAAATTCTAAAAAGGAGTGAATACTTCTCCCCAAGGTTCCAGTAATTCCCACTCCAGTAACCATGCATGAAAGAAGAGAACAGAATGTTGAGTTTGGAGAATAAGTAGTCATCCAGCTATAATACAGAGTGACCTGGAGTAATGCAACACAAGGCTGTGTAAAAGAGAAGGATATGGGGCCTGGGATAGGCCTTTGGAAGATATTGACACTAAGGAATATATGGGTTTTCTAGTAATGACAACACATTACCTTTGTTTTCATTTCTTGATAAACTCCCCTACTTTTTAAGCCTATATCTCCTTGATGGTATGATTTATTCTTGTTTTGGTGCATAATTCTTTATTGTTAACATGCTTCAGTATATTCACACCCTTCATGTATCTCTCCATTTCCTTTAGGAGGTTATAATTTGTTATGCTTTGTAGCCATAGACTATTGATTGAAGAATTATTTTTTATGTGTGGAGGCAATCAGGGCTAAGTGACTTGCCTAGGGTCACAGAGCTAGTAATTGTTTGAGGATGGATTTGAACTCAGGTTCTTCTGACTCCAGGGCTAGTGCTCTATCCACTGTGCTAACTAGCTGTCTCCCAGAATGAAAGATAGGAATGACGAATGAAGAAGGGGATGCAGAAAGATAGGCATACTGTTATACTGTTGGTAGATCTGTGCATTGGTCTGACTATTCTGGAAAACAACTTGGAGTAATGTGAAGATAGTGACAAAAATGTCTATATCCTTGGATTGCTAGGCCTATATTCCAAGGAGAAACAGAAAATTTTCACAGACAATAAAATATTCATAACAGTAATTTTTTTATAGCAAGAAATGAGAAACAAAGTTGATATCCATCAACTAGGGATTTTCTAAGCAAATTGTGGTAAATGAATGTAATGGAATATTACTGTGCTATAAGAAATGATGAAAATGAAGAATTCAGAGAAGCATGGGAAGGCTTATATGAATTAACAGAATGAAAAAAACAACTAATAACAGAATTTACACAATGAGGCGCTATTGAAAGAAGTCAGTAGGTGAATCAATCAGTCACTCAACAAGTATTAACAAATAATTACTACTAAATAAATAAATACTACTAGTAAATAAGTGCTTACTACTATCAGGTACTGTGCTAAGTGCTAGGAATAAGGAGAAACCAAACAAACAGAAACAGGGTCCCTACCCTTAAGGAACTCACATTCTATTGGGGAAGAAAACATAAGGATAATTAAGAACATATAAATTATATATGGTGTAAATTGAAGTTAATCTCAGAGGAACGGTACTAAGAGGGAGACTGGGAAAAGCCTCCATTATTTGAGATTTTAGCTGAGTCTTGAGAAGCCAGGAGTTAGAGGGGGAGAAGGAGAGCATTTCAGGTATGGAAACAGCTGGTAAAAAAATTATGGAGTCAGGAAATCAAGTGTGAAATGTGAAGAAGAGCAAGTAAGCCAGTAGAGTATTAGTAGGAAAGTTGCCGCTCACTGTCTGTCTTTTGTTCTCAAAGAGGACCATGACATAAGGAACGTGATGTCATGTCATGCAATTGAATTGGATTTAAGTGAGAGAGGGTTATATTAAGGCAGCTGGTGGCTCAGGGGATAGAACACTGGGCCTGGAGTCAGGAAGACCTGAGATCAAATCCAGCCTCAGACACAGTGCTGTGTGATGCCAGGCAAGTCACTTAACCTCTGTCTGCCTTAATCCACTGGAGAAGGAAATGGCAAACCACTCCATTAGGAAAATAAAGTGTAAGAGGTAGGCAGTGACCCAGCAATACCACTTCTAGGACTGCATCCCAGAGAGATCGTAAAAATGGGGAAAGGACCCACATGTACAAAAATATTTCTAGCAGCTCTTTTTGGGGTGGTAAAGAATTGGAAATTGAGGGTATGCCCATCAATTGGGGAATGGCTGAACAAGTTGTGGTATATGAATGTAATGGAATACTACTGTGCTATAAGAAATTATGAGCAGGCTGACTTCAGAAAAACCTGGAAAGACTTATATGAACTGATGCTGAGTTAAGTGAGCAGAACCAGGAGAACATTGTATACATTAACAGCCACATTGTGCAATGACTGACTTTGATAGACTCAGCTCTTCTCAGTAATGCAGGGACCTAAAACAACTCCAAAAAATTCATGATGAAAAATGCTATCCACATCCAGACAAAGAAATATGGAATCTGAATACAGATCAAAACATACTATTTGCTCACTTTAAGAACACTAGCATTATGAGGCTACTGTCCCCCTCCCAGAAACATGAGGCTTGTAATTAGAGGCAAATGTTCTTCTTTGCTATTTTGCATTTGTTCTTTCTTGTTTTTAGGTGAAGGAGTATCTGAGTAGGTCACAACCTTGTGAGCTTCAAAAGATCAAGAGAGTAAACCACTAGAGACCTGGGAGCTGAAGTACACACCAGATTTGGTAGAGACTGAAGCCCAGTGAGGAACAAAGCCCTAAGTCACACTTATAATGCTAAATAATGCTTGACTCAGCATTAGGAAGGCTTCCAAGAGGAAGTGACAGTGATTCTGCTAAGCCATATTCAGGATTGAAGTTGGTAGGATGAATGCTATGTAGAACCTTCTTTAAGACTGAGCCCACTCTCTCCAGGAACCAATGCAGTCTAAGGGAGAGTATGTACTTTGATGCAGGATGGCAAGGGGCAATATTTGTACTTCTATTATCACTATATCTTTTCAAAAAATATCCCTTTGGAAAAGCCGATTGATATTAGTTGGCTAAACAAAACTGTGGTGCTAATCACTGGTAATTGATATTGGGAAGAAGCATTTAGATATGTTAGTCAATAGTCTTAGAGAAGACCCTATAATCCCTTAGGAGCATCCCTAAAACTCTAAAGGGGAAGATGGGGATAGCCATGCTCTGGGGAATCTGATCTACTAATGTATGAGTATGTTGGGAGTGGGTGTTGTTGGGAAAATAATTCCATAGTCCTGCTCTGTGTATCTGATCCTACAGGTAATGAGGAACCACATGAGTTTAACTTATAGGGAAGTGACATTATCAGACCTGACCTTTAGGAAAATTACTCTGGCAGTTGACTGATGTCTGGATGGGAGTGGGGAAAGACTTGAGGTAGAGAAGCCAGCCATAAAGTTATTGTAATAGTCCAAGAATGGATGATGAGGTTTTGAACCAGGGTGGTGGCTATGTTATTAGAGAGAAGGGGGATGTATATTAGACATGTGAAAGTAGAAATAAGACTTGACAACAGATTGGATACGTGTGGTGAGTATAAGTAAAGAGCTGATTGAGGTTGCATACTTCTGTGACTGGTAGTGGAGGATGGTGGTGCTCTCAACAGTAAAAAGAAAATATGGAAGAAGGGAGGGTTTTAGTAAAAAGATAATGACTTCTGCTTTGGACAGGTTGAATTTGAGATGCCTATCACAAAACTATGCTAAACAGACTTAGTATAAATACATATCATCTAAAACACGTGTGTATGGTCTCTGGGTAGGCTGCTAACCTTTGGTCTTTTTTGTTTCTTAATTGCTATTGGATTTTACAATATTTTTCACTATTGTGTCCTATGTCTTTCTTTGGCAATGAAGTAACCAAGTATTGAAGGTGATGCTGATTTTGTTTGGAAGGTAGTATCAAATAAGTTTTTGTTAATGGCACTTGTAATCTTTTGCCCCTCATTAAGGTGATTTTATTTTGTTCCTTGTTGTCTACTAACTGGATTACAGTATTTTTTTTCTTTGTAAAGCTATGATTATGTGCTTTCTCAGTTTTTCATTAAATTATAAAAAATGTAGGCATGTTAATCTGACATCTTAGAAATGTGTATCTAGATCTGTGGTAGTTTCCTATATATTGGTTTCTTCCTTCCTTTTTTTCCTCCCTTCTTTCTTTCCTTCTTTCCTTTCTTTTTTCCCCATAAAATAAATTTTATATATCAGAGGTGTCAAACTCATGTCCTTGGAACACCTGATGCTGCCCCAATCAGATTAAAATGTAATTGGGAAATGTCTAAAAAATAAATAAATAATGCAATATAAAATAGATGTTAATTTATGATTTTCTAAGTCAACAAGAAGCCCATAAGGATCCAATTGTATTTGGATTTGAGACCATTGTCATATCTTACAAACTTTTTCCTTTCTCAATGGTGTCTGAGCAGGAAGAAAGATTTTTCAGACATTAACCAATGTAAGTATATTTATGATCATTTTCAGTATCTTTAAATAGTTTGCAACCAGCTAACTTGAAGTGTTAAGGGTCATTAAATACTCAGAAAAAAAAATTATATTGCCTAGACTAACTTGGGTTCCCACTGCAGAAAGGCAATCCTTTTACTTCTCTCTAGTAGATTTTCTGTCACACTCACCACAGTGGCTATTCCAGACCTTCTCTTCTCAAACCTTTCACACCATCTCCTCCCTTCAAACTTTCATTTGAGGGTCTTACTTCATACATACCTCAGTAAGAAAATGGAGGCCATCAATATTCTACATCTCAAAACCCTTTGATTCACTCCATTCCTTAATTCTTTCCCCTTTTATTCCAGTACCTGATAAAAAAGTGGCCTTTCTTCTTGCCAGGGTCAACTCCTTTTACCTTGTATTTGTAGTTTAGTTTTTATTTCATAATCATTAACTTAACTCTGCAGTTTTCTCAGACTTAATGGAATAAAAAGGGAAATAAAATCCAAAGATAACTGTAGCAAGTGAGAGCACAAGGATTAAAGGATATGAGAGTAGACTGGGGTAGAGATGGGAGGGTTGAATGATTTTTATGGTTAAGACAAAAATGAAACTAAACTAAAACCTTATAAGAGTTGCCTTAAATCAATAATGGTGATCTTTTCACTTGTCTTGCCATCTTGTGATCTGAAGCACTCAAAGGCTTCCATGATGTTCCTGTTTTTTTCCACCTGGCAATAGAACACATTTGCCATCTGTGGTAGTGCTAATATCTCTAAGGGTTTCCTACTCACCCCCTTCCCCAACATGGGAGAGGTCCTGAAGGGTGACAAAGCCAGAACTTGATTGGGGAGTGGGGTGTAGGGCAAATCTTGAACTGTACCTGCCTTGATACAACTTCCTGGTGAACTTTGACTGTGTTAATGTGGCTCTCTCATCACTTAGTAGTGTAAATAATCCCATCTAGCAGAGTCAATGCCCTTCAGGATTGGTGGATGACAAGACCATTTAAATCACCATACCCAAGAACAAAAGGTCAAGAATAGAAAGAGAATCAATGAAAAAAATTGGAAGGAAGATGGTCTGTCAGTATCAGGTCTCAAACTGTATTACAAAGCAGTAAGCATCAAAACAATCTAGTACTTGCTAAGAAACAAAGTTGTAGATCAGTGGAATAGATTATGTATACAATACACAATAGAAAATGGCCATAGTAATCTTGTATTTGATTAACCTAAACAGTCAAGATTTTGGTATAAGAACTCACTATTTGACAAAAATTGGTATAGACTAACATCTCACATGTATACCAAGATTAGATCAAATTAGGTGCATGATTTAGACATTAAGGGTGATATCATAGGCAAATTAGGGGAGCATGGAAATTTTTGCTTGTCAGATTTATGGATAAAGGAAGAATTTGTGACCAAATAAGAGATAAACAGCATTACACAATGTAAAATGAATAATGTTGATTACATCGAATTAAAAAGTTTTTGCACAAACAAAACCAAGGTATCCAAAATTAGAAGGAAAACAGGAAACTGGGGGAAATTTTCTATAGCAAGTTTCTCTGATAAAGGCCTCATTTCTCAAATATACAGAGAACTGAGTCAAATTTATAAAAATACAAGTAATTCCCCAATTGATAAATGGTCAAAAGATATGAATAGGCAGTTTTCAGAAAAAGAAATCAAAGCTATCTATAGTCATATAAAAATGCTCTAAATCACTATTTATTAGAGAAATGCAAACTAAAACAACTCTGAAGTACCACCTCATACCTATCAGATTGGCTTACATGACAGAAAAGGAAAATGACAAATGTTGTAGGAGGTGTGGAAAAATTGGGACACTAATACACTTTGGGTGGAGTTGTAAACTGATCCAACCATTTGGGAGAGCAATTTGGAACTATACCTAAAAGGCTATAAAATTGTGCATACCCTTTGACCCAGAAATACCACTACTTGGTTTGTATCCCAAAGAGATCAAAGAAAAAGGAAAAAGATCTATATGTACAAAAATATATATATTAGCTCTTTTTGTGGTGGCAAAGAATCAGAAATTGAGAGAATGTCCATCAGTTGGGGAATGGATGAATAAGTTGTGGTATATGATTTGATGGAATACTATTGTGCTATAAGAAATGATGAGCAGGGTACTCTCAGAAAAACTGGGGAAGACATATGAACTAATGCAAATGAAGTGAGGAGAACTAGGAGATTGTTGTACACAGTAGCAGTAATATTGTATGACAATCAATTGTGAATGACTTACCTATTCCCAGCGATATAATGATCCAAGACAATTCCAAAGGACTTATGATGAAAAATGCTATCCACTTTTAGAGACAGAACTTATGGAGTTTGAATGCAGATTGAAGCATACTTTTAAATTTTTCTTTATTTTTCTTGTTGTTTTGGTCTGCATTTTCTTTTCTAACATGGCTAATATGGAAACATGTTTTGCATGACTTCACATGTATAATCTATATGAAATCGCTTGTCTTCTCAAGGAGGGGGAAGGACAGGGAGAAAAGGAGAGAATTTGCAACTTAAAATTTTTTTACGTGTAATTGAGAAAATAAAAGAAAAAAAGAAAAGTTTCTAAGGTTTAAAAAAAGAAAACTTATTGGATTAAAAAAAAATCACCATACTCAGTCCTGCAAACATAGGGTGATTAATAGGGCTTTGTCTAAAGCATCTAAGTGGTACTGTATCATTGTTGTATATTCTTGCTATGTTAGATTGAAGTAAACCTCATTCTATGTTAACTGTTTCATGACCTACATGTTCCTCATTTTGTTCCAACACTGAACCTGAACAGGGTGCTGGTATTAGGGTCTGCTCCTAACAACAACCAACCAATCAGTCTTTGAAATATAGATGAAGGAATCAAAAGCCATTTATGTTGGGCCTAGCATTAATGAGGTGTCAGAACCAGTGTGCTCCAGGGTAAAGTTCTCATTAGCCAATTCTTCCCTGCAAATGAATTAGCCACCAATGCCATTATGGCATGTGCATATGGCACAAGAATGATTCTGTGAAAGCAGGATCCATTGTAGCCAAGTCTTTCCTCCTCCCCACTGCTCAGAACAGAGAAGTTTTTTGTTGTCTTTGGAATCTTGTCTTCAGTGCAGGGGATGATTGATGGCAACATGGATGTACAAGATAGGGTTTGCAGTGGCCACGGATGAGTGAATTAAGGATGGCAGTGGAGGTAGTGGTTGGAGGGTCAGTGTCTGATAGATGGAATGAAGTAGTTCTGAGAGGAGCCCTCCATAAATTCCTCCAAACAGATTTAGAAAATGTACCAGACTGAATACTGATGGGGAAAGCTAAGAAAAAGAATAACAAAGAAAAAAATAATTTTCTAGCCCAAGTCAGCATAAGGAGGCATACAGAGACAGTGTTAGCAGATGTTGGGGATTGAGTCTGGTGATAAACTCACTAGTTCCAGGGAGAGATTGTGAACTGGGGCAAGGAGAGGTTCCAGACACACATGGGGTGCTAACTATGGAGACAGGCGAGAACTGGAAACTTTGTTGTCTACTATTGAGTTCTAAATCACAGATCCACAGTGACTGACAAGGCCCCGGCTGTTTTGAGTTGCAGGCCTTGGGAGGTATAATTAATAGAGGGGCAAATTCAGAAGTAAGCAGTAGCAGTGTGGCTCAAATCCCAGGAGCAGAGTGGGTTCCAGCCTCCAGGGCAGGAATCCCAGATCAAATTGTGGTCTGTAGTTCTGTCACTGAACCAGCAGAACCTTCGGGGGCTGATAGTGGCTAAGTCTAGCAGAAGTCTAGCGTTGACAGAATTTTGCTGATTGAAAAGAGTGTTTGTGTGTGTGTGTGTGTGTGTGTGTATGTGTGTATATATGTGTGTGTGTGTGTGTGTGTGTGTGTGTGTGTGTGTGTGTGTGTGTGTGTGTAAAAGAAAAGTCATAGACATGGGAAATGGAGTGTCATATTTGAAGGAACTTAAAAAAGACTATTATGGTATGGCTTAGTTGTGGACAGTAACTATCTCTCCAATTCTGAGGATTCCTTAAAGTGTTTTCTAGGCATACTTATATAATCCTGAGTCCATCTTGGTAGGCTGAGTCCCATCTATTTAATGCATTCTGTAGTTACTTTGAATGAGATTTCTCTACTTTAAAAAAATAATATACAGATATACTGAACATTCTGTTAATTTATTTCAAACCCTGTCACTTTACTGACAGCTTTAATTACTTCAACTTTTTCATTGATCCTGAGAGGATTTTAAAAATAAATCATCATATTATCTATAGATAGGGACGGACAGAACTAGCATTTTGTGGGATAAGTTTTTAGAGTAATTTTGTCAATGTTTATTCTTTTAATTATATCTACTTCTCTTATTACTATTGAACACTGCTAGGTTTATCAAATAATAGGAAAAGAGAATGATTTCTTTACCCCCTAACTTATCACTACAGCTTCCAATCTTTTTCCGTTGTAATACTGATATTTGGTATCAGATATATGTTTTAGATTATATTATATTAATGGCCATTCCATGCCTATGTTTTTTAGGATTTTAAAAATTAAATGAGCCATTTATTTTGTCTAAGGTTGTTACTGAATCTATTGACATAATCTTGCTTTTGGTCATTTATATGACTAATTATGTTGTTTCTCTAATGTTGGACCATTTTTCCATAGTATAAACACAACTTGATCATAATGACTAATTTCTCAGATATATCGCTATATTCTTTTTGCTAAGATTTTGTTTAGTCTTTTTGTCTTTTCACTGGGCCTGGAAGTCAGGAAGTCCTAAGTTCAAATATGGCCCCAGACACTAGTCAGGCATGTGAAACTGGGCTAGTCACTTAACCTGTTTGCCTCAGTTTCCTCAACTGTAAAATGGGGGTAATAACTTCACCTAAGCACCTACCTTGTAGGGTTGTTGTGAGGATCAAATAAGACTAGCACAATGTCAGTACAAAGCATATAGATGTTTATTCCCTTCCTTTTCCTTTTCACTTTTTTGCATCAGTATTCATTATTATTTTGTTATACATAGTTCTATTTCTATGCTGTGACCTTCTCTGGCTTGTGTACCAAGACTATATATGTATGTGAGAGAAAAAATTCCAGATTAGCTGAACCTGCGAATCTAACCTATTATACTATCTATGGGGGAGAAGCTTATACTCCAAAATTTCAATGGATCTATGATCTCATTAATATGTGTAGTCATACAATTCTGCCACCCCAGGCCCATCCTGTGTGACTTTTGTTCATGTCCTTCCTTAACTTTGCCACAATGAGCATCTCATCTCCCAACCTGCTAGGGGACCCTGTTGTCTTTTTCTGATTTCTGGGTTATCAATGAAGCATATAGATTGTTCATTGATTAAAACTCACTCTCCTAACATGACCAGCTCATACCTTTTTTCCCCTGGTCATATGTTTTTATGACATTATTTTCACCATTTCTCCATAATTCTTCATTTAATTTGTTGAGGGCTGCTCATGACCATTATGAATCTGTCTCTTGCCTTTTAGGTGATCAACAAACTTCCATTTTGGAGCTTACCTATATAGTACCTCATGTCAAAACCAAACAACAACATGGGAAAAACATTAGCGTTAAATATATGGGTAAAGACTTTTGAGAGAAATGTGGGATCAGTATAAAAACTGCAAAGTTTCCCAACAGCAATCCACTCCCTTCTGTTCAATTCTGAGCACAGCTCATTATGCATTTACAGTGTCTGGTCAAGATACATGTACTAATATTCTATGGCTTCTAGCATTGAATATCAAAATCTCTGTAGAACTGAGTTTAGGGATCACCCAAAGGGAGGGGCTGTAGCCTGCACTCAGTGGGCATGCTTTTATTGATAAATTCTCACATCGATAGGAGCAGCAGCAATTCCCCTCTTTCTACAATCCAAGTTAGTCTCCGCAGAATAGAGGTTAAGGATCACCCAAACGAAACAGTTGCAGTCTGCATCATTAGTGTGTGTACTTGTATCAAGATGTCAGTGGGCGTATTTTTTACCCACCAAGGCTCACATTCACAGGAGTAGCAGATGAGGCAGGGAGGTTTGGAGAGGGGTGCCGGAAAGGGCAGGGATGAGAACACGCTCAGTTAGGGCTCTCTATGCCATGGCCCTGACTGGGCGACGTAATTCTTTAATTTAGTGAGTTGCCATGGGAATGAACCTGGGGTATTAAACCAACTGGGTGGTAGCGAAGGACGGTGGTGTCCCGGCGTGGGATTGAATGAAAGTGACGGTTGTGGGATCTGGGTCAGCATAGATAATAACTGAGGGCGCTTGATGGGCGATGATCCAGCCGACGAAGCAGCAGTATTGTGGGAATGGCGAGGGAGGTAACCCCAAACTCAATGCCATTAGCTTAGGGAAGATGGGGGCCACATCAACCATAGCTACACAAAAGAGGAAATAGAACCTGAGAGCGGAAGCAAAACCTTTACCCTCTCGGGGATTACACATTCATCCGCGCCGGAAGAACGCGGCGGTTTTTTTTTTTGGTCTCTTCCCTCTGCCCAATTCCTCTTTCTTCTTATAGCTCCCTCCCAGCGGGTAGGGGTGGGGGAACGGGACTCGAGTGCCCCTTGGGGGGCGGGTGAAGCCCTTGCTCTAGCCGAGATAAGCAATTCGGAGTACGGAGCCTTTAAGGCAGCGGCGGAAGGATCCGGTGTCCTACCCTTTGGCGGAGTGATCTGACTCTGCTTCGACTTCCGGGGGCGTCCGTGGGGGCTCGAGAGGAAAAAGGCCCCAAAGAAACAATAACAAACAGGAGCAGGAGGAAGTTCTCCGACTCTCTCCGGCAACTGTGGCCCTTGCGGGACTATGAGCTCTATTCCCTGCAGGGGGACGTGAAAGGACCCGGCTGGGCTTCTGCCGCCCCCTCCTCTCTGATTTCCCTCCTGGTCCACAACCCAGGGAGGGGGAGGGTCCCCTCCGTGTGGACATGGCGGGTGCGGGACCGGGGGGCTACGCGGCCGAGTTCGTGCCACCCCCGGAGTGCCCGGTTTTCGAGCCCAGCTGGGAGGAGTTCACCGACCCGCTCAGCTTCATCGGCCGGATCCGGCCCCTGGCCGAGAAAACTGGCATTTGCAAGATCCGACCTCCCAAGGTACGGGGGTGGGGTCGGCTGCTCTTTGCTTCAGTTTCCCCAGCTTCGAGCCTCGGGTTCCTCGGTGCTCGACCACCTCGTTTTTCCACGAGGAAGGGCTCTCTTGAATCATTTGTCGTGTTGGGAGGGGAGTTCCTGTGCCCCTCTCCCGTCCACCCGTCTCATGCAGATACAAGGGGCCCTCTGGGGTGCTGATGGGGCCGGGGGAGGGGGAGGGTAGGGTGGGGCCGCTCCATCTGCACCGCTTTGTCGTAGTCTCCTTCCCAACCCCCTCTCCCTGGTTCGATTTAAACTTGCTCCAAGTGCTTTCCTACTCTTCCAGCTCGGGCTTTGGCCTTGTGGGTGTCTTAACGAGGTGTGAGGAGACTTAGTTGTCCCCCAGGACAAGTGACACAGTGCTGGTTACAGCTGCATCGAAAGGGCATTGCCAAGAAGAGGCAGGGAGACGCCGCTGACCCTGAGCTCTTAGTGTCAGTGGTGGTTGTTCTGAATGAGGGAAAACGTTGTGTTCATTCTTTGATCCTAGATACTATGTTACTGCTACCTCTGATTTATGTATCTTTTCTTCTGTGCAACTCAGCTGTGCTGGGAGGAGCTGAAACACCTCATACTCTTAGACGAGAAAAGGGAGATTAGGATGTGAGAAAGGGGAAGGGCAGGTATTTACGTAACGTGAAGATCTGAAACACAAAGGGTTACCGAAGGTGCTCAAGGTCAAATAGGAAATTGGTAACTGAGGTGATTTAGAAGGCCAGGCCCCCTTTCCTTTATTTTCTCCACTGGATAGTGTTTACCTTTTGGTTTGCTGAGCACCTTGGATCAAGATGACCATTTTGATGACGATATTGGTATTGAGCATTGTTAAAGATGTTTAAAAAAAATCTCTAAAAACACAGTTTTAGAGATATTTATGTGAGAGTACTGTAAAATGTAAGAACACAGTAGGAAGAACTTAGAAAAGTAAAATGAATATTGAGGATGAAAAAAAAAATCCATATGGTTACTGTTATGATACATTTGCCCATGCTACAAAGCTTCCACTTAGCATATTTGTAGAATTTTGGGAGTTTTCATATTTATTACTGCTTTGTTTTAAAGGCAGCCTGGTATAGTGGATAGAGTACTGGGCTTGGAGTTAGAAGGAATTGTTAACAAATCCTTTCTATCATACTTACTAGTTTTGTGACCTTGAGCAAGTTTATTTAGGCAGATCAGATTTTTAAGCCAGAGACTGGCCATCTATCTGCAGTGGTGTAGGGAGTTCCTGCACCAAGAGTTCCTCTTACACTCACAGATCCTTCAGATTCATTTGTGTTACAAGAATCATTTTAACCTTTTTTTTTTTTTAATGCTTTTAAAGTGGGTAGTTATGATCAGTTTTTGACTTGTTAATTATAAATTCCCTTCAAGAGTTCCTTTGGGGACTTAAAAAGCTTCTATAATTCTTAATTGAAATAGCAAACTAAATTTTCCTTTCTAGACCTTTATTTAAATAAAAAGAAAAAAAAAACTGCATTTGCAGACAGTTTCATGTCCATGTTGGCAGATTTATAAAATTCACAACATTGGACAGTCACTACTTTTTATCTTTTTTTTCTTTCCAGCTTTTTAAATGGCTTTACTGTTACGTTAACCAAATTAAGGTTGAGACTCTGTCCCCAAATTCACTTAAACTTTATTCTGCCAAAAACTTCACCTTAAATGTGTTATCACATTTCAGTCAGAAAACTACTTTGATCTGAAAATTATATCCACATTTCTGTGTATTGTCTCATAGGTACATTATTGTTTTAAGATATTTATCATGTGTCCCGATACATCTCGTGTGTGTGGATGGATGGCACAGTGTCTCCTCTTGAGAGGTGTGCATTCTGAGCTACTGTGACGTTATACAAGTGCATCAAATACAAAGACTTCACAAACTTAATTTTGTTGTTATTTGCTTGCTTCTACATTCTGTTTTTCTTTATAATTTATTAGACTTGAAGGAAAAAGGTTTTATGGAAAATAAGCCTTTATTAAACTTACCTAATGTGGCAAAAATTCTTTGTGAGGGAGACTGTGGGAAAGAGCTGTTGATACTTGAGAAATGTTTTTGATAAACAATATTGAAATTTTGAGACCTTTCTATGTTAATAGATGATTGAACATCATATGACTTAATGTCTTCATGATTTGTGGCGAATCATTCCTTAAATTGTAGGCATACATTCTTTGTATATTAAACATTAATCTTTCTTATTCAGGATTGGCAGCCTCCGTTTGCATGTGAAGTAAAAAGCTTTCGTTTTACTCCTCGAGTCCAACGTTTAAATGAACTTGAGGTAAGTGTGTTTTTGCTGGGAGTATCATGTAATTTTTATACTCAAGGAGCCATTTTTTTCCTGTCCCATTTCTTTTCTTCATATGCTCAGGGAGGGAGATTTTAAAGCCTATGTAAATATTGCTTAGGAATCAGGAGGACTTGAGTTTGAGTCTTACCTCTGATTTCTCCTGACTGTAAGATACTGGACAAATCACCTAACCTCTTAAAGAACAAGTGCTAATATGTATTGACAGAGGAAATTCACTAATATTGTTGAAATGAAAGGTTCCATGCTCTGCCTCTACCCCAAGCTAGTATGTAGCTACTGTTAATTAGAATGAACTGTTTGAAGCATGGAGGGTGGGTCTGTTTTATTTATTGCCTAAGAAAACTACATCTGTTTTTGTACTTAATTCATAGAAGATGAACAGGGAGAATCCTATGTCTGTAAGATGCAAACTCACTTTTCCCCTTCTAGGTTATTATTTATTCTTAAGTCTTTTCTAAGTTTTGTGAGTAACTTTTCACAGTCTTCCATCTACAGATTTGGTCTGGGTAAAGCAGAATCATTAATAAACTTAACAAGTTTATAGGAAACTTTTCTGTTTTTCAGTTTTGTTGTAATCTTTTGTGTTATAATTCTTGAACTATTTCCTCTCTTTCTTGTGTTCTCCAGGTTGTAGGCGTCATCTCTCCCTCATTCCACATATCAAATCAGTTGTCAAATCTTTCTGTCTTGCCTCCACTCTCTTTCATTCAATCCCTTCCCTTGTCACATAGCCGTTAGTTTAGTTTAGGCTCTCATCTCTTCTCACCTGGATGATTGCAGTGACCTCCTAATTTGTCTTCCTGCCTCAAATTTCTACTCCAGCCATTCTCCACATAGCTGCCAGCAGAATTTTCCTTCTGCACAGATGTGATCATGTCATGCCTCTATTCAGTAAACTGAAATGTTTCCCTTTGGCTTGTGGGATCAAAAATAAACTGCTCTGGTTAGCTTTTAAAACCCTTTACAACTTGACCTCTCCCTGTTGTTCCTTATTATGTTTCACTCCTCTTTTTGCACTGTAAAGTCTAGCAAAATTCTGATTTTTTCTCTGTACCTTAGCCATGGTACTGCCTCTCGTGTTTTCATCCTTTTGCTCTTGCAGGCCCCCATACCTAGGATGCACTCTGTGCTCACCTCTGCCTCCAAGAGTCCCTCACTCTCTTCGAGATGCACCTCACATGCCACACGAAGCCTTTCCTGATTCCCTCTGTTCCTACCTAACAGTTTTCTTCCTCCTTAATTCTGCTGTATTTATGCAGTATGTGTTCATGTATGTTCAGATTGTTTATCCCAACAGAATATAAATTTCTTGGGAGCAGGGGTGATTTCATTCTCTCTTGCAGTCCCCAGTACCTGGCCCAGTGCCTGGTACATAGTAGATACTTAATGAATGTTATTAACTGATTATGGTTATATAAGCTAATTATATATCACTGTGCTACGCATTACGTGGTATAGTGAAGAAAGGGCTGGAGTCAGAAAAGCCCTGGATTTGCATGCTTCTCACTGGTTTTGTGATTTTAGGTAGGACACTGAACCTCTCTGAGCCTCAATCACCACCTCTTTGAAATGGGATTGATAGTTACTCACATATAGTACCTTATCTTAAAAGGTAGTTGTGAGGATAATTTTATATACATACATACATGCACTGTATATAGTATTTATCTGCATATATACACCTGTGTACGCTTTATAGACATCTAAGAATATATACATATAAAGCACTATATAAATATCATCTGTATTATTACTTTTTAACAATTAAATAGAAAATTTAGTTTACGGCATTGAGAAGATTGAAAGTGTCTAATTTGAGCTCACCTAGCCGATTTCATTCCTCAAAACTTGTGTCAACGCTTAGTTTCTCTTCATTCTCTTCATAGAATTTATCCTTATTTCATGCTAGAATTCTAGCTACACTCTTGATTTTATTCCTTCCTCCTGCATTCATAACCTTGTTCTGGCAGTCATTTGCCCTCTTTGACACATTTCTAATCTCCTCCTCTCTGTTGGCCCTTTATTTGCCTACAAACATGCTTATTTCTCCCTCATTTAAAAAAAAAAACCTTCTGACTCCACCTAACAATCCTTCCAACTCTCCCTTCTCCTTCGCTACCGTATTTCTTGAAAGTATTGTTTATTTGTCGTCTCCATATCTTTACCACCCTCGTTCTTAAAGCAGCTTGACTCTGGCTTTCAACTTTAGGATTTATGGCATCTGCTGTCTACAGTCCACCAATGACTTGATGTGATGACCCTTTTTCATTCTTTACCCCTTGATTTCTTGTAGTATTTGATACTGTTGACCTTCCTTTCTTCTTGGATTCTCTATTCCTTACCCTTTAGAGATACCATATTCTTGTGACTGTCTAATTACATCTAATTCCTTAAGATATATATCCCCTAAAGTTCTGTCCTTGGTACACTTCTGATCTCTTTCTAATGCTTTTTCCCTTGGCAAACTTTCACTTTAAAATTTTACTGCCTTATGTTTGTTAAGTCTATTTCCTTTGGGGTAAAGATGGTTTTATTTTTATCTTTATGTACTCACCATGTAGCAAAGTGCCTTATACTTAGTCTGTTTGAACTAAATTTCACTGATGGTTTAACTTCATGTATTTCTGATATCTAGTGTATTTATTTCTTTATTTTGTGTCTCAGGCAATGACTAGAGTGAGGCTGGACTTCTTAGATCAACTAGCAAAATTCTGGGAACTTCAGGGATCTACTCTGAAAATACCTGTGGTGGAGAGAAAAATCCTTGATCTGTATGCTTTAAGCAAGGTAAGGGGTAAGCTTAGTTTAGAAGTTAAGACTAAGGCTAACAAGTTTATGTTTCAAACAAACCTGGGAGGAAGACAGGGATTGCTGGGTAGAATTTGATGAGAAATGGAATATCATTTTAATTTCGTGCATGTGATGAATTGAAATGATAAGAGTATAGGCTAACTTTTAAAACTATGGATTTAAATTTTTTCTCACGTTTAATTACCTCTCACCAGACTGAGTCCTGTGATGGTACACAATATACAGAAGATTCATTGCCTTCATGATAATAGTTTTTTGCATTTTGAGGTAACTGAAAAGTATCCTTGTGTATAACTTTTCATCTTTCTGCTTCTTAAACAGAAGTACTCTTCTGAAGACAATACTGTATAGTAAAGATTTTCGTTTCACCTAGTCTGGAAAGTTGTGCAGATCAGTTTTATTTATGTCATCTGGTCATGTTCTCTTTTTAGTTGAGGGTACCATCAGCTAGTAGTCTAAGCAAAGTCCTGGAAATGGTTCTCTTTGTCGGTCTCTTGTTTTCAAGTTATTGAACCTCTCTGTACCCTGTAAAAGTAGAATAAACTTAATCTGACATTTAAAAGTAGAGAGTGATGTAAAATTTGTTGCCAACGTGTTTCATCACATGCCAGTATGAAGCATCTTGAGTATGCCAGGTATTTTGGATACAAAGATTAAAAGTAAAGCACTTCCCTGAAGGGGCTTACATTCTGTTACTAAAATACTAGACAGCCATAGTGGTTATAATTTATGAGGGATAAAACTGTAAGTAGTATTATAGTAGATATAATCTGAGTAATTTTGTAAAATGATCTGTATTTATTTTTGTTCCGAAAAACCTAATTGTTTTAAAGTAGAAATTGCTTCCCATTTATGTTAAAATTAATTTTACAGTAATATTTTTCATTTAGAGTAAAAAGTGTGAATTAATAGTTGGGTTTTTTATTAGGTACATTTGAGCTCAGAAGTCTGAGAAGCATAGTATTGTTGTGCTTAAAAAAACCAAACAAACTGTCGACCCATTGTGCTGCCTACAAGATGGTAGTGTCAAGTTAATTGTCTGCTGTGGGTTATATGAAAATCAATGGTAACAACATTGTTAATTATGGCAGATTTTTGGTGGTGAGCATGTGTCTTCGTGTAGGAAATGATTGTTAGAGTGAAAGTAATATTTTGCTTAAGAATTTCTTTAATATTTTATTTTGTATCAAATTACATCAAATTGGTTTTTTTTGGGCACTTGACACTTTGTTTAAATTTTTGTATTAGCTTTGATTACATTTTAGGGTCTAATAAAAATAAGAAATGCTTTCCTACAAGTTACTTTAGCAGTTGTATTTAACTACTAGCACTTTTACCACAGAATTTCTTTAGCCTTCAAACCTAACTTAATATAGGACAGTTAAAAAAAACTCAAATCACCACTGAAAGTGTCAGTAAGGTTTATAACCTAGGCTAAACTGTCCTTGTGTTTTTTTCTGAAGCAATGTTACAGTTAAAAGTTACATGATAGGAAGTTAGATTACATTCTAGATTTCATTCTTATTAAGTGAAAAAGTTAATGATAGAGTATACGTTCTTATTGATAGTTCATTGAGCCTAGTCAGAGAATTTATATTGAGTAATTGACATTTAAGTATACTCTGTGATATTTAGGTATCTCAGATTTGTGCACCTTTTAACAAATATATCTGAAATCTATAAAAATGTTTGCTTATAAGACTGTAAGACTCATTGAGATTCAAAACTAATGAAAGACTGTGTAGTAATTCTCTTTGCATTTTGCAGTGATTTTGCTTTCAAAGTGGAGACAGTGAAGTTGATTGGGTTTTTCAGGGTGACTGTTTACAAAGCATGGTATTATATTGGCTAGTCAGAGGTTCATCTTGATTTAGAATATTGTAGATACTTAAGTTGAGAATTCTAGTGGTTTCGGATTGTTAGGTAAATCTTTTAAACTTTTAAAAATGTTACATGTGGCTAGTTTTCTTTTTGTTGCAGATTATGTGCTCTGGGGATCTTGAAACACTTTGACTTTTTCATATTTTTTAAGGTGGAAAAGCAAGTTTTCAGTCTTATAATAATGGGAAGAGAACATGGCTCCAGGCTAGGAAGATCTGTCATCCTGTTCCATCTCATAATGGCTCTGTGACCTTGGGCAAGTCACTTAACTTCTCAACAGTAGTAACTCTGTATGGTTGCCTGTTGCTGAGAAAGTGCCAACCTGGATTGGTAGAAGGCAGTTCCTCACTGAAATTTCTTATATGAATTCAATCACAGGTTCAGTCTCTATACCTATCGCTATGGTGGTTTCCTATTGTCACTATCTTTTTCTTAATGCCTAATGATTTACTCTTAGTATCTAGATGTAGGGCTTAGACTGTGTTATTAGTGAAGTCACACTAATTTTTAAAAATATAACTGATTAAATAATAAACACTCCCATCCGTTCTGCCTATTAAAATTGGCCCCAGTCCCAGGCAGACTCATATTTTTAGAAGACTGAAATTTTGGCCTATTCTGAGAGAGGGATTGAGACAAGATTTATGTTTTCAGATACTAGACATGTCTAGTCTATTGCAATTCTGGAATCTCTCAAGAGGAGGAATCCAGCTTTAACACTGCTTAAGGTTTTGGGTATTTGTTCTAATGAAGCCAAGATCATGGTTATGATCTCTTTGTTTCATTTCATGACTGCAGACTGCTAACACTAGCTGTCCTTCTCTCAAATATGTGCCATTGATCACAAGGGAAACTGGTAGGTGAGTGTAGATGAATTAGTACAAATCCATAATTAGTACCAGAAAAACCACTGCAAATACAGGCCTTAATGAAAGTGGGACAGCAGTGTTTCTTTTAAATATAAAGGATAGTCTTTTATTTTATAGCTTATATTTATATACTGCTTTATAGTTTACAAGGTGCTTTCAATAGCCCCTTGAAGCAAATGGTGTAAGCCTTGTTATATCAATTTTACAGAATAGGTAACAGGTTGAGAAAGGTAATGTAAGTTTCACTTGAGATCAGGCCTTCCAACTCCATATCAAGTGCTCTTCATACTAGATCTTTCTATTATATGTGATGATAGTTAGGATTCGTCAAGGAACAGTGAGGTTGTTTTCAGGTACAACTTTACTCCAGACTGAGAATTGTTTTTTCCATAAAAAAATTAAACCCAATTAGAAAATCAGAATACGCACAGACTCAGAAAAAGACCACCGGTTTCTTTGAACAATGTTATGCTTTGTTTGTGGTTGTTTTGACACAGCACTTCCCAACAAGTAGCCAAACACTTTTACAAAGTGTGTACCCCCAGGGAAGCTGAACTGCTCATTGCTATGGTGCATATTAGTTATTTTGCCACATTATTTTATGGTGTTAATTTCCTGAAATTAATTTATTTATTTTGCATATTTTCTTGTATATTTTACCCTGCTGAAGAATGTAACTTTTCCCTTGTGTAAATTAAAATGAGGAAATTGAGACACAGGTAAAGCAACTTGAGTGAGGTTGGGTCATTTACTTCATCTCTTTGGATCTTGGGCTCCTCATGTGTAGAGTAAGAGGAGGGGGAGTTGAGTTAGTTAGCCTTTAAAATCTTTCTAGTTCTAATATTGCATGATTCTTTGCTTTTGGCTGCAGGTCTGTAACTGTTTTTTTGTAACTGTTTATAACTTTGCCTTGATTGTTACCCTTGTTTGAATGGTAACACATGCGAAGTGGCAGCTCTATTCTTGATCACTCTGTTCTCATCTACTAATTAGTGCTAAGACCACAGAGTCCCTGGGACTTAGAAAGCCTGGGCTCTAGTCTCCATACCCAGCTCTGCTGTTTGACTTTGGGCAAGTTCCCTTACCTGAAAAATGAATAGATTGGACTAAATCAGAGGTTGTTAACCCGGGGTCTATAAGTTGAAAAAAATTTTTTTATAACTATTTCAGTATAATTGGCTTAATTTTTAATCAGTTGGCCAGTCAGTAAACATTTATTAGGTGCCTATCATGTACCACCCACTGTGCTAACTATATACAGGATAAATTGAAAATAATCATTTGAGGGTAGGCAATAGAATTAATTAAGGAAGTTGGAAAAGACTTCTTGCAAAGAGTGAGATTTTAGCTACACTTGAAGAAGGCTGGGAGACAGAAATCAGGAGGGAAAATTCATTCCAGATGTGGAGGACAGCCAGCGAAAAAGCCTGGGGTCAAGAAATGGAATGTCTTGTTCAAGAACCATTAAGGAGACTAGTGTCGCTGCATGTATGGGGGAGGATGTAAAGTGTAAGAAGACTGGAAAGGCAGGAGAAGGCCAGGTCATGGAGGGCTTTAAATGCTAGAGGATTTTATATTTGGTGCTATTTATTTTATTTTATGTTCTTGGAAACGTTTTTCTGAGAAGAACCCATAGGCTTCACTGGACTGCCAAAAGAATTCATGACAGAAAAGATTAAGAATCGCTGGACTAAATGATCTTTTGAGCTCTTCTCAGTTTTAACAGTTATTTAACAGAGATATTCACATCATACAATCCAAGAATATCAGCTCCTATGAAATGAGACCTGTATGTATACTTATATTGTGCTTATAATAACATAATAACTTTTATTAGATTTAAAGTGATTTTGCCCAGTTGCTAGTCATCATATCATTCCAGCAATATAATGTTCTGCAGCCAAGCATACCTCCTGCTTACTTGATCTTTCTCACGTGTCACCCTCCTGAGGAAGTGAGGTGGCGCAGAAGTGCTTAAATTAGGAAAACTTGAGTTGAAATCCAAGACATTTACTAGCTGTGTGACCCTAGGCAAGTCACTTTGCCTTTTTGTGCTTCTATTTCCTTATCTGTAAAGTAAGGGAGTTCAGCTTTATGGGTCCCTTCTAGTTCTATATCTCTGACCTGTGATTCTCTGTCAAATAGTCTGCCCCTCACTTCCAGAAATTTTGGTCTCCTGTCTTTAAATTCTCTCCTTTCAAATTTATAGCGTCTGAATTTTTGAAACTTTGTTTAACTCTAGTTACCTTAACATATATATTTTGTACTATATAAGCATGCCTGTTTGTATGTATTTTTTCATGGATCTGTGAAAGCATCACAGACCTTTTTTCATATGTTTTCATCCTACCTCAGATGGCAATCTCCTTAAAGGTACAGGTTTTGCATTTTTGTGTTTTAATTTTCCATTGATATCTAATTATGCAGGGCTTTATATAAAATGAATTCAGTAAATGTTCTGACTTACTGACTAGTTTGTTGATAGCCAAACACTGTTTCAAGCAGTTTAAAACCTTTAAAAATCATTTAAAAAAATCTTGCTGCAAGTTTTGATAATTTTGGTTTTTACTGGCTCATTATAGAAAAAGAATTCCAGAGATTTGAGTCCAGAATTTTTTTTTGCATACTAGATTTTGTATAACCAGATTGTTGAATAGAATAATAGAATTTCTTCTTCTAAAATTCTCATTTACTTCTCTTTCAGATTGTTGCCAGCAAAGGAGGCTTTGAAATGGTCACAAAAGAAAAGAAGTGGTCTAAAGTAGGTAGTCGATTAGGCTATCTGCCAGGGAAAGGAACTGGGTCCCTGTTGAAGTCTCATTATGAAAGGATCCTTTACCCTTATGAGCTTTTTCAGTCTGGAGTCAGCCTTATGGTGAGTCATTATTCTTTTTAGAAATTGGTCCAATACAACTTGTCTGCAGTATCAATTTCAGATAGCCCTTCATATTTAGGTATCATGAATAAATTTCTATTCCCTGAAACAGAAGTAGTTTAGAATAAACTAGAAGTTACCCAAATGGCCTACAAATTTGTTGCATGGATGAGCAAGGTTTGAAGCCTTCATCTACATTATTGGAAACGTGCTTTTATTTTTCCTAGCAATTTACAATGATTCTTTACATTTTAGTACTTCAGTAACTTAAAGGTTTTGTGATTTCATTAACATGGGTACAGCTGATGCAGATTACAAACTCTCTGTGACTTCTGTGTGATGTTACCTAGTAGCCAGGCCTTGTGTTTACCTCTCTGAACTTAGCTAGACTGATATTTAGATATTACATACAGTCTGACACCTGACCCATGTTTTAAACTTCCTAGAAATATAATTCTCCCTGCTTCAGTTTATTGATTGTTTTTATCTTTTTCTCAGTGATTTTCATTCCTTTTGTCTGATCGATGACTTTGTTGTTCTTTTGTGCTCGATCTTTAGGGTGTCCAAATGCCCAATTTGGACATTAAGGAAAAAGTGGAGGTTGAGGTCCTCAGTACTGATGCCCAGGCTTCCCCAGAGCCAGGCACGAGAATGAACGTTCTGCCGAAGAGAACCAGGCGCATCAAATCGCAGGTACCCAGGGTCCACCGGAGAGAGAAGTACAGTTAATCGTCAGTACGGCAGAATTGACCAGAAAGCATTTCTCGTCGTTGGATCTCATTTGTATATACTAGTTTTGATTCCCTGGAGAGCTTTCTCAGTCTCTTTGGGAGACAGGTTGAAGAGATTGTGAACTCTGATTGTGCTCAGTTTGACTAGCAGTCTGTGTATTGTGAATATTTCTCAATGGAGGAAGGGAACCATCAGGTGGATGACTGGGAAACTTTGACCTGTTTCCACTCTCATTTTGTTCAATTAAAAAAGATTTTTAAAAAGTCTTTTAGGGAGCTTGGATTTGGAAAGTGTGGTTTTGTTTTTTATTTGTTATTCCTGTAAGCTATCATAAAGTAAATTTATATGAGCCTTGGCCATCCTCATGTAGTTGCTTTGTTGTTCGTGAATCTGAAAATAGTATCATTTCAAGGACCAGTGTCAACAAGACATTGAGCATTTATTAAGCACCTAATATGTGCCAGATACTGTGCTACGTGCTGGGCATATAAAGAAAGGCAGAAGAGTGCCTGCTTTCAAGGAATTCAGTGGGGGAGATAATATCCAAACAACTATGTACAAAGAAGATACAGACAGGATAAATTTTAGATAATTACAAAGGAAAAAAACACTTAAGATTAAGGAGAACTGGGAAAGGCTTCTTGCAAAAGGTGAGATTTTAGATGATACCTAAAGGAAGCCAGGAAAATCAGGAGATGGAGTTGAATGAAAGAATTCTAAGTATGGAGGACCACTGATGAAAATGTCTGGATTTAAGAGATGGAATATCTGGTTCAAAAAACAGTATGGAGGCCAGAGTTGATGGCTTGTAGAGTATGTAGATAGGACTAAGTTGTAAGAAGATTGAAAGATCAGAGGAGACCAGGTTATAAAGGGCTTTAAAAGCCAAACGGGATTTTATATTTAATTCTGGAGGTGATGGGGGCTGGTGGAGTTTATTGAATGGGGAGGAGGTTGATATGGTCAGGAGTGATGAGATGGGAGGCAGGCAGATCCACCAGTAGCTATTGCAGTTGTCCAGCATGAGGTTATGAGGACCTGTACAGGGTGATGGCAGTGTCAGAATAGAGAAGGGGGTCTATTCGAGAGATATTAAGAAGGTGGTATTGATAGGACTTGTCAGCTGATTGGCGAGGAGTTGAGGACAACGTATATATTGGTAGCCTGGGTGACTGGATCCCTTTGTATCTAATTTTCTTCTGTTTCCTACTGATTCCATTCTGTTCTTGTTTGGTGGGATTTTAAACGACTTTTTGAAACATAAGTTCTTTTTTAGATGAGAAACATGTATCATTTAATTTTTAAGTGTGGTGCCTATAGCATGGAGCAGTACGGTAATTTTCTCATGGTCAGAAAATATGTTATAGGGTTAAAAATTAAGGTATTTAGTTACTTAATAAGTTACTCTCCTTTCTCGAATTTCCTTCTAAGAAGGAAATGAAGAGAAGTTGAGGAGAGAAAAGTTCTTCATCACTTTATATATATATTGAAT
>CM053585.1:400339488-400371879 GCA_028646515.1 Pseudochirops corinnae
AAGGAAATTGCAAACCATGTCAGTATCTTTGCCAAGAAAACCCTATATCGGGGGGCAGCTAGGTGGTGTGGTGAGTAGAGCGTTGGCCCTGGAATCAGGAGGACCTGAGTTCAAATCCGGCCTCAGACACTTAACACTTACTAGCTGTGTGACATTGGGCAAGTCACTTAACCCCAAATGCCCTGCTTTCCCCCCTCCAAAAGGCAAAAAAACCCAAAACGAACAGACAAAAAGAAAACCATATATTGGTGCATGAAGAGTTGGAGATGACTCAACAACAATAACTTAAAAATTGCCAAAAATAAAGTTTCCATTAGTTTTAAAATGAAAACAGAATTGGATCTGGTGCCCTGGAGAGAGTACTTTTGAGGAAAAAAACTTTTAAAAATCAAATGAGTTAGTACATGTAAAACAGTGGTGTCAGACTCAAATAAAAAGGATCCTTGCAAGCTACACATATTACTTCAAAAACCACAAATTAACATTATCTCTGTGGTATTATATTAGTACTTATTTTGCTAAATATTTTCCAGTTGCATTTTAATCAGGCTTAGGAGTTATACAGGTCAAATGTCCCTTGCTGAAGTAAGGGACATATCCTGCAAAGGTAGTTCTCCTTTAGTGCTGAGTCCCTTTGTATGGTTAATTCCCAAAAGTTATTTTATATCATTCTGATTGCAAGGGATTAAATAAATATTTATATTATGGTCCATTGATCTGAAGCATTTAACTTATTGAAATGGTTTGTGATAAGATGTTATTTTGCTTTACAGTAGTGAAGAATGGATCGTATTAGTGTCTGTCATTGTATTATTCCAAAAGTAACCTATGCTTGACGGTAGTCAGATAGGGATTTGAAGAATAAATTCTAAGTGGAAGATAATTGTTTCATTAGGTTTATGGTGCCAACACCACATTAATGATCATGTCCTCTGTACCTCAAAACAGAAAATTGGTGTTTTGTGGCAGAATTAGATTTGTTTGAAATCTAAGATTAGAAATGAAAGTTTTGGCATTCGTTCTATTCTATGCAGCTAGATGGCTAAGTGGATAGAGCCCTTGGCCTGGAGTTAGGAAGACCCGAGTTCAAATTTGGCCTCAGATACTTTTTAGTTGTGTGACCTGGGAAGGTTACTTAACTTACCTCAGTTTCCTCAACTTCAAGATGGGGGTAATAGTAGCATCTACCCCCCAGGATTGTTGTGAGGATCAAGTGAAATATTTGTAAAGTGCTGAGCACATGGAAGACGGTCTATAAAATGCTAGTTGTTGTCGCTGTTATTGGTCTGCCCACGATGATCTTTCTCTTTCCCTTTACCTCCTTGTCCTTCACTGAATGTGGCAGACTGATCTATTTGGATTATAGATTTAAGAGGTCCATATTTAATTCTGACTCATTCTTACATTGGTTAGCATCTTTTGATTAGGTGCTGTTAGGGAAGTTATTTAACACATATATTCACATGGGAATGTGGTATTCAGGATATAAAATGTGCAGTAGTTTCTGTGAAGGGATATTTAACCCTTAAAGAAAGATAGAAACATTTTTTCATAGAAAGGGAAAATGGGTAGTCCTTCACACTTTAGTGAAAGTGGATTTGGGAAGAGGAGATCAAATTTTTAAGATTAAAGCCAATTTTATGATTTTTTTTTAATGGGATAAGAAAAGCAGAGCTTGAATATGGGAGGCTGGGAGTTTCCCAATGCTCATGCGTTTTTGTTTGGCTTTTAGGCAGAGACTGGAGAAGTAAGTAGAAACACTGAATTGAAGAAACTTCAGATCTTTGGAGCTGGGCCTAAGATGATGGGCCTGGCGATAGGAGCAAAGGATAAAGAAGGTAAATTTTGTTTTTTTGAACAGGGAAGTGAAACAAAGTACCAGGAGAAGTATCAGCAATAAGGAAAAATAACATGGGTGTCAAGCAATATGAATTATCCTCATTGTTATAGTCAGGATTTGTTTGCTTTGAGGAACCTTATACGAATGTGTTTGTAATTTACCTAGAATTTCTCCGAGTTCTAGACTTCAAGTTTGACTTCTAGCTAAGTCATATAAGTCTATATTATGAAAAGCCATATTATATTTATTGAGTTTTTATGATGGTTAGGAAGAAGGATTTGCCTCTCAACTGTGGCATATAAAACTTAGTACTGTTTTCAAAGTTATGTTTGTAAGAAAAGGTAAAATTAGTTTTTTGTCATATAGGTTGCCAAAGCTTTTAACTCTGATTTTAAAGGAGGATTGATTCAAAGTACTCTTAACTTAACAGAATTTCAGAATTGCTTTAGGAGAAGTGGAAAGATCTCATGGTTAGAAAGTGTTAAATTTTAAAAAAGTCTGTGGTTTTATTGATCTGGGTAGGATAAATAATAAACCTTCCACAATAGTATCATAAATAGGGGTGGCTAAGTGGCGCAATGAATGGAGCACGAGCCCTGGAGTCAGGAAGACCTGAGTTCAAATCCAGCTTCAGATACAACACAAAAACCTAGCCGTGTGACCGTGGGCAAGTCACTTAACCCCAACTGCCCTACCTTCCCCCCCGCAAAAAAAAAAAAACTCAAAAAGACTGTCATAAATAAACAATACCCTGAGTTGTTATGGAAAGCCATTTAATGGTGAGCCATTCCAAAGTTAAGCTGCTTTATCATTAGGTCTATATTTGCAGCTTTTTCAGCTTAGTAGGAGTTGACAGAAAGAGTACTCCATTAGTATAGCTTTCAGGAGCTGGGGGTCAGTCACCTCCGTGCCCAATTATGGTTTTAAAGCAGGAGCTGAGTAGTCGAAAGTCTTACAATTTAAGAGTTACTCTTGACATGTGTTGTAGTCCTCACTTACTTTGGGAAGAGCAGTATTTATCACCAGATACTTACCTTTGAGACTTGCTTTATATTTATAATTAGTGGTAAAAGATTTGTGAGACTTTTATATAAATTTACATAAGTTTTTGTTTTATCTGTGTAACAATTCAGACAGTCTTGAATTCAGTTTTACCAAAGGCTGGATGAAATGTGTTGTGACTACATTTACAGAAACCTAAGACAATCTTAAGAACATGTAATAATTGCTTCTTTGTGGATTGAAAGATAGGCACTATAGTTTCATAATTCAGGATATGGGTAAATGAACTGTAGTGGATCAAATAAGAATGACACTTGATCTCTTACATACTTAACATGGTTTGGTTGACTTATGCTATTTATTTTCACCCACTAAATTAAACACTTTTGGTTAGAAATTCTCTTCTTTTCCCTACAGCCTTGCTTGTGTTTCTCCTGTTCTCCTACACTTAAAGTCCAATGGTCTTGAAATGTTAATCTTACATTACTCCTTGTGCAAGTACCACATAACAGCTTATTTGTATTTTTACTTTCAAGATGAGATCTCTCGAAGACGCAAAGGTACGAGGTCAGAAGCATTTAGTATGCAAATGAGACAACGAAAAGGGACTCTTTCTGTTAACTTTGTAAGTGTTCTGGGACATTTCAGGATGAAAAGTATTTGTTAGCTATGTATATATCTCATACGTAAAAGATAACGTTAAAGATGAATTTGCAGTCATAGACTTTGAGAGTTGAAAGGGTACTCGAGTTTTTCTGGACCAGTTTGAACCATGTCATGCATCTGTGTTATCCTATAAATCCTATCATCTAGCCTTTCCTTGAAAACCTCCAGTGACTGGGAGTTTATTACTTGTTAAGCAGTCCATTCCATTATGAGATAGTTCTTACCTTTAGGAAGTTTTTTATTTATGTTGAGCTAAAGTCTGCTTTCTTTTGACTTCTATCCATTGGTCTAAGGTTTACCTTCCAAACCTAGGCAGAAACAAGTCTAATACTGTATACACAGGGTAACCTTTCACTATTTTAAGTTTTTTCTAGATTAAATGAGTTTATTTCTTGTCATTGGTTTTTGTACCAGCATGGTTTTGAATCAATTCACAATTCTGTTGCCTTCCTCTGAGTGCTCCCTTGTCTTCTCAGTGTCCCCTATAATGTGATATCCAGAACTGAGCACAGTTCTAGTTTGGTTCTAATCAGGTCAGGGTACAGCAAAATTACCACCTCCTTCACTTCAACAGTATACTAAAAAAAAAAAAAGTTGGTTTATCTTGTCTGTAATTGGGTTACAGACAAACTGTAGTTCAGGTAGATTGTAAATTCAAGAATAAAACTATAATATCACAAAAGGAAACAGTTCTGATTAACAAGAAAAGAGTTTTCTGAAGACACGGAAGAACAGAAGCTAACTTAGATTTTAAAAAGATCTGTATAGAACATAGATGTAAAGGAAGGGAAACTTAGGAACACCAAAAAAGAGCTTTTAAAATAGCTGTGTCAGGGAAGAGGAGCATTGAAGAAGGGATAGTACAGCTGTTCAAGACAGGTGGGACTGTAATAACCAACAGCAGACAGGAGGCAGAGCTGCTCAGTTCTTTTCTTTTTTTGGCTCCCATTTTCCTTGCCAACGAGTCACTTTTGCATTGAAAAGAATAGAACAAAAATGACTAATATAGAATTGGTACTCAAGGAGATTAATGAAAAAAAAGCACCTAGATACTGTTGATGTGCCTTGGCCCAAATGAATTGAATTCTTGGGTATGGGGGAAAAAGGCACACACAGTTGCTGAGTAGTAGCCCTGCCAGTGATTTCTGAAAACTCAGAGAGTAATAAAAATACTTTCAAATGAAAAAGGGCAAATGTTCAGATTTTCAAGCAGAGGAAGAGACAAAATAACTAATTCTAGTCCTTGGTGGAAAGATGTGTGTTAAACAGTGGCACAGATGGGTGAATCTAAAACTAGTTGAACAACTGGACCCAGATCATTAACAGCTTTGTATCATACTGGGTCACATTGGAAGTTTGTAGTGGCATGCCCTAAAGATACACACTTGGCCCTGTCCATTTTAACATTTTTTAAGTGAAGCCAATAAAGGTAACTAAAGATAACTGACACATTGAATGAGAGTCAGCATCCAAAAAGATCTGGACAGGCTAGAGCATCGAGTTCAGTTTAATAAGATGAAATTTAGTGGGAATAAAATAAGGTATTAGACTTGGTTTCAAGAAATTAGCTTGAAAAGTTTGAAGATGGTGAAATTGTGGTTAGATACTAGTTTATCTGAAAAAGAACTTAGAATCTTAATTGACTTTGAACTCGATAGTAGGGAACAGTTGGTCTTGCAACCAGAAAAGCTGATAGGATCTTGGGCTGCATTGAGAGAGACATAATCCCTCCCTACTCTGGCCTGGTCAGATCACATCTGGAGTATTGAATTCCGCTTTGTACACCATGGTTAGTAAGTCTGTTGGTAAGCTAGAACGGATTCAGAGGAGGGCAGCCAGAATAATGAAGGGCCTCTAGTCCAGGGCTTCTTAAACTTTGTCCACTTGAAAACCCCCTCTTGAGCTTTGACAATGTTCGTTGCCGTCGTGTGGCTTGACAGCATACTCGGTGCAAAGTGCGTGTGCCGTGTATTCAGGACTGAGGCTGCAGCGAAGTTGCCTGATACAACATGGGCAAGGGCTGTCAGAAACATTTCAGATCCATTACGCTTGATTTTGAGTTAATTTTTGGTTGTTGCGTGTTCAGAAACCTTTTACTTCTGCCAAATTCTTCACTGCCCCACATAATGTTGAGTCCCACGGTTTAAGAAGTGCTGCTCTAGTCTGTGTCGTATGAGGATCAGTTGAAGAAATTAGGGGTATTTAGCCTGGAGAAGAGATAACTGATGAGGACATGATACTTATCTTAAGATATTTGAAAGGCTGTTATTTTGAAGCAGAATTAATCTTGTTCTGTTTGGCTTCAGGAAGGCAGAGCCAGGAGTCAGTAGTTGAAGTTGCAAAGGGACAAATTTAGTTTGTCAAAAAAAATGCCCTGCCATCCTGAGCTGTCCAAAAGAAGCGCAGGTTGTCAAAAGATGCAACAGGTTCCCCCTCTCTGGGGGTCTTTGAGTAGAAGCTGGATGACTATTTGTTGGGTGTGTTGTAGCTGGGATTCTTTTGTCCAGGTATAGATTGTATTGTCAAGGGCCCTAGGAGCATGTGACCTCTGAATGAGGCTAAGTTTCATGTCTGATCATAGAATGAGCCAGTTAGTTTGCTTTTGGCAAACAGACTGCACTCTTAAACTATTGGGTTCTAGGTTCAAAGATGGACACAGATAAGTATTACCATGTTGGAGAAATAACTTACTCTTTGTATATATGGACAATATATTGTTTACATGGAAGTTACTATATAAAGTACCTAATAAATGCATTGTTTTGCTGCTTTGCAATAAGATGATTACCTTAGTTTGAACAGTTATTTAGAAATTTGAATAGAAGTAAATTGCAAGTTGTGTTTCTTTTCATTATTGTTATGAAATGTGACTTTTGACCAGTGTTTTGGTCATCAAGATTCTCTTTATGTAATAGGACAAAGATCCTTTTGACTTGATAAGCACCAGAAACACTTTTTTAGGCAGTTTGTGCAGCGTATGGTTATGTTTGTTTTTCAGTAATGAACGTTTTTCTGTTCTAACTAGTGGGCTCCTAATTTGGGATTGGGTGTCATTTGTTACTTTTTTACAGTGACTAATAGATGACTTTCTTCCTCCTTCCTCCCTCTCCCCCACCCCCATAGGTGGATCTCTATGTTTGTATGTTTTGTGGTCGAGGAAACAATGAAGACAAGCTGCTTCTGTGTGATGGATGTGATGACAGTTACCATACATTTTGCTTGATTCCCCCTCTACCTGATGTGCCCAAAGGAGACTGGAGGTGTCCTAAATGTGTTGCTGAGGTACAACTCTAGTTTTGAGCACTTTTTTTTTCTTTTTTTAAAAAAATACTTAATTTGTTGATTTTTAGTTTTCATCATTCACTTGCATAAGATTTTGAATTTTAAATTTTCTCCTTCTCCCTCTCCTCCCTCTCCCCAAGACAGTGTACAATCTGATATTGGCTCTACTTATGCATTCATATTAAACATGTTTTCCCATTAGTCACGATGTAAAGAAGAGTTAGAAGTAATGGGAGGAACCACGAGAAAGAAGAAGCTAAACAAAACAACAAAAGAAGAGCACATAATTTGCTTCTGTCTGCATTCAGACTCTGAAATTCTTTATCTGGATGTTGATAGCATTTTCCATCATGAATCTTTTGGAGTTTTCTTAGATCCTTGCATTGCTGAGGAGCCGAGTCTGTCAATGTCAGTCATTGTACAGTGTGGCTATTGCTGTGTACATTGTTCTCCTGATTCTGCTTATTTCACTCAGCATCAGTTCATATAAGTCTTTCCAGGTTTTTCTGAAGTCTGCCGGCTCATCATTTCTTATGTGAGCACTTTTTAAAAATGCACATCAACCAGAAAATCACACAAAACTCTTAACATCAGCTCGTGAAGTCCTTTTGACTTTTGAAGAACTATATTAGAGGGAATCAGAATTTATATTTTGGTAGATTGTATTTGCTTTGCAAAAGATCTTTCTGTGACTTTGAGTGGTGGATAAATGAAACCGTAGACTGCTGTAGATGACTGAGTTTTTTTGAATACCTGAAGGCTTTCTTTTGCTTTTTAAATTAAAAATTTTAGTAATTTAATAAAACAAATAGGGTGGGACAAAGGCATGCAAAGCATAGGTTCTGGGCACTCATCACATATACTTCTACCCAAAGCATCACTGGGCAATAAGTCTTATTTTCACTGTATCTTACTTTGAATTCGGTGAGCTATTTTAATTAGATCAATTAGGAAGAAGTAATTAACTGGATTTCTTGGTAAGCGTGGACATAGGGATATTCTTCTGCAGAAAAGGGAACAATAAACCCTTTCAAGATCTGGATATAGTACCTAGGAGTATTTAGAGATGCATATCTAGCTACTGTAGTTTATATTTCCTGGATTAGATAATTAAAAGTGTATTCTTTTCTGGAGCAGCAAGGTGGTACAGTAGATAGAACACCTGCCCCAGAGTCAGGAAGACCTGAGTTCAGATCCAGCTTCACATTTGACATGTACTAGCTCTATGACCCTGGGCAAGTCACTTAACCCTGATTGCCTTGTCTCTCTCCCTCCTCCCCCCCCCAAAAAAAGAAAATGTATTGTTATAAATCTATATATGTGCTTATATGATGGTTGAGATAATGGATAAGTAATATGAAGAAATTGTTTTTCCTGGCTGGATAACTTAATCCCTTTTATCTTCTTTTTATGTACATCCTTCTATCATGGTGAAATCCAGTGACTTGAGAGGCTGCTGTGGGCTTGGTTCCATTGCATTAGTACTGCATTGTTTGTTCTGGTATCAGAAGTTATTGCCAGCCCTGAGACTTAAAAACTGTTTTATTGCCTCTTTCCTCCTTTACCAGGTAGAGTGTATAAGCCCATAACATTGTAGCTGAGGTTCTTTGATCATTTTTCCTGATGCCAAATTGGACAGCAAATGTATTTCTCAAATAAGCAAATGTTCAGGACTGTTTCACTCTCAGAAACTGGAAGTATCTGTCACAGTTGTGTCAAGCACATCTCTGAGAAACGTGACATTTAGTTTGTAATTTTTCTTTCTTACTCCAGGAATGTAACAAACCTCGAGAGGCCTTTGGGTTTGAGCAAGCAGTTCGAGAGTACACCCTCCAGAGCTTTGGAGAGATGGCAGATAACTTTAAATCAGATTACTTCAACATGCCAGTCCATGTGAGTCTGTGTCTAAGGGCTGGTTTAGGGGAGGTGGAAGGATTTACAAGTTTCAAACCTTTTGGTTTCTTTTTTTTATTTCTTGCCCCTGCCTTCCTTCTTGCTCCTCCTTTTTTTCTTTAAAAAATAAAGGGAGGCAGGGCACACAGTATGAAAGATGTAATAGAATATGGGACTTGAAATCAGCCTGGATTCTAATTCTTTCAGTGACTCTCTGATTTGAGAGTTCCTAGTACGGTGAATTGGAAAGAAAGCACTAGATTTGGAGTTGGGAGACCAAGTTTAAGGCCTAGTTCTAACACTTAATCTGCTGTGTGATTATGGGTAAGTAATTTATCCTTTGAGCCTTTAACTTCCTCATCTGTAAAATCGGGTTAATAATACATGTACTATCTGTAGCACAGAGTTGTTGTGAGGAAAGTACTTTGTAAATATTAAAATTATGTTTATTAAAATGTGAGTTATTTCTCCGTTAAGAAGTAAATGTTGATGACTTAATTTCCTTATAGCTCTTTGGGAATAATTAACAACAGAGAAGCATGAAATACATAGCAGTTGCTTCTTTTGTTTACCTGTTTCTGATATAGGGTTTGCTTTCAAAGAATATTTTCATTGGCTTTCATGGTGTTCTATGAGGACATTTTGCTAATTCTATTGAAATTCTACTCTGATTTTTATCTCTTCCCTTTTCCCTTTGATGTTCTGTTTCATCTTCTTCCTTTTCAGTTTTGAAACAGCTTTCTATAGAAAAAGGTTAATTACACTTACAGATGGTTTTCTGAGGACCCCAGCTTGTCTATTTTAAATCCCTGTTACCTAGTGAAAAAATCTGGGATCTAGTCTGCCTGGACCTGGGAGCTTTAGAGGTTTGTCATCTTATAACAGTTGCCCTGCATATCATGTCATGGTCATTTTTACTCATTAGCCATTCTGTTTTTCTTTAGATGGTGCCCACAGAACTGGTAGAGAAGGAATTCTGGAGACTGGTGAGCACCATTGAAGAAGATGTCATTGTGGAGTATGGAGCTGATATCTCTTCAAAGGATTTTGGAAGTGGGTTTCCTGTAAAGGATGGTCGGAGAAAGATGATGCCAGAAGAGGAGGTGCAAACTTCTGTGTATCTACAGCTAGACTGAGCTTTGTAGAGCAGCTTTCTGCTCTATAAAGCCTTCCCTTATTATTTTGGACCAGAGTAATTTTGACTTACTAAATATATGTTAGGGCCAACATGAAAAACAAAAAGCACATTTTCACCTTGGCGCCTACGCTTGACTAAGTGCAAAGAACACTTTGACTTGAGGCTAATATGATGATAAAAACCACTTTAACTGATTTGAAATGCAGTGAATTCAATAACAAGTGAATAAGATATTTGATTCAGTTAAATTTTTTTGAGTAACCTAATTTTTAATTTTAAGTGGTTTTTAAAATAAAATTCATTGTTTTTGAACTTTATTCTTGGTAAACCTCGGAGTTGAGTTTCAACCCACCCTTCTTTAACACTTATAATAGAGACCATCATATACTCACACACACTTGAGATTCCACAAGATCATTCCAGGCTCCCAGGGGAAAATGTTCTGTGGTTCTGTTGGGGGAAAAAGGAAATCGCTTATTTCTCTACCCTTTATTTTAGTCTCTCTCTTTTCCTTTACCTCTGTAATTATCTAGTAAACCTAAGTCCTAACTACATCTAGTAGAGCTGCATTTTAGAAAGAACGAGGTGTCTTAAAAATCGATAACTTTTGTTTTGACATCACTTTTCCCAACCTATTGCATCATCCCTTGTAACAAAGGCCAAAAAGAAAAGAGAAAAAAGGAGTTCAGCAAATCTGACAACAACTGAGATATATAGTATATGCAGTGTTCTGTAATTCCACCTGTGCAAAGAAGGCAGGAAAGTGCATTTTCTTATCTCTTCTCTCAGGCCAAGCTTGATCATTATAATTACATAGTATTCAGTTTAATTTTGTTAGTGTTCTTTCCACTTATATTGTATGCATTGTTTCCTTGGACCTCCTTTTGTAATGTGCATCAGTTCAAATGTCTTCCCATACTTCTCTAACTTCCTCATATTTATTGTTTTTATAGCATAGTAATGTTCTATTATATTTGTGTACCAGTTTGTTTAGTCATTCCAATCTCATTATTTGTAGTTCTTTGCTACCATAAAAAGTACCGTTATGAATGTTTTGTTAAATACGGGATATTTCTGTCTGTAGGATCTCTAGGTCAAAGAGTATGGACATTTTATTAGCTTTTTTTTTTAAAGTTTGATTCCAAATTGCCTTCCTGAATGATTAGACCACTTTTCCTTACTCTTTTCAGACCTGTCTGATTCCATTCATTTTCTTTATAGTTCTATCCAGTTCTCCCTGATTCCTTTTTAGCACTACCCAACTCTTTGTTATTCTAGCTAGTTATTTTTTTTTGTTTTTTATTTTTATATTCTCTTAAACTTTCACTGGTTCTGGGTTTCATTTGTTTTAGTCTAACTCTGTAATGGAGGTCTGGAGAAAGCCATGATGTTTTTTTGTTTTGTATTATTTTAAATTTTTTTGTTTTGCTTTTTTGAGGGGGGGGAAGGTAGGGCAGTTGGAGTTAAGTGACTTGCCCAAGGTCACACGGCTAGTTTTGTGTTAAGTGTCTGAGTCTGGATTTGAACTCAGGTCCTCCTGACTTCAGGGCGGGTGCTCAATTCATTGCGTCACCTAGCCACCCCAAGCCATGATGTTTTTGTAAATGGAAGGTCTCAAATCAAGAGAAACAGGTTGCTTTTTAGATATATTAAGGACATTTGGACTTTCACCAAATGAGGAAGAGGCTGATAATAAAAACAAGGAGAAAGCATCCGATTTCTAATAATTGATTTTCAGGCAGAGAGAGGGAGCGAGACTCTGTGTGTGTGTGTGTGTGTGTGTGTGTGTGTGTGTGTGTGTGTGTGTATTACCACTGACTCGTGGGCCTTTTAAAAGAATTATATTTTATTATTTCAATTAACAAAAATTGATTTTTCTTTCCCTCTAGCCTTTCCCCCACCATTTAAAAAAAGAAAAAGAAAACCCTTGTAACAAACATGCATAGTCAAGCAAAGCAAATTCCCACATTGGCCATGTCCAAAAAAAAAAAGTCTCCTTCTGCACCATGAGTCCATCACATCTCTGTCAGGAGGTGGGTAGTACGCTTTATCATCAGTTCTCTGGAATCATGGTTGGTCATTTCATTGATCAGAGTTCTTAAGTCCTTCAAAGTTATTTGTTTTCACAGTGTTGTTATTGTATAAATTGTTCTCCTGATTCTGCTTGGTTCCCCTTGCATCAGTTCATACAAGTCTTCCTAGGTTTCACTGAAGCCATCTTCTTCATCATTTCTTATGGCACAATAGTATTCCATTACATTCATATACCATAATTTGTTCAGCCATTCCCCAATTGATGGGCACTCTATTGTTAGTTTCCAGATCTTTGCTACCACAAAAAGAGCGACTAAATGCTTTTGTACATATGGGTCCTTTTTCTCTTCCTTTGATTTCTTTTGGGGTATAGACCTGGTAGTGATATTGCTGGGTCAGAGGGTGTGTACTGTTTAGAAACTTTGGGCAGACTGTTTCGTATCTCTACTAGTAGTGCATTAATGTGCCTGTCTTCCATCAGCCTCTTGAACATTGTCATTTTCCATTTTTGGTTAACTCTCAAACCTCAGAGTTTGCTTTAATTTGTATTTCTCTAATTATTAATGATTTGGAGTATTTTTTAATATGGCTACTTATAACTTGGATTTCTTCCTTTGAAAACTGCTTGTTCATGTCCTTTGACCATTTATCAATTGGGGAATGGCTTTTATTCTTATACATTTGAATCAATTTAAGGAATGGTTTTAACAGGATAATTAGAAAGTTGGAAAGCACATGTTGTGCTTTTTAAGGTTTTAAAAAGAGGACATTGTTTAATCTTATATATGTGACTATTTATGAAGAAATTTTAGATTATTAATGCTCTGATTTGCTTAAGGAAAGGAGACATCAGTTGACTACAGTTCTTTCTTTCCTCTGAGTTTTTTCTCTGCTATTAATTTTTTTGTTCCTGGGCATATATCATTTACATTTTTCCTTTTAGTTTTATGTATGGAGAAGAACAAATCAAAGTAGTTTGAATTCTGGTTTTGGAGTCAGATTCCAAGTATCAAGTCCTACTTCAAATGCATACTTACTTGTGTGGTCTTGGAGAAGTTGTTTAACTTTTAAGTGTGCCAGACAACACTCTAAGATCATAAATTACAGAACTGCTACTATGCACAGAGGGAGGAAGTTACCACCACAGACATTCCCTGTACCAATAAAATTATATGTCCAAACCTCCTTCCTCCACTCCCCATATGTGATAGGAAGAAACAGTATATAAATGTTCTTTAGTTCTGAAGAAGTGGGAAATAGAAGATGAATTGTACCAATATTGGAAACCCCTGACTTTGAACCCTACTGTGTATTTAATTTTTCCAAGAAATAGTTTCAGGTTTCTTTGCAACTGTAGTCTCTTTTTACTTTTTAATCACCTTTCTTCCCAAGGTGAGGAAATTCAGTGGTACTGTGGCCATGTTTTCTGTTAGATGTCTATATGGGGATGATCATTTACCAAAAGCCAAATACTAGGCACATGAGTTCTTCTGTCTGTCTTGTCATGGCCCTCCATAATCCCTTTCCAAGCATCAGAGGAGGCACAAAGCTCCTAGGGCCTGACTGCAATTCTTTATAGTTATTATCTAGTATGGACTACAGAGTAATTGATCTTGGAGTTAGAAGGGACTTCAGAAGCTATCTTGTATGACTCATACCTGAAAAAGGATTTCTTCTACAACATACCCAATAAGTATCCATTCAGCCTTTTTGTGAAAGCCTCTAGTTGTTGTGGGGAGTATGGGTAGGACCCAGTACATTCCAAAGCAACCAATTTTGTCTTTCGCTAGCTCTAATTATAGGAAGTTTTTTCTTACATCGACCCTAAATTTGCTGCCTTTACCTTTTTTACCCATTGTTCCTGGTTTTTTTCCTCAGTGGCCAGGCATTGACTCAGAAAAGGAAGTAAAGTTAGTCTGGCATAACCTTTTCTTTATGAAGCCATGCTAGCTTTTTGTGTTGACCATTTATTTTTCTAGATGGTCACTAAGTATCTCTTTAGTGAGCTTTTCTAGAATTTTATCAGTAATTGAAGTCAAGATCATTGGCCTGTAGTTTGCAGACTATTGTCTTTCCTTTATGAAAACATCAGGACAATATTTGTCTTTTTCCAGTCCTGTGGTATATCTTTTATTCTCTGTCATCTTTTGCATATTACTGATGGTTGTTCAGGGGTTGGATCTGCCAGAATCTTTCTCTGAGGGTGTATGTCACCTGAGGTTGAGGACTGTAATCCATCAAAAATGTATTCTCCCTGGGATATCAGTATCCCTTGTAGCCCTTTAAATCTTCTGTTCCTCATGCAAAGACTAGTTTTCTTTGTAAAGAAAAAGCAAGCAAAATAAAAGACAGCTCAGACCTCTATTTTTGGTCACTGTGGCTCCACCCACCTGGACAACAAGTATCCTCTTATCCTTCCACTGTATCAGTGTGGCTAAAACTCTTCTGTTGTCCTGACTGTTTCTTTCTTGCTTCAGCTTACTCTAAGTGACACTCCTGAGACCATGAGAGAAACTGGCCATGCTATTGTATTTACCCTGTTACCTTTCCTGGCATCTGTCTTCCATATTTACTTTTGAAAAATCTAAAAAGCTGGTTTGAATGTTCTCTATGTAGTCACATTGATCTCTTCAAGCAGCTCCTCCTTTTTCACCCAGCTGAAAATTTCCTTTTGTGTATTTAGAATTTTGTTTTTGAGAGTTTTCCATTCCTCCTGAACTTACTTCTGTAGAATTTTAGTCTGTGGGATCTTGCCCGGCTTTTTCCTGAGCCTGTTGAAATCTGCTTCCTCAAAGTAAAGAGTATATGCTATTCTCAGTTTTCCCCTCTTTTTTTAATGCCCACAAACTCTAGGAGTCTTGGGCCACTTTTCTCCATGTTTGCATCATTTTCACTGCAACAAATGAGAATCGGATCCAGTATAGAATTTCTCCTTTTTGGTTCTTTTACCTTGCATTAAGGCAATGTAAGACATTATTAGCTTACTCTGATTTGGTGGGGGGGAGGACTGGAGAGGGAGGAACAAAAGGGGAGAAGGAAAGTGGGGATGGAGTGAGAGAAAGAGGAGAGAGTGCATGAGCGTGAGTTCATGCCCCAGCAGGTGTCAGATGACCGAAGTCTTCCATCAATCAGCTAGTTGATAAACATTAAGTATCTGCTGTGTGCCAGGCAATGTGCCAAATGCTGGGAATACAGAAAGCGGCAAAAGACCGCTCTATCTCAGATAGCTTACAGTCTAATGGAGAGACACCATTCAAACCATGGATGCAGAGGATCTGCTAGGTTTGGCCTAAGTCAGACTAAATCTATTTTCCAGTGTATAATTGATTGGTCATTTCCCTCCTGTTTCTTTAATTTCCTCACATGAATATGCCTTCTTGATGTATACCACTATCTCATTCCCCATTTTTCTGTATTGTTTCTCTTGAATAAGATATATCCACCCAGGGCCATAATTTATATAGTAGTAAATTTAGTTTTGCCAAACTCAGTAATCTCTATGAGGTCATCAGGTCAGATATTCCTTGTTAATGCAGCATCTAGTTCTTCTTGCTTGTGGCTTAAGTATTGGACATCTCAGTATAGACATTTGAGACCATGGGCCTCAATAGTTACTTTCTTGGATTTTGTTTCCTAGTAACTTATGGGTGTCTCAACTGCTGTTCTTCATTAATTGTATTACTCTGTGTGGTATTTAGGCTGGTGGATATGCATAGGTGATTTTTCTCCTTTCTCAGTTCTTTTTAGATTAAAGCCTTTTAAATTAGATTTGTAGGATATCCAGTAGAGCTCTTCTTTCCAGCCTTTTTTAGGGACACTCTATCCCTGGCCAATAGTCTCTATATTTTAAGCTTTTTCAAGAAATTTGAATCTCATTGTCAGACACTATCTTTTTAGCTAAAGGTTCACTTCCCAAATAAAATTTCTCTTCATTCCTTACTTCCAGTGGCTAGACAGTGAGGAAAAAACCACAGCCTGAACCTAAGACTTAATAATCTTTGGCAGTATTTTTTAGCCTAGTGCAGTGCTTGGTACATAGTAGGTACTTAGTAAGTACTGCTTGTTTGATTTAGTTTCCTTATGACTGAATAGTTTGTGTCCATATGAGTTAATAGATACAGATTGTTGTCTCCCATTTTGCTAAGTCTTGTGAGGTTCTCTGTTGTGTCTTGATTACGTGCCTTGGGAAGAACAAAGAGCTATCCTCAGGAACTGTTCCCAGCTCTTGCTTATTTTTCCTCTGACCCTGTCTGATAGCTTCATTCCCTCTTTCTTATTACTTCCGCAGGACAAGCACTCTCACCACGTTCAGCTCCCTCAGCTTCTTCAGGAAGCTCCTTTGATCCATCATGGAGCTTCAGGAGCATACTCACTCTTTTCCTTCTCTTCCTCTTGTGTGAGATAGTCTTGCATTCTGCAGACTGATAGTTCCCTTCTTCCCCAAGGACACTTTTTTTTAGGATCCTTGCTAAGGCCCTTCTTCCATTTTCGTTAGAGTTGTTCTAATAATCTGAATGGAAGAAAGGCTTTCATTGAATACCTCTGCATTTTCCTCCTGGAGGAAGACTAGCTGCTTTTGGGATAGTCAGTCATTTGGCCATGGCAGAAATATAAACATCTCTCACTCTGTAAGTCACTGCACACTTTTTCTTGTTCTTGGTACTGATTGAGATTTTTAAAAAAGCTATTTGTAAGTGTTTACACCTTGTTAAGATCTTGCAAATTAGTTGTGACCTCTCTGGCTTTCTTAGGTTAATTTCAACAGTTCCATTGCCACACCATAGGCACTCCCCTATCTGTCTCACCAGCTCACTCTCTGTAACTAATCCAGTCTACTGATTTGCTTTGCCTACCACTTTGTTCCGCTGCCTTTTTCTTACTTCTTGTCCCAGGTACCTTTTTCTTTTCCTTGAAAAAGGAAATCCATTTGGAGAACTGGCACTGTGCAAATATAAAATAAGAGGGGAATCCTTCTTGAATCTTTCCTTTCAGGTCCTCACATCTCAGTCTTCCTTGATATTATTCTTTCTCCATTAACTTTCTCTCACTGAAGTAGAAAGTATATTCTGGTCTTGGAAATCATCCTCCCTTAAATTTTCTTGAGTTTCTCCTACCTAAATTTAATTTCTGCCTTTATGAGACCATTCCCCTTCAAATTACCTACACAATTCCTTTTCTGTCTTTCGTACAAGTCCCCTTCTCTTCTGTTCTACTCCTTCTCCCACAGAAGCTGGAATGTTCTTTGGTAGTGTGTACTCTGTCATCCCTTTTTTGTATAGCATTATTCCATAAAGGTTTTTACATTTTCTTCATATTCCTCATAATTGTTGAATTCAATTGCATTGTAGTAGTATATCACATTAACTTACAGTGATTTATTTTACTCTGATTTTGGGATATTTTATTTACTTTCAATTTTTTTTCAGTTAAATTATTGTTGAAGTTCAAGACTTGTGCTAGATTTTTTTTTTTTTTTTGGTGTTTTCAGCAGCACTTTAAGGATAAAATCCCAACATTGAAATTATTGGTTCATATAGTATGGTTATTTTCTTACTTTATACTTACATACTGCCAGTTCTCCAAAAGGATTCCTTAAATTTTCAATTCCACCATCAATGAATGAGTTTTTGTTTCTTTTTAAATGTAAATGTCTTTTTGAAACTTTTTTTAAACATTGCCATGTGACATCCTGATGACCCATTGGTTTTTGTGATCACTACTCCTTTTCTTGGATGTTCATCAGTGAGCCATTTAGTAACCTCTTTTACGTTTTGCTAGGATTTGAAATCAAGTTCACTGGCCTATAGTTTGTAGATTCCATTTTCTTTCCTGTTTAGAAATTTGGAACCAGATTTTCCCTTTTCCCAGTGGTATGTTTGCCCTTCTCCATGATATTTCAGAGATTATTGCCATGTCTGCAGATTCTCGGAACTCTTAGATGTGGTTCTTCTGGCCCAGGTGATTAGAACTTTTCTAAGAATGCAGTAATCATAATACTATTGAGCAGCAAAGTGGTGTGCAGTGGTTAGTTTGCCAGACCTGGAGTAAAATCTAGCCTCAGACAGTTACTGGCTGTGTGACCCTGGGCAAGTCACTTAACCCTGTTTGCCTCAGTTCCTCATCTGTAAAAAAAACTGGAGAAGGAAATGGCAAACCATTCTAGTACCTTGGGCAAGAAAACCCCAAATGGGGTCATGACGAGTTGGAGATGACTAAAACGGAAGAACAGCAACAAAAATCATCATCCTACTTAATCTTGTGTTTAAGTTACCTACTAGCCATATTTTTTGTCTGTCATTTTTAGTCTACAGAGCATTCTCCTTGACTGAGAAAACAGAAGGAAAAGATGAATGGGAGCACACTTGCTTTGTGTCTTCTGTGATTCAGAATCATTGTTCTGCCTGTAATGAGCATCATGCCTTTTCCCTACCATATAGCTAAAATTATTTTAGATTAATTTCCTACCCAGACATTATGGTAGAGCCATTGAAACTGAAGATCTGTTTTTAGTATAGATTGTCTGGTACTAGAGTCAAACGTGAATTTCTAACTCTTAACCCACTGTCATTTTGAAAGTGCAGAAACCAGAGCAATTCTTGACCTAGCTACTTATTGGCTGGATATTTCATAATCTGTCACATAATTCATCTCTGATTTTTTAAAAATTGGATGTAAGAACATGTCTACTTGATGGGTTTTGGGACCAATTAGTTTTTCAAGCCTTTGGATATTACCGTGGTCTCCTTGCTTTTATTCTAGTCTTTGCTTTCTCTGATCTGTGCTGCATACTGCTTGTAGACATACTGCTTGTAGACTAATCTTAAAACACTGCTTTCAGATTGTCCCTCTCCTCACAAATCCTCAGTAGTTTCCCATTGAATTACCTGAAGTGGTATAAACTTATATTGATCAATTAAATCTAAACTAATTTTAATATTCAAAATCTGCCACAGGCCAGAAGCCTGTTTTTCCAGCCTAATTATTCGTGGTTCCTACAAATCAATTCATCATTCCAGCCTAGCTTCTCTGCTCAGTGTCATTGGAACTCATCTTACTATATGTCTCCCTCAGTGATTTTGCTTGTGCTGTTCATCTTCCCTGAAATGCCTTTAGTCTTCCCTGTCCCTCAAACTTCAGTCCCAACTTAGTGTCTTAGAAACCTTCTGTGATCACCACAGACCACAGTGATGACTCCCTGCCACGAACAGTACCAGTGTCACTTATTTAGCACAAAACTCTTCTTGTTTGATTATTTTCACATGTGTGGGTCTTGTCTCCAACTAGATTATAAGCTTCTTGAGAGGAGAGACTTGTGTTTTGTAATTCATCAGATTCCCTAAAATATCTATCAGAGTGTTATTTATACACATAACATTGGATCTCCAAAAAATATTAACTGCTAAGTTGATTTAAGGGAGGCAAAGAATTTAAAAGCCTTGCATGTGTGCTTCAAGTTTAATCAAAGATGATTGGGAGAATTGAGATGAGCCTCAGATAGAGAATGGTTTGGAGAATTGGTGAGTTGATGGTAGTGAAATTCAAATGTCAAAGATTCCATATAATGGAATATAGTTGTAGGAAAAGACCCAAAGAGCCTCATAATACAGTCTCACCAATTCTAGTCATCTCTAACCTCTCTCTCACACTTTTTATTCTTTGGCAGGAGTATGCCCTTTCTGGCTGGAACCTGAATAACATGCCTGTGCTGGAACAGTCTGTCCTTGCACATATCAACGTGGATATCTCTGGTATGAAGGTGCCTTGGCTCTATGTGGGCATGTGCTTCTCTTCATTTTGCTGGCATATTGAGGATCACTGGAGCTATTCTATCAACTATCTGCATTGGTACGAGTATCCTTTAATGACCCTCCTTATTCTTGTACTTCACAGTGCAGATTTCTTTTGGATATGTGTACTTACTAGAAGTCATTTGGGGGTTGGGGGCAGATGAATTTAATATTAAATGATTTTATGGGGCAGAACTATCCTATCTAAAAGTGTTTTCTACCCAAAATAAAAATTTGATTTTAAAAGAAATTGGAAATATCATTGAAGGCTACTTCATGCTAAGCTCCTTTCCTTTCACTGTAGGCTACAACATCCCAGGTCCCTTTCACTTCCAACCTATATAAGAAGTTCAGGCAAAAGTTTTGGACCAAATGATACGTGGCCAATGTGTTAGGTAATTCTGGTTGAATCTTATATACCTTTTTCAGCTCATACTAGCTTAATATATACGTTACTGAATAACTTACCTGAGTGGTTAGCCTTTTTACCATGTAGGTAATTTAAGTCCAGATAAATGGGTTAATCCATGAATATGAAACAAAGTCTAATTTTCTTAAATTTCCTGTTTTTGTGTTTTTTTAAATGACAGTTTACCCTAAGAAAACTTGAGTATTTAGTGATGTCCATTTATTTACTTCTTCTGAATTATATTTGTGACCTTTATTTAATTTCCCAGTCATTTGGTTAGTGTTCTGATAACCTCATGTAACTGATCTTTTTCTTTACTCTTTGTCCCATTTTTACTACAGAAGACAGTAGAAAGTCTTGTCATTTTCTTACCATAGCTCATTTTGTTTCTACTGTTTGTCACCATGTGAATTGGATTGAGAAATTTGACTTGCAAATAGCATGACTGGTAATTTCAAGTGTTAGTAGCGTGACTTGGTTATATAGATGTACTATATCAGAATGAGGCTAACAGGTTTTTGGTCTAACCTTGGTTTTGACTTTTGGATTATTAGTTGAACATAATTAGGATGTTACTTAAAATTATGCTAGAGACCAGACCAGTAACTACAACTTTGGACTTGTTGGAGTTAGCATGAGTAGTATGGTTTATCATGTTGATAACATACAGGCGGTTACCTGTATGTTATCCACTAAATGCCTCATTGTGATATGGAGCTGACACCAGGTGCTTAAAGGTTCTGTCACTGGAACCAAAGCTGTAGTCAGTCCTTATAAAGTGGATAAGTTTCAGGCATAGCCTGCTGTACTTCCGTTATTTAAGGATGTGCATAAGTTAAGTCTGAAGAAAATCATCATCAGAAGGTTGACCACCATATTATTCATTTGTGCTTCTGCAACTAACTTCCGCAAGTGGTAACAGCAACTAATATACATTTACCAAGGCTTAGAGGGATTGCATCCTGCAGTTGTCAGTGAGGTTGCCCCTCACTGTGATGGAACCATAGATTCTCAAAATGTTGGCACAAGTATCCTTCATATATGAAGATGTTAAAGATTCATACTTGATTTTGTATATGTTTTTTGAGATATTTTTCCAGATCTGATCATACCACCCTCCTACTCAGTAAACTCCAGTGGCTTCCTATTGCCTCCAGGAGGAAATACAAAATAATCTGTTTGGCATTCAAATACTTTCATAACCTAACCCCCTCCTACCTCTTATGTCTTTTTATATCTTACTCTCCTGGCTGTTCTATAAGACACTGACACTCCATCTTTTGGTTCCAAGCATTTTTTGGCTCTACCTCCTTTGTTCAGACTTCTGATCTCCCTAGAATCTTTTTAAGTCCCAACTAAAATTCTGCCTTCTATAGAAAGCCTTCCCTAACCCCTCTTAATTCCAGTGCTTTTCCTCTTTTAATTTTTTCCTATTTATCCTGCATAAAGCTTGCTCCATATATATTGGTTTGCATGTTTCCTCCTCTGTTACATTGTAAGCTCCTTGAGGACAGTGACTGTCTTTTGCCTCTTTTTGTATCCTTAGAACACAGTGCCTGGAACTTAGTAGGTGATTAATAAATGATTTTTTGAATTGTATTGAAATATATTGCTCAGTTAAGAAGCTCCTGTGTAGTCTCCCATTTGTGAGCTGGCTGTCAGGATTTTGGATGTAATCTGTGATCACAGGGACAGACTGAAATTAGTTGGTTGGGATTGACCATATGACTTTTTCCTTATTCAATACCTGTTCTGCCCTGCTTAAGACCTATTTTTTTTTCCCTAGGGGGGAGCCCAAGACATGGTATGGTGTCCCATCTCATGCTGCAGAACAGCTGGAGGAAGTGATGAGGGAGCTGGCCCCTGAACTGTTTGAGTCCCAGCCTGATCTCCTGCATCAGTTAGTCACCATCATGAACCCCAATGTACTAATGGAACATGGTGTCCCTGTGAGTCTGTCTTCAGTACTTTTAACTTGAAGTTATTTCAGACTTTGATTTGATTTAAAATAGGCTATTCTGTGGTTAGTTAAAAGGGGTATTTTGAAATATGAGTCAGGCTATACTTAATAAATCCTATTTAAGTGGAATATCCTGAAGAATGGCCTTTTGTTTTCATTAGGTCATTTCATGCTATGTTAATACAACCTCATAACTTACATTACTCTTGTTTAATCAAAAGCCAGTGTTAAATAAAAGCCAAGTGCTTTAAATGGCAACCCTATGGGCTAATCCTTATACTCATGAGAATTGCATTTCATATAAGGATTTCGTAGTCATTTAACCAGGTGACCTAATGAAATAAATATATTGCATCCAAATATTTTTACTCTGTTTTAATGCTAAGATGTATTCTTAAACTTAGAGACATCCAGATGTCCAACTTTACTTGAATAAGAAAGAAAACGTTCAGATTAAGTAACTTTAATAAATCTCCTTACCTCTTGAATAAGGATTTTATCTAGCACTTTTCAAAGGGCAAATTTATTTTGAACAAAACTGGCTCAGTGACCAAAAACTGGCCTTGGGATGTGACTACGTACCAAAGATTGGGGTCTGGTTAACTCCTAGAAGGTATCTTTCCCATTGTACTTCATAGCATGAATGGAGGGAAAATTCCCTTCAGTGCCAGCTTAGCCCGTATACAGTTATGAAGATATAAGGAAACATTTGGTACATTGAGAATTTGTTATTTCGGAATCTCTTTGGCTACTAATTAAACTTTGATTCATTTTTTTTCTTGATGCATATGTGCTAAGATGCTTGTTATTTCTAGTTTGAAAAAATATTTCTAAAGTAACTGTCTGATAAAAATCTCTCTCCTCCATGTCTCTCTCCCTCCCCCTCCTTTTTTGTATTTCATTCCCTAATTTGCATTCAGGTATTCAGGACCAATCAGTGTGCAGGAGAGTTTGTCGTGACATTTCCTCGTGCCTATCATTCTGGATTTAACCAGGGCTATAATTTTGCTGAAGCTGTGAACTTCTGCACTGCTGACTGGGTCTGTTCTATTGCTAGTGGCTCTTGTTTATCTGCTAACAAGTCTGTGATATGTAGCTTAGTCACTGTATTTGCTTAGTTAGGCAGTGAATAGGGTTCATAAATTTGAGTGGAGAGGTCAGACCGAGTTTCTATTACATTCTTCATTTGGAGGGTTTATAATTAATTGATTTTAATTCATCCCTTACTCCTAATTCATTCTGTCTGATTTAAAAATGAGCAATTGATGCCCATAGCTTTTTGCTTTTAGAGGTGGCTTCTTTAGGCTTTTTGTGTTTGAGCACTGTTGTCTTAAAGCGTTTACAAATTTTTGGCATCAGAAAGATGACTTAAATATGCAGGGGTGATTTGGGGGATTAATTTAACAACACTATATTGGTCCTAAGGTAGGCTATTCTTTGAATGTAGGCCCCATTCCTAAAATGAGTTCTCTCAAAAGAAAAACATTTTCAGGTATATATTGAAAAATACTTAGACAAAAATACTATGACAGCTCTTAAAATACATTTAAAGTCAAATAAAGTTCTATGCTGATGCTTCAGTTTTGTCAGGATGGCAGCTCAGGTTCTGAAAAGTTATACTACAAGCATATAAATTCTCACAGGTTTTACCAAGTGTGAAAGGCTTTACCGTTATCCAAGGAACACCTGCATACAGATTCATACCAGTAGATTGGCCATTTTATGATGAAACTTTTAGTTGTCAAACTGCATTTTTTTAAAATGACCATTACTGTTATTGTCTTTGTTATTTTGTCATTCCTACTAAAATGTGATTATAGACTAAACTTGGGCTTTGTACAATGCACATTTTGTGATCTGTGGGGTTGAGAGTGGTATTTAAATACAGATCAATATATTGGTAGAAGTCTCTTAGCATAACAACGAAGTGTCTTGCAAAGTGATTTTTATTAAAGAGAGGACCTGATCTTATTTTCTTCTCTCTGGTGGCAAATCAAGTAATTCCTGCCTCCTTCTATATTACTTTTGCTGCCATTTAATATCTTTTTCAGTTAAGAACTTTATTTCACATCTAGAGTAATTCCAGCATTGGAATTTCTGTGGGATATAATGAAAATAACTTTTGTATGTAATAATGCTACCATTGATTGCTGGGGGATCTCTGCTATCCTTAGAGGGAATAATAATAATTTTATCATGTCAAATGAACCTGAGATTGCGTGTTTTAAGATATAGTCTTTCAGAAGATCCTTGCATGATAGGACTGTGATGACCACCAATTTTACTTTTATTTTACTTTGGTTTTGGAGACTCCTTTAACTCTAGCTATACATAGCTAGACTAGCCTGATTTTTAGGGCTATTGGTGAATTCACTAACTCTCCCATGCCTGGTGGCACTGATTTTGAGGTAAAGTAGAAGCCTAATGGAGAAAGAACATTTATTGTTGAATAACAACAATAAATGTTGAAGTCTTAAACTTGTAAAAGAGAGATAACCACATAACAGGTTAAATGCCCGTTAGGTACAGACAAGCCTTGCTGCAGTGTGACAGGTAGAGAAAACAAAAGCTTTTCAAAAAGGAGGATCATCCAAGTTTGTTGATGCTCTCTAATTCTCGATTTGCATTCCTTTTTTTCCATTTCATTCTTTCCAAAAAGTAGTTATAAGGTGTCAGAAAATCCAAGTCAAGTGGTTTTTTTCCAGCTCAAGAGTTTAATATTGTATGTTTTTACTACCATGGAGAAAGTAATACCATTTTTTTCTTCTATAGAGTGTTTTCACATAATCTCTTTTATTGTAATTGGATAGAGCAACATGTTAGTTTTTTGTTGTTTTTTTTTTTAGTTGGGAAATTGAAGACTGGTAAAATTTGGTACCTATTCATGGTTGAACAATTCATGGTAAAATGATTACTCTTACCTTGGGTTTAACTCCCAAATCTAGTGTTCTTCTTAGTGAGCAAAGTTACTTCCCGTAAAGGATCGGTGATGGAGAGGTTTGAAACTTGTGACTCAAGCAAGACTGTCCATTAACTTGACTGTTTTTCATTCATTAGCAGAGGGAACCCAAACAATAATTTTCATGTTTTTATAATAAAAGTATTCATTTAAAAAAATCCCATTAACATTCCTTCCTTGACCGAACACAGTTTTATCTCAGTAAAATTCTTAACAGTATAAATTATTTATAAACAGCTGAATAGGGGTTGTACCATTAATTTTCATTAAGAAAAATCAAATTAAAAAAGTTTCAAATTAACAGTTAATCTTTATTATTTATTTATTTTTTCCCCCATCAGTGGTTAGCATTGTATTTTATTTTCTTTTTGGGGGGTGGGGGATTTTTTTTTTAATTAAATTTTGTTTATTTTTAGTTTACATTATTCATTTCAACAAGATTTTGAGGTACAAGTTTTCTCCCTGTCTTTCCTCTACCCACCACCCCAGAACAGTGATCCCACTGTATACCTCCTCCCCCAATCTGCTCTCTCCTATATCCTCCTCCATCCCTCCTCCCACATTCCAGTAGGGCAAGATGGATCTCCTCACCCCAAGCAGTTAATTTTTAAAATACAAAATTATATATTCACTGACTTAATTTGATCTTCTGATTTTAGTTACTTCTTAAGACAGTGGTTCTCAACCTTCCTAATGCTGTAACCCTTTAATACTCATATGTGGGCGTATCTGCATGTGGCTGGACCTGCCTGGAGATGGATAGAGGAATGGTGTCTCGGTTCCTAAGACCATAGGAAATATGTGTTTTCTGATGGTCTTAGGCGACCCCTGTGACCCCTGTGAAAGGGTTTTTTGACTGCCAAAGGGGTCGCGGCGGCCCACTTTCCAAAAAGTAGTTATAAGGTGTCAGAAAATCCAAGTCAAACTTGAGAACTGCCATCTTTAACACGTACTGGGTACATGCTTAGCCCTGTTTTCTAAATAGTCTCCCTGTAGAGTGCTTTGCTCTGTTACTAGACGATGATAATTTCACTTATGTCTTTGTTTATCTCTGAATTGTAGCGGTCAAGGGGAGTTGGTTTAATGTATTGACTGACCATCTGTCCTGTGGTCACTTCAAAGTGGAAGATCACTCTAATACAGTTTCCTATTGTACCACAAGAAATGATATATTTTTCTTTGGCATTCTAACCTCTAAATAGGATGAAAATAAAACTTGATAAAATTTTTTCAAATAAAAATTTTGTCACCTGACTTGCCGACCAACATATTAGGCTTATTTTTCTTAGGTGTGTGGCTTGGATAGTGTAATTTGCTGGAAAGGGAAGCAAGCTGATGGTATGGTAAACGTTTTTAGAATTCATCTCCAAGAATGCATCTGCTTATTTAAATAAGAAAAGTGGTAGTTTAGCCAGATGTGTATTCATTGTTAGGGGGAAAAAATATTTTCCATCTCCTAGTTGCAGTGTTTTGGAATGAAATTGATGTTAGGATGTCTATTTTAAAGAAAAAAAATCCTTTGCAAAAAAAAAAGTTACTTTTGCAATAAAAGGTATAGTTAAATATAAAAATTGCTTGATTTCTTAAATAGTATTTTTAAAATAACATTTATCTCGGAACATGGGTCCTGAATACTACAGTTTGACGTATGCTTATCTTTCTAGAATATGGAATACTCTCTTGGTAGACATCTTTTTGGGACAGAAGGGAGGGATCTGTTGGGTGGCAGAACACTTTAGAAGAAACCAGACTGGAGTTGGAGTCAAGAGAGGCCTAGGTTCAAGTCCCACCTGACACTGTGTGACCCTTCATAAACCATTTAAATTCTTTGATCTTCAGTTACCTCATGTTTAAATTGCAGTGTACTGAATGAAAAGCCAGCCTAATAGCAATGAAGGTTCAAGTCTAACCTCTGACATATACTGGTTCTGTGGCCCTGGGCAAATCATAAACCTTTGAGTGCCCCAGGCTACTAACCAAGACTTTAAGTGGCAGAGTAAATGCTGACCATAGTAAATAGTAGAGGAAGTTTTCTTTTTTTTTTTTTAAAACCCATAACTTTTAATTGGCCCCAAATCATAATGCCAATTTGACAAAAGACTGAATTTCCCCTTACACTGTAGTTTTCTATGATAGGAACAAGATAGAGAAATACAAATGCTGTCAGGTGAATCAAAGATGGTGATGATATTCCATAAGGGGAGGGGGGGAAAAAAGGAAAAAGAATTTAGCTCCCTTTCTCCCTCCCTCCTCCCACCCCATTTAAAAAAGATGGAACAGATTACTCCATCCCAGGAAGCTGAGAATCACCCAAACCCAAATAGACACCTTCCCCCTGGTAGTTACTCATGGGGTGGGACTCATGATTGAAAGGGAGTGAGGGTGGGGTGAAGACCTAGAGCTTTATTAATAGAGGAAGTTTTCTTGTGAAGTTCCATATACCAAGAAATCACAGGTCTAAGCCCAAAAAGTAACTGAATAATGTTTATAGTATCTGTCTGCCTATAAAGCTCAAATGAAGTGCTATATGTAAAACTTAAACTTTAAAGTGCTGTATAAATGCCAGTTATTATTATTATTATTCTGCATTATAGAATGTAACGTAGACAAGTAATTCGATTTGGGTATCCTTTCATGGCTTCAGCTGCCTATTGGACGTCAGTGTGTGAATCATTATCGACGACTAAGGCGTCACTGTGTGTTCTCACATGAGGAACTTATCTTCAAGATGGCTGCAGATCCAGAATGCCTTGATGTAGGGCTTGCTGCTATGGTCTGCAAAGAAATGACCCTTATGACTGAAGAGGAGACACGGCTGAGGGAGTCTGTTGTACAAATGGTGAGTAAACTCAGTGCTACTTCTCTAAGAAATACTCTACAGGAAGAATCTGTATAGCCTAAGTTACCAGCATAGTTCACTTTAGAAGCTTAATTGAGTCAATATCTAATTAGTTGAGCTAATTGTAGCAGATGTTTCAAACCTTCTTTCATCAAACCTCCCATGGTACCCCCTTCATAACTAATAAACTCATCTTCTACTTCACTAAGAAAATAGAAGCAGCTGTTTGTAAACATGCTCTTCCTTTTCCCCCTTCTCTAAATCTTAATATCTTTTCCCATTGTTTCTTCCTTTACTCCACTCTCAGGTATTAGGTAGCACTTCTCCTTGCTGAACTAGTCCCCCATCTGTGATACCATCCCCTTATATCTTCTCCAGCAGATTGCCCTCACAGTTACCTGCTCTTTCTCCCTTAAGTTCATTCTCTCCGTATCTCCTGGTTTCTTTCCTACTGCCTATGAACATTCCCAAATCTCCCTCATCCTTAAAAAAATCCTTAGTAGATGCTATCAATCTATATCTTTCCTACTTTTAATAGCTAAATTCCTAGAAAATACATGTTACTTTTGCTTCTTCTTTGCTTGCTTCTCAACATTGTTTTTTATGATTTAAAAGTGTTTTGTTGATGCCTTGTTTTTTGTGTTGCCCTCATTTCTGAACACATCCCTGGGACAAAAAAAGGAGAGAAAAATAATTTAGCGAAAACAACCATCACGTCTATCGAACCTGAGTCTAAAGAGCATTCCATAGTTTTTCCCACTCTGCGCAGAAGGGTGGGAAGTGGCACCACTGTTGGCATAAAGGGAGATTTGGTATGTCCCATTACTCCCATTTGATGAAGACATAGGATGTAATAACATAATATGAATGTGTTAAAAAGTTGTTAACATCATATCATCCTTTTAGGAAGTGTAAGTACCTTTCTGAGTCAGAAGGAAATGTGCCATTGGATTAATGGTGGCTTTCTACCTACCAGTTTCAGTGATCTTTTTTTTTTTTTTAAAGCTTCTCAACCCTTTGTAACCTGGCTCATCACTCAACTGGAATTACTTTCTCCAAAGTTTCAGGTGCTGTGTTGCCAGATCTCATGGCCTTTTTTCAACTTTCATCCTTTCTGAACTATTTGCTTTTATTTTCTCATGTTCCTCCTCCACTCCATTGGGAAAAAAATAAAGGAAAAAAACCCTTGTAACTAACATAAATTTATTAAGCAAAACAAACTCCTACATTGATCACATCCGTAAATATATGGCTCATTCCGTTTTCTTGAATCCATCATGTCTCTTGTTAGGTGACAGTCATCATCATTAGTCCCTTAGAACTATGGTTGGACATTGTATCATTCTGAGTTCTTTTCAAAGTTGCTTGTCTTTTCATTGTGGTAGTATACATTATTCTCCTGGTTCTGCTTAGTTCACTCTGCATCAGTTCATCCAAGGTTTCCCCTGCCCCATCCATCATTTTTTTTTTTTTTGGTAATTCTTTGTATTCATAAAGCTGCAATCCTGAAAGGAAACAAAGGTTACCTCCAGCAACTGCTATCAGAATGTAGCTGGCTCTGGGAGCTCAAGCAGGTAGAAGCATTTCTGGTAGCTGCTGAATGGCAGACCCAGTGCAGCGGTAAACAGGGCTGAGGAGGTGATGGCCAGGTACCTGGGGCTGCTGGGGGTGGAGAGGGCCAGGGAATCTCAGTGGGGTCCTCCCTCTCTCCCAGGGCCGGGCTCCTGGTCTTGTGGTCCCAAGAGTTGCTGGGTGAGCAGAACACGAACAGGGGAAGGGCAGAGAGAGAGGACAGACAAACAGACTTGAAGTGAGGCCGATGTGCTGAGACAATGAACATGGAGGCTGGGGATGGGAAACGAGGGGGAGGCGGCTAGTGCGCTACCAGGCTGCCTCAGAGCTTGTGGGGATTTACCCACTTGTAGGTGCCCTGGAAGCCCACTCTCTTCATAAGTTCGTCTGCTTTGGAAGGGCCTCAGCTGCCATAGACATAGGCAATGGGCTGGGTTTTCTCCCTCTCAGTGTGGTGCAGTAAGGGTGTAAAGATCCTCCAGGCTTCCCGAAGCTCATTGCTGTGCACAAAGTGCATCTGGCTCCCACAGAAGACATCCAGGATAAGGCGCTCATAAGCATCAGGCAGCTTCACATCTTTATATCTGTTGCCATAGGTCAGGTCCAGCTCACACTCTTCAGGGTTGAAGAACATCCCTGGTTTCTTGGTCATCATCTTGGTGTAGACAGCCTCATTGGGCTTCACGCGAATCACCAGCTCATTCCGCTTACACTGGGTGCTGGAAGATGTCACCAGCCACATCCCGGAACTGTAGCTGCACCTCTGCTTTGCATTCATTCAGGGCCTTTCCACAGCAAAGGATAAAGGGGACTCCATTCCATCTTTCATTTTCCACATAGAGGACCACTGCAGCCAAGGTGGCAGTGGTGGAGCCCTGGGCCTTCTCCATCTGGGTTCCCCACATACTGGCCCAAGACCACATCAGTTGCTCTCACTTCTGAGATACACTTGAGGACCTTCACCTTTTCATCCCGGACATCATCAGAGTTGGTGGAGGCAGGTTTTTCCATGGCCACTAGGTAAAGCATCTGTAAGAGGTGGTTCTGCATGACGTCTCGAATGATCCCAAACTCATCAAAATAACCCACTCGGCCAAGAGTGCCAAAGAGCTCCTTGAAGGTCAGGATGACACAGGTAGTGTTGTCTCGGTTCCAAATTGGTCCAAAGATCCTATTACCAAATCTCAGCACCGTGAGGTTCTGTACCATCTCCTTGCCCAGGTAGTGATCATTCTGGTAGATCTGGTCCTCTTGGAAGAGTGAGGAAATGTGGTTTGACAACTTGTCAGAGCTCTGAAGATCCTTGCCAGAAGGCTTCTCCACGATAACCCGGTTCCAGCCTACCTGACTCATGCAAGTCTCTTTGATGTTCTTAGTGACACCTTCATACACAGTAGGTGGCAAGGCTAGGTGGAAGAGGCGGTTGGCCTGTAGCCCATGATGCAGGGAGTTCATGTGGGCATTGAGATGCTGAAAGGAGGCTGGTTCATCATACTGGCCTGCCACGTAGGAATTTCGAGAGAAGAACTCCTCCAGCCTTGGCTTTTCTTCTGGAGTGGCCTTAAAATAGGGTTCACTTTGCTTTCGGATGTCATCCACAGTGAGGTTTGAGTGGGCATAGCCCACAATGAAGGTATCTTCGGGGAGGAGCCCATCATGGAACAGCCACCAGATTGTAGGGTAGATTTTTTCTTTGCTAAGTCACCCGAGGCTCCCATAATGATGAATATGTGTGTGTCTGATTGGTGGAAGGCATCACCCTGGTACAGCTCTTCCCGGAGAATCCCACACACCTGAGTACGGCTCAAGGCTACTTGCTCCCACCATGCTGTTATCAGCATTCGTCTCTGGATCCTGGGTTAGCTGCTGAGCCAGCAGAGGAAGGGCGACGACCAGGCCCGTGGCTGTACTCGGGTTCCCATCCATCATTTCTTATGGCACAATAATATTACATTACTTTATTTTTTTGAATGGATAACAAAAGCATTTTATTAAGTACTTTCTCTTTACACAGTAAGAAATAGAAAACTAAGACAGTTCCTGCTTTTAAGGGGCTCACATTCTAATGGGGGAGATAAGATATATGGAAGATTTTAGCTGCAAATGATATGGAAAGCTCCTGTGGTCCTTATGGTAAAATGACAAAGTAGATGTTAATGCCTCTTTTTTTAATGTCATATGATAAAAGTATATCAGTTTATGATGTTGAATGATTTTACAGTCCCAAGGACTTTGTTGTTACTAGCTTTCTTTTTGGGGTTTTCAGTAGCTGTGGCTATTGTATCCTAATCTTCCAGTGTTTCACAAACCATCACACTTTCCAGTTCTGCTGTCTCTTTCAACTGTGCTCTCTTGCACTGGTTGTTTTAGTTGAAATTATTGGTGTCATTTTTTGAGGCATCCATGTCTTTTACTTCATATACATAGTTTCTTTTATTGCTTAAAATTATAAACTTAAGCACCAAGTAAAACAAGCATTTCCATGAATCTCTATTATATGGAGGTTACTTTTCTTTTAAAAATATATAATAAATTCAACATGTAAGTTGAATTTCAAAGTTCCCCTACTTTGTTATCTGTGATTCCTGTTGGCCTTTCTTTTGTTCACTCATCTCCCTATTACCCCCCTCCCCGCCCCACCTTTTACCTAGTTAAATTAAACTGTCATTTTTTCCTTTGAAATGTTTTTCATGTTCATTCTTCCCTATTCCCACTGTCACTGACCTAATTAAGTCCTTTAGCACTTGACGTTATTGTAATAGTTTATTGTTGGATTCTCTGACTTTCAAGTTTTCCTTATTCTGATCTATGTTTTCCATATTACTAGCAGAAATTTTTGGAAACACAACTTTCACATGTTATTACTCTGTTCAAATACTTTGTTTCTTCTTTTCTAGCATATTAAGTCTAATCCCTTTGCTTGGCTTTCAAGGCCTGGTGTACCAGTCTGTGCACTATTTCTTACTAACCCCAGTCTTCCTTTGCTGTAGATAGGCTTATTCCCTCACCT
>CM053585.1:400372379-400472093 GCA_028646515.1 Pseudochirops corinnae
TCTTCATTGTTTTTTCTTCTTTGTACTTCTATTACACTTGTGGTCTAAGCCATTTAGCATTAATCTTGTTTGATAATACACATCTTAGGGATTAAGATGTTCACATAAGTGACTCAGGTGATTAAATTACTATGTAAGCACCAGTTTTTTACTGTTACTTAAAATATTTCTAAAATGCATTGTTACTAAGTGTCAGAATACAAGCTGTATTCCTAAAAAGAGATCTTTGAAAAGAAAATAAATATGTGGGCATACTGAAAATAACAATGATTTCATACTTCACTTAGCTTTTATAAGATGAGCTAGATTTGAAGGAAGAGTAAGGCCACTCTCCTTTGTATTTTTCTGCTCATTAAACAGAGTGTGTACTGGGTTGAGAGCTGGCCTTGGCGTTAGCAATAGTTGGTAAGTCAGTAGCGTTCATTAAGTGCCGGGCAGTGTGCTAAGCACTGGGTAAACAAAGAAAGAGAAGGTAGTGCTGGCTCTGAAGGAGCTCGGAGAGTTCAAGTTCTGCCTCTGACACATACTGCCTTTATGACCCTTGGCAAATCACTTAAACTCTCAATGACCTGGGCAAGTCTGAAAAGAGTATCTGAGTTGTAAAACAGATGCCAGTGTACACTGGCTGAGGGAATTTTTTTTTAGGAGTTCTCTATATCCATGATATCACTCCCCAGAATATATTGATCATAAATTGATGATTTAAGATCATCATCATAAAATCAGTTACTATATTGTGGTGAGATACTACAGTTGGGTTTTTGGGGATTTTTTTGGTTATCTTCCTCATTTCTAATTGCTCTCCCCTTTCTTAGCTGTAGTCTGTTGTAGCTTGAGAGCACATGACTGAGACTTAAAATTTTATGTAAAATAAATCAGTATGCTTTGAAGCCCTAAGACTTCTGTCTTTTAAAACAGAAGTTTCAGTGCGTGAGTTTTATTTTAACCATTTCAGTTATTCAAAGAGTTTTTTTTTGCTTACTTTTGGAATCTGATTATATAACTGAGGTTACTGGAAGTGAGATGGGATGCTACGGTATGTATATGCTGTTATTTTGTTCAGTATTTTGTTCATGTGTTACTTTTGTCTTTTGACCTAAATGATATTGCTAAATTTATGGAGTGCAGGGATTTTTTTGTTATAATTTTGTCTTCTTCCTTCTCTCTTCCACCTTCATTGCTTAGGGCAGGGCTGAGCATATCAGATCAGTAAATTTTTCACAATTTTGATCAACATCTTTGTTACTTTGAAGCTATAGTAATCATATTAGATTATCAGTTTATGGTATTATCTTTTTGTGGAATATCTGTGATATAATAAAAGTGATTGGTGAAGTATATAATGTTTCAAGCAAGATGTATGAGTATAGATTGCCTCCAGGTGTAAGTTTTTATTGATGTTTTCTGTTCCTTATGTTATCATGGTTATCTTCAGTATCCCTCCCATTTCCCCATGTCTTCCCAGAGAGCCATCCCAAATAACATACGCTATTTTTTTTTTATAATTTTTTTGTATTTTGGATTCCACTTAAGTAATAAAAATTTATTGAGAATTCCTGGGATAGCTGTTATCTCCTCCCGGCCTTGGAGGGAAACCAGCTAGAGAGGAAATCACTGAGAAATCACACAGTCCTTATACCCCAGGCCCCCAGCAAAATATGGGGAGGGGGATTAGGGAAAGGAACATCTGTCAGTCTTCATTTATCCAAGGAGTGGGAAAGGGGTGGTGGTGATGGTGGAGGAAAGTCACGTGATGGTGGGGTGAGGGAGGTGGACCCCTCTGCTGGCTCATCCAAGACTAACTCAGGGAGGAAGAGATCAGCTTTCTCTTGAGGTCAGGAGGATGTCTCTATTTCTTGCCCTTGATGAGGCTGTCACTTCCTCGAGTGAAGCTTTCATCCTGCAAGTTCAGCACAAGGTTGTCAGCAGTGAGATAGATTTGGTTCTGAGATGTGGCGATAGTTTTGGAGATGTCCTGGGCAGCTCGGATCTTCCAAAGTTTGATGTAGCCAGGGTTTTTGCTCAGAGCTTCCCCAAGCGTCTTGGCAGCCTCAGCTTCACCCTCAGCTTGGACAATCTTCTGCTGCTGCTCCTGTTTGGCCTTTTCCACTAGAAACTGAGCCCTCTGGGCCTCCTGCTGGGCCACTTGCTTGGCCTCCACCGCGGCTGTGTACTCTTTGCTGAAGCTCAGTTCTGTGATGGCCACATCGTCCAGAATGAGGCTGAAGTCCTTGGCCTGCTCTGTCAGCTCCCGCCAGGTCAACAAGGACACCTGGTCCCACTGAGTGATCAGCTGTGAGGCATTAAACTTGGCCACAACACTCTTGAGCACCTCATTGACGATAGAGGGCAACACACACTCCTCATAATCCAACCCTAGGCACTGGTACATGCTGGGCAGCTCCAGGGCATTGGGTCGGGAGAGCACTCGAAGGGAGATGTTCACCATCTGAAGATCTTTGGAGCCTGTGGGAGAAGAGATCTTATGGGGCCAGGCACGAATGTCATAGATGATGGGGTACTGGAACCAGGGGATCCTGAAATGTAGTCCTTCTGCGAGGATGGTGTCCTGTTGTACACCCCCAATTCGGTTAAAGAAAATGGCTCTTTGCCCACCTTCCACAGTGAACACAGACTCTTGGACGCCGTAGGCCACGGCCCTGGCCCCGAGCAGCAGCTTCAGCGCTGTGCCCATGCCTCAGGGCCCGGCGGGCAGCCGCCCCACGAAGTCCTTCAGGTTCTGGGCCATGTCTGCTCCCTGGTGCCGAGGCGGGGAACTAGGCCGGGGTGCCGACCGCTTCTCCCCTTGCCCTTCCGCAGTGTCCGGCCCTGCCCGGTGCTGCCTCTCCCGGGATCCGCACCCCTCACATGAGGCTCCTCTACCTGCTCGGCTCCTTCCAGAAGAAAGGGCACCGGAAGAGCTACACTATTTTTTAAAGAGAAAAAATACACAACTGATTGTTACATTGAAAAAAACTAACAATGAGTAATGTCCACAAAGGTATGAGAGCTGTCCTCTCATACCTCTTCCTTCACATCATGCTTGATCTTTATAATTTTGTTACATTAACTCTTTTTTTGATATGTAATTGTTCTTTCCATTTACTGTAGTCACTATGTGAGTTGTTTTCATATGTGCTTACTTTACTCTGCATCAGTTTATATGAAACTTTCCACTTTTCCCTGTATTCATCACATACATCATTTTTTATAACACAATAATATTCACTTACATTCATGTACCACAGTTTTATTTAGGCATTCCTCAATCAATAGGCATCTACCCCCTCCCAACCCCCCATGCCCAGTTCTTTGTTATTACAAAAATTGCTGCTATAAATATTTTGATGTATATGGGGACTTTCTTCTTGTGGATGGCTTCCTTAAGACATGAGCCCATTAGTGGAATCTCTGGTTCAGAGGATACGGACATTTTAGTCACTTTGTGTACTATTTCACAGCTCCACCAGCAATGTATTAGTGGACCTATCATTCTAGCATTGAGTATTGCCTGTGTTAGTATCGTCAGTACTCAGTACAGCAATGAATATTGCCATTTTTTGTCATCTTTGCCAATTTGTAAGGTATAAATTTAAACTTGAGGGTTGTTTTGATTTACGTTTTTCATATTAGTTATTTGGAGCATTCTTTCATGTGGTTGTGAATATTTTGCAATTCCTCTTTTTATAGCTGTTCATATTCTTTAACCACTTATCTATTGAGAAATCCTTTATTCTTTAGTCAAGACAAGATTGGGCTTTATGGGGCAATTTAGGGAAAATAAAAATAGAGCCTATTTAGACAGTTGGATATGGAGAGCACAAGTATCTTATCCTAATCCATAGAAAGTAAAATGGCACCCATAGTGTTAGAACTGTAAGAGACCTTAGACATTGACCCTAATAGAAATGAGAAAACAAAAACCTAGTGAGATCAGATGATGTATTCATGGTTTCACAGCTTTTGGGTTTGATAATGGAACCCAGGTCTTTTGACTCCTCGTCTAGTTCTCTTTCTATTAAATTGGTTTATTGTCCTGTTCCATTCCAGTTCCTTACTTCAGCCTTGTTTAGTATACTCACTACTCAGTTTTTCAGGTTGGTTTTTACCTCTGGTAAAGCTCAGCTTTTTTACCCTTGTTGACTAAGCTTAGTCATAGGTTCACCACTGTTCCCATGACATAGACACTGTGGCCATCCTTGACAAGTATGAACATCATACTTTCTTCCATGCTACAATTTCTACCCCAAATAAGAAAAGGATCAAAATACATCTGTCTTTGTGTATGTTTCAGTGTTATTGATCAGATTTTAAGCTCTTAGAGGTTAAAAATAGTTTTTGACCACTGAATGATGTTATACATATATGAGAGCTAATACTTCTTTATATTATTTAAGTATAAGATATATTGTATGTTGCTTATGTGTTTCTTTGGTCTGCCATTAAAAGGAGTTGTACCTTCCAAGATTGTATCCATAATTAGAAAATAACCAGTAGGTAAATTTTTTCTTTTTAAAGTTTTTTATTTTTGGTGAAAAAATTCTGTTTCAGGGTGTAATGTTGTCTGAAGAAGAGGTGTTTGAACTTGTTCCTGATGATGAACGACAGTGTTCAGCTTGCAGAACTACTTGCTTTCTCTCAGCTCTTACATGTTCCTGTAACCCTGATCGACTTGTGTGTCTCTACCATCCTGCTGACTTGTGCCCTTGCCCCATGCAGAAGAAATGTCTTAGGTATGAAAAAAATTGGTTTCTTTTAAGCTCTCTGCCATCTTCTTGTTTGGTAAAATTGTAGGAATCTGCAAACATAGCTAGAAAGATGGAAATAAGATAGCCTGAAAAGTTGAAAATCCAAGCAGAAAGCTAAAAACTTAACTATAAACTTACAAACACACCAAAAAAATTATTTCATCTGATGAAAGGGTTCCAAATTGAGTGGGGAACCTACAAACCCAGCTAGAGGCAACTTGGTGGCACAATGAATAGAATTCTAGATCTGGAGTCAGGGAGACCTGAGTTAAATTTGTCCTCAGACACTTACCAGGTACATGACCCTGGGCAACTCAGTAAACTTCTGTCTGCCTCAGTTTCCTCATCTGTAAAATGGGACCCTACCTCACAAGGTTGTTGGGAAGATCTAACAAGATAATATTTGTAATATATTTAAACAACCTTAAAGTACTTTTTGAATGCTGGTTACTAATATATTATTAAGGTTATTATTAAAAAACCAGCTAGAAAGTTCAAATTTTAGCAAGAAAGCTGCAAACGCAACTGAAAAAAATGGAGACCTATGTATAGAAGCCTACAAACATAATTGTATAACTGAAAAGCTCTCTTATCCTTGGTGGTTAATGATTATCAAATTTCTAGAAAATGGAATTGTATTTTTTATCAATTTCTCATGTTTTACCATTCCCATAAATTTTGTTCTGATCTTGGAAGCTAAAATTTAGACTCATTAGGTATTTATTATGTTTCTTTTTCTCCTTATGGCATTCATCTAGACCAGCGGTTCTCAACCTGTGGGTTGTGACCCCTCGACCCCTTTGGGAGTCGAACGACCCTTTCACAGGGGTCACCTAAGACCATCAGAAAACATATTTCCAATGGTCTTAGGAACTGAGACACCGCTCCTCTATCCGTCTCTAGGCAGCTCCGCCCACATGCAGGTATGCCCACATACGAGTATTAAAGGGTCGCAGCATTAAGAAGGTTGAGAACCACTGATCTAGACTAAGCTACCATTCCTTTGCCTCTTGTATTCTTCTTAGATTGGTTGTACTTGTAGGACTTAATTTCCATCAACTTGTTAGAGTTTTTGAAGTTTTTGCTGTTATGTCTTTTCACTAGGTACCGGTATCCATTGGAAGACCTTCCTTCTCTCTTGTATGGTGTTAAAGTCAGAGCTCAGTCCTATGACACTTGGGTCAGTCGAGTTACAGAGGCATTGTCTGCAAGCCTCAATCACAAGAAAGGTTAGGTTTCCTTCTATTATAATCAATACAAGAAGGATTATTTCTCTAGTAGAGGACTAATACGTTGGTTATCTTATGCAAAGTCATTTTCCTCAGGGCACAGTAGGTGGGATGAGACTCTTGTTTTTTCTCTTTTAAAAGCCCTCCCAGACCACCAAGAGATCTTTGAACCCTTTTGAAGTTTATGATGAATGGATTGGCTAGGAATGAAATGGCCTTCTCTGTAGGAATGGATATCTAGAAGAAAAAGTTGACATCATTATCCTTTTTATATCATGGATCCCTTTGGCAGACTGGTGAAGCTTATGGCCTGCTTCTCAAAATAATGTTCTAAAATAATTTTTAAAATGTATTAAAATGAACATTTGAAACAAAATTATAAAAAAAAATTTTTTTTTTAAAATTTGAGGACCCCAGGTGAAGAATCTTGGCTTTAGATCAATGATTTGCATTAGATATAAGGTTCTTTTTTGGGTGACTATTGTTCCCAGTATACTGATACAGAAGGCAGATTGGATGAAGAAGAAGTTTCTTACATGGGAGAAATAGTAGCACACAAGAATAAGTATCTAGTGAATTATTTTTATTGGGCTGGTAAAATTTTTCACAGCTGCAACTTGCTGATACTAAAAGATGATTCTCTTGTATAGAATTGGGGTTAAGATTTTAAAATGACTTTTAAAACTGATTTCATAGTGTTCTAATAGCATTAAAATGTTTATTTATTATTATTAATATTATTATACTTATTTAAAAATAATTTTTCCCCAATTATGTGTTAAGACAATTTTTTGCTTTTGTTTTTTAAGATTTTGAGTCCCAAATTCTCTCTTTCCCCCACAAAAACAGTAAGCAAGTTGAGATAGGTTATACATATGTGAAACATTTCCATATTAGTCATGTTGTGAAAGAAGACACAGAAAAAAAGACCAAAAAGACACACAAAAAATAAACCAAGTGAAAAATAGTGTGCTTCAATCTGTATTCAGACTCCATCAGTTCTTTCTCTGGATGTGGGTAGCATTTTTCATCATGAGTCCTTTGGAATTGTCTTGGATCATTGTATTGCTGAGAATAGCCAAGTCATTCACAGTTGATCATCGCACAATATTGCTGTAATTGTGTACAATATTCTCCTGGTTCTGCTCACTTCACTTTGCATCAGTTCATGTAAGTCTTTCCAGGTTTTCTAAACTCATCCTGCTCACCATTTCTTGTAGCACAGTAGTATTCCATTACAGTCATATACCACAGCTTGTTCAGTCATCCCCCAGTTAATGGGCATTCCCTCAGTTTCCAGTTCTTTGCCACTACAAAAAAAAACTGCTTTAAATATTTTTATATAAATAGGTCCTTTCCCCTTTTAAAAAAATCTCTTTGGCATACAGACTTAGTAGGGGTATTTCCTGATCAAAGTTTGATGCACAGTTTTATAGTCCTTTGGATATAGTTCCAAATTGATCTCCAGAATGGTTGGATAGTTCACAGCTCCACCAACAGTGCATTAATGTCTCACTTTTCCCACATCCCCTCCAATATTTATTGTTTTCCTTTTCTGTTTGCATAGCTTTTTGTTTATGTTGCAGATGTGATTGAATTGAGAGTGATGTTGGAAGATGCTGAAGATAGGAAATATCCAGAGAATGATCTTTTTAGAAAACTCAAGGATGCTGTGAAGGAAGCAGAGACTTGTGCTTCAGTGGCTCAGCTACTTCTGAGCAAAAAACAAAAACACAGGTAAGAGTAATGAATGGTTAGCTAATTTGTGCATTATCTTTTCAATAATTTAATAGTTTTTGTCGCCTTTGTGCACTGTTCATCACAATCAGTCCTTCACTATTTTACATTTATGTTCATTGCGCATGGACTTTTACCATTGCTCTTGACTTTTTAACTCTGTCAGATATCTAGCTTTTCCTTCTTTTGGGCACTCTTATGTGTATAATCCTCTAGAATGGAAGAAACATTTCTCCCCCCTCCTTCTCCAACAAAATGGCAGAATGAGAGGTCATAAGAAAGCCCAATGTCCTAAAGCCCTCTTCAAGAGTAGTGGTGAACACCCTCAAGTTTAAAGCTAACAAAAGATCTTCAAAAACAATAGCCATTCAGAACAGGAAAATGAAGAGTAAGCAAAATGAACAAGGAGAAAAAAAAAACCTGAATAAATATTATGGATTAAAATAATGTGAAGAAAATATGCTTGGGGAGGGGGGAGCCACATCAACAGTATTCCAAGAAATTAATCTAGAACTTGTATAGGACACTTCAAATTGGATAACAAATACTCTAAATACTCTAAATACTCTAAAGAAGGAATTATTTGAAAGGATTGATATTAGTAAAGTAAGAAGAGATGTTATCAGTTTTTTAAAAATTGCAAAGTAAGGAGAGAAATGTGGACATTAAAAAAAATGGAATCCATGAGAAATAGAATTGTTCTACCAGTTGAGGACATGTACCCACTCTCCATTTGATAGAGGTTGATGGACTAGGGCGCAGAATGCTATATGTCCTGCCAGACATAGTCACCCTAGTCACTCTCTTGGATGGTTTTACTTAACTTTGTCATAGGACAGGGCCCATTGGCAGTGTGCATGTTGGTGGTCTCTACAGAAGTGACTGCAATTTAAGAATAAAAGGCATCAATAATACTTTAAAGAAACCAAATCAAAGGTCAACTAATCAGTAAGGCTTGAAAACTTTGTAAGTAAAAGTCATGCAACTAGAGGACATTGAACAGGAGGAGAGAACTTAGTCACTGAATTCCTAGAACAAAGTGGATAGAAGGAATCTGGGCACATTTCTAAAAATCATACAAAAAAATTTCCCAGAATAATTGAAGTTAAGGGTCAGACCTTACAGACACAAAAAATCCACCAAATGCTAGGAAGAGTGAATATCAGATTGAACTCACAAAAAACTAACCAGATATCAGAAATTCTTTGTGATGTTTTTCTTTTAAATTTGATCTTTGTACTATCAAGTAAATACTCTGTCTTATATACACACAACTGAGGGCCGGCCTAGGTAAAATTTTTAAGAAGATGGGGAATATAACCAAAAGGAAGAGAAAGAACTACCAAATTGCCAATAATAAAAATGACAAGGAGGAAGGTCCAGTGAAGGAAAGTAAAGAAAATTATTACAGATGTATATATGTTTTTCTTCATTATATATGTGTATATACACATACAGTGAATGAAGAAATAAAACAAAAATTATTACATATATATGTATGTTTATATATGTGTGTATACATACACACACATACACACACACACGATTCCAATTAGATCCCAGCAAAATTGAGAATATAAAGAAAATAGGTGTCCATTTATTAAAATGTGAATGTCTCCCCAAACTCCTTAGACGGTAAAACAGGAAACACATAGCCTAAATAAAGCAGTTTCAGGAAGAAAAACTGAATGAGTCATTAGTTAATGGCCTCGTTTGAGGGGAAAAAAACCTACTGGGGCCAGATGAATTCACAGATGAATTCTAGCAGGCATTTAAAGAACAAATTGTCTCTATTGCAAATAAACTTTTTAATTTATTATTTTTATAGTTTAAATTTTGTATTCTTCCCCAATTACACGTAAAAACAATTTTAACATTTGTTTTGAAGTTAAGAGTTTGAAATTCTTTCTTTCCCTCTCTGCCTCCCTTATTCTCCTCTCTCCTCCCCCAACATTGACAAGGCACACAATTTGCTCTAGGTTATACATTTGCACTCATTAAAAACATATTTATACGTTAATCTAAATAAACTTTTCCAAAAAAGAGACATAGATGTCACCCTGCCTGCTCTGTTCTGTGGGACAAATATGGTTTCAATCCCCAAACCAGGGAAAAAAAGACAGAGAAAAATATCCTTTATCATTAATGAAAGTCGTAGCCATTTATAAAGTAATTATTCCTTGTGGTCAAGTTGGATTTATACAAAGGCCGCATGGATGGTTCAATATTAGGAGAAAAATGAGCATAATTATTTGTATCAGTAGTCATGATTTTTATTATTTTAATTCTAATTAATAATTATATGTATCTATCAATAGATGTTGGAAAATAGACAAACCTATTTATGTCAAAAATATTCAAAAGTATAAACATAGGAATTGAAATAGCTTTTCTTAAGCCAGGAGAAACCTTAGAATCTTTCACAAGAATCTCCCTGTTCTCACTAATATTATTTGATAGAATATAATGCCCTGAGGGCAAAGGACCATTCCAGTTTTGTCTTTGTGTTCCCAGCACAGAGGCTGGAAGGTATTGGATACTCAGTAAATGTTGGCTGATAGAGAAATACAGTTCTAGAAATGCTAGTTTTAATAAGGAAAGAGGAAGGACAATTAAAGGAGTAAACATTGATTTAAGATAATGTTAATCTCTCTGGAAAGTATGCCTTATGTAGAAAATCCAAGAGGGCTTAAAAAACATTGAAATAATAACTTCATCATAGTATGGAGATATATATAAAAGAAAACAATTGCTAGTATTGAACCAACCCCCACCCACAAATTAAGAAAAATACCATTCAACATAAAGGTTTATTAAATATCTGAAAGGTAATCTATCCACACACTTACTTGATGTATTGTTGGTGATTTTTAAAGCCATATATATGTATATATCACTATATATAGTAGGTAGAGTATTGGCTTTGTAGTTTTCATGACCCAGCTTTTCACATCCCTCCTCTGACATAAGCTGGATGTGATTCTGGTTAAGTCACCTAAACTCTTAATCTTCCAGAAGAGCTCTTTAAGAGCTAAAATTGCAGAAATGGCCAGTCTGTATTTGTAGAGGTAAAATATGTTCTCCAAAAATTCTACTTGAATGAAATTAAAGGTCGTGGCCAAAGTGTGTATGTCTGTGTGTCTGTGCATGTCTGACTATAAAACAAATGCTTTAGAAATAAAGTTAGACCATTCATGAAGTACTTTAGTGTTTTCCTCTATTCTTTTCTGTTAAACTTTTGCTATAGATAGCATTTTTAGAGCTCTGTCAGATGATATTAATTAGAGTGTGCAACCTTACCTTTTCCCTGTCCTTATTGGGAAAGATTCAGTGCATTTGGTTAGGTTTAGTTAATGTAAGCTCAGTGACAATACTAACAAAATTTACCTATAGATTTAATTTCATACAATTTAATTTGTTTTACTTCTAGTAGTTTCACTATTAGAAATACATACAAATTACAAAATTCATGTGAAAGAAAAGGTCAGGACTATCAAGGTAAATTAGGCAAAAGAAAAAGGAGGAAAAAGATTATTAAGCTGCCAGATCTTGGCTTATACTATGAAGTTGAAATTTTTAAAATAATCTAGTACCAGAATAAAAAATTTAAAAATAGATTAGTTGAATAATTTAGATGTTAATGTTAGAACCAGATAGACCAGTGCTTGTGTTCAGTAAATCCACAATTACCAAATACTGGGTAAAATAATCATTAGTCTACAAAACTGTTGGGAAAATTAGATAGCATTTTGGTATATTGACAGCAGACCAACATGTCACACCATTTGTCACAATAAATTTCAAATAGTTCCTTGAGCAAAATATTTAAATTATATACTAGAGGGTCTAATAGAATGAGATATTTTTCATAGCTGTAGAGAGGGGATATATCTAGTTGTGACTCAAAAGAATGAGACAAAATAGATGAATTTGGTTATATTAAAATGAAAATCTTCATAACAACGTGTTCTATTCAAAAGGAAAAAAATTGTTCAGAAAATATTTGTACCTTAGACATTTTTGATTAAAGTTGATAGTAGCATCCACTTAATAAATGTTCCAGATTTTCAGAGAAATGGAAAATAAAATAACTCTTAGGTTCTATCTCACATCCATCAGCTGGCACATAGTAAGTATTAATTAATTCTTGTTGAATGATTGAAATTGATAAAGGAAGGAGGATAAAGGAAAAAGGAGGGAGTTTTCAGGCCAGGAGTTTGTTGCACTGATGAAATCACTGCTCTTCCAACCTTCTCTACCCCAAGTTGTGGTACACATTCTTTGTTTTGAGGTTATTCAATAAATAAGAGAAGTTTATGGGCATAAGGGTAATCATTTATGATAATTTAATTTCATTTAGTTTTTTGTTTTTCTGTTTCAGTTTAAATATTTGAATACTTATATTTGTCAACATTGGACTAAAATAAAATTAGACAATTAATAAAAATATGTATATATTCTAAGATCAGCATATTGAAAAACAAAAAGTGGACTAGTCAGATAGGGACATATGTATAGTGCATGTTGTTAAGTGTAAAAGACAAGAGTCCCTATTTAACAACAAACAAGAAAACCTTGTTTTTTCTTATTTGTTAATAAGAGTTTGGGTTTTCTTCTTTCCCATGGATAGATTTGTTTGTATTTCCAAATTTATTTTAAAAAATTTTCTGATGGAACTGAAAATGATTAGGAGAACTGGAACTTAAGATACACAGGCACTGTGGTAGGGAGGTCCATCTTGCCCTGCCGGAAAGTCAGAGGGGTGATGGGAGAGGACGTAGGAGAGAATAGATTGGGGGAGGGGCTATACAGTGGGATGGTTGTTTTGGGGTGGTGGGTAGGGGAAAGATGCGGAGAAAATTTGTAACTCAAAATCTCGTGGAAATGAATGATGTAAACTAAAATAAATAAAAGTTAAAAAAAAAAAAAAAGAAAATGATTAGGAGAATGTCAAGGCTTACCCATTCTATGATGCTGGCATGCCAGATGGCAGGAAGGAAAGATGGACCCATGACTATAATATGAGGAACAAAGATTTAAATCTTTGAATGATTTAGCTGAGGGAAAGTTAGAGATGTATTGCTTTAACTTAAACAGCCTAATTAACACATTGTTATGTCTGCAGACAGTCAGTCTGTCAACAAGCATTTAAGTGCCTACTATGTGCTAGATACTGTGCTTAATGCAGAAAAGAAAGGCCTGCCTTGCATGGAGTTCACAACCTAATGGGGAAGGTAACATGCAGATAACTATGTACAAACAAGATAAGTGCAGGATAAATTGGAGATGATAAACATGGGGAAGGCATTAGAATTGAGGGGGATCAGAAAGGCTTCTTGTAGAAAGTAGGATTTCTGCCGGGATTTAAAAGGAGCCAGGAAAGCCATGAGATAGAAGTGAGCAAGGAGAGCATTCCAGGCATGAAGCATGGCCGATAAAAACGCACCGAGTCAGGAGGCAGATTCTCTTGTTCAGGAACAACAAGGAAGTTAGTGTCACTGGATCTCAGAGTAATGAGGCAAGGGGTAAGGTACAAGAACGCTGGAAAGATGGGAGGGGGTAGGTTATGAAGGAGTGAAAGGGGAAAGGAAGAAACAATGCCTACTGTGTGCCAAGCATCGTGCTAACAAGCACTTTTTATACATATTATCTTATTTGATCCTGACAGCAATGCTGTGAGGTAGCGAAAGTCTTCTTATTCTCCTTATTCTGCAGTTGAGGAAGCTGAGGTAAACAGGTGAAGTGAATGTGTTGGAAGGGGGATGTGAGCTCATCTCCCTGACTTCAGGCCCAGTGTTCTGTTCACTGCACCATCAGCCGCCTGAATGGTTTTGGATGCCAGAGAGAGGGTTTTATATTTTACCATGGAGGTGATAGGAGAGCATTGGAGTGGGTGCAATGAGAAGAGAATGTATGGAGTGACTGCTAAGGAGAATTGAGATTGATAATAGTTAATAGAGCCTTGAGAAGAGAACGTGTGGAACAGCTGCTAAGGGTCATTGTATAGATAAGAGTTAATAACGTAAGGCCTGTATCTCAGGTTTTTCATTCATGAAGTATGAATAATAATACTTGTATCTCCTACAGACTGGAAGGATAGTGCTGTCTTTGACAGAAAAGTGGACATTTTAGATATGTTGATTATAAGAGGTCTTGATGACATCAAGTTTGAGGTATTCAACAGGCAATTGATGACATTGAACTCAGGAAAGAACTGATTTTATATAGACAACTGGGAGTCCTCTATATGGAGATGATAGATAAGCCAGCAGAGCTGATAAGGTTACTGAGAGAGAGAAAATATAGACGTAAAAGAGGACCGTGGGGATCACATACAGTTTATTGACATCTGCTACCGGCCTCAAAGGAGAATGAAGAGTGGTTAGTCAGAAAGAACTTACTATGTGCCAGGTACTTTGCTAAGTGCAGAGGATACAAAGAAAGGTGAAAACATGACTGCTCTCAAGGAGCTTACATTGTAATGGGGAAGATAGCATGTAAATACATACACATAAGACATAGAATTCAAATGGAAGGCAATCTCAGAGGGAAAGCACTAACAGTGAGGAAGGGAAGGGTGGGGGAATTGGGAGAAATCTTCCTGTAGAAGGTGGGTTTTGAACTGAGTCTTGAAGCCAGAAGATAGAAGTGAGAGCATTTTGGGCATGGAGGGGCTATGCAGAGTCAGCAGAGGCAGTGTTGTGTTCTAGAAAAAGCAGAAAGGCCAGTTTTGCTAAGTGTGTTCTGGAGATTGAAGTATAAGAAAATTGGAAAGGTACAAAAATACTAAACAAGATTCTATATTTGATTCTCGAAGTAATAGGGAGCTGTTGGAGTTGATTGAGAAAGAGGTGGCAGTGACATGGCCAAACCTGCATTATGGGAAAATCAATCTGGCAGCTGAGGGGAGAGAGACTTGAGGCAAGGAGACAAGTTAAGAATGCTGTTGTACTGGGAATTAAGATATACAGGCACTGGGGTAGGGAGATCCATCTTGTCCTACCGGAAAGTCAGAGGGGTGATGGGGGAGGACATAGGAGAGAGCAGATTGGGGGAGAAATTATACAGTGGGATGCCTGTTTTGGGGTGGTGGGTGGGGGAAAGATGGGGAGAAAATTTGTAACTCAGAATCTTGTGGAATGAATGTTGTAAACAATAAAAAAAAATGAGAAAAAAAAACAATTGGCTTACAAAAAAAAGTCCTGAAGATTTTTCAGTCAGCTCTTGGGAGCCAGAATGAACTGGCTCCAGCACAGCGCTGTAATATAGACACATACATATGTATATATATGTGTGTGTATATATCTGCATATGTAAGTGTATATATGTGTGTACATATCTATCCATTTGTCTAATCTATCTTAAATCTATTCATCCATGTTAAAAAAAAAGAATGCTGTTGTAATAGTCCAGTTATGAGATGATGAGACTCTACACAAGAGTGGTGACTGTGAAGGGAGAGAAGGGACCATATAAGAGAGTTGTTGTGAAGGTTGAAACAAGATTGGGCATCAGATTGGATATGTATAGTGAAGTGAGAGAAGATTTTAGGATGATACTTAGATTGTGGGCTTTAGTAACAGGAAGGATGGTGGTGCCTCAACAGTAATACAGAATTTTGGAAGAGAGGGACTCTTTGTGGTGTGGGATAAGATAATGAAGATATAGGGCACTAGGTCAGAGCCTGGTGAAAATTTAGGTGTAGTGATCGTAACCTGAATGAAGAGCTGGATAGGCTAATCAGCACTATCAAATGTAGCCCGTAAGTTGAGAAGAATTAGAATGGTGGAAAGGCCATTCATATTTAGCAATTGAGATGAATCATCGTCATCCTCACCATCATTATAATTTCAAGGTTTACAAAGTGCTTTACAAATATTACCTCATTTTATAACAACCCTGAGAGCTCTTATTATCATTCCTACTTTGCATATGAGGAAACTGAGTCTAGAAGTTAGAGAGACTTGCTTAGGGTCTCACAGCTATTTAGTTCGTGGATCAGGATTTGAACTCAGGTTTTCCCGATTCCAACTTGGACACTCTATCCCTTTTACCACTTACCTGCCCAGTAACGTGGTTTTCAATTTTATTAATCCAGTCTATGAATATAAATGGTTTTGAATTCTAGCATTATATGAATAAGTTATAGAATGGCTCAAAAAAAGATAAGCCAACATCATTACATTATTTGCAGGAAGCACATTTAATGCAAACAAAAATGCTTGAGCATTTAGTTGGTGCATTGGCTAGAGCCCTGGGCTTGGAATCAGGGAGACTTGATTTCAGTTCCTGCCCCACACCATCACCATCTGTGACCTTGGGAAAGTCAATTGGTACTTCTCAGCCTCATTATTCTTCTCTGTAATACGAGGTTGTACATACCTAGGGTTCTTTCCAGCTCTGAATCTGGTCTTCAAATCTCTCTTAAATTGGACATGTCTGTGTTTCCTCTCCACTGTGAATCATTAGATGTTGAAAAAGATTTTAATTGTTCTAGAAAGCTTATTGCCATGTGTTATACATCTATGAATTCTCTACAGTATAAATCCTCTTGCCTAGTAACTTTGGAGAGAGTTTCTAATGAGTCAACTTTCAGTTGAGAGATGAGGTCAGAAGCCATATTGCAAAGTGTTAAAGAATGAATGACAGGTGAGCAGGTAGATGCAGTAAGTGCAGACAACTTTTTCAAGGAGTATGAGAAAAGGTGGAGAGGTGTAGGACACTTGTGATAGCAGAGTCAAGTGAAGATTTTTTAAGTATTGTGGAAACTTGGGCATGCTTGAAGACAGTAGGAAAGGATCCAGAGATAACAGAAGTTGAATATGGAGAGGTTGAAGTTTTGAGGGAGTGGAGGTGATTGAGGATACAGTCTGCTGAAAAAGATAAGAGGGGATGGGATCAGGTATATATGGAGAGGATTGGTCTTGGCAAGGACTTTGTCAGAGACTGGGGGAAAGGAGGAGATAGTGGGAAATAATGTCAAGGAGTTTTGAAGTGAAGAGAATTTTTTTTTTCACTAAAGTAAAAGGCAAATTTCTTGACTGAAAGAAATGAGGTAGGGAAAGTTATGGTGAGTCTTAAGGACAGAAAAAAGGTTAGGAAGACCTTCTTTGGGGAATGATAGGCAGTCAGTTCAGGAAGAATAAAAGGATTGCCTTGAAGGCCATTGAGGCTGGTGAACAGACATCAAAGTCACACATATACTATCCCTCCCCACCCCATTCAGTATGCTTTAGGGGCTCCCCATTATTCTAGGATTAAACATAGTCCTCTTTTTGGCATTTAAAGATCTTCACAGCCTGGTCCTTCCTAGCTCTCCTCCATGCATCCTCTGATTTAGCATAAGTGGCCTTCTTGCTGCTCATTGCATGTGACGATCCATCTCGCTACAATTTGCGTTTTTACTGGCTGTTTTTCATACCCAGTGTTCTCTCCTCCCTTCTGCCTCTTTTTAAGACTCAGCTCAAAGCCCACCTGCCTAAACCTTTTTTGGTTTTCCCAGAAGTTAATGCTTATCCTTAGAAGTGTTCATATTTGTGTGTATGTTGTGTTTACCTCCGTGTCTCTAGAAAGATCATATACTCGTATATATATATATACACACACATAACGTGTCTTCATTAAATATAAGTCTAATGAGGTATCACAAATAGCTTTATTTTTTATATCCTCAACTTTTTCTCTGCTTCGCATATAATAAATGCTTGTTGATCTATTGGCTGCAGGCTAATGAGCTATTGGGTCATGGCAACCCATGAAAAGAAAAAATAAAAAATTGACCCTCAGTTCTTTTAGTTCTCCCTTCCCCCCTTTCTTTTTTGCAAGACAGGGTTAAGTGACTTGCCCAGGGTCACATAGCTAGTAAGTTTCAATTGTCTGAGGTCAGATTTCAACTCAGGTCCTTCTGACTTCAGGACTTGGTGCTCTATCCAGTCTATAGAGGTGTCCTCCCTCCTTCTGCTTTTGAAGTGACAGAGTATTGTAAAAGAAGGCAGAGTGCCACAGTTTTTGGTGAGTCTTCACGCATTAACTTAGCAATTGGCAATTAGAGTTTTTGTTCTGAATCAAATGTAATTCTAGAACTGAATCTTATAGATTTTGACATTCTTCTTGTGAAAAATCAGAAGAGAAAACAAAATGAAGCTCCTGCTTCCATGGAAGGATGACTCATAGGTTCTTCTTGAAAGGACAAATAAAGGAGTTGGAGTTGATTCATTGTGCATCTCAAGGCAACTCTTGGGACATTTGATCATTTTATATTGCAGTGCTCATTATCAGAAATTGTGAAAAACAACCAAAACCCCCTAGACACTTTGAAAATAATTGTAGTTTATGTGTTACAAATCTGTTGCAGAAGGTAAAAAGAAAGAAACTTTACAAACAAGTTGATAAAACCCCTGAAATTAAATTGCATATACTTTGGTAATCAATGAATTCAGTGCAAATATAGACATAAAGGAAAATGTTTTTTAAAAAAAGATATGTCTGTATGGGAAATATGGTTTAAGAATGAGGGATGAGAGAGGCCAAAGTCTTAGACTATTCTGAAGTGTAATGACTAGCTTTCATGAATATCTTTTTTTTTTTTGCTTTTTTTGGAGAGCAGTTGGGGTTAAGTGACTTGCCCAAGGTCACACGGCTAGGTTTTTGTGTTAAGTGTCCGAATCTGGATTTGCACTTGGGTCTTCTTGACTCCAGGGCCAGTGCTCTATTCACTGCACCACCTAGCCGCCCCTGTGAATACCTTTTTAAAGAAAAGAATTGAGTGGTGCTAGCCATGGCAAGCACCAGGTTAACGTCATAAAAAATGAAACTGGTTTTATTTAACAAATGGGAAATGACTACTTAGTGGTATGAAAGTCATTACTGAATTGCTTGCTGTCTGTGTATGATCAAATTATCAACTTGTTAGAATGAATATCATAATTAATATAAAACTAGAAGAATAAAAAAATGAGAAATATATATGATGTGTGATTAAATTTATTACAGCCTAACTTACTTAAACAAGTCACCGATGCCAAAAAAATGAAAACTGGGTAGAGGAATCGACATTTTTGTACACAATGAACATTTTGTACATTGAACCAATGTAAATCATATGCTATAATGAAGAAACCAACTGAGCCTAAAGGGCCCTTTTTAGTGACTATTTGATCTCCCTTCTAAGAGGAAAAATATGGCAGTTGAGGGTGATTGGTTTAGAACATAAAAGGGAAGGAAGATAGATAGATGAAAAATAGAAAAGGTCTCCAAAAGTTTTTTTAAACAAACTGTTTTTAGCATTAGAATGGAACCGTTGCATTTGGACTCTGCCTCATAGTATCTCAGTCCTGAATGTGCTTCTTGAGGAAGTTCAAATGTCGCTGAAGAAAACACATATGGGAACAGGAGTTGGTCTTAACCAATTATATGCATATGCATGTGTGTTTCTGTATAAATGTTTATTTTGTGTGTGTGTGTGTGTGTGTGTGTGTGTGTGTGTGTGTGTGTGTGTGTGTGTGTGTAATACAGAGAAGTAATCCATGCCAGAGGCAGTACATTTTTTAATGCATTTAGGAATCATTTCTCTACATATCTGAAGGGGACAGGAAGATACCAGAAGCTTTGAAAAAATCTTAGACTAGATTATTTCTTTAAAAGGGTGAGAAGATGAATAATTATTAACCTGCGTGTCTACTTTTGCATGTATATTCTCAGAAAACATTTTTTATGTATACATGCATTAATGTAAAGGCATCTTTTATGAGGGCATTGGAAATGAACAGGCAGTTTTTTCATTGTCTGTCTTCTTAGTACAGTAGACTGAATTTACTATAACACTGTTGCCTGGAAGGTGTTGAGAATATAAGAACATGCTGTGCTGATTGTTTCTGTATTATAAAGTAGCATTAGCATTTTGATGTGTGTAACAAAATGTCTAACTTTAAAGTGGCTTCTGTCAAAATGCGACAAGTTTCCTTGGAAGATAGAATGACAGAATTTTGATGCTCTTGTTATTTATATATAGGAGGGCATAAAACTGGGAGATCTAAACTCAATAGAGATGAACCACACTGCCATGGATGAGATCTAGTGTAGCAACCAAGTTGGAGAGAGATTCCTTTTAGGTGGTAAGGTATTCCAGATGTTTATGTATTTGATATTCTGATTGCATCAAGGTCCAGAACATTTCAGAGTCTTCTAAACAAGATCTATAATCACTGAAGATTTTGAAAACTGTTTGTATTTTTAAAATGATTGTTAATCATTTTAAAATTATTGTTCAGACAGTTGTTCATATGATATGTAGTTGGACAGATAAATCTATTAGCTGATCCATCAGTGAGTATATGTGTGTGGGTATTTATCTATATCGTGGACAGACATTGCAGATGGATAATTATCTGAGTCCAGACTTGGATAAAAAAAAGATTAGACAACGTTGCTTTTGGGTAAATTTTATTTTTAATTTTTTAATTAGTTCTTTCAAAAGTTTTTTTTTTTTGGAGGGGGGACCAAGGCAGTTGGGTTAAGTGACTTGCCCAAGGTCACACAGCTAGATAAGTGTCAAGTGTCTGAGGCCTGATTTGAACTCGGGGCCTCCTGACTTCAGGGCTGTTGCTCTGTCTACTGTGCCACTTAGCTGTCTCCCATTTCATTTTTAAATGATCCCATTCTCCTTGAAACAATGACCTGTTCTTTTTAACAGTTATATTAATCTTGCAATGTCATATGGCTACAAATTACATTGAAACTACAGTCTCTGAAGAATTGAAGTTGAGGATCACTCAAGGGGGCAATGAAGTGTGAACAGGTCACAACACATTCATTGAACCATAATCATCAAGATCAGAAGCTTTAGAGCAGGACTCATGCCTAGGGATTACTTACTGTGTATCCCTAAGTGCTTAATGCAACACTGCATGATACAAACAGTCATCATGTGCTCTCTGTGAGGTACCATCATAGGCTATGTGTACATGCTTAGTTTTAAGGGCTTTGAACTTGAAAAATTGTATATTTTTGTATGTTACTAGAGCTATAAAGGCCAGCAACCAAGGCTAAGGCTATATTCTAGTAGAAAATTTCAATTCCTATTTAAAGAGTTACACAATTAGTGTTGAAAAGATCACTAATAATATAGTGGATTCATTTGACTCAGCGGGATTGAGAATCCCAAAGTTATGTATGCTAACCTGTCACCTCTGATGTCAAAACGGTATCAACATGTATGGACTTTTCCTGTATAACTAGTACTGACATCTTTGAATGCTATCTCATATTATACTATCTGTGCGCTTTTTGTATGTTAACTGCGTAGCAGACAGAGCCCAGAGAGTGGGAAGACTCGGACCAAATTGACTATGGAAGAACTAAAGGCCTTTGTCCAGCAACTTTTTAGCCTTCCATGCATCATCAGCCAGGCTCGACAAGTCAAGGTTGGAGTATTTTATTTCTTATGGGACATTGCCCTACTACATTTGGGGAAACTACCAGAACTGTCCTGGATGAACCCAGAATAGTGTAGCCCCAGTGGTTTGCCACCTCTTAGAGATTTCCTTTCTGTTTCATTGAATGATATAGTGTTAGAGCTGGAAAGGATCTTGGGAAACCATCTTGTTTATCTACCTCATTTTAAAGATGGGGAAAAAATAAGCTCATTGCTCTGCTTGTTCCTTTCTTCCTAAAATTGCTGCTATTTGAGATTGTGAGATGAGAACTGTTAAGATACTGTTATCTGTTTTATTAATTGCTGTTCTTCCTTCCCCTTAATTTCGGAGGATCAAGAATTAGTCTGAATTATATTATTTCCCCCATAACCATGTAAGGGATATTAGTGCTTTCTTTTGGGGGTTTGTTTGTTTTTTTTCCACTCTTCTCTTCTATACTCCAATTTCCATCTGCTCTTTCCCTCCCATTTTCCCCCTCCCCTCAGCTATGAATACCAAGTTTGATATTTGTTTATAGAAGCCCAGTTTTGAATTAATATCTAATAATAGCTACCACATATACTATAAGCTATAGCATATGTACACTGTGTACTATAGCACGCTGTATATGCTGCATATAATAAATAGTACTTAAATGTTTGAATACGGTTTAAACAAGTGGCTAGGTATCAGCCTATTGGTTTATTGCAAGAAGCAATCATTCATCAAGTCATATAGAAGCAATAAAGTGGAATGATCGTTACACACAGGTATATGCCTATTAGCTGCTGTACTGTATCTTTTGATGCTATAATAGAGATGATATTTAATTAAAATGCCTAGAGCTGACAGTTTGGACTATCAGTTCCCAGTTGTGTTTTAATCATTTTTGTTGCAACCTAACTTTTCAGTATTCTTTTTATGTTTCAGAATCTGCTGGATGATGTGGAAGAATTTCATGAACGTGCTCAAGAGGCTATGATGGATGAAACCCCAGACTCTTCCAAACTTCAGATGTTGATAGACATGGGTTCTAGTCTCTATGTAGAGTTACCTGAGCTGCCCCGGCTGAAGCAAGAGCTGCAACAAGCTCGATGGCTGGATGAAGTGAGGCTGACGCTTTCAGATCCACAGCGTGTCACTCTGGATGTTATGAAGAAGCTCATAGACTCTGGGGTGGGCTTGGCACCTCACCATGCTGTGGAGAAAGCTATGGCTGAGCTTCAGGAGCTCCTTACAGTCTCTGAGAGATGGGAAGAGAAGGCCAAGGTTTGCTTACAGGCTAGGTGAGTTCTGCTTTTGATGACTGCTGCCCCCGTAATAGTCATAGACTTAGCCAAAGGTAGAATTTGGAAGGGAGAACCAGAAAGATTCACTAAATGAATAATTATATATTGTGTTATTGAGTATGCATTAAACTATCAGTTGGGGGCTGATCTTGGTAGTTTGTCAGTCAAAATTCATTGACTTTGTTGTTTGCAGGACACTATGCCAGGTGCTTTGGGGGATACAAGATAGTAAATAAATATCTATCCTCCAGTAGCTTACAGTTTAGTTGAGATAAAATACACATATAACAAACTATCATATACTGCCCTATATTTAAGTGTGAAATAGGTGATACAGACCTATCACTAAATATGGTAAGAGTTTAGAGAATAAAGATCACTTGCTGAAGGCTTGGGGAGGGGGTAGTGTTTTCTCCTTGCAGTTGAAGGAAAAAATGGTTCCTCATTAGTGATCTTACATATTCTTTATCTTACCGTTTTCATCTTCCCTCCTTTTGGGTGTGATAAAAAATGTAAAAACAAAAACAAAAGCTCTTTAACTATACCAGTGATCCCTTGTGATGCCATTCTCCCCTTTTCTTATTCTGTGCTACTTCTTCCTTTTGCCCTGATCTTTTCCTGGTTCAGTTCAAATTTAGACCCTAGTTTCAGACTGCTTGGTCCAGACTTATTTCCTGTTTCATTGTAGGCTCAGGATATCAGGGAAGAAGCTTCAAGAGATGGAACTTGACCTGGGCCTTGAAGGATGGGTAGAATACAGATAGGTGGAAGGGCATTCCAGGTGGGAGGAGTGGTAAGAGCAAATCAATCAATAAGCATTTATTAAGCATCATCTTTTATGTAGCAGGTGCTTTGCTGGGAAAACAAAGCAAAAAAAATGAAGCAGTTCTTGCCCTTGAGTTTATATTATATCAGGAAGATATGTACATATTTAGCTCAGAGATAAGAATATGCAAGGTATTTGAGGGACAGTGAAAGATCATAGTGTTTGGAGTGGAAGGGCTAACCATGAGAGAAATAAGCATTTGCATTAGAGTTATTGCTCCAGTGGAAAACTTTGGTGATTGAAGCCTATTTATTGTTGTCATCAATATTAATTCAAAGTGGCTAAATAAAAATTTTTGGTCTATATAAGAGCAGTAATTCATGATGACGGAAAATGTATTTCTTAAATTTCCTATCCCTTCTAATCCTCACTTTAAAAAAAATAGGCTAATTCAACCCAGTGATGGAGTTTCAGCTGTGTTACCTTGGCTTGCCCTTTTGCTAATTATAGAATTCTAGGGATGGAGGTGATTTTAGAGGCCAACTAGTTTTCTCCTTTTCCTCTAGATAGGGTCGTACTTAAACCTTTGCCAGTAAATGATTGTACTAATTTAAAATTATTTGGAACTTAATATGTGCCTTCCTTGCACTACTAAGTGATATTTGTGGTTAATAAGATTTTCAACTTGTATGAATAGGTTCCAGTGTATTTCTAACATGTTACCTTTTCTAATTATCTGTGACTCATGTCTGAAATTATCATGGATGCCTCACAAAAAAATAGATCTGTTGGTCTTCTGACTTTGTTTCCCTAATTTTTTCTTCTTTTAGACCTCGCCACAGCATGTCAAGCCTAGAGAGTATTGTGAATGAAGCCAAGAATATCCCAGCCTTCCTACCCAATGTTTTAGCCCTGAGAGAAGCCTTGCAGAGAGCTAGAGAATGGACAGCTAAAGTAGAAGCTATTCAAGTGAGTACTTTGCACCAAATGGCATGAGGTTTTTTTTCTTTCTGTCCTAAAAATAAATACATACTCTGCTCTTAATCAGCTCTTCGTCTTGTTCCCCACAGCAATTATTCCATTTTTCTAATCTCTGCTCAAGCCTACTTTCATTTTAGTCCCATACTTAAGTGGTAGCCTCCTGTTACACTAATTGGGATTCCTTGATATCCTAGTATATCCGTCCTTCATACCTGAAAAGGATTTGTCATTGTCATTGCCCATTCTCTCCTAATCCAGTCCAGTAAACATTAAGTGCCTACTTTGTGCCAGATACTGTGCTAAACTGGGACACATTTTCAGAGGAGAGAGAGAGAGACACAGCCCCTTGCCTTCAAGGAGATTGCATTCTATTGGAGGGAGACAACACACAAAAGAAGGCAAGAAAGGTGGGGGACAACAAAAGGTAGTACCAGGTTCAGGGGTATCTCAGTGGGTGGAGTTTAAACCAGGCACAACAGCAGATAGACAGTGGAGTGAGCTTTAGATTTCATTTTCTGCCCTCTTTAAAGAAAAGCATTGAGTAGTTCTGTACTTCACCTTCCAGTCTTTCAATCAGAGGAGAGGGAAGGCTGAGGGAAGAAGTGTCAATCAGAACTTGAGTTAGTAGCATGGTGATGAGATTACATGTGATTAGCTTAACCTGAGACGACTGGCAGCTTGTTCTGTGAAGTTGGAACCAGGCAAGGCAACAGATGTAGAATTGCACTATCTCTTAATTTTTTTTTTCATCCATTAGAGCATTTTATTTGTATGTATGTTTTACACCCTTAGAAAAAGAAGCCCAGGATTTTTCCTCCTGTGTGTTTTCATCTTGCTTCTTCATGGTTCATGAGGCAAGCTGAGGTGTAAGCACAATAAATACAAACTGATGGGGTGGTAGCAGATTATTTTGCCACTTTTCCAGATCTTTCAATGGAACATCAAATCTGGGGCTGATTACACTACACTTCTTTAATCTTTCTGTAAGATTCACGACAATTTTTCCTGCTATGTGATCCTCAGTGATATTCGCCAGTGTAACCATGCTTCATCATCTCAGTTAACAACCGAACAGTTACTTTAGAGAACAGCCTGATGAGAACCGGGTGTTTTCCTCACTTTTTTGCGTTGTTGATCCTTTTGAAAGCATCTCCCAGGACATTCATGTGCACCATGGTGGCAGTGCTACAAGATGGTGGAAAGAATGCCCTATCTCCTTATTAAGGTTAATCTCTCTCTGCCTTCATTCCTTTCTACTGATTTCTTCTCATTTATTTACAAACATATTTAGGTCTAATCCTAAAAAATAGTCAATCTTGATTGTTTTGCACCATATTTTTCTTCCTCTTCACTACCAAACTTACTGAAAAGGTTGTCTATCCTTAGTGTTTCCACTTTATCTGCTTTCTCCTTGCCATCAGTAACCCAGTCAAATTAAAAAACAAAATTCTTCCTGGCTAAAACTGCTTTTCCAGAGGTTACTGGTGATCGGGGAACACTAGCCATATGACTCTTTTACTCTTAATCTTTCTTGACCTCTTTGTAGTTTTTGATCACTATTGAAAACTCCCTCCTACTATAACTTCTCCTCCCTTGGATTCAGAGATACCGTATTCTTCTGATTCCTCTACCTTTCTAAATGCTTCTTCAGATTCTTTATCTTCCTTCTAATACCTGAAAGGTTCTGTATTTTCCAAGGTTCTGTCCTTAGCCATCTCTGTGTTCTTTTCTGTTGGCATTTCCATTCACTGCCATAGTTTCACCTATTCTATGTGAATAGTTCCAAAATCTGTATCTTCAGCCTTGACTCCTTTGAGAACCAGCCTACCAGTTCCATTTACCTATAGGATAATCTTTCTTTCTACAAACATTCATTTATTAAGCACCATTTTGTGTAAAACACTATGCTAAGTGCAAGAAAATTAAAATTTTAGATAAGGTACAATCCTACGCTCTTGTAGACTTTGCAGTTTATGGAGGACGAGACAAAATAGTGGATAATTGTAATACAAAATGTGTTATCGAAGAATCAAGAGTTTTATGGGTTTTGGTGGGCAAGAAAGTCATTAGCTAGGCTCGTCAAAAAGACTTGATGAAAGAGGTTGCGTTTCTTTTAGGCTTTTAAAAGATGACTGGGACTTCAGAAGGCAAAGAAGGAAAATGAGACTATCAGGCATGGAGAACATTATGAGCAAAAGTACAGAAATAGGAAAGCACCTGGAACAGAGAGTAATATAATTTGACAGGAATATAGTTTATGTGGAGGGTAGCAAGATGAGAAGATTGGAAAGTTAGAGTGGTTTTCAATTATCAAGGACGCGATCTATTCTAGAAGACAAGGTAAAGGAGCTTAAGGAATGCCTCTTCACTTTCCAGGTCTTCATGGAGAAAGAAGTGGGTTTGTTGTTTTTTTTTTTTAAAGGAAGAAGGGTTCATTGTGAAAACAAAGAATCTAAAGAGGTAGTTGGAAATTCCCACTTGTATCTGGAGATTGGAGGATTGAAGTATGTCATACAGAGGAAAAAGGAAGGAAGAAGAACCACTGAACACTTGGAGCTGAGAAACAGATATATGAAGCTCTTCCTAAGGAGAAAAGAACTGGATGCCTTGATGAGGAAGCAGCTGCTTATCCTCCACAGGTGCTGACAAGTGGACAATCAAAGGTCCAAGTAAGAAGAGACAAATAGTGGTGGGTGATGACTTCTTCCTGAAGGGTACAGGGGCAACTCTTTTTATGGACCTGGTGACAACAGTAGGTCTGATGTCTTCCAGGGGCATGTATCCAAGAAATGAAAGAAAGTCTTCTAAGACCAAAGGATTACTACTCATTTCTGATGATTACTGTGGGTACAAATGAAACTCCCAGAAGAAATCTAGAAAGTGTGCCTAAAGATTACAAAATCTTGAAGAAACTCAAGACATTAGGGTTATAGGTAATGTTTTCATCGCTGCTACTGATTGAAGGTGGGCAACCAAGATGATGGAGTCTTGAGTCCACGTCATATGAGGATTAGTTGAATGGACTAGGCATATTTAGCCAGAACTAGAGAAAATTCAGGGGGATGTGATAGCTGTCATTAAGTATTTTTAAGGCTGTTATTTGGAAGAGAAATTAGAGCTGTGCTGATTAGCCTGAGGGGGAAGAACCAGGAGCAGAACTGAAGTGGGTTATCTTGAGAGGTAATAGATTTTCCCTCCTGAGAGGTCTTCCAGGTGAGGCTGGAGGACCATTTTTCAGTTATATTGTAGTGATATTTCTTCTGTGGTTAGGTTGGACTAGGTGGCCACTAAGCTCTCTTCCACCTCTGAGGTTCTGTGAAGGCAAGGGCTTCACAAGGGAAGAACAGATTTGGGAAATAAAGAACTAGTAATGAAGATGGTGTTCAAGAAGAGATTTATATTTTTGGACTACGGTTTAAAAAAAATGACAAGCTCTTGGCCAGGGATATACGGTGCGTGTAAAGGGGCTTGTAAATTTTGTTAAGAGCTTTGCATATTTAATTGAAGGACTTTAAAACAGATAAGGTAGAAGAGGGAAGAAAAATTGCTATCTAGCCTGGCGCCTTATCATATAAATCATTGTCGTTCCCATACTGTACAGTCTAGCCTAAATGACCTTCTTTCTTTTCCTTATATACAACATTGTTTCTCCCATCCCTCTGTCTTTTTATGAGTTATCTCCCATGCATGCCTGGGAATGTCCTTCCTTCTCTCTACCTCTTAGAACCTTAGTTAACTTCAGATTGACCTCTTGCATGGAGTCTGTCCTATTTTCCTCTAGTTGCTAGTGCCTCCATGAAAAAATTACCTTGTATTATTTTGAATAAATATATGTCTCCACTGTGTATCTGAGGCAGGATTTGAGTCCTGACTCCGAAACCAGCTTTCTATCCAGTATGACATGCTAACTTTTATATTGTCAGTGTAAAATATTGTAACTAGTAGTGTCAAACTTAATAGAAATAGATCTTTGTAGGCTGTATATTGACTTAGAAAACCACAAAGTAATATTGTCTACTCTGTTGTATTTTTATTTATTTTGTTAAATATTTCCCAATTACATTTTAATATGTTCAGTTTCCTGCTGTCTGTGAGTTTGGCACCTCTCTTATAGACCACTTCAATAGAACTAGGAAATAAATATATGAGTATTTCAGGAAATGTGACCTTGGCACGAGTATATGATAAGAAAAATGGAGGACTTCATTTATTTATTTGTACATCTGCAAAAGCTCTCTCTGTCAGAAGCAAAGAAGTTAATAGTGACTTATATTTTGTGATAGTTTCATCTTTCAAAAGGTAGTAGAATCAAGACGGGGAAGTTCTGTTCTGAAGCTGATTTTCAGAAAAAGGAAAGAACTGGTTGCTGTGGTACAAATGATTAGAACCCTGGGAGAGAAATAACCTTCATTTTCAGATTAGTGGTAGAAGAGAGGAAAGCTGGACATAGTGTCACATTTATCCCGGACTTAAGGAAAGAAGATTTCACAATGTTCAGAGAAAGGATAGTAGATCCTATGGTCTAAAAGGTATAGGGGGAGGTATCGCAGGAGGAGTGATAAGTTTTCAAGAACGAAATTCTGAAGACACCAAGAGAAACAATTCCATTGAGGTATAATTGTTTAAGGAAAATGATGTGGATATTCAGGGAATAATTTAAAAAAATTTCTATAGAAGATGAAAGTAAGACCACATAATAGAGGATAACTCCAAAATGTGCCATGGTCCTATAAGAATGTGGCAGGAGGGCAAAAGCTCAGGAAGGGTTGCTGGCAAAGAAAGCTAAGGACAGCTAAAAGGATTTTTTGTTGTTTTTGTTGTTTTGCTATATTCTTTCTCTCAGGAAGAATAACCTTTGGACTGGAAAACAGAATAAAAATGGCAAATAGTGAATTGATATTAAAGACAAGTAGGGAGAACATAAGAGAGCACATTTTTCTTGAAGAGTTCAGGTCACTAGGCTTAAGTGGATTGCATTCTGAAGGAACTGGCAGATGTGGTTATTTAGCATTTGCCAGTATTTTTCATAAGATTGTAAAGATGAGGAGGTGTACACTGGGATTAAAAGGCACATGTTTCCCTGATTTAAAAAAAGAAAAACGAAAGAATTGAGTCTGGAAACCATTAAGTTATTGAACTTGAAGTTTGGTTTTTGGCTGAATTCTAGGGTGCACTATTAATGGATGGTTAATAAGTGCCTAGAAAAAGAAGTAGTGGTCAGAAAGACACAGGTTATGCACCACTGAAGTTATTTCCTTTTTTGACAGTTTTATTAGACTTTTGAGAGGTAGCATGGTGTAAGTGGATAGAGAGGGCTGGCCTAAGAGTGAGGAAAACCTGAGTTCATATCCCAGTTCTGACACCTCCTGCTTGTGTGAGCTTGGGCAAATAATTGAATTTCTCAGTGTCCAGACAACTCTCAAAGACTATAAATTGTAGAGGAGGTGCTGGACTCCAATGGTAGAAGTTCCTTGCCAGGAGTTACTTACATCAATGACAGCACAGGTCCCATCCCGCTCCCCTCCCCCCAAATAGACAATTGGAAAAAAAAAACCAGTCTAAGAGATTAGATGAATGCTCTAGCTACACTTTGCCCAGATCTTGTCCAAATATGTGGCAACATTTCATGCTATTCTTTTGGAAAAGATGAAGAGATTTGGCATAGCTGAGAGTACAGTTCAGTAGATTCAGACTTAATTTAATAGTCATACTCAGCTAATAGTTACTATTATTTTGATGTGAGCTGGGAAGGAAGTCTTCAGTGGAGTGCACAAGGGATCTATTCTTGCTTATTACCGCTTAACATCTTTATCATTACTTGCCTAAAAGCATGAATGGCACGCTTATCAGATGTGCAGGTAACATAAAGCACAGAGGGGTAGCTAAAGTGTTGAATAAGAGTAAAGATCCAAAGAGGTTTTAACAGGTTAAACTTTGGGCTAAATCTAATATGATAATATTTATTAAGGATAAGATTTGGTTTCAAAAAATATCAATTTCACAAGTAAAAGTTCAGACTTCTGTGGCAAGATAACAGTTCTTATGTAAAAAAGCTGCACTTCTGAGTACACAGCAAACTCAGTATGAATCTGCTATGTGATACAGCAGCCAAAAAAACGTAATTCGATATTCAGCTGCATTATGGGAGGCATAGTGTCCAGATGATAATCCCATCATCATAACTTTGCTCTGGTCACACAAAAACTGGCTCATTGTGTTCTGTTCTGGGTATCATTTTAGGAAGCACATTGATAAGCTGCAGAGTGTTCAGAGGAGGGCAATCGGGAGTGATGAACCACCTTGAGTTCCTGCCATATTAGGATTAGCTAAAGGAATCAAGGATTTTTAGCTTGGAGAAGGCTTTGAGGAAGAAGGTTGGACATGATGACTGTCTTTGAGATATTTGAAGAGTTAATTTATGGAAGAGAACAGATTATGTTTATTCTGCTTGGCTTCAGAGGGCAGAACTAGGAACAATTAGGTGGAAGTTATAAAGAGGTAAATTCGGGTTTGATATAAGAAAAACTTTGTAACAAGTTAAAACTGTCCGAAAGTTGAATGAGGTGCAAAGGCTGAATGTTTCGTCTTGTCAAATATGTTATTGGGGAATTCTTGTTTAGGTATGAGTTTGACTAAATGATCTCTGAGGTCCTTTCCAGATTGGAGATTTTTCTGGTCCCACCTAGACTAAAATCATGTCCAAAACATGACCTTTTCTTATCCCTTAAAGCCTGTTCCTTGTTCCAGTTCTATTGTTTCTGTCAGTAGCATCTGTCCTTTCCAGTCCTGTTGTCACTACCCTGGTATAGGTCCTCATTGCTAACCACCCACCTTTATTTTCTTCCCCCTCTCCTTCATCCTTTATAATTGTTAGATTTTTCTTTCTTACACGTAAATCCAGTCATGTCACTTCTCTGCTCAGAAATCTTTGGTTTCTTATTGCCTGTTGACCATAATTCAGACTCCTTAGCTTGGCATTTGAGGCCCTCCACAACTTGGAGTCATCTGCTTTTTAAAATTTACCTCCCAGGACTGCCACCAAACATCCTCTGGCTGGACTGGACTATTCTATATTCCTCCTCAGACGTACCCTGTGTTGACTTGTCTCTGCTCAAGAATATTTCCTGGAACGTTCTTCCCACTTTGACCCTCTCCAAGAATCCTCCTGCCTTTCTTTTGGCTGATAATGACCACTTCTGACCTGTATATACACGTAGACAGAAAATGCTCGCTCACAGAATCTCCGGAGTTACCAAGGAATCCTAGTCTAGCCCACAGCTGAATTGTTGTTCAGTTGTGGCACTTTGTGTCTGACTCTTTGTGACCCCCTTTGGGATTTTCTTGACAAAGACACTGGAGTGGTTTACCATTTCCTTCTTCAGCTCATTTTACAGATGAGGAAACTGCTGCAAACAGGGTGAAGCATCTTGCTAGTAAGCCAAATTTGAACTTAGGTCTTCATGACACCAGGCCTGGTGCCCCAACTAAGTAAGAGTCCCCTTTAAGGCTTAGCTCACCTTTGCTTGAAATCCTGGATTTATAGTAACCTCAGGTGTGTGAGCTTGGGCATGTCAGAGACTCTTTTGGCCTCAGTTTCCTCATCTGTAAAATGAGGGCTTTATTTATATATATATCTATACATACACACACTCACACACACATATAGTGCTTTGATTGCAAATCAAAGTCAAATAAGATCATCTCTTTAAAGTATTTTATCAATTTTAAGGCACTATATTGTTAAATTTTCAAATATTGATAACTCAGCCCCTTGGATTTGACATTTTTAACATACCCTTTATGTTTAATGGTTTGCAGAGGCCCTAATGGTGACATGGCTTAGGTGCTAAGGAATCTGAGATTCCAATTTTGAAGCAGACAGTGTTTCCTAGGGCAAATAATTAGATTGGAATGGAATTTAAAGTGGGCCTAGAATATTACAGTAATTTTGTAAATGAATAATTATCTCAGAGTTTAGTCTTGAACCATTAATTAGTAAAATCCCTCTCTTGTGATAAAGATGCTTGACCAAGGCTCCCTATGCCCTTAAGTTTTCCTTAGACTGTGAAGTTGGCTTCATTCTCTCTTGATAGAGTAGATTAGAAACTAACTTAGAATTTCAGGAATTAAGAGTTGTGCCATGTTTCCTTAAACAAAATTAATTCCCTTTGTTTTTGTGATGAATTTCTTAGGGCACCTCAAATAGAAGGCTCTCAGTATTTGCTGTTGATTAAAGGGTATTCTCTCTCGTCTTTAGTCTGTGGCTTTGAGCCCCCCTCGTACTTTAATTCTTTTTGTTCTTTGCCACAGCTCTGAATCATATAAAAAATCACACTCACCCAGCCCTGTAGGGAACAAGATATTGTAGCATGGGGAATCCTGGAATAAATCTTGTTGTGCTGACTGGAGCTTATCTGGTTCATGCCTTATTTAACATATTAGGAAACTGAGTCATAGAGAAGGCAAGTAACATGGCCAGCGTCCCATAATTAGCATCCTTCAGCATTTGATCTCTGCTTTCATCCATGTTATTATATCCCTTCAGCAGTTCAAATCACTGTCTGTTTCTGTATCCTCATCCTCTATAACTCTCGCCTATACCATCTTGGGAACCTTCCATTTAGTGTTTATTTAATCTGCTGTGGACCTGCCTCTTGACATCATATGGGTATTATTAGAACTGTTCATTAATTTTCTCTTCCTTTTACTGCATGATTCTCCTACCTCCGTTTCTACTTACACTTCTTTTGTATTCAACTCCCTTCTGTGTACTCTATGATCCAGCCTTCTTGCTCTTTTGTACACACACTACTCCATCTCTAGTCTCTTTGCCTTTATGTGAGCCTGGAAAATTTTTCTGTGCCTGGAAAGCTTTTCCTCCTTACCACTGGCCCTTAGAATCTCTGGCTTTCTTTAAGACTTGGTTTAAGCACTACCTCTTCCAAGAGGCCTTCCTTGGTTTTCTCAGCTGCTATACCACCCCCTGTAAGGATACCGTCCATCTCTTCTATATTTATCTCGTATATTCTGATGTGTTGATGTTGTCTCCCCCATTAGAATGCTTCTTGAAGGTAGGAACTTGTTTTTTCCCCCCTTTTCTTTGTATCCTCATTGCTTAGTTTGGGGCCTGGCACATAATAAGTAGTTAAGAAATGTCTGTTGATTGATTTTGATATCTTTTGTTTCTTTTTGTGCCAGTAAATTGTAGCTGTGTGGTATAGTTATTAACATGTTAGCTTAATTTTAACAACTGAAGTCTTGTCACTTTTTTGTTCCACTCTGATTCTATTCCAAGGCCAGCTAAGTCTGTTGAGGAATTGAGACTTTTTTTTTTTCTATTTTATTTTATTTATTTTAGTTTACATCATTCATTTCCATGAAATTTTGAGTTACAAATTTTCTCCCCATCTTTCCCCTACCCCCCCCCCAAAACAGCCATCCCCTTGTATAACCCCTCCCCCAATCTAATCTCTCCTATGTCCTCCCCCATCACTCCTCTAACTTTCCAATAGGGCAGGATAAATCTCCCTTCCTCAGTGCCTGTGAATCTTAAGTTCCAGTTGGATGTAGTTAATAATAGTTAATAATAATAGTAATAATAATTGTGTATATGTATATATATGTATACATATATATATGTATACAAATATATTTTTAACATTTGATTATAGAGCTTCAAATTCTAGATTCTTTTCTCTTCCTCCCTCATCAGCCACCCCCACTGGAAGAACAAGCCATCAAATACAGGCTGTACTTGTGTAATTACGCAGAACCTCTCCACAGTGTGCACATTGTGAGAGACTAATTACATGTCCCTCCTTCCTATGGGAGGCCCCCCCGTTCCACTCTCTACTCTGTCCCTGTCCCTCTACAGAAGTGAGCACTTCCATCAACCCTCCCCCTGACCCTGCCCTCCCCTCCATCATCCTACCTCTCATCCCCATTCCCCCTATTCTCCTATGTGGCAAGATGCCCAGTTTAGAATTTATGTCAAGGAATTGAGACTTTTTTTATCTACTTTTACAGGCATAGTTCCTAAATTCATGTTAAAATTCTTTTTCTAGATAGTTTTTCCCCAATTTTTTTTCACTGTCGTTTCTTATTTCTATACTCAGAAATATTTTAGTAGTCTCTTTCATAGGAATCTAGCTTAACTCTTTAATTTGTTGTATATCACTTCAACTCAGTGCTTTCCCCATAGCAATCAACCAATTAGGAATATTTTAAGTTCCTACTAAGGTACTATGGTGAGGATTCTCTTCACCTTTGACCTCCTTCCTTTCCCACATTCTGGTGATGATTTTTGTTTCCCCAGCAGTGTTAGCATGAACTTGGTTCCAGCTTCAGTTATTCTGATTTTTATCAGTTAAAATTTTGTGTTATATAAAATGCAGACATTTTCTAATGTATTCATCAGTGTTATAAGGGATAACGTAAACAATTCACTTCAAACTTATTGAAAATATTTTTCTACAATAGACTATTGTACTAAATGCAAAAGTCTTTTTTTTTTTTTTCAGAATGGCAGCAACTATGCTTACCTTGAGCAGCTGGAAAGCTTGTCTGCCAAGGGACGGCCTATCCCAGTACGACTTGATGCACTGCCCCAGGTGGAATCACAGGTAGCAGCAGCCCGGGCATGGAGGGAACGTACAGGGAGAACCTTCCTTAAGAAGAATTCTAGCCATACATTGTTACAGGTGAGCAGCAATATTGTTGTATAGAGACAATACTTCCACCTGTTTTCTTTGGTGGTTCAGAATCTAAAGGTTTTGGGTATTGTAGGTTTATTATTTTGGTGTGAAATATGTTCAAGGACAATTTTTCCTCATTTTAAGTCATGTGTTCAAGAATCCCATGTACTGGTATCAGATAATTGACATGAAATTTGGATCCTCAAGCAGTTTTGCTTACTGTTCCCATTTGTTGTTGCTGTTCAGTCATTTGAGTCATGTCTGACTCTTTGTGACCATTTGGGGTTTTCTTGGCAAAGATACTGGAGTGGTTTGCTGTTTACTTCTCCAGCTCATTTTACAGATGAGGAACTTAGGCAGATAGGGTTAAGTGAATTGCCCAAGATCACACAGCTAAGTGTTCAAAGTCAGATTTGAACTCAGGAAGAGGAGTCTTTCTGATTTCAGGCCTGGCACTTTATCCACTGTGCCACCTAGCTGTCCACTGCTCTTATGAATATGTTCATGTCCTTTTTGAATGTGGTAAAGGAGAAGAGACTTTTATGATGACTGACCTGACAGATAACTCTGTGCTTTAATTAGCCTCTAACATGAAAAGGTCTTGTATTGGAATAGTATTCCTTCTCTTTCAGTTTTTTATTCCTTATGTTCTGCTTTTCATGCTTTTTTTTTTTTTAAAGGTACTAAGTCCTCGGACTGATATTGGTGTTTATGGAAGCAGCAAGAACCGAAGGAAAAAAGTAAAAGAACTAATGGAGAAGGAGAAGGAAAAGGATCTTGACCTTGATCCAACTCTGAGTGATCTGGAGGAGGGGTTAGAGGAAACTAGAGACACAGCAGTGGTGGTAAGGGGTTCATTTGGAGAAGTCTATCTTTAAAATATAACTGTGTATGTGTTTGTACAAACATGAGAAAGAGGGGCGGCTAGGTGGTGCAATGAATAGAGAGCACCGGCCCTGGAGTCAGGAAGACCTGAGTTCAACTCTGTCCTCAGACACTTAACACAAAACTAGCCGTGTGACCTTGGGCAAGTCACTTAACCCCAATTGCCCTACCTCCAAAAAAGCAAAAAAAAAAAAAAAACACGAGAAAGTTAGCTCTATCAATGTCTAGACATGTGTTGTTTCAACGTCCCCAGTGAATTTTGGAGGAAGAAGTTGGTTTCCCATCCTCTTTAAGGTTAATCCTTCCATCTGAACTCTGGACTCCATCTTTCCCATCTCTTCAGGATCCTTCATTAGCTACAGTCATCTCCTACCTCTTAAGTATCTTAAATATCCCTTTGCACAGACTACCTTCAAACATAATTGGGCACTTCTCTTGCCAAACTCCCCTTTCCTTTTTTAAATAAAGAAAAACTTTGACCCTGCTTCCTTTTTTAATTACTGACCTTTCCATTCTTGCACTGCTTTTCATTGATCTCTCTCTTCTTTGAACTTCTATTGTACATAAGTACTGTGTGTGTAGTCCTGTATTTAATTTTCTCATTGTTTCATGCATAGTAGTTTCTCTGAAACCATCCCCTTTATTATCAAACTAGGAATATACTTGAGGGTGGGGATTATATCTTAGACTACTTATTTATCTCCCATAGTGCTTAACACAGCATAGCAGGTACTCAATATATTTGATTATCTAGGTTATAGAAAAAGGAAACTTTTTTTCATTGTTTTGTTCCTTATTTTATAATTTAGTGTTTTATTTTGAACTTAAACACTTAAAAAGGAGCATTACATAGCACAATGCAAAAATATGTAGCCCATAGATCTCTCTCTCTCATAATGTTTACTTTTTTAGAATTAATAAGTTCTACATGTTGTTATAATAAATTCCATATGTTACCTTCAGAATTCTCCCTATTTGTACTTCTCTCTGTTCTCTTTTTTGCATTTAAATGTTTCAGTGACTTTTTTGGTACTACAGTTGTTAACTCTTCCTTCTCCCCTCTCCTAGTTAAAAACCTTAAGAATTTTTTAAAAATAGAAAAAGCAAAACCTTTTAACAAATGAGTATAGTCAAACAAAACAGATCCACACAGTGGCCATATCAAACAATGTGGATCTTTTTTTCCACTTTGAGATCACCTCTCTGCCAGGAGGAGAACATACTTCATTGTAGGTGCTCTGGCGACATGGTTGGTCATTACATTGGTGGTTTTTATTTGTTAAATTTAGTTTTTTTTCAGTCAGCAAATATTTACCTCTTCCTCCCTTCTACACTCCTTCCCCCAACAACTGAGAAACAGAAACAAAATTACTCTTAATTTCTGTTAAATAGAAGAGCAAAACAATTTTCTGCATTAGTCATGTCTAAAAAATTTTGTCTCATTCTGCCCTCTGAGTCTTTCACTTCTCTGTCAGCATATTTCATCATAAGTCCTCTGGAATCATGATTGGTCATTACATTTATCAGAGTTCTTAAGTCTTTCAATGTTACTTACCTTTTCTTAGGGCTTTCAGTGTTACTTATCTTACATTATTATTGTATTGTATAAATAATTTTCCTGTTCTGGTTACTTCCCTCTGTGTAAGTTCATACATAAGTCTTCTAGGGTTTCTTTGAAACCATCCCATTTATCATTTTTATAGCTCGGTTGTATTCTGTCACATTTATATACCGTAATATATTTAGCCGTTTGACAGTTGATGAGTGCCTCCTCAGTTTCCAGTTCTTTGTCACATTGCAAAGAGATGCTGTAAATAGTTTTGTACATCTATAGAGTTTGTTTTGATTAGGGCTAATACCTCTCATGATCATCCACTCTTCTTCTTCCCTTTTCTCTCTTTCTTTCCTGTTTCCCTGTTTAAGTGAAATGTATTTCCGTACCGAGTTGTGTTTGTGTATCTTCTTTCGTCCTTTAACCAGTTAAGATGAGTACAAGGTTCAGTTATTACCCAATTCTCCCACTTCTTCAGAACTCCATGTTTAGGTGGATTTCGAGCTACACATCCTGATAATATGATATAAATTTCATTCTTTCACCCCTATCCCCTACTTCCACAAGAAAGTGTGTTTCTCTTCCCTACTCTTCTATTCTTTTTTTTTTTTTTTAAAGATAATCAAAACCTAAAAGAACCACTCCTAGGCCTTGTGGACTCCTCATATGACTCCTGTTGTTGATAGAGTTCATAGTGGATACATGTATCATTTCCATATTATGGTGTACAGTTTATTCTTATTTAGTCCTTTATGATTGTTTCTTTATGTTTAACTTTTTGTGTTTTTCTTGACTCTCATGTTTTTATTTCCAACTTTCTATAACTCTCTGGTCTTTTAATCAGGAATGCTTTGAAGTCTTATTTCATTAAAGGTCCATTTTCCCTGCCCTGTATGATTATACTCAGTTTTGCTGGCTAAATTTTCTTGGTTGTATGCCTGTATTTTTTGCCTTGTCAGGTACCATATTCCAAGCTCTCCTGTTCTTTATGTAGTGGCTGCTAAATTGCATATGATTCTGATTTTGAGTCCTTGGAATTTGAATTTTCTTTTTATGACTGTATGTAGTATTTTTTATTTGACTTGGAAGTTTTGGATCTAAGCTGTAATGTTTCTGGCAGTTTTCATTTTGGTCTTTCCTTCAGGAGGTGACTGATAGGTTCTTTTAATCTTTACTTTGTACCCTCTGATTCTGAGCAGTTTTCTTTTGTGATTTCTTGAAATATGATGTCCAGGCTCTTTTTTTTTGTGGTGTTGGTGGGGGAAGACATGGTTTTCAGGTAGTCCTGTGATTCTTGATGTATTTTTTCTTGATCAGTTTTTGAGATTAGTTGTTTTTTGCTATATAATACCTTATATTTTCTTCTATTTTTTAAGTGTTTTGATTTTGTTTTACTATTTCTCTTTGCCCCATGGAGTCATTGGTTTCTTTGTGGTCCATTCTAATTTTTAAGGAGTTTGTTGACTAGGCAAGATTTTGTACTTCTCGTGCAAAGCTGCTGGTTCCCTTTCCAGTTCTTTCTTCCATAGCTTTCATTTCTTTTCCAATTTTTTTTCTCTAGAACTTATAATTTTATTTATAAAAACATTTATAACTCTTTTTAAAAAAATCATCCTCTAACTTCATCTCTTCTAGGAACTCTAATTAATTTTTTGTCCAATGTGTTTTTCTTTGAGACTTTGCTTATACTTGTTTTTGAGTCTTTCTCTCCTGGCTTTATGTCTTGAGTGTCTCTGTCACCACAATACCTTTTTTATGTCCTCATTCTTCCAGCCTGCTTCCTGACTTTGAACTTGATGTTAGGGAAGACCTTGTATCTTCTGGAGGGAATGTCTTAGCTGGTCCTGCTGCTATTTTCTTGGGGTATTGTGTGTTGTTTTATTTTGGATCTCAGGGATAGTTCAGGTTGAGGACCTGTAAGACATCAGTGCTCCTAAAGTAGTCTAATCCAGGGTAGAGTCTGGTCACTTGCTGCCTAGTCTGAGTTCTGTGAGTTACTGACCTAGACTTGGGGCTGATGTACATGCTTGTGGGGTTGCTCCTTTTGGAGTTTCAGAAGACTGCTTCTGGAACCAGCCACTGTCAGCTAACTAGGACGCTCTGCTGGTTCATATTGTAGATTTCCATTTGATCTGCAATTCCTGCCCTGCTTTGAATCTGTGTAAGCTGCAGACTGGTCTAGGAGCTGGAATTTGCACCCTACACCATACCTGGGTATCCTTGAAAGAGAGGAGGATTTAGTGGAAAAGAAAAATTCAATTTTGGACATGTCAAATTTAAGATGTTTAAGATGTTTATCCAGATTGGGATGTCTGATGAACAAATGGAGATGCAGGACTGGAAACCATCAGGGAGGTTAGGGCTGAATAAGTGGATTTTAAAATCACAACCCTACAGATGATAATTGAATCCATGGGAACTTTTGGGATAACCAAGTGAAGTAGTATAGATAGAGAAAAACAGAGGGCCAGAGCCCTAGAGAATATCCACCGTTAGTGGATGTAACCTGGATAAAGGTTCAGCAAAGTAGACTGAGAAAGTCGTTAGCTTAGTAGCAAGGGAACTAGGATAGAGTAGTATCACAAAAACCTAGAGAGAAGAGAGCACCAGGGAGAATAGATTGATCAAAAGTATCCAAGGCTGCAGAGAAGTCAAGGATGAGGATTGAAAAAAGACCAGTCATTTTGGCAATTGAGATCATTTGGAGAGATCATTTTCTGTTGAATGTTAGGATTGGGAATAATACTATAGATTGTTAAGAGAGTGGGAAGAAAGAAAGTGAAGGTATTGATTGTAATGACTCTTTCAAGGAGTTTTGTCACAGAAGACATGAGATGATAGCCCGTAGGGATGGATGGATAGTGAGGGTTTTTTGAAGATAAGGGAGACATGTATTTGTAGGCGGTAGGAGAGGAGTCAGTAGACAGAGATGGAAAAATATAAGTGAGAAAGGAAATCATAAAGAGGATAGTCTGCTGGGGAAGCAGGATAGAATGGAGTTATTTATGCATGTAGAGGGTTTTGTTTTGTCAAGAAGGGCTGCCTCTCCATGTGAGACTTCGGTGAAGGAGGTGATAGTAGCAAAAGGTTTTTAGGTGATATGAGATGAGGAAGATGGGAGAAGAGGAAGCTCTTGGCAAATGACCTCCATTTTCTCAGTGGTATATGAGACAAAATTCTCAGCAGAGAAAGTAGGGGAAAGGGAGTGAGGGGAAGTTGAGGAGGAATGATTTTTTTTTTTGGTTTCTTTTCCTTTTAGTGGTCATCTCCTTAGTTTTGAGTTCTTTGCTTTGCTTTTCTCTTTCCCCCTTCAGGATTAGGAAGTTTGTTTTGCTTGGTATTATTCCCTCTTTAGTATCATCTTCTAACTCCCTCCTACTCCCATACCTCCATATGTTCTTCCCTTGAGTTTGCTATGTTTCTACACTCTGTGTATGTGTGTTCATTGCTTTCTTGTGCATTTCAGATAAGAATAAGATTCATCTTATGGCTGCTTTCCCCAACCTCTTCCTCCACATTTATGTATTCTCACACACTGTGCTACCTTTTTTTTCCCCTAAAATCTTCCTAATAAAGTAAAAAACTAGGAATATATTTGGAAAAATATATTTGAGATTATATTCAAGGGAAGAGAATAATATATGCTAGGCATTCTGTTAAGTACTTTACAAAAATTACCTCATTTGATTCTTACAACAATCCTGTGAGGAAGGTGCTGTTATTATTAACATCATTTTACAGTTGAGGAAACTGAGGTAGACAGAGGGTAAGTGGCTTGCCCAGTGCTACACAGCTAGTAAATGTCTGAGGTTGGATTTGAACTCAGATCTTCATGACTGTAGGCATAGTGCTCTATCCTTTGTTGTTTTCCAGTTTTGGAAAAATAGTTGTACTTGATTAGGTCTAGTCATGCTACTTTCTATAGAAATTGAAGGATGTTACTGGATTTACTTTTTTAGAGTCTCATCAAGAGGAGTTCAAACCTGTTGAAAACTAAAAACAAATAAATAAACTTTAAAAAAAATAGGAGCTCTTAACGGACATTTTTCGGTGATACCATGTCAGTCATCAGGGATGGGTGAAACTTTCCCTTGTTTAACAGATTTTAATGGAATGGTGACTAGACTTCTCTGAGGCTAAAAATGGGGCTTTGAGCTCAACCCTGCTCTGTCTTCTGTGTATTACGATGGTTCCCTTTTTCAGTAAGATGTTTGTGTTACACAGGTGGCGGTATTCAAAGATCGGGAGCAGAAAGAAATTGAAGCCATGCATTCTCTCAGGGCAGCTAACTTAGCTAAGATCACCATGGTGGACAGAATTGAAGATGTGAAATTCTGTATCTGCCGCAAGACAGCAAGTGGGTTTATGCTTCAGTGTGAGCTCTGCAAAGACTGGTTCCATAGCAGCTGTGTACCCCTTCCCAAAACAAGCTCCCAGAAAAAGGGATCCAGCTGGCAGGCCAAAGAAGTGAAATTTTTGTGCCCTCTCTGTATGCGCTCCCGAAGGCCCCGACTAGAGACCATCCTGTCTCTCTTAGTGTCTCTGCAGAAGTTGCCTGTGCGACTGCCTGAAGGAGAGGCCCTCCAGTGCCTGACAGAACGTGCCATGAGTTGGCAAGACAGAGCAAGGCAGGCGCTGGCCACAGATGAACTGTCGTCTGCTCTGGCCAAACTTTCTGTGTTAAGCCAGCGTATGGTGGAGCAGGCAGCCCGAGAGAAAACTGAAAAGATCATCAGTGCAGAACTCCAGAAAGCAGCAGCCAACCCTGACTTGCAGGTAGAAATAATATGTTCATTCTTTTTCCAAATTGAAATGATGGCATTCATTTGTGTCAGTGGTAAATTAAGTCTGAAATGCAGTAGTTTTATTCTACCATCTAGCCTAGAGAGGCTGCAGTGATTTGCTAATTACTATGAAGTAATTACAGAGTCATCTTTCTATGTGTTTAGATCAATGATTTGAATCCACCCAAGCCAGACTTTACAAAAAGCAGGTGATTGCACAGTGAATCAGTTCAGTTACCTATGTCACCAAGACTCTTTTAGTGGTCAGTACAACTATACCTATGACTTAAGACCTAGTGTTAACTTTAACTGATAAATTAATAAATACAGGATTAATCTCATGACACAGCAGTATATACATGAATCTTTAACAAATAATACTGTATAGTTAATGAGATAGAAATACTTTAATTGAGCTATACCTCCTTAGTGTAGAAACAAAAGTCTCAGAGCTGTGTGGGGTAATAAGTAGATAGAATTCTGACCCATGAAGAAGACTGGTTCAAAACTTACCTCTAACATATACTGGGCAAGGCAGTCACCCTCTCAATGAGCACAGGCAACTTTATGGACTATAAAGTGCAGAGTTGGTGCTGACATACATTGGTAGATAGGAATTTCAGAGAAAGGGAGGGATCGGGGGAAGTAGAAAAGAGAGATTGTTATTTCATGGCAGGGCAAAATGTAAAAGTTTAGTTTTATATTCAGTTCACCTACCTTCTCTTACCATGTGTACCTGGAGGTAATTTGGTTAGTGACTGCTACACGAATAGTAATCAAAAAAAGATTTTGTTACAGAATTATTTCCTGGAGAAAATTATAACCATGTAAGTATAGTATTTGTACTTTGGACTATAAAACTAAACCTAATTTTCATATTGTATAATTAAAGGATTTTTAAATGTAATTTTGAGAGTTGAAAGGAGCTTTATGCAGCATTCTTTATAATAGAATTCATTCTAGTGAGTTTCTAATCATAGAGATTTCTTTGATGTATAACACAAACATAGAATGTAATCACTAGCTATTGAAGTTTTCTCTAGGTTATTCCTCCGACCCTAAATATAGTTCATTTCCATGGATCTGTTCAGAAGTTTTCTTTCTTTATGCTGGCATTGTTTATACTTAGGGACACCTCCCTGGCTTCCAGCAGTCTGCTTTTAATCGAGTGGTAAGCAGTGTGTCATCCTCCCCTCGGCAAACCATGGACTATGATGATGAAGAGACAGATTCTGATGAAGATATTCGGGAGACATATGGCTATGATATGAAGGTAAATAAATAGAAAGGCCATATTCAACATGAATACCAATTGGACATGTTAAATAGTCTGAAGACACTGATAGTTAAGGGTGAAAAATTGTCTCAGCTGAGTCTGCCCCACAGTTATAATGAAAAAGATGTTTTATACTCTGTGTTTTATTTAAAGTCATACTGCTGTCTCTTTTTAAATCCTGATTTTTAAAGTTACTTATCCTTGATGTTTAGAGACTGGGGAAAGCATATTCCTTCAAACTTTTTACTGTTTTGTTTAGTATTATGAGACTTTGTCCAGTTTGTTTGACCCTCTTATTCAGATCTTGTTTTTATGATATAAATTGTATATTATTTCAAAGATAGGTAATATGTAGTCCCATAGTAAGAAAATATGGAAGATAAATATTTCAATGACTGTATTGACAGCAGCATACTCGTTTTTATACCTACACCACCTTGGAGGTTGTGGGGTCTTTTAGAATGTCAGCATTATAGTGAATTGTGTTCCATTATTTGTTAGTCTAAGTTGTCTAGTTCATCTTTTTAACTAGTAGTGGCGTCTCTGTCTGAAAAGAATAATTTACTGGTCAGAATGAGCCCTATTTCACAATGGTGCACATAATCAGGAAGCTGTACCTTTTGTAGCAGGGGGTTCCTTCCAAAGAATTGTCAAATTCTTCTTCTCTTCCTCCTCCTCCTCCTCCTCTCCATCTCTCCACCTTACCCCCTCTCCTTCCCATCCTCCCCCTTCTCTTTGTTAAACTCTCTTTTGTTTTCATTGTAGAACAGGTGGGCACCACTCAGTCTTAATGTGAATTCCATCTGTGGTAAAACTCTGGAAATGTAAAAATAAAATCATCATATGCCCTTATAAATATGTGTGCTAGAAAATAATTTCCATGAGGTAAACCTGAATTCTAATTCTTTATGAAAGAACCTTCAGTTGTATGGATTATAATAGCTTTCAGAAAGGTTGGATTTCCATTGGAACTATAAATAAGTCTGAGCACCGTGATCACAGAAATCAAGACTAATGATAAGACCTTTTCCCAGGCCATTCTATTTCATTTAATTGCTCAGACTTGTACTAATAACCGATGCCATTAAAGTAATTACTCTGACTCATAATATAGATATCTGAGAGAGTGACTTTTTAGTAAACTCTTAGGTTCCAATTTGGTGTCTTAACTCCTGCTTTCTTGGATTGCCAAGGGTATCTATCCACCTTACTTTTAGCTGACAAGGACACACATAAAGAACAGATTCTATAGAGGTTAGTGTGACCCCTAAATGGTATAGGACTTTACAAACTATATATTTTGGGAATAGAAAGTTACTTGCTAGAAATCAAAAGACCATTTCTGCTACATATGTGGAAAACCAGCAACATCTGGAAGGAGGATTAATATAGTGTTTGGCACATATGAAGTCCTTTATAAGAGCTTTTTCATTCATTCACTAATATGCCAATTCAGCAGCATTCAGGAGAAAAGGCTGACATCTAGACCAAACCTGATAAAGACCTTTTAGTGCTGGAGCCAGAGGGATCATACTTGGCATTGTGTAATGTTCTATGACAGTTAAGCAGCTGTCACCAGCTGTGACGTAGAGCGGCTAGACACTCTATACAGTGGGAAAGTTTGCTTGAAAGCAGTTTGGTAAGCTGACGAGGCAAACCGTAGTTGGTCTTTGTGTGACTCTAATGCTGTGGATCAGTTTTGGCTCAGTTGCTCACGTGAGCTATGGATCAATTGGCAATGGCTCCATTTTGATTTAGGGGTGTGTTGGGTTAGATAATCTGAAGTTCTGCTAACTTTGAAATTTTATAATTCTTGGATAGGATCTCTTGTGTCTGGGTGGTTTCACTTTGCTGAGTTTTCTTCCTGGTTGTTGGAAGGAAGGTTTCAAAAAGTCTCAGATTGTGTTTGATTGAGTTAGCAGTAGTTTTGTAGGTTAAGCATATTGGTAGAATAGTGACAAGAATCCTAGGGCTTCATTTTGATTCTGGCAGCCCTGAACTCTTTATTATTCTGATCCCATTAGGTATTTGCCAGTTGAGTGAGCACTTGTTATGTGGTAAAGGTTTCGTTTGCCAGTTCTTCACTCTGGAACATTCGGCTATAAAACTGAAGCCATGCCATCAAGCTGATGTTTTTTTCCTTTGCTGTTATAATTTCTAGATCTTAATGAATTGAATTTAATATTTTCCCTTAAGGAAAGGGCCTTGTATTCATTTGAGAAAAAGGGTTGGAGTAGTTTAGGCAGAAAAAGAATTCTGATCTGTCATTTTGACCACAGTTGTCATGCCATTTCTCAAATTGTCCAATTAGTGGATTTTCCTGTGTCTTGTTTCCTTGCCCTGCCCTGTCCTCCCATTCTTTCCCCTCCTCTCCCCTCCCCTTTTTTTTGTAGGAAGACAGGGACAGTAATGTGCTATTTGTTGGAGCTGTGAATTGCTTGAACCATTTTGTGAAGTAATTGCAAATTCTGTGCAGGAACTGACACAAATGCTCATGGTCCATCGATTGCACTGTTAGGCATATGCCCTAAATATGACAGATGAGAAAAAGAAAGACTTCATCCATATACACTAAAATAGTTAGATCAGCACTTTTTGTAATAGCAAAATGCGTAAATGTTAATGAATATTACTTTGCTGTAAGAAAGAGTGAATATGATGAATACAGAGATGCATGGAAAGGACTTAAGTGAACTGATGCAAAGTGAAGTCATTAGATTCAGAAAAACAGTTTACACAATGACTATTACATTGTAAATGCAAAAACCTCCAACAAAAGAACTGGCTGAATGCTGTGAAATTTTTGTGATTAAGTATGACCCCAAAAGAGATAGATAAGAAAGCTCATTCCTCCCTTCTTGGAAGAAGTGGAGGATTATGAGTGTGCAACACTATAGATAATGCTAGACTTTTCTCAGTGGCTTTAGTTCTGCCACTTTTTTTTTCTTATTTATTCTTTGTTATAAAAAAATGGTTCTCTGGGAATAGAAAATGGAAGGATAGTGAAAAATGTAAATGATGTAAAAATAAAAGATATCAATAAAAATTTACTTAAAAAAACTTTAAAGGACCTTAATTTGTGCTCATAGCCACCTTTTGATGACTCAGATATGATTGGAAGGAGTGAGTTCAGTGATTCTTTGTTTACCACTATGTCTGATTTAGCAAAATTTTGTTTCTTGAGTATAGTCCTGATGGATATAGTGATATGTAAGTTCCTTTTTTCTTCAACCTTCTTCCATTGTCACTGGAGCATTCTCCTTGAAAGTTTACATTCCTTAATGATGCCTCTGTCCATTTATTTAAAGGTATCTCATTTTTAGACATTTTGCTGATCCTTTATTGTAACTGTCACGTCCATATTATCATAAACATGTCCCAGATGCTCATGTGTGCAGAATGACTGATTAGGAAGAAGAGCAATAACAAATAGCACCACAACAGAATCCTAGGAGGTACCACTGACTGCTCATCTCAGCAGAAGGCATATCTTTAATATGGAGGATCTTTTATGTTAATCTCCCTCCTTCCCTTCCCCCTCCCCCCCAAACAACGCTGAGGGATTTTAAGCATTGTTTGAGGACGTAGGCTTTCAGGGTATTGGTTCCAGCTGAGACTGTCGCTTCACTTAGTATTGAGTCAATTGGTATGGAAGATCCTTAAGTCTGTGTGTGCATGATATGCCTTTTTTTTTTTTAGAAAATATATTTTCAGTATTGTGACCTTGACAAGTTAATCTTTGGCTGAACATTTCTATATACAAAGGACAAATAAAAGGATTGTATATGAAACTAAGTCTGTTTTTATGCACTTATTTTTTATTGACCTCTTTGTTTCATTCTCCTCTCTAATATTCATTCTTTTATGTTTTTCATTGGTGTTCTTTTTTTTTGTTTGCATCTCTTAACCCCAATATAATTTCTCCTTTGGTACAAATAAATATAATCAAGGCAAAACAAATTTGTGTTGCATTGAGTGTCAAGTTGGTTTATATGTTATATTCTGTACCTATTGTTATTACCTCTGTCAAAGATGGTAAGAGTACTTTGTCATCATTCTTCTGTAGTCATGATTACTCATTGTCTTGATCTGAGTTCATAAGTCTTTCAAAGTTGTTCTTTTTAGTGTTGAAGTCAATATGTAAATTGTTCCTCTGATTCTGATCACTTCACTCCCCATCAGTCCATACAGTTTCCCCCAAGTTTCTCTGAATTTGTTCTTTTCATTACCTTTATAGCACAGTAATATTCTCTTATATTCATATATCATAATTTCTTTAGCCTTTCTCCAATTATTGGGCACTCCCAATTTGTTTCCATTTCTTTGTTAAAACAAAAAGTATTGCTATACATATTTTTGTACATTTGGGTTCTTTCCCTCTGTCTTAGATCTTTTAGGGCTATAAGCCTAGTAGTAGCTTATAGGGCAACGAGGTAGCACAGTGTATAGAACCTTGGGCCTGGAGTCAGGAAGACCTGAGTTAAAGTCCAGGCTTAGACACTTAACAGCTTTGTGATCCTGGGTAAGTCACTTAACTCCAAGACTAGTCTGCCTTAGTTTCCTCAACTGTGAAGTGCAATAATAATCACCTCCCTTGCAGGGTGAGGATCTGGTGACATAATTTATATCTGTAAAGCACTGATCCAGAGTAGGTGCTATATAAATGCTTACTCCCTTCCACTCTGAGAGTTGTTACTGGATCGCACTACAAATGGCTTTCCTAAATGGATGGATTGCTTAACAAAACGTATACCAGCATTTTGTAACATGCTTTTCATGTTGATATGATTCGGTCTTTTAATCACCTTTGTCTAAGAGTGTTATGGTCTTTATGTAGGATTGACTGAAATCCTCTTCCCTCATATAAGTATTTTTTTTTAACTTAGACATTTCTGTTAAACTCTCTACAACCTTCATTTTCATCATTCTTTTTTGATCCTTGTCCTTTGTTTTTGAAAGTTTAGCAGAAACTCCCACCACATGAATGGGAATGTAATGAGTAAAACAAAAGTCAAATAAAAGAGAATAAATTCCATTTGCTGATAAGAAGACCCTTGAGTATAAGAGAGGAGTTGTACATTCTCCCTTGTTTGACATTTTGTAAGTTAGATTCTCGTATGGAGAGAGTTCTTTATCTCTTGTTTCTGGGTTCTTAAGTAGTTGCATTAACTGGGGATGTTCTTTTCCAGAATCACTTTTAAAGCCTTTCTCACAAGTATTCTTTTCCATAACTGCTTATGACTTCTGCTGAAATGTTCAGTTTGAGACTATTCAAGATAAACTGAACTCTCCCTTTCATTCATGACGTAGCAGACTATGACTTGATTAGTGTGTAGCTTGTAGCTTCAGGGCTTTTTAAATTGGAGCTAAATTTTATGTTATTTCGATATTAACAGGTAGAATCTGTACTAAAAGCAACTGGAAAGCCTCTGAAAATAGCATTCTCTATAAATTCCCACCTCCCCTCTCACCCCCTGAGAATCTGTATTTAAAATTTTACTTCCTATTTTAAATGAAATCATTTCTTTTTAAGTTCTGCAGTCTCTTTGCCTGTTACAGAAGTATCAACAATATTGTACCGTAAGATATAGAAATCAGTATGCTTAATTTGCAATTTACCATTGGAACTCTTCTATAGCTTTATGAAGAAGCTTTGCTGTTTTTCTTTTTACTCAATACTATACAGCTTGCCATTCATTCTCCAGAAATGTTTTTTTTCAGTGTATTACACAAAGCTGTAAGTTTGATTTGCAGTGTTAGATTATTGATATTTTCTACAGGAAGTTACAGCCCTGAAATATTCTTTTAACAATTAAGCCATAAGACAAGTTCACTTACTGTGTAATGATAACACTCTCTTGGCTTCTTCTTCAGGATACTGCCAGTGTAAAGTCTTCTAGTAGCTTGGAACCCAATCTTTTCTGCGATGAAGAGATCCCCATCAAATCTGAGGAGGTGGTGACACATATGTGGACAGCACCATCATTCTGTGCTGAACATGCATATTCGTCTGCTTCAAAGAGTTGTTCACAAGGTATTACTCCTCTGTTTATATATGTGGGGTGGAGATGAAACTAAAGCCAAAAAGCCAAAAAACATTGTGTTCATGAAAATTGATCAAAATCAAATGTAATCTCTAGTCAAAACTGCTACCTTGAATAATTGGGAAATGATAGTACATATCACCCGAATCTAGTGGAAAGTTAATATGAAAGTTTCAATTTTAATTGATAGTGTTATAGCATGTCTAAACTGCCCTCTTTTAAAAGATCGAGTTCAACTCTCTTCCTTTTGCCTTCTTTTTTCTATCTAAACATTCCTAGTTTCTTCATTTCCTTATAAGACACTTTCTAGACCTCTTCACCATCCTAATTGCTTTGAATATGCCCCAGTTTGTTAATTTTCTTTTTTAAAAGGTCATCCAGAACTCAACACAATATTCTGGACATTTTCTGACCAGTGTAGAATTCAGTGAGACTGTGATCTCCCTTGATATGAATAATTCCACCTCCTGAATATATTTTGTTTTTGCTTTTGTTTTTTTAAACAACTACATCAGTGAGGTGGTAAAGCTGACTTATTGAGTTTTGGGTCAATTAAAACCTTAATGTCCATAAGCTGCTATTCTTATGGAATGTTTTAAACCTAAATTTAGAGTTTTACATTTCATCTTGTTAAATTTCATCACGTGGGGCTATATGATAGAGTAGTTGAAGGAAACAACACAGTAGACCTGGCCTTGCATCTTGGGGAGCTAAGTAATTGTTAATTATAAAGTAGTTTGTAAATTAGATATGGGGCTGGTAATTATTTTGTATATATGCTGTGACTCCTTTCTTTTCCCCGTTTTGCATAAGGAAAATTGTAGGAACACAGTGATAACTATTTGAAAGAATTTCTGAGGTTTTTTTTGAAGGTTCAGGATCGATTTATCTGTTGTTACAAGAGTATTAACAGTATAAATTGCAGATTATAGAAAGTAATGCCCAATAATAACTTGCTTCCTAGTCTTTAATGTATACTTAGAAACTGGTTTGCTGTTCTTTTTGGAATTGTAGCATTCTGAAACTTAGGACACACCCCAATAAGATATAAGTGAGTTTTATATCTCTATAGAGTAGAATAGGTCATACCCATTTTTATCCCTTCATTCAGAGGATGAGTACTTTACTTTGAAGCAAAACTATATCCCTAGTGTAGTGAGAGCAAAGATGTATTAAGAGATTTCTGTATTTTTTTTATGGAAAAAGAAATAGTTTTGGAATCCTGAGAATCTTTTTATAAATCATTTTTGTCTAGAAGGAACTTTGGATGACAGGGTATTGGGGCAAGGGTCATTTTATGTATTTCTTGTTTTGTTTTTACATTAATCCATAATGGTATATTTGTAGTATCTAATGCAGAGTTACCAGGATTAAGACTTCTACTGCAAAAATTTTCTTTGCCATAAATATTATAGTTTCTCATAGTTTTTCTTTCTTGTTAACTTGTTGTTTCTGCTTGCAAAGGTTCCAGTACCCCTAGGAAACAACCTAGAAAGAGTCCTTTGGTGCCCCGAAGTTTGGAGTCTCCAGTGTTGGAGTTATCAGCTGGTGCCAAAGCCCAGTTAGAGGAACTTATGATGGTTGGTGATCTTCTAGAGGTATCTCTAGATGAGACTCAGCACATCTGGCGGATCTTGCAGGCCACACATCCACCCTCTGAGGACAGATTCCTGCACATCATGGAGGTACAGATTTAAAACTTGCTTTCAGAACAGGATGTTAACACTTCCATTAATACTGAGTATTGCCAAGGGAGCTAAGCCATACTAACATCCATATGGTACTTGGAGATTTGCAGAGTGCTTAACAGACATTTAAATTATCTCCTTTAAACCTTATAGCGTCCTTATGCAGTGTAGGTACTAAAGGTACTACAGTCTTCATTTTGCAGATGATAAAACTGAGGCTTAGTGACACTTAAATGACTTGCCTGTGGCTATTAAGTGTCAGAAGAGGGATATGAACCTCTTTTCCTGACTCAAGTCTGAAACTATACCACATTACCAAGCCTTGTTAAGAGTAACTGTTAGAAGGCATAAAACATAAGCAGAGGGAGTAGTGAAATACAAGCATAGTATATGTAGGCGGGGAGACAAGATCAAAGGGAATGGGAAGGGAAAGAAGAGAGAAACTTTTATTAGGAGTGGAATATTATCACTAGCAGCTGTTCTCTGGAAACTATACTATCACATTTATATTTATGTAGTTTAGAAACTGGGTCTACATAGCCCTTAAATTAGGTCCAACTCTGTTTTCTAGTTCCTTTCATTAGTTTTTCAAAGCTTTACTGTGTATTAGTTTAATAGTCCAGCCTTCCTTTATCTTCTTAAATGATTATTAATCTTATCTTATATTTTCTTCTGTTCTTTCCATGATCGCTTTTCGTTCATTAATTATATTGGTCTGTAATTTTCTTTTTCAGCTATGTCTTTGGACAGTTTAGGGATCAATATCACAATTTACTTCATAGAGGGAGTAGAGTAACCTACTTGTGTTGCTATGTTTGAGGAAACATCTATGTAATTTGGAGTTACTTCTTTAAGTTTTTTTGAATCTGCTTGTGTATCCATTTGGGCTCATCTTTTAAAAATTTTTTATTTTCTTTCTTTAGGAAACCTAAAAACTCTGAGGCATGTTTTATTATTTAGTTCTTGTTAATTTTCATTCACAGTTCCTAATTGCTTTTTAAAAAATTGTTCCACATTGTGGAAATATTTTAAATTTGATTTTTACAAAGTCTCTAATTTTATCTCTCTAAAGGATGACAGTCTGGAAGAGAAACCATTGAGAATAAAAGGAAAGGACTCTTCTGAGAAGAAGCGAAAGCGGAAACTGGAAAAAGTTGAGCAGCTCTTTGGAGAAGGGAAGCAGAGGTCCAAAGAGCTGAAGAAACTGGACAAACCAAAAAAGAAGAAGTTGAAGATGAGTGTAGACAAGTCAAAGGAGCTGAATAAATTGGCCAAGAAACTTGCAAAGGAAGAGGAGAGGAAGAAAAAGAGGGAGAAGGCTGCTGCAGCCAAGGTTGAACTTGTAAAGGAGAATACTGAGAAGAAGAGGGAGAAGAAGGTGCTAGACATCCCCTCCAAGTATGATTGGTCAGGAGCAGAGGAGTCAGATGATGAGAACGCAGTTTGTGCAGCACAGAATTGCCAGAGGCCTTGTAAGGACAAGGTAAATCCTAGCTCATCCCTACCTCAACCAGATGTAAGAGAGGAAGAAGGATTTTGACTTCCAAAGGCTAAGAGCTTATGAGAGCATAGATGTAACATGGTGCAGCTCAGAGCGACCTTTGAAATAATTTGCTTTCTGTATTTTTTATAAACCCTGGTAAATTGTGAGGCACCCAGACCACTGAGATACCATCCAGTAGAAGAGTTTTTCACTCATTAAAATAAAGCAAAACTAGAATATATTGGATGAACATAGTAAGGCAGATGCAAGGAGAAGCAATACAACAACTGTTAGAATGCAGCATGTTTTATTTTATAATTCATCGTGAATTTAGTTTTAATTACAAAGCCAATTAAATTTACTTGACATTCAGAATTTTTAAAAATCTTTAAAGGTATCTGTAACAAAACTAACAGTTCCTCCCTTTGTTCCCTTCTGTATTGTCTGTCTATTCACCCCATATTCATGTCTATTTTTCCTCCTTTATAGTTGTCATAAATGTGTGTGCTGAAATTTTGTTCCTATGTTCTTCATGTTGTATGTCTTTATATTTCTCATAAAATCACAGGATTTTAAGTCTAGAGCTGGAGCCACCTAATCCAACTCCCTCATTTTACACATGAGGAAACCCAGAGGGGTTAAAGTGACTTGCCCCCAGTCATGAAGGATCAGAGGTGGGATTTGAACCAAGCTCTTATGGGTCTAGAACCAGCATTCTTTCCACTATACCATGTTGACCCTTTGGCTGTTATTTTCAATTGCAGTATATTATTTCATTACATTAATTTAGCATAATTTGTAGTCACTCCCAGATTGTACATTTAGGACTGTAGGATCATAGAATGTAGAGCCGGAAGGAACCTTATAGATCACTGAATGCAACCACGTAATTTGCAAATGAGAAAACTGAGAGCCAGAAAGGTAAGTGAACTTTCCCAAGGTCACTTAGGTAGAAAGTAGCAAGACTGAGAGTCAGCCTCAGGTTCTTGGCCTCAGATCCAGTGCTCATTCCAGTATCATCCTGTAAGTTGTTTTCTGGTGTTTCTGCAGGTTACAAATAGCTTAGCTCTTTATATTTTTACTACTATTAGGGCATATGCATAATAATGGGACTGTCGAATCAAAAGTTTTGATTATACATTTAAGAAAATCAAAGTGTTAGTGCTCTGTTGGATAGCTTTCCAAAAAGATTCTAGCAATTTGTATCATATATATGCATCAAGCCTTGATTCTTAATAGTTAGAGTTGTTGAAAAGTGGAATGGACTGCCTTGGGGGTAAGGGTTCCCCCACTTTTTGTTAAGTGAAGGTATGATGATCATTTGTCAGAGATGCCATAGAGGGGCTTTCTTGTATGGGTTGAGCTAATTAACCTCTGAGATCTCATCCAACTCTTACTGTGTGATTCTGTGCTTGTCCTGTCCTGCTGTGATGTGTTATGTGAATGTGTGAACCATAATATTGAGCTAGCTGCTTTAGAAAATTGTGTATTTTAGTGGGCTGACACTGAGGTGGGATGGGAGTTGGATTGTAAAATTGTTCACTGCGTTGTGCCTTCTGCCAGATAACACACTTAACATGTACTGTTTAACCTAGTGAGTCTAAATGCAATGTCTTTTTCAACCCTTTGCTTAGATCCTGTAAACCCTGGAGCCTAGGGGAGGTTTACAGATTTTATCAAAGCCAGAGACTATGTATCTTCATTAATCTGCGATGCTCTTAGGAAGCCTTGACTCCACTTTGATCATTCATTTTCAGTCTCTGGCATGACCTCAGTATTTTTTTAATGTTTTTTTTATTTATGTTTATAAATTTTATTTTATTTATGTTTATAAATTTCTTGACATTTTGACACCAAAAAAGCTCAGGTAAACCTATTTACAAAGTACATTCCCTGAGAAAAAAAGGTTGTTATTGATTAACAAAAAGGATGTGTCCTTTAATTGGCTAGTATAGGACTAACAATGAGCTACTGTAGTTGATCAGAGTTTTGTTAACTCTGCATGTTGGCATTATTTATACTGTTGTAGTTACTTTGTATGTTGTTTTTAGCTGTTTTTCTTTACTTTGCATAACTTTGTACATGTCTTTCCATACTTTTTTTGTTTTGTTTTGTTTTTGTTTAATTTAATTTAATTTATTTTTTTGTTGTTACATTTTAAGTTCCAGACTCTCTCTTTCTCCCTCCCCACCCTACACTAGAGAAGGCCACCATTTGACACAAATTTATAAATACACGTAAGACCATACTACGCTTACTTTTATTTTTCAGTTCTTTTTGTGGAGGTGGATAGCATCTTCCTTCATAGATCTTTATAGTTGATTTGAGTATTTATAGTACTCAGAATTACTTCATTGTTCACAATTATTCTTTGAACAACATTACTGTTACTATATGGAGCATTCTCTTGTTTCTGTTTACTTCTCATTATTTCGTGCAAATCTTTCCTTGTTTTTCTATAATCAACCAGCTTATCATTTCTTACAGTGCAGTAGTATTCCATCACAGTCACATATCACAGTTTGTTTAGCCATTCCCCAATTGATGGATATCCCCTCAATTTCCACTTCTTTGACACCACAGAGAGAACTTTCTGCCATAAATATTGTAGAACATATAGGATCTTTTCTTTTTCCTCTGATCACCTTGGGAAATAGACCTAATAGTGATATTGCTGGGTCAGAGGGCATATCATTGGTTGGTTTGTTTTTTTTTTTTTAAGCAAATTCTTCGCATCATTCCATGTGGCACCACAGTATTCCATTAGTTCACATGTCAGAACTCACTCGACTATTGCTGGGCACATATTTTGTTTCCAGAATTTGTTATTATAAATAATACCACTGTGAATGTTTTTATACATAGCCATCTTTTCTTGCTGTCAGTACACTTAGAATATATAATCCTAGTAGTGAGATCTTCTGTTTCCTCATTATTATTATTATTATTATTCCTATTTATTAGCTCTAAATTGAAAAACAAGTGATGATAATAAATATTTCAAAAATATATAGAGAAAATGAGACTTTTTGATTGAAAATTTTAATAACAGATTTGGGAGCATTTATTTCTTATGACATTAAATGACTATTAATTTTAGGACATTTCACATTCATGTTAATAGAGACATGCTAGGTACTTGTGATGAGATCATTCCAAAATCTCACTTCTAAGGTTTAGGTAGAGCAATTATATAATGACATTTTCATTAGGTAATTATGAGAATTGGGAATATATAGAGAAAGTACCTTTGAGAGATTAAAACTTGATATGTATGAAGCTTCCTTAGCATAAGAAGAAACTTTTGATGCTATTGAAATTTTTATCTGTTTCCAGGCATATTTATTCATTATGTTCTAGAAGGTTTAAATTTCTTATTTTTTCCTGGATTAAAAATATGAAAGGGTGACATGTTATTTACCATGTTACTTTCTCTTGTAGAGTGTTCCCCCTCTCCCATTTGAAATAGCTTTGTGCTATAAGTTGAACATTTCTTTTCATCATTATTGATTAATGTTTGAGCAACTCACATTTTTCAAGTTTATTTTTATTACTAAATATCTCTGTAAAGTAGTAAATATTTTTATTCCACCAGAAGCAGTGAACAGCAAAGTAACATCTAGTGACTGAGTAACCAAAGTGAAATTTGAACCATGACTCTTGAGTTTTTTAGGCATCTGCTTTTTCTACTGAATTTTGCTAGTCTTCAATAGTATTAACTTCTCAGCCTTTTAACTTTTGAGTAGTCATGGGGCTCCTTTTTGAATTTTTTTTCAAAGGAGTTCCAAGTTGATGATGAAGGAACCAAATATGGCAAATTTCAGAGAAGCAAGATTAAAAATTTATCAATATAAATTGGCATATAATGTGCATTTCATTCTAATCAATATTAGCTGTGCTTCAAGGGAAACCTTGTTCTTTAAAAAAGGTCATAAGAGATCTTAACTTTGGGAAGGCATATCTAGCTTGCTACGAGGGTAAAAAAGAAGTGAGCTTCTCTCCTTTCTTGCTCCTGGTTGAAAGAGAAAGATAAGTCTGTACTTGTGTATGTATGATCCTTAGGAAACTGGGGCCTAATGGTTATATAATAGTACCGGAGAAGATGTCAAGAAGAGTTTAGGACATGGAAATTGTAGGTAATTGATAACTGATTTGACATTTGGGCAAGCAGCGAGTGGTGACTATCCTAGTTAGAGACTTAGAGCGAAGGTCTGTGGGTTAGCGCATAAAAAAGATAATAATGTCATATTCAGGTAGCCCAGAGAAATAAAAGTTCATCCCTCTAATTAGGAGTAACTCTTCTTATATTCCAGAATAGCCAGTGTACTCCTCCTGAGTGTCCTGTTTGTATCTACCTAGTGTCCAATTAGCGCCTTCTTAAATCACATATATCTACAATGTCTTCATTTTTCCTTTGATGCACAGAAGTGATTAACTTCCTTTTCTGGCTTTAGCAGTTTACTGCTGGGATAGGAACATTCTGATTACTTATTCTTCGTGCTGCACAGTTTGAGTTCAAGAGCCAGACTTCTTACAGAGAACAAGGAAAGAATTTAGTTTGGGAAGGAACTATAAAAGTAACTAATATTTATGGCAACAATGACTACTATTGTCTTTCTTCTAAAAGATAGTCTGGGGTAGTAGTCCTGATTAGGTTAGTAAATTTGAGAAGCAGTATGATCTAGCAGTAAGCCACCAGGGGCTGGGAACAGAGTGAAGTGGTGTTGGTAGTCCTGTTAGACTGGGTCCGAGAAACACTAAAATTTTGTAGATTTGGGATGAGATCTGCAAGATAGGATCATAATACTACTTTAGTACTCAGTGAGACATTAGATGGTGAAGATCTGCCAGAACATATCAGCTGGGTGCTGATGACAGATATTCATGGAGAAACAAAACCACTTGAGAATTATTCCAATTTTGTTGGTATAGCTAATTTTCAGATAACTACCTCACTTCCCTCCCACCTCCTTTTGTAAAGAAACAATAGAAATTGTCTTGGCGCTGGGTATCTCAGTTTTTCGGCTGGTATAACCTAAACAGCCTTTCTTTTGAGAGATAGCTTGGTATTATGGAATAGTTCCTCACTTTTGAGAAAAAAGGACACTTCTTAATGTCAGAAATTTCACAGATGCCCCATATGATAGTAGTTACACTGTTATTATTGAATGAGAAAAATAGACATTTACAGAACTCTGTTAATTTAGCAATGCTTTTTAAATTTCTATTTAATAGATGTGCAGAATATACATTGGAGGAGTTACAATACATTTAGATCATATATATATATATATATGCACACATACATATACGTACATGCATATATGTGTGTGTGTGTGTGTGTGTGTGTGTGTGAGAGAGAGAGAGAAAGTTCTGCTACATACCTTTATGGAGCTAAGTGAAGATAGAAGTCATACTGATGCACATGTGGGTTCTTGAATTCTTTATAATGTTGATAGTTTCTCAGACATTCTTGCCCCACAAGTTGGGAACCATTGGTATAGTGAATACACCATAGTAGTGAACTTGGGAGTCAGATGACCTGAGTTCAAGTTCTGACTCTAAACCTCAGAATCTTTATCTGAAAAGTGGGAATGATTCTTGTCCCATTTAGCTCACAGAATTGTTGTGAGGGTAAAATGAGATAATGGATGTAAATAATACAGAAATACTTACAAAACAGTAGATATGTAAAAAGTAAGCTGTTATTTATTATGCCTTGACTTTACTTTCACCCTAGGGATAGCTAACTGTCCTAAAGCCCTCTCAATCTTATCTCCTACAGGTAGACTGGGTACAGTGTGATGGTGGCTGCGATGAGTGGTTTCATCAAGTCTGTGTGGGTGTTTCTCCAGAAATGGCAGAAAATGAAGATTACATCTGTATAAACTGTGCAAAGAAGCAGGGGCCAAGTAGCCCAGGACAGGCACAACCTCCTTCTTTCATAATGAGCTACAAGCTACCAGTGGAGGAACTGAAGGAGGCCAGCTAGCAGAAGCTTGGTTAGTTTAGAACATGAGGGAAATGGACCACACTGAGACCCTTTTCATCAAGGGAGGGTGGTTTGGATCTACTCAGAGTTGTTGCTTCCAAAGACGAATGGCCTACAGCAGAGAAAGCCCTCTTCGCTTTTTCTATGCAGTGGGACTGACTGTGTGAGCCACATACTGTACCAGCCCATCTATGCAGAGATGTCTTCTTTGGTATTCCAGCCATTATCTTAACTGAAGTGTTTCTCGTGAGTGTGGTGTCCTGCATTGTGTTCAGAGACTTGATTGAGCAGTAGGGTGGCATTTACAGCTGGGGTGTGGAGCTGACTTGGGGCCTGTAGGCATTAGCTAGAGATTCACAACTTAATGGCAGCACTCTTTGTAGGCCTGTATGGAACCGGAGTGCCTTGGGCCTGCCTGAATGGGACAGCAAGATAGTCAGAATACCTTAGTCCCCTTCCACTATTTCTAAGCATTCTATGTTCTACAGCTGTTGAAGGGAGGGCAGATCTGCAGGTTCTGTTAGAAGTCAGATGGAAAAGCAGTATGTTGCAAACATCAGTTCCTAGTGCTTGTTTGTACCAAAAAAGAAAACCTGGAGCTTCCCTTCAGCTGGGGCAGAGCACCGAATGTGGAGAATACCATCTCAATTCAGATGTTTGGTTAGGCTGGATCTTGGAAAGAAGAGCATTTCTTATTTCCTCCAAGAGCAACAGCTTCTCTTATAGAGACTGGCTTTGAGGATTCCCAGTATCCTGGGCCTACATGTTGGAGAGGAACAACTGCATGGACCCAGAATTCTACACAAAGAAAAGACAAAAAGGCCAGATGGGTTGTCTTGCAGAGCCACAATGGTGCATGCTTTTGGGATAGCATCCTTTTACAAGTATTCCTGTCATCACCAGGCTTTAGGTATGATCATAAGCAAGACCACCACATAACTGCTCACCTTGTAGTCCTGACCCATACTCTACCGTTCTAAATACTGGCTATTTCAGATTCTGGCCCAGAAGCAGCAACAGATGATGCTGAATCATGCCCTGGCTTCGTCAGAAGATGTAGGATTGTGGTACCTCTAGGTGATGAGGTCATTTTAGTCAATCCATTTTTAAAGAAAAGAACTTGTTTTTACTTTTTTCTAAATGTCTCTGACTACTGACTGTTCTATAAATAGATTATTTTTCCTTTTTTTAATATACATATATAAATATATATTTACCACTATTACCAGCAGCATACATAGAGTTTTCCACCATCAAAAACCCATTTGGGGGCTTGTTTTTTGTTTCTTGCTTTTTAAAAAGGACCTTCATTCCTTCCTTGTAGTACAAGGAGTAAGCAGTCACCTTTTCCCAAACTAGGCTAACTAGACCTTTCATCATCTTGCCTGTGTTCAAATAGGTAATTACATTTTCTTCATTTGTTGGGATTTGTCCCTGTCTTTGGGGAAGTGCTGGTTTCACTTTAGTCTATACTGTTTTTTGTATGTGAATGTCTTGAAGCTCGCCAGGGTGCTGTGTTCTCTTCCCTCCCAGTCTGTTTTCACTTCTTGTACAGGTGATAGGTGAGTAGTAGAGCAAAGTCTACATAGAAGATGAGCTGAAATTTAACAAACAAAACAAAAAAATTCTTACTAAAAATAGTGTTTTGTCTTTTGACTGTTCTGCGTCTCTTTTCCGTGTCCTACAAGTACTGGTTTGTGACATTTCAGCAGTTGAACTAAAAGGTATCTTGAAAAGAGCTTATAAAACTCCTCTCAATTTTGCCTCATTCTGTTTCATAGGAAGCTAGTGACTACTACTGTCCAGTTATCATTTGGGTCAATAGAAGATGACATACAACACATTTTACAAAATGTGGTTTCCATGAGGACATTTTCCATCGCATGTCATTTTTCCTAGTCATTTTCCCCTTAATACTACCATTTTTAATTATTGTGAATTAATAGCAGTTTGTATTTTGAAGTTTTATCAATTCCCAAATAAGTAAAAGATAGCGGTGAGTCAGGATTTAATAGATGAACATTTTATTTTTAAAAATATTTCTTTATTAGGAATTTAACAATTATCAATATATGTGGATATTTTACAGTTAGTTCATATGAGCTGTATAAGTTTTGTCCCCTTCTCTTGTCAACTACTGTAGGCTATAGGAGGAATAAATAAAGTATCTTATGATTAGTTGAAGATAATGAAGACAGGAATAGAAAGTAATTCTGAGAATTAAGAATATGAGAGAAATCCTATCAGTCCCCTTTATTGTGTCCCTCTATGTAAAAATCAACGAACTCCCATGATTATTGATTTCTCTAGGTTGGATGATGGCTGCTTAGGGATTCAAGTTTGCTCTGATTTCTCTTGTACTGCTCTCTAGAATTCAGCTCTTTGGAGCAGGCTGTTTTGTGCTGGTGGGCCAACAAGTGAGGCTATTTAGAGTGTAATTTCTGTTCCTAGTTGTATATGCGTTGGGGGATATACCCCAGAAAACTCAGAAGAAACAAACTAGCCTCCAGCAATATGTAGTTTGTTGCTAAAAGGCTAACATAGACATCATTTGACATTAAAAAAAAATTTATATCCCTTCATTTAGAACTATCAGATTATCACTGAAGTAAAATCTGAGAGCTTGGCTTACATTACAGATAGGGCCTCCAGGGTTGGGAAGGAAAAAGTAAGGATAAAAATGAATGTTAACATACCAAGCTGCAATTTTTGGGAGGCATAAAGGAAGTGAAAGCTAAGAAATGTTTGTATTCTTCTAAAGCATAATTTTTTAAAAAAGAAATTTTTTACTCACTGATATTATAGCGTCATTCCTCAGCACTATAGATACTTTGGTATCGAAGCTTGGTTTTTCAATGGTTGCCAACAGAAAACGGCTGTTCATCATAGTTGAGCTTTTGCTCAATTTTTTTTTATTTTTTTTATTTATTTTTTTTATTCCTTTTCAAATTTATTTTTTTTTTTTAATTTATTTTTTTTATTCCTTTTCAAAGGCAGATGTCATTGCAAACTATTTTGACAAAGGTTATGGAAAGCAATGAAAGGAAAGTTTAAAAATGAAAATAATAGTTAAAAAAACACACTGGAGGTTTATGGACTGGTCAGATTGACAAGAAGATTTTAGTTACTGTTTCAATTCTGTTCCTACTTGGCTTTTGTACCCCCAGAAAATGTTCTGTTTTGTATCTACAAGAAAGGATACTTCTATAAGTTAGTTTCCTAAACAAGAAATAACTCATTGGGCAAGATCTTATTCATTCAACCAACGTTATTGAACACCTACCATGTGCAAGACTGAGGGGCTTCATGGACTTCATAGTTAATTGTTGAGATGAGAAATATCAGCAAATCACTGTTAATACAGGATAGAAGGTGAAAATACAGTAAGAGGTGTAAAGGGGGTAGCTAGAGTTCAGAAGGAGATCTGATCCCAGATCTGGAACCTTTATTTTGGGAAATAAGGAAAAGAAACTAGGAATTACATTCCCAGGGAAGATGATTGATTAGCTATTTTATTTTAGATGGTTGGTGAAATTCAGAGTTTGAGGGCTGAAAGTTGTATTTAGGTGAAACTGTTTAAAACTTACGTCAGCTCTTGACATAACTTAGAAACTGGCTGTTGCAAATTTCACTGACTGCCATATTGACAAGAAAAATGATTGGTTTGGTTTATTCTCTACTGTTTAATTATTTTTTGCTGTATTTCAATTCAATGAACATTTTAAATCACCTATTCTTTGCAAGACAAGGTAGTAGGCAATGGGATACAAAAATCAAAGTCCCTTCTAGGAGGGAGCTTATAGCTTGGGCTTATTTAGAAAGGAAGGGCGGGTACTGTTATACCCTGTTATTATGTACCTTGGGTATTGTTATATACCTTGCCCTGAATTGTGCCTTTATTATTTATTGCTGATGACAGGCACTTTGAAATAGGGATTACAGGGCTGATTTTAAGAGTTGAAAAGATCTGCGTTCAAGTTCTGCCACTAACACATTAGTAGCTCTATGACTGGGCAAGTCACATAACTTTCATTTGTAAGGCAATTAAATTATGTCACAGCTGAGTGGGAAGAGATTTCATATTTTGGGTTCCTCACACTGATGAAATTACAAGTTCAGGAAAAATGTTGATACAAAAAATAGAAATGAAAAATTATAACCAAGAATTATAATATCTCTTCTGTTTGGAGGCAGTGTGATATAATGGACATAGGGCCAGGCTTACAGTCAGTCCTGAATTCATGTCCTGCCTCTGACACATACTAGCTGTTTTATTGGGAGCATATTATATATCAGGCAACTTTCTAAAGCTATATGTTTCTGATTTGCATCAGTGAATGCAAGTTTCCGTACCAGGAAATTCCTTACACCTATTTGAAGTCATAGGTTCAGACCAAACAATATCTAAACATTCCCATAATGGAATGTTTCCTTTAAATAATCCTTCAAGAGATTCTCCCTAGAGAGCAGTGTTTGTCCCTCTGTCTGTCCATGGCATGTTTTTAGGGGTCCATAAAATTTATTGCCAGAAGTCCTTACCATGAACTTTTCCCTGCTTCAAAATATCTAAAATTTTATCATTGTGAGTATTCCTGGTATCAGTGCAAATCATACTTCCATAATGCCTTGGGAAGAGGAAGAATAGTGGATGTTTTTAAACAGCCTGACTTCTGACTCCTCCTTCTTGCATTCTCCCATCTTTTTCCTCCTCCTCAACCTTCATTCTCAACTCTCTTCCTTTAGGTCTTAGTCTTCCCCTCACTCCTACCCTGCAGCTCTAAAATAGAGAATTTAAAATGCTTTACATAGCTGAAATATACTTTGGGTTAGGAAAATCTGTTGTAGGGCATTTTCTTAGAGATTTATTATGTGCAGAATACTTACACATAATATAGGCTCTCATTTAGCAGGGCTATTGGTGCCTTATGAGTATGACTTCATTATTTTGGTCATCTGAACATAACTTACATTTTGTTTTCGGAGGGAAAGTTTGGTGTTAGAGGACATTAATTATTACATAGAAAAGCCAAAAGGAGATCAAGTTTGATGTGCATGTAATGTCTTCTGTTCTCATTTAGATGAGTTACCACTTGTAATGGTCAGCATGTAAGGTAGTCTGACACAAAGGGGGCAAGAGTGAGGGAAGCTGAGGTAGAAACTGCGGTGGTGCAGATGGATAGGAGTTCCCAAACACATTTCACTTAACTCTATGGCCGGGAGAGATGTTAGATAATTTGATAGTATCTGCATCGGATACTGTGCTGAGAACAGTCTTCAAAAGTACACATGGGTTTGGTAGCATATACCTGACTCTGCCTCTGTTTCTTTGAAACTTTGTCATTTTGCAGTGAACCAATACCAGTCATGAAAATAGAAGAGGGGGAAAAAAAAACACTGAAATTTTTATTTCCCAAATACTTCAGACTAGTTCAAACCCAAAGTTTTTTCAGATAAGGATATGACATGGCTTCTTGTACAAGTCTGAAGGACAAATAATGGGACTGCTAAGGCTTTCTGATTATAAGAATGAAATGTACTCTATTTTTCTTATAAATTGAGAGTGAGGGAAATCTTTTCTACTTGTAGTATTTAGGTGCCTGTGTTTTCTTGAGGTGATGATTTCTTTTCTGCTGAAACTGCTTAGGGCATCCCCTGGCTGACAGTACCACTCCCTCTCCCAGATACTGCACAGAATGCATAATAAGTAGGAAGCACAGCTTCTTCCTTGAAGAACTTTACATTTTGATTGAGAGATGAGGCACATATGCGTGAAACAAATGTCAAACAATACTAGGGGGTTGATAATCAAGTAATAAATGCATAATGTGGACTAAAGTTGCCATTGGAATTCCTTCGACATGTCTCCTGCAGAGAGGCATTGGCTCATTTGCATTTATTTTTATCCAGCTTTTGATAGGGAAGATTTTAATCTGTATTATACAACCTGCTTAATACAGTTCATTGAGAGGCAACATGGTATAGTGGACATAGAGCTGGCCCTTGTGAGTCCAGAAGGCCTGGGTTCAAGTCCCTCTTCTGATCTCAGGCAAGCTTGTCACTTAATTTTTCAGAGGCAAAGGAGACTGTCTTAAGACAGAAGAAGGAACATGTGGCCTTTTAGGTCTTCAGGTGTGACCTTTTGACTGAATCCAAGTTTTACAGAACAAATCCTTTTATTAAGGGGGTTTGTTCCCATGAAGTTTGGGTTCAGTCAAAGAGCTGCGTTGTGACCTCAAGGCTTCAGGTTCCCCTAAGATGAAGCTGCCGAATAGTTACTAGAATACACTGGTATCAGTGGAACACGATCTTCAAGAGCTCCCTACACTAAGGAAATCACAGATCTAGTTTAAAAGAAAAAAAAGTGGTTCATCACGGGTCTAAACTAAACTGTAAGGGGTGGCTAGGTGGCACAGTGAATAGAGCACTGGCCCTGGAGTCAGGAGGACCTGAGTTCAAATCTGGCCTCAGATACTTGACACAAAAACTACCCGTGTGACCTTGGGCAAGTCATTTAACCCCAATTGCCCTCCAAAAAGCAAAAAAAAAAAAAAAATTGTGTCCTTTCTGTTTAAGGGCCAACCTAGGAAAACTTTATCACAATGGTGGCTATAGGCTGGTACGGTTTTCCAGCCACATCAATTTAAGAAGACTTTTTAATAAGTTGTAGAGGGATTGAAATCAGCTTCATTGGAGGGAATTCCTACCCCGATGAATTCCTGTGGTTAGTGGCCATGTCACCTCTAGCTTTGACTTTCATCACCTGTAAGATGGGGATAATAATAACACCTATCTCAGATAGTTTTGGAGATCAAATGAGATAAAGTGTAAAGCACTTTGCAACTTTAAAGCCTCCCACTGGGTACCCCCAACCATTGAGAGAGTTGGCTCTTCTGTAGGTTATTGAGGAGGGGATCAAAGGAGTCCCTCTCAGAAATGGCAGGTCCACTCTCCCTGTGTAGAATCGTGTTACAGAAAGAACACTGATATAAGAGAGATGGATTCTGGTCCAGTGTGTAAACTTGGGTAAGACATTAAACCTCTTAAGTTTTCTTATCTCTAAAGTGAGGTTAAGGGTCTAGAGATAATTATCAGGAAATAGTGAATACCTACTATGGTCTGCATAGGCCTTACATAGATGCTAAGGGTAAAACTCTCACACCTAGTCAATTTGATCAGTGAACAAGTTCCCCCTATGTTTCAGGAACTGTATTGGATGCTGGAGATATGGAAAGAGGCAAAACATAGTCCCTGCCCTCAAGAAGATTTACTATCTAATGGGGGAGACAGCATGCAAACTTATATAAAGCAAGCTCTGTATGGGATAAATAGGAAATAACTAACAGAGGGAAGGCACTAGGATAAAGAAAGGTTGGAGAAGGCATCCATTACCAGCTGTCATTTTGTAAGAAAGTACCAGGTCTTCCTCTAGTCTTCTCCTTCCATGTGAGATTTGAGCTTATATGAGATCATAGGGTTAGAGACGGAAAGGACCTTATTGGAGGACATCTAGCCTCATTTTACAGATGTGAAAATAGGCCTGAGATGAAATAACTCGCCCCTCGGTCACACTTGTAGAGCCCAGACTTGAACACTGACCCTCTTATGCTAAAACCAGTGCCCTTTCCGCTGTAGTAGGCTAGCCACAGCTTAAACATTCAAACCAAAACAAAACCTGGCCTTGATTGCTTGGTAACTGACTCTAGAAGGTGTTCTGTCTGATCTGTCAGCTGCCTGAAGGCTAATTTAGTATTCTGCTTTAGTACCTGCTCCCCTGTATAACCATCATTGTCAGTGTGACAGTGCTAGTTTGATTATAGGGCTTATGAGTCATTCTGTTACTTTCCTTCCATTCACCTTCTCTTATTCAAAATTGCCACCCCCAGAGTTACTTTAACATTTGTTCTCTACTTGGTTCATAAAATAGTGGGGATGGAAGGAACCTCAAACCTTTCCTGCCCCCAGAAATGGATATCACTAAAACCAACCCAGAAGAATTATTAGTGTTGACCCCCATCTTAAAAAATCCCCAGGGAACTGTGTTGGTTCTGTGTCACTATATGTTTCTTTTTGGTATGTGAGCATCCATTGAATTTCTTGCCATCTGATTATTTTCCTTGAACATCAATTCCTGATGTACTGTGTTACTATAGTTTCCAAATTTCCCAACTTTCTCTTCTGCCAAAATTTCCTTCGTTCCTTATGGTGTTCCTACCCTCTTTTTTTGTTGTTTTACTTTTAATCTCCCTTGTCTGATCTACTATCCGTGATTCTTCAAAGCAGTTGCTTGGCCTGGAAGGGACTTTATTTAGCTTCAAGTGTCCCCTGCCTCCATAAATGAATATACATGTATCTGTGCATCTATGTTTATATGGAGATAGAACATATAAAACAGCTCATCTTTGCATAGCACTTTAAATTTAACAAAATGTGTTCCTCATGATCCCAGTGATTAAATATGGCCGTGTATCCAGATGACATTCATATGCTAATTGTATGTGTATACTCACTGCATATGGAATATTATAAAGAAAGCTATGAATGTGATACCTAGGGGAAGAGCCTGCTCCCCTTGAGTTTAATAATGTTGACAGCAAACTATTTCTCCTTGTCCATATCCATACTTTTCCCCCAATCTGGATATTAAAAAAGTTGATGTTGCTCCTTTCAAATGAAATCTTACAGTAGTTTTTTTTTAAAGTTTTGTTGCTGTTTTTTTTTTTAATTGTCATTTCCCAGTGACTCCCCTCTCCTGTCCTAATAGAACTCTCCATTGAAATAAAAAACTACAGTTCAGCAAAATAAATCAAGATGTTGGTCATGTCTGACAATGTGTGCTTCATTCCACATCTATGGTACACCATCTGGTGCTTTGGCAGCACAGTATTTTTTTTTTTTCTTGATTTGGATGGAAATCCTATAAGATTGTACTGCATTATAGTGTCAGATGCAATTACTCTGATCACTGTGGTTTATTGAGCTTGGTAAGCCAAACCTTTCCAACTCCTCAGGATCTCAAGCATCCCTGCCTACTTTTCTATGCAAACTACTGTGGCATTTTTTTTCTTTTGCATTTCCTTTGAAAGCTGCCAACATGTCATTTCTGTTCCCACTTCATTCAAATGTGGAGGTTTGAATAGTCTCCTCTTTATAGAAATTATTCCTTCAGAATAATTGGGATGTGGTATGAGATTTGATATTTGTTCCTGAGAATGATTGAGATGGGAATTCAGCAGTTTGGTTTCCTTGAAGTAGGTAAAAGGGACAAAAGCTCCTCATCCTGGAAACTTGTGGGATAATAGATTACTCTCTCAAATGATAATATTGACAGACATACAGTGGTTTCCATCTTAGGAATTGGGATGGTTTCCAGTGAGTTGAGTTGAGATCATTGGGTCCTATTGGTGTATGCAACTATTTTAGGCCTGGAAACATAATAGCCAACCAACTAGTAGATGTGTTCCTGTCTCTGCTAATCTAGTGCCAGGGGCTTTACCGCTATAGGTCCTAGGGATTAATGTTGGGAGTTCTCGGGATTTTAGGAGGTCATCTTGTCTACCTCTGCTACCAGGCAGCACTAAACCTAAAGCCATTCGTAAAAGATACTGCCTGTTTGCTGGAAAGTGTCTGGAATACAGTGCATGTAAATAAGCTGGTATTGTCCCACTTTTCTCTAGTTAACTATCACCAAACAATTCGTATGTACAATAAATATTTGTTGGCTGACTGAACAAACTCTTTCTCATTTGTGACACTGGCATTCTTGTAAGGTGGTTGGCCAGGAGTGCACCTTCCTAAATCAGAAATGAAGACATTGCAGCATGGGGCAGACCTATTTAGAATCAGATCCTAAAGATCGATTTACTGCCTACTAATGTTTCCCAGAGTTGTCTGGGGAGCCTTAAGAGTTTTCTATGGATGGTTCATTTTGGTCATGCTGGTGGACAGGAGTTTTGCAGATGTAAAGGATCTGAAGAGAAGGGAAGGTCTGGAGAACAAGACTTAAGTTTGGCATAGAAGCAGTATAAATGGATAATGAAGGTAACATTCTGTGGATGATGGTGGGGCAAGGAGATAGTGGAGGCTAATGGAATAGAAATCAAAATGTACAATATAGTCTTTTTTTTTTTTGCTTTTTGGAGGGCAATTGGGGTTGAGTGACTTGTCCAAAGTCACACGGCTAATGTGTCAAGTGTCTGTGAGGCTGCATTTGAACTCAGGTCCTCCTGACTCCAGGGCCGGTGCTCTATTCACTGTGCTACCTAGCCGCCCCTACGATATATTATTACTGTACTCTTTTCCCATTGACCTTTCTGCAACTTCTCCAGCTAAGAAAAGCAGTTATAGTTAGTGGGATGGAGTGAGTTTGGCCCTACAGACTTAACACAGACAAAGGATCTGCAGAAATCAGAATTAGAGGTGCATGTAACAGGATGAAATGGGTCTCCAACAATCATGCCATTATTTAGGAAAGAGAAAAAAAATCAACCCAGATAGAAGGAAGGGGAAAACTGGAACAAAGTATCTTAGAGTTGGTCAGTAAACATTGTTTGACATTTTGTGCTTACCCAGGTGCTAGGGGTACACAAACAAACCAATGCTTGTTGTAGAGCTTACATTCCACTTGGAGTTACAATATATACAGAGAAATAAGCAACTGATTTGAAGACATCATTTATCAACTGGGAGGATCATGGCATGTAGCTCCTGAGCTGAGGCTTGAAGGAAGGATTCTTGGGAGCTAGAAATCCCAGGCATGACTTGTGTACAAAGATTTGGAGTCAGTGAATGGGATGTAGGATTTGGGGGACCATTAGTAGTCCATCCTGGCTGGAATATGCTGCAACTGAAGAAGGATGATGTGAAATAAACAGGACAAATTTAGTGGGTCATAGATCAAGAACTGGAAGAGACTTTGTCCGTTCCCTTATCTGAAAGACAAGAAAACAGAGATCGAGGAAAGGTGAAGTCACCTCAGTAGTAATTGCCAGAGATGAGATTTGAGTCCAGGTTCTCTGACTTCAGAACCAAGTAGGTCGTTACCTTCCCCATTAGAAGGTAAATGCCTCATGCTTTTATCTTTATTCACCTAGCTTGGACTACAATTCATTCTTGCTTTTTGGAGGGGGGAAGGCAGGGCAGTTGGGGTTAAGTGACTTGCCCAAGATCACACAGCTAGTAAGTTTTAAGTGTCTGAGGCCAAATTTGAACTCAGGTGCCCCTGACTCCATGGCTGGTGCTCTATTTACTGCACCACCTAGCCGCTCCTACAATTCTTAGCGATTTTTGTTTTGGTTCTTGAGGGAGAACACTGAAGCAAAACATGAGGAAAATAGATACACTTTGTTTCTCATCTGCACCAAACTTACTCCTTGTTTCATTTACCCCTCCTCCAAACTCACCTTTTGATGCTCTGCTGTCCTTGATATTTCTCAAAAGCCTCTTCATCCTGAGCCTCATACCACACCCCTTTGTCGCTTTATATTTGTCTCTGGTTTATTCCTCCTTTTTCCTCCTGCCTCCCTGTGGCTACCTTTCACTCACCTGATGTGCAATGTGCTATGTTGTTGTTTGTCCTTCATTTTGAATAGGACCAATGACATCACAGGGTGATGTCTTGACTCATATATAAATTGGATTTAAGTGGTGAAGAGCTGTACAAAGTCATCAGCTTCACTCTCCTGGTCATTGAAGTCCAGTGGCAAGACAAAAGTCAAAATGACCAGTGATGGCTCTGGATGCTGTGAAGGACCTTGGTGTTTTTGATATCTGGCCAAGTTCTAGTCTCCCAACAGTGCCTGCTTCAGCTGTCTTCATGGCCCATTGAAACAAAATGTTCACTTCTGCCTGTTCTGTGGGAACAACTTCATATGTTTGGGGTAGACACCCTCCGACTCACTCTGTCATCTTCAACTTGGTTTGGCCCATCTACTGAGATGGTTTACCAGGGTGTGGCCTCTGGGCAGGTTATAGCTTCTTGGAGCCACAGGTGAGAGCTGGGGGTCAACAAAGGTGGATGAGGAACCTGAAAAATGGCTCAACAAGCCCTCACACCAGCAGTACTAACCCTCCTTGAACACCCTATACACCCCATGCAGTATGCTAAAGGCTGGGAGAACTACCTATCCTCAGAGAGTTTACAGTCTAGTAGCTGATGCTAACAACTTTTAAAAGAATGAATGATGATGTCAGTTAGAAGTTATTGAACTTAGAACAGCAAGGAAGACTTGCTGTGGGGAAGTAGCCATTGAATTATGTATTATATTTGGGGTTTTAAGCTCTGTCACTGTGAGCTTGTAAAGTACATGAACTAATTTGTTTTATGTAATACCTTTTGTATAAAACCAGGCCCTAAATGGATGTTCATATGTTAATTGGTGATGCCCAGCTTTTCTTTCAATTCAATGATTCAGTTAAAAATAGCTAACATTTTTACAGCACTTCAAGGTTTGCAAAATAGCTTACACATGTTAATTTATTTGATATTCACGACATCCTGCTGCAGATGAGAAAACAGGCAAATAAAAGTTAAGTAACTTGTCCTCATATAATTAGTGTCTGAGACAGTTTCAAATGCAGCTCTTTCTGATCTTGGGATCAATGCTCTATCACCTATGTCATTTCTGCCTCCCATTTATAACAACTAATTTATATATGTATGTAGTATAATTTATAACTCCTAATAAATAATTGGTCATTTATTATGTTCAAGGCCCTGGGGATTAAAAAAAAAAAGCTGTAATAGATCCATGCTCAAGAGCATACAGTCTTGTAGGAGAGAGATGTGTACACAAATAACTATAATGCAAGAGGAAATAAGTGAAGACCTGTAAAGTGTCCCAGGAAATTTGAGGAGAGATCCCTGTTCCTGGGTGGGAGGGGGTAGGGAACTCCTGACCAATGATTGATTTAAAGTTGAGAGGGACTTTATAGGGCTTTGAGGGCCTTATTTTAGAGATAACAAAAACATTAAAAGGCTTCTCATACCTTGTTGTGCACTCCTTAGGGGGATTTTAGGTGGTGAGTAAGAAAGACGGGACAAAGATGTAGTTCTGTTGAGTGACCTGCCTGAAACTGACGGGGTATTCCTAAATCCTCAAAGAGATGACTGCAAGGGGGAATATTTGGAAGTTAGTTATTAGACTAATGAGGAGGGGTAAAGGGAAATAAGAGGAAAGAACGATGCCTCTCTTAGAAGCAAGTTTTCCTCTTAGCCATCCCAGATGGAGACACTAAGTAGGCCCATGTATCACCACCAAGCCTACTCATGAGTTAGGGCAGATACTAACCCAGAGAAGGTACAATGTGCTACCAAATAGTTGGGTCAATCATAGACAAATAGCAATTAGAAGACACATTCACTGGCCAAAGGATGGAAAACTGATCTTTTTAAAAATTAGTTATTTTTAGTTTTCAACATTCACTTCCACAAGATTTTGGGTTCTCAGTTTTCTACTCCTCCCTGCTCTCCCCTATCCCCAAGATAGTGTGCCATCTGACAGAGGTTCTACATATACAAAAACCGATCTTTTGTGATCGCAGATGCAACTTAGTAATGGGACCCCAGTAGGGGGACTTGACCCTTTTCCATTGGGTAGAGGGGTTAATATGGATACAATGATCCCAAAAGGGGGAACAAAATCTGTAAGAATAAACATTGCTGAGTTGGCTCTGTGACAATCTCCAGATGCAGTCAACTCTGACAAGCTCTCCAGTATAGCCAAAATGGTCCAAGACCTCTTAAAGCAGAAACCCTTAAACTTTTTTTGTGTCATGGACTGCTTTCGAAGTCTAGTGAACCAAAAGAAACCAGCTATATTAAAATGCTTGTCAATATTTTTTGAAAAAAACAAGTTCATGGAGCCCAGGTTAAGAACTTCTGTCCTAGTGAGTGCTCCTCCCACCTGGAAGCCCCACCTGGCCACCTAATAGTCATTCCTAAAATGATTCAGGACCTGATGGTTATGCTGTTCGTGAACCTAGCATCAATGGGTTTGGGCCAGCAGGTGTGTGTTGGTGTCCACTAGAGTGAAGGAACTCCAGTCCTAGCCTGGGTTGAAAGAGTCCCTGTCCCAATGGGAGTTAAGGATTAAGCTATTGAAATGGAGTACCTGAGGAGGATCATGGGATTATGGATGCAGAGATAGAAGGGTTGTCCAGGTCATCAAGTCAAACTTCATTTTACAAATAAGGAAAATGCTGGTGATCCACTGTATCTTCTGCACTCCCTATGAGTGGATCATTGTCTTCAGGCTCAGGTTCACTATCTGGCTAAGACCAATGCTGGGCCCAATGGAAGCCCAGGCCAAATGCTGCTGTCTCTAACTTTTAACCGGTTAGATGGCTTCCATTCATTTGAGACCTCCATGACTGGAATATCAAGCAGGAAGGGGGCAGCCCCTGGATTCAGCTCTTGTCTGGGTAAAAGTGCGCCTTAGAACAAAGCAGTCTTAGCAAGCTTTTTTATCTCCCAAAGGGTATTAACATGCAGTTTCTTCTTTATCTAGATTTTGTTCAGACGCCTGCCATCATCTAAGGCAGTGGTTCTCAACCTTCCTAATGCTGTGACCCTTTAATACAGTTCCTCATGTTGTGGTGACCCCCAACCATAAAATTATTTTCATTGCTACTTCATAACTGTAATTTTGCTACTGTTATGAATTGTAATGTAAATATCTGATATGTAGGATGTATTTTCATTGTTACAAATTGAACATAACCCACAGGTTGAGAACCGCTGATCAAGGCAAACTGTTCATCTGTACCATTGATCGGTCCTTTATTGGAACCTGCTTTTTCCTCTTCATCACTTCAACCTCCGAGAAGGCTAAGGCTATGGTGGTTATGGTTTAAAGCCCCAAATCCTTGAGTTCTGTTTTGCAGCTTGGCAGATTACCCAGTTGCCAAACTACTAGATATGATACGGTTCATTGCTGGTTAGTTTTGGACAAGTTTTTTTTTAAAACAGGACGTTGAACTTGAGCATAATAGCCAAGGAGTAGGCCTACTATAGCTTTTCTCTCAGTTAGATATTAGAGGTTAGAAACCTCTTTATCATCTTTGTCTTTTAAGACTCCAAAGCACAGCTTAATAGGCAACTGTGGCTCTTGCCTGAACATCAAATGGAGTGAAACCTGACTCTGTCTAGGATGGCTGAATAATAGGGGGAAGAACCAACACTCAGGGCAGCTATGTGATGCAGTGGATAGAGCACTGAGCCTGGAGTCAGGAAGACCTGAGCTCAAATCCAACCTCAGAGACACTTATTTACTGTGTGATCCTGGGCAAGTCAGTTAATCCTGTTTGCCTCAGTTTCCTTACCTGTAACATGAGCTGGAGAAGGAAATGACAAACCACTCCAGTATCTCTGAAATGCCAAGAAAACCCCAAATGGGTTCATGAAGAGTCAGACACAACTGATACTGAGGGACACCTTTCACTCCTCTTGCTTTCCCTTTTGTTCCCCCTTGCCTTCTCCCTATTAGTCTAATGACTAATTTCCAAATACTCCCCTTTACAGTCATTTCTTTGGGAATCTGGGGACATTCCCTCAGTTTTAGGACAATCGCTCAACAGGACTACATCATTGTCTTGTCTGTATGTCTTATTTAATACCCCAAATCCCCCTAAAGAGTGCATAGTATAGTATAAGAGCTCTTTTAATATTTTTCTTGTATTGAATAGCTGCTCCCCCTCCCAGTGGAAAAAACCTAAGCACTGTAACAGCTGTGTAGTCATGGTGGTTATTGACCCCAGTACATACAAGTAACTTCGACACAATTATACAAGGCATTACTTCAAAACACAATGGTTCAATGATTATTTGAATCCACTTGCCTGTCTTCTAGCAGAGTCTGCTGGAAAGAACTACTGCTGAATTATAGCTCAGACCTTGAAAAAAGCCTCAGTGAAACAACATTTTTTTAAAACTATATCTCTGATTTCATTGGTAAAAGAGACTTCTCATGAGGACATGCCCTGTAACCGTGCAGAGCAACACCTACTCTGTACCTTACAGTCTTAGAGAAATGTCTTGCAGTACTAAGTGGTTAAATGAATTGTCCTGGGCCACACAGCTAGTAAGTATATGTCTTAATTGGGACTTAAATACACTCTGACATCAGCTTTCTCTCCTCTATGCCATACTTCCTTTTCCTAACAATTTGTTGTGTCTGACTCTTCATGGCCCCATTTGGGAGTTTTCTTTTTTTTTTTCTTCCATAGTTTATTTTAGTCTTAAATACTAAAACTTACATGCATAATAGGAAAAGAAAAAGAAACAAATAAATATTAAAACAAATATAAAATAAAAAAAAAGAAAACATGCCATGTGCATAGCTGAATGTAAGAGAGGATTTGAAATATACAGCAATAAATTTCCATTTCAAGAAAGTCGATATGATAAATGCTATGCACTGTATTGAGAGCCGTCCATCTTTATTTGCTTCCTTGTAAGTTTTCTTTTGTTCTCTGCTGGGCACTTTTTCCTTGGTTCTTCTCCCCCCCCCCCCCCCACCACCTCAGAAGGCAACAATTAAACATGGCTATATTTATATACTATTATATAGAGAGATATATACATATACACATACATCCACATATAAACATATACCTTCCCTAACAGATTCTACTTCTAATCTTTGTTTTTATATTTGTGTGTATTTCTTATTTCCTATCCCTCCTGACTCCTCTACTTTACTTCTGCTACCTTGCCCTCCTATTACTTAATCCCCCTTCAGAAGATTCCTCCCTTATCCTCTCATTCCCATTAATCAAAACACTCTTCTATATTCCCCTTCACCTCTTCCCTCTCCCTGCCCTCTATAGATCCCTCGCTTCTCCTTTCACACCTCCCTATCTCCTTAGTGTTTTATTTATTTCTAAATTTAGAAGACTTTTATACTCTTCTAGATGTATATGTATTGTTCCCTCTTGAACCCATTCCGGATGAAAGAAGGTTTCCAGAACTAACAGCCCTCCTCTGCCATCTAATTCCTCTGTTAATTCTTCCTCTCCCACCTCATCTGTATAAGACAGAGGTTCTCAACCTGTGGGTTATGTTCAATTTGTAACAATGAAAATAAATCCTGCATATGAGATATTTACATTGTGATTCATAACTAGCAAAATTACAGTTATGAAGTAGCAACGAAAATAATTTTATGGTTGGGGGTCACCACAACATGAGGAACTGTATTAAAGGGTTGTGGCATTAGGAAGGTTGAGAACCACTGGTATAAGATGATTACTTTTTTTTTTTTAACTGTTTCTGAAGTTTTACTTTTTAAAGTCATATCATACTCAGGTCTACTCCAATCTTTCTTATGAATTACCCAATTACTAATAACAATGTTGGATGTACATTTCACATTTTTCATACATAAAAGGTAAACAGTTTGTCCTTATTGAGTCCCTTGTAATGGTCTTTGGTATAACCTTGTATGGTCTTATGTTTCTCTTTGCTCTTGTATGACAAATATTCTATTAAGTTCAGGTTTGTTTGTTTCTTTTACCAAAGTCCTGAAAGTCTGATTCATTAAATATTCATTTTTTCATTCAGAATTATGCTTAGCTTTGTTGGGTATATTTTCAACTGAACCCCAGTTCTTTTGCTCTTCAACATATAGTGTTCTAAGACCTGTGGTCTTTTAGTGTCACCACTGCTAGGTCTTGTCTGAGTCTAATTGTGGCATCACGATATGTAAATTGTTTTTTTCTTCTTGTTTGTAATATTTTGTCCTTGAGCTGAGGTTTTTTGGAATTTGACTATAATATTCTTATAGGTTTTCTTTGTAGGATCTCTTTCAGGTGGTGATTGGTGGATTTTTTTCTATTTCTACTTTTCCTGCTTGTTCTAATGCTTCAGGAAAGTTTTCTTTCATTGTATCAAGATTCTTTTTATGATCATAGCTTTCAGGTAGTCTGATTATTATTATATTTTCTCTTCTTGATATGTTCTCCAGATCAATTGTTTTTCTTATGATTTTCACATTATCTTCTATTCCATTATCTTCTTATGATAATTTCACATTATATTTTATATTTTTCATTCTTTATATTTTGTTTTATTATTTCTTCATGTCTTATAACTTCACTGGCTTCCCTTTGCCCAATTTTGATTTTCAAGGAGACATTTTTTTCTTTAAGATCCTGGATCTCTTCTAATTGGTTGATTTTCTTATCATAATCTTTTTGTTTTTCTTGGATTGTTCTTATTTTTAAAAATTTCCTTAACCTCTCTCTTTTCATTTTTAAAGTCTTTTTAAAGTTATTTTGGGCAGGCGACCATTTGAATTACTCTTTGAGACAGAAGATGATTTCTTTGCTTCAGTATTCTCCTCTGAAGATAAACCCCAGTCTCCTGTATTCTCATAGTGACTCTTTATGATTGGATTCTTTCTCCTTTGCCTGTGCATTTTTTTTCTTGGTGGTAGCTTAGTTTTTTAATGACCTCTAGTCCCAGGGTATAGAGGATGGTGCCTCTAGCCTCAGATCCTCTTTCAGGTTCTCCCCCCTGGCCTGGAACTGGAACCAAGACCTCCAGCCTCTTGTAGGGCACCTGTAAGTGCCCACAGCCAGCAGTGTCCCTGTCTCACTGCTTCTACACTCTCCAGGTGTGTGCTGATTCCTTCTTGCCTCCACCACATTTCTGCAGCCCAGCTGGGTCTGGTGTTCCTTGTCCTGTCAGCAGAGGTTCCCTAGATCTTCCCCGGCTCAGGTAGCCAACTCCCCTCACTGTCCTGGGCATACAAGTTCCTGTGGCTAGGGCCCAGGCAGCCTCCCAACACAACTAACTCCAGGGTTTGCCACTGGTTTAAGCAGTCCCTAGCCTGGAGAGGTTTACTCTCCACAGGGACCATACTTCATCCTGGGATTTTTCTTTAGGTCTTCTCCAATTGTCCCAGAAGGACCACTGTTCTGTCCCTGCTCTTGTGTATTTTGAACACTCTATGTTCACCCTGAGGCACTACTTTATTTCTTTTGTGGGGGAAAATCTTGAGAACTTGGAATTTTCTGACCTACTCTACCATATCCCCAGAATCCTCTCTGTTTTCTTGGCAGTGATACTGGAGCAGTTTGCCCTTTCTTTCTCCAGCTCATTTTACAGATGAAGAAACTGAGGCAAACAGGATTAAAGGACTTACCCAGGGTTGCACAGCTAGTAAGTGTCTGAGGCTGGATTTGAACTCAGGAAGGTGAGTTTTCCTGACTCCAGGCCAAGCTCTATCCAATGTTCCACCTAGCTGCCCTTCCTAATAATTAGTTCTCTTTAAAAGTGCAATGGGACAGCTAGGTGACTCAGTGGATAGAGCACTGACCCTGGAATCAGGAGGACCTGAGTTCAAATGTGACTTCAAACACTAGCAATGTGACCTTGGGCAAGTCACTTAACCCCATTTGCCTCTAAAAAAAAAGAACTCATTAAGAGTCTGTGGAAGCTAGGTGGTACAGTGAACAGAGTACTAGTCTTGGAGTCAGAATGACTTGAGTTCAAATCTGACCTCAGACACGTGACCCACTTACTAGCTGTGTGACCTTGGGCAAGTCACTTGACTCCAATTGCCTTGCCTTCCCCCCCTCCCCAAAAAAAGTGCAATGAGATACTTTCAGAAGGTTAGAATTGCCCCTTGCCTAAGGTCTTTAAACAAAGGTTGGAAGAGAACTCATATTGCAGATCCTAAAAATTCCTTCACTTGATCCAGCTCTCCCCACTAATTCTCATCCTATATTTCTCCTTCCCTTCTTGACTAAACTCCATGAGAAAGCAATTTATACTAAATGCCTCCAATTCTCATACTCTGTTGTAAACCCTTTGCAATATGGCTTCTAATCTTGTCATACTCTGAATAGGTGTTCAAGGAGGACTAACACCTCTAGTGTGAGCGATTATTGAGCCCTTTTCAGGAGTGCCCATTTGTCTTTGGTGTCTACTTCTCACTGTGGCTCCAAGAAGTTGTAGCATGCACAGTGGCCGCACCCTGTTAACCATCTCAGAGATGGGCTAAATCAGGTTGTAGGTAACTTACAGTCCTCAAACTTGTCAGTGAGTGAGGGGTATGTGTCTACCCCAAATGAAGACTTCCCCTGCAGAATAGGCACAAGTGAACTTTTTGTTTCAATGGGCCATGGAGGCAACTGTAGAGCACTTAGAGCTTGGTCACATATCAGAAACATCAGGGTCCTTCCCTGCATCTAGGGCCATCACCACTCATCTTGACTCTTGTCCTGCCACTGGACTTCCATGACTGGAAGAGAGAGTGAGATTGATTTTTGTGCAACTCTTTGTCACTTAAATCCATTTTACATATGAGTCAAGACATCACCCTGTGATGTCATTGGTCCTATTAAAAAAAAAACCAACAACACTGAAACCACCACCTTCAAAACTGTAAATGATCTAATTGCCGAATCTAATAACCTTTTCTCAATCCTCATCATTCTTGACCTCCTTGTAGCCCTTGACACTGTTGATCACTTTCTTTCTTTTTTGAGGAGGGAAGGCAGGGTAATTGGGGTTAACTGACTTGCCCAAGGTCCCACAGCTAGTAAGTGTGTCAAGTGTCTGAGGTCAGATTTGAACACGGGTCCTCCTGCCTGCAGGTCTGGTGCTCTACTCACTGCACCACCCAGCTGCCCTGACCACTTTCTTCATATATTCTAGCCTTGTTGGGTTTTTATGATAAGGCTCTCTCTCCTGGTTTTCCTCCTCCACGTCTGACTGCTCCTCTTCAGTCTTCTTTGCTTGATCTTCATCCATATTATTTCTCTCAACTGTGTTTGTCCCCCGGGCCTTCTTTTGCCCCTCTTTGCTATTTTACTTTATTTTACTTTACATCAGCTCCCATGAGTTCACTGCTTATTTCTATGCAGATGGTTCCCAGACCTATATAAACAGCCCCAGTCTCTTTTCCGAGCTCCAGCTCCATACTACCAACTTTATTTTGAACGTCTACAGTGGGACATCTCATACTTGTTTGTTAGGTCCAAACTGCTCATGTCACTCCCTCCTCCACTCAGTAAACTCTGCTGGGTCAATGGCTGCCTATTGTTACTGCTGGGATCAAATATTAATAAAGGCCTCTGTCTGGCAGTTAAAACTCTTTACAACTTGCCCTCTCCCCATTTTTCTGTCTTCTTATACTTCTCTATAATCCAGTGACACTGAGCAACATGCCTCCTCCTCTCCCTCTTGACACTCCATCTCTTATATCTGTGCCTTTGTCCTGACTGTCTCCTATGCCTGGAATGCTCTTCTGCCTTAGTTTCCCTAACTTCCTTTGAGACTCAGCTGAAATCCCACCTAATCTAGGAGGCCCTTCTTGGACATGTCATTGCTAATACCCTCCCTTCTAATTTTACCTTCCATTTTTTTCTGTATATGTTTTGTATGTAATTATTTATATGTCATCCACCCTATCAGAATGTGAGCTTTTTAAGGACAGGAACTGCTTTTGTCTTTCTTTAACACAGTACATGACACATAAGAGATCAATAAATGGTGTGCATGGTATGCACTTATAACTAATCTATCATTACGTCTGCTAGCTAATGCAGTGGAATAAACAACTAAACTTGAACTTCTCAGTGCAAGCAGTGTGAGCATCAGCCCCTCTGAGGATAAACCACCAACATGAGGTCTCATCTTATACCAGTGCTCATGACAAAGTTTCCTCTCTGCATGGCTGGAAACTCACGTACCTTCTTCCAAGGTGGTCACCTAGCAAGCGTCAATTACTCAGGGCTGCTGTCAAGTGCACAAAGGCTACGTAAGTCTGGGGGAACGCAGGGGTCTATCTTGCAGCTAACTGGTGCAGTGGATGGAACGCAGAGTCTGCAGCCAGGAAGACCTGAGTTCAGATCTGGACTCAGATACTTACTAGCTGTGTGACCCTTGGCAAATCATTTACCACTATTTGCCTCAGTTTCCTCATCTGTAAAATGAGCTGGAAAAAGAAATGGCAAGCCACTCCAGTGTCATTGCCAAGACAACTTCAAATGAAATCATGAAGAGTTGGACATGACTAAGACAACTCAACAAATTTTGCAGATGGGGAAACTGAGGCGGGTAGTCCTTAAGAGATTTACCCAGGTTCACTCAGTATCTGAGGCTGGATTTTAACTCAAGACTTCCTAATACCAGGTCCAGAGCTCTATCCACTGTGCTGCCTACTTCTTTACCTATCATATTTAGGGGAAAAGTTTGTGTTGACATCAAGAAGTTTACGATTGAAGAGAATTACCTGTGCTATAGTAATAAAAATTCAGGAAGACCAACATTGTTGGAGGGAAGAAAGACCTTCTAGGGGTAGTGATAGTAGAGGAATGAGTAGATTCGCTATCTCTTTTCTTTAAAGTAGTCTTGAGTCAACTTCAGTAACACTTAAAAAGCAGAAGCTGCCCCATTTCAAGAAATTTCTTATTAAAGTTTTGTTCGTGCCTTTTGTGTTTACATTACATTTATTTCTGGACCCCTTGCCACTGTATAGAGGCAGGTAGGTGGAACAGCGGGTAGAGCCCTGGGCTTGGAGTCAGGAAGACCTGAGTTTGAATGTGGCCTCAGATACTTATTAGCTGTGTGACCCTGGGCAAGTCACTTAATCTCTGCCTCAATTTCTTATCTGTGGATAATAGTGGCATCTGCCTCCAAGTGTTGTTTGTGAAGATCAAATGAAATATGAAGTGTAAAGTGCTTAGTACTAGCACATAGTACCTAGCACACAGTAGGTGCTGTATGAATACTAGCCATCATTACTGTCCTTGTTATGACAGATGAGAACACTGAAGTCTGAGAAGTGGCTGACTCAAGCTCAAACAGCCAGTATGTGGCAGAGCCAGAATTAGATCGTCTCACTTTTTTTTTTTTTATTGAATTGGTTTGTTTACTTTTAGTTTACAACATTCAGTTCCATAGTCCCTTGGGTTTCAGATTTTATCCCCCCCTCCCCCTTCATGGCAGCATGCACTCATACAGGATCTACAAATATCTTCCCATTAATCATTAGTCAGGTTGTAAAGAAGGATTGTAACTGATGGGATGATCAGTGGGAAAGAGGAAACAGAACAAAACAAGAAAATAAACAGAGCAAGTAGTTTGTTCCAATCTGCACTCAGACTCCGCGTCTCCTTCTCTGGATGTGGATATCTCCTTCAATCATGAGTCTTTTGGAGTTGTCCTATGACCTTGCATTGCTGAGAGGAGCCCAGTCTATTTGAGGTTAGTTGTGTTGTGTCTGTGATTGTGTGCAAATTTCTCCTGGTTCTGCTCTTCTCCCTCAGCATCAGTTTGTATAAGCTCTCCAAGTTATTATGAAGTCTGTCTGCTCCTCATTTCGTATAGCACAGTAGTATTCCATTACATTCATATACCAGATTGTCTCACTTTTAACTGAGTGCTCTTTCTACTATACAGCTGTTGGCTCTTGTTCCATTCAGTTCCCAGGGTCTTCTGGACCTTCCCTCATGAACACCAGGATGTCTCCTCTGAGAAAGACTTCCATCACATTCCAAGAGTGACTCAACTTCAATATTTTCCTGATTTTGACATTTGGCCGTTTGGGCTTGTACCCAGCTGTCATTTTACTCCCTTTTTCCAGATCAGTTGAAACCGAGGATCTAGTCAACAATGTAGTGCCATTAAAATAAATATACCAGACTGTGTAAACAGGAATATGCACATGTAGGAACAATGAAGCAATCATTCCATTGTAGTCAGTGTGGCCCTAATAAAATAAAATGCTCTGTCCAGTTTCAGACTCTGCAATTCAGCAAGGTTCTAAAAACCTGGAAGGCATCCAGAAAAAAGCAATGAAAATGACAAAAGGTTTTGAAAAATAAGACCTGTGAAGAAAGATGAAAAGAATTGTGGTTATTTATCTTGGAGAAGAGAAGGTTAAGGCTGTCCTTAAAGAAAAAACCACGACCAACAAAAAACATTCAAATGCATGACCAGCTGTACTTGTAGAACAAGAAATGAGTCAGCAGCAGTAGGAGGGCTTGAGTGAAACCAAAGGCTTTCCTGTATATAAATAAGTACATCAAAGCTGTGGGGTTGAGGCAAGCTGGGGAATCTCCTTCCCAAGAGCTCTTAGAAGAGGAGGGACACTCATTTTTCCTAGACCACTTTGGCTAGAAACATTGCCTAGGCTTAGATTTTGGTAGAAGTAACCTTCTGGCACGACGGAATCCATCCATTTCATAGCTTTTCTCTCACTGGTATTTATTTTCTGAAGAAGTCCTGAACTTTGATAATGTGAGCCTTGAAAGGGATAATGAATGTTCTCGATTAGTGGTCCGTGTAGGATGGATGGCTTTACCAAAAAAGAAATGTCCATTTAATTCCTCTCCTCCCACGACCACCTTTATCTGAATCTTCCCCAAGTCCATAGGTTTTTAGCAGGAAGGACCATAGAAGCCATACAAGAATCCCTTCATTTTTCAGAGGAGACCCAGAAAGATTAAACTCAAGGTCACATAGGGAGAAATTATGTTATACTGTATCATATCATACCACACCATACCATATCATATCGTATCATATGCTATGGCATATCATTCATATCATGGTATGGTATAGGATAGTATAGTATAGGATAGTATAGGATAGTATAGTATAGTATAGTATAGTATAGTATAGTATAGTATAGTATAGTATAGTATAGTATAGTATAGTATATATGCAGCTAGTTGATGAGATGGATAAAGGACTAGCCCTAGAATCAGGAAGACTCATCTTCATGAGTTCACATCTGGCCTCAGCTTACTAGCTGTGTGACCCTGGGCAAGTCACTTAACCCTGCTTGCCTCAGTTTACTCATCTGTAAAATGAGCTAGAGAAGGAAATGGCAAACCACTCCAGTGTCTCTGCCAAAAAAACTCCAAGTGGGGTCATGAAGAATTGGACATGACTGAAAAAGGACCAAACAACAACAAAAATGTTGTATTGTAACAAATAAGCTGTCATGTGACCCCAGATCAAGCTCCAAATCCAGTGTTCACTTTGTGTTACCACAATGCATCTCAAATTCATTCTGACTCTGCAACATCTCGTATCCATCTACTCTACTCTGTTCCCATGACCATCGCCCTAACATAGATCCTTACAAGCAACTTTCTGGACTACTGCTGTTGCCTCCTAAGGGGTCTTTTGCTGTCCATTCTTTCTTCCAGTTTCTTCTTCATGCTATTACTTGAACAATTCTTTTTTTGTGCATAGATCTGGTAATTCTTCTGCACAGAAATCTTCAGTGGTTCCTTAATTGCCTATGAAGTGTATTGTTCAGGTTCCTTTGTCTGGCCTTTCGTAGTCTCTTGCCACTCTCTCTCTCAACTCTCATCTCTTCCTCCTCTCTTCCAGCACTAAGGTCTCTAACCAAATCAGATGACTTTCGCTCCTGGACATTCCACATCTTTTCTATTACCTTTGCTCAAGCTAATCTTTCTGCCCCCTTCACCCTTTGCCTGTTAAATTTCCACCCACAGTTTAAAATATAACTCCGACACCCTCTCTTCTGAGAAGACCTTCCTGATCCTTTAGTTGGTGATGACATTTTTCCTCAAATCTCATAAAGTGCTTTGTTTGCCCTTCTCTCAGGCAGCCCCCGTCATGACACATTGCACATCGCCATTATCTCATGTAATCTTCCTCCTGTGAATAGGAGCTCAGCAGGAGGACAAGCTAAGTTTTATCTAAACTTTGTATTTTTTCCATTGCCCAACATGGTACTCAGCATGCAGTGCACACATAATAAATATTTGTTGAATAAATGAATTCATAAATTTTGAGTTCTTATTATATGTTTAGCACAGTGTGGAATGCTGGGAGTTAAATGGATGAGGTAAGTATAAGATATGGTCCCAGTTCTCAAAGTCTCACCTCCTTAAGACCTAGGTTTGATGCCTGGCTTTTTTCACTTAGCTGTGTGACCTTACCCTCTAAAAGTCTCAGTTTACTCAGTTGTAAAGTAGATATGCCCCATGTGTCAAATGGACCCTGGCATAAAGGATCCGAAGATAATTTGGGGGTGGTTTTTTTAAGGTGAGGAAGTCTTTCACAAAACCTCTTTGATTTGTGTCTACTCAACGCAACCTAGGGAACTGGTTTAATTCTGATTTACCCCAAATGACCCTTACCTACTCTATTAGCACTCTGACTAATGAAATAAATATGGAACAGATTTCATTTAACTTAATGGGACTACAGAATTGGCTCATACCTGAGTTCACTGACCTCAGGAAAGTTCTCCATTTTCATATTCTTTGACCATTTGTCTCTTTGGGAAATGACTCATTTTATATTTGGATAAATTCCTTATATATCTTGAATATTAGAACTTTATCAAAGAAGTTTAATAGAAAAATCTACATCCTTCGTATTCCCCGAAAACTTTTAATTTTAACTGCATTTTGTTTCTATAGCATATTTTCAATTTTATGTGTTAAAATTGTCCATTTATCATCTACAATCTTTTCCATCCTTTGTTTGGTCAAAACTTTTTCACTATCCATAGCCGCGAAAGCTGTATTCTTTTCTGCTCCTCTATTTTGTTTATGGTGTGACATTTTATGTCTAAGACATAGATCTATTTGGAGTTTATTGTGATATATGGTGCAAGATTGTGGTTTAAACTTAATTTCTACCAAACTACTTTCCAGTTTTCCTGAAAGTTTTTTGCAGAAAATCAAGTTCTTACCCCAGTAGCTGGTATGGTCGGTTTATTGTATACAATGCTATCGTTTGATCCTTCTGTTATCTTGTGTACCTGATTTGTTCCACTCATCAACCTTTCTATTTTGGGAAATAGAACCAAATAGTTTTTGTGATTCTGCTTTGTAGTAGTCTGAAGCCTCCCTTTTTTCCTTATTTCCATTGAGAGTCTTTTTTAAAAAAAATATTGTTATTAATTTATTTTAAACTAAAATACTAAAACTAAAATACACAGTAGGAAAAGAAAAAGAAACATAAGCTTAAATATGAAACAAGAAAAGGAAAAAAGCATTGTCATGTGCACAGCAGAATGGAAGAGAGGATTTAAAATATACAGCAATAGGTTTTCATTTTTTAAAAACCTGTGAAAGTACTACTCATTGCATTCAGAGCTGTCTGTCTTTGCTTCCTTGAAAGTTTTCTTTTGCTCTCTGCTATATACTTATTACTTTGTTCTTTTTCTCCTGCTTCTTCCCCCCAACCTAAAAAGGCTACAATTAAGCGCAGAGATAATATGAATATAAATATGTGTATATGTAGAATATATATGTGTATATATGCATATGCATATATGTATAGCAGACCTGCACAACTTGCAAACTTCTTCTGACCATGAATGAGACAGAAGTATTTTAATAAACCTTGAGGGTGGAATGTACATTCCTGCATAGACTGACAATGGTTGGTTGCTCTGGGTCATGGGCGAGTGTGCAGTCGCAACCTTACATTTTTTGTGGGCAGCCTGAAATCTGGTGGGCTGCAAGAAGCCTGCAGGCTGTATGTTGTGCAGGCCTGATGTATCGTCTATACACATTGATATACTTAGATATCTACAATCATACTTATGTATAGCCATATATGTTCATGTGCATTCATGTAAGACCGTACTATCCTTGTTTGTTCTGTTTCTCTGAGGGTTTCATATAAGCAAGTAGAAACCCTCAGAGAAACAGAAAAATTCCTTCATATGTCCAAGTCTTTTCATATTTTTCTAAGTCCACCAACTCATCAACTCCTACACCGCAGCAATATTCCAAATTTCTACTATCTGGTTATTTAAAATAGCCTAAAACAATATTGATTAATATGGCTGACATATAGTGTAGTTTTCCTACGTTTCTCTTTTGATTAAATCTATTTTAACTTTAATTTTGTATGAGATCATGATTACTACACTTGCTTTCTTTCCCTAAAAAATTCTACCCCTGATCTTTATTTTATGTATATCTCTTATTTCCTATCTCTAACTCCTCTACTTTACTTCTACCTGCTACCTTGCCCTCCTGTTACTTAACCTACCCCTCCTCTCACATACCTCCCATATTCTCTCCTTCCACCCCTTCTCCTTGCCCTCTTGTTTCTATCTGAATTTAGACTTTAATAGATTTCCAAATATATGTTATTCCCTCTTTATCCCATTCCTGTTAATCTAGACATCTTTCTATCCCCCCCATCCTATGCCATCACCCTCTTATTTCTTTATAAATTTAGAAAACTTTTATTCCCTTCTAAATCTATATATTGTTCTTTCTTTACCAAGATATGATGTGAGTAGGGTTCCCCCTAAAAATCCCTCCCTTATCTTCTTCCCCCTCTGTTTCCCCTTAACTTCTTATTTCTTTCTGAATTTAGAAGACTTTTATACATTACATATCTATATGTGTGTATGTATACATAGATACATACATACATACATATATTTCTCTCTTTAACCCATTCCTGATAAGAATAGGGTTCTAGAACTGCCAGACTTCCCCCCACTCCCCATCTAATTCCTCTGTGTTGGTTCTACCTCATTTGTATAAGATGATTACTCATTTTACTTTTTTCCAAAAAGTTGTACTATTTAGAATCACATCATACTCAGGTCTACCTCAATCTTTCTTTTGAACTAACTAATTACTAATAACAATCTTAGGCATATGTTTTACATTTCCTCACATAAAAAGGAAAGAGTCTGTCCTTATTGAGACCCTTATAATTAGTCTTTGAAGTGTCGTTATATTTTTCTTGAATCTTATGTGTCAAATTTTCTATTAAGTTCTGATCTTTTTGAAACAAAATCCTGAAAGTTTGTCAATTCACTAAATGTTCCTCCCCCACCCTTTTTTTTTTTTTTTTTTACATTCAGGATTATACTTCTCGGTATGATATTTTCAGCCATAACCTCAGTTCTTTTGCTGTTCAACATATAGTGTTCCAAGACTTGCAGTATTTTAGTGTAGCCATTGCTAGATTTTGTGTGATTCTAATTGTGATTCCACCATATTTGAATTGGGTTTTTTTTTTCTTGTTTCTCACAATATTTTCTCCTTGAGCTGGGGGTTTTGGAATCTAGCTATGATATTCCTGTAGCTTTTTCTAGTAGGATCTCTTTCAAGTGGTGATTGGTGGATATTTTCCATTTCTACTTTCCCTTTTTGTTCTAATGCTTCAGAACAATTTTCTTTAATTATTTCTTGTATTACTGTATCGAGATTCTTTTTTTGATCAGTTATCAGGTATTCTGATTATTCTTATTTTTTCTCTTTTTGATCTGTTCTCCAGATCAGTTGTTTTTCTTATGAAAAAATTTCTTATGTTTTTCTTTTATTTTTTCATTCTTTATATTTTGTCTTATTATTTCTTGATGTCTTATAACTTTACTGGCTTCCCCTTGCCCAACTCTAATTTTCAAGGAATTGTTTTCTTCCTTAAGATCCTGGATCTCCTTTTCCAATTGGTTGACTTTCTATTCATAATCTTCTTGTTTTTCTTTAATTGCTCTTATTTTAAAAAAATTTTCCTTAATCCCTCTCATTTGATTATTAAAGTCTTTTATAAGTTCTTCTACGAATTCTTTTTGGGCAGGTGGCCATTTGATGTTACTCTTTGGGGTAGGAGGGGCTTTTTTGCTTCACTATCCTTCTCTGAATAGGAACCCCGGTCCTCTCTATTTCCATAGTAACTCTTTATGACTGGTTTCTTTCTCTTGCCTGCTCATTTTCTTAAAATTTGTGACTGTTTATTATTGTTATCACCTTTAGTCCTTAGGTTTGGGGGATGGTACTTCTGGCCTCAGATCCTCCTTCAGTTCTCCCCTCTGGCCTGGAATTGAAACCAAGATCTTCAATCTCCTGTAAGTACCCACAGCCAATAGCATCCCTGTCCTACTGCTTCTGCACTCACTGGGTGTGTTCTGGTTCCTTCTCTCCCAGAACTGCATCTAGGCAGCATAACTGGGCTTGGTGTCCCTTATCAGCAGAGGTTCCCCCAATCTTCTCCCACTCAGATGCCCAACAACCCCATACTATTGGGAGGTAGAAATTCCTATGGCTGGGGCTAACACTGCCTCCCAATCCAGGGAGCCCCAGGGCTCAGCCCTTGGTGTTTCAGCAGAACTAGCCTGGAGGTGTTTACACTTCACAGGGACCAAATCTCAGTCCTTCAGATCTTCTCTGGTTGTCCCAAGAGGACTACTGTTCTGCTCCAATTTTTGTTTATTTTTACTGCTCTAAATTCTCCCTGAGAAACTATTTTGTCTTATTTTGTGGGGGAAATTTGGAGAGCTAGGAATTTTCTGACCTATTCTGCCATCTTCCCAGAATACTTCTCTTCCCTTGAGATTCTTGACTATTTGTTCTTCTAGATAATTCCCCCTCCCCCCCAGCTGTATAAAACAATGCTCTGGCAGTTTGGTTGGGATGACACTAAATAAATTTATTAAGATAATAGTGTCATTTTTATTGTATTTTCATTTCTCTAATATTTTTCTAATAATTTAGGGCTATTTTTATGGCTGTAAAGAGTGCTTTGCAGTGCTGCATTTTATCAAAAGTGTTTTCAGTATTTATTGATATAATAATGTGATTTTAATTTTTGTTAATTTTGTTAACACTGGCTATTTAATATTTAATAATGCATTTGTTTATAGTTTTCCTAATGTTCAACCAATCCTGCATTCTTTTTTTTTTTTTAGAGAAGGAAGGCAAGGCAATTGGGGTTTAGTGACTTATCCAAGGTCACACAACTAGTTGAGTGTCAGGTATCTGAGGCAAAATTTGAACTCAGGTCCTCCTGACTTCAGGGCTGGTGCTCTATTCACTGAACTACCCAGCTGCCCTGAATCTTGCATTCTTGAAGTAAATCCAAACTGATCATAAGTGCACAATCTTTTAATATGTTGTTATAGCTTCTTGGCTAACATTTTATTAATATTTTACTATATTTATAAATTTATTAATATTTTAACTATATTAATTAAATGTATTGGTTTATAGTTTTCTTTCTCTGGCTTTGTCTTCATTCCCCTCTGATCTGTACTTTTCATTCTCCTGGATTTACCCACTATGATTAAACTGCCTTCTTAACCTAGAACTTCTGTCCACCCAGTGCCTGGGGCCTTCTCACCTTGGAATATCACTCCCCTGTTCTGGTCCCTTTCTCCTTTTGTGGAGTTCCTTCTGGGACCTCCATCTTGGGTATAGGCATAGGCCAGCCATGCTTCATTCTGTGCATCTTACTCTTTGGACTTCATTACCATGACCCCACATGCATACCTTTTCCCCTCTTCCTCTTTTATATGTCTCTTCCCCCACCCCTGTCATTAGAATGTAAGCTCTTTGAGGGCAGGTACTCCCTTTTTGTTTATGTTGTATCCTCAGCACTTAGCGCAGTACTTGGCATATAGTAAGCCCTTAATAAATGATTGTTACCCACCTACCTATCTCTTCCTAGTTTATTTATCTAGAATATATTTGTGTGACAGAGTTCCTTCTATTCTTTTTTGCAAATAGTTTACCTGCTATTAAAATTAATTCTTCAAATGTCTGATAGAATTCATTTATAAAGCCATCTAGTCTTGGAGGTTTTTTTTTTTCTATATGGCTTGTCCTGGTTCTTTTTTTGAAACTGAGTTATTTAAATTCTCTAATTCCTATTATGTTTATCTTGAGGATTTTATATTTTTGTAAATATTCAGCCATTTAATCTAAGTTATCAATTTTGTTGGCATACAATTAGGCAAAAGTAATTTTTGGTAATTTCCTGTACTTCCTCCTCATTTGTTGTTCTATTTCTTCCTGAAATTCAACTAACATTTAAGTATTTAGATGATATGTAATTCAATATGTAGTATATCTGATGTAGGCTGCACATGTACAATCACATTAAATATATTTCCATATTAGTCATGTTGTGAAAGAATATATGAGAAGAATGGTGAGAAAGAAAAAAAACAAAACAAAACAGAGCGAATAGAATGCTTCTATCCATATTTAGATTCCATAGTTCTCTCTCTGGAAGTGAATAGTATTTTCCATCATGAGTCATTTGGAATTGTCTTATTGCTGAGAAGAGCTAAGTCTATCAAAGTTGGTCATCACACAATGTTGCTGTTACTGTGTACAAGGTTCTCTTGGTTCTGCTCACTTCACTCAGCATCAGTTCATGTAAGTCTTTCCAGGTTTTTCTGAAATCTGCCTGCTCATCATTTCTTATAGCACAATAGTACTTCATTGCATTCACATATCACAACTTGTTTAGCCATTCCCCAATTGATGGGCATGCCTGCCTGTCTTGGTGTCCTAGGTTCCATAATATATCTTTAATGGGCTCTTCTATTTATTCATTTATTCAGTCTTACTTCTTGAGTTGGAGCTTTGTATGTGAACTGTGCTCTAAATACTTTAGGAAGGAAAATGGACCCCCCTTTTTTATCTTAATCTGTACCACTGCTTCTTCTGGGCACCAAGTACCATATTCTTCAAGGACCTCAGGAGCTGCTCAGGCCAGGAAGCAAATTTTTCATTTGCTGATCTAGGGTATCATCTGATTGCTACTTTCCTTGGCTGAACTTTTCAGGTTCTTGACCCCTGATCCCAGGGGCAGAGCAACATAGACACAGATTTTAGGTTTTCCTAGCTTGCTCCTGGTCTGCACTCTGGAAGACTTCCATGTGCTTGGACTCCTAGGCCAATTTTTTTTACTGGATTCCTTCCCTAGTACCCACAAATTTCTGAATGTCTCTTCTTTTGGACCTGGGTTGGAAAGATGCATTTACTATAGTTTCTCTTAAGTTTCTTCATCACTACTCAGCTGTATTCTCATTTTTCATCCTTACTAGATTAGTTGTGAGGTTATTCTACTCCCATACCTTCTTCCATCTTTGCAATAAGTCCCACTGTTAGAGTTTTATTGAGCCCATCCAGTGACACTCCCCAGTGCATGTGGTTCACATAGATTTAGATATGCAGAATTTACTTCAGATCTTTGTGTAACTTGGGGTTTCTATCTCTCTTTCATCATTCTATGTGTGCCTGGTTATATATGGATGCTGCATGTACAGGAATGATTACAACAGTCCCCCATGAATGAGACAGAAGTATTTTAATAAACCTTGAGGGTGAAATGTGCTTTCCTGCTATACCTTATTCTCAGTTAAAAATGTGCAGCTTCTGAAAAATACACTGGATGTTACTGTAAGTTGTTCCTTTCATATTTGGACATCTTTATTTATTGAAAAGTATAGGAAATAGTATATTTGTGTGATAAACATTGAGAAAAACAACCTGACAGAGGAAACTTCTGAGTGGGCATGAGAGAAAACAGCCCCTCAGAGGAAATGTGCTTAGAGAAATCAAAGATAGCTCAAAGTATCTTTCCCCCAGCAACTCATTTATATAATTGCTGTGTGGATTTTAAGGGTGATAGCTGTAAATGCCCAACTAGAACTTTTTCAGTAACTATAGGCAGTTGTGCATTGACTATCTAGAATGGGTCTTGTGGTCCATGGGTGAATTTTGGTTTCTCACTCTAAGACAGAGGTCAGTTACTTTACACAAGGAGACATAGCTTTGAGGCAGGGATCAGATAGCAACTGGAGTTGGTGACCAGAGACAGAAGCAGAATGGCCTGAAACTGAGTGGAGAAGGATGAGAGGAACAGGAGAAAAGAACAGTTACTTTAATGTGAGCCCAGCCAAGACCAGATGAATGGAGGGTAACAGGATTTCCAGCTAGTGCTGGGAGCTGAGTTGATTGGAAGAAAGAAAAATCTTCAGCCATTTGAAGAGCTGGCTGGGGAAAGGAAAGGGTAAGCTTTACTTCCTTTTACTACCACCTTCTTGAAAAGTTGAAACTTCTTCGAGGTTTGTCTTCATTGGTCTTTACTGTTACCTACAGCAGTAGCAGGGAAAGTCCAGGAAAGTGGAGTAAGCAAACCTGAGTGGGGGAACTGTTTTGCTGAGTGTCCAGTTAAGACATATCATTGGTCCTTTTTGAAAAATTAAGGACAGACAACAAGTGAACAGAACTAAATAGCTCTATAGACCACAGAGTTTCTGGTTTCACGAAAAGAGCAGTAACACCTTCTTCAGCAGCTCAAGAGTAGTAGCTAGTAAGTATCTGTAAATATGCCAGAAGTGACTGCCCAGAAGAGGAACAGTCTTGCCCAGGAGCAGATGTGTTTTTCAGATTTGTCTCTTGTGGAGACTGACAGCCAGCCTGGTAGCCCAGACACATGAATTTCTCTACCTTTGCATCTCTGCTAGATTTCTGCAAACTTGTGTCTGTTCTCCCCCATGGATACTTTGTACATTGATGGGAGAGCATGATTTATGGGTAGATCATTATATGATGATTATTTTTTGTTTTACTTTTGTATTTAATAAATATTTCATGATTAAGAATTATTGGTGTCATATTGTCTGATTGTTTTATTTGAGTAGCACGTGGGAGGTGGCTCACAAACTAAAGTAATAAGCAGTTAACCTGTAGTTCTTCCATACCAGGATTACCCCTTGGACTCTGAAAGAGTTATAGCTGCATGGCCACCCACTGTGGGGAACATGCCAACCTACCAATGTGTGTGTAAGTGAGGCGAATATGCTAGTCCAGCCTAGACAGAGAGTTGGGGTCAGTGACATGCCAATATTATAGCATTTTCCTTACAATGTAGTGAACTGCCCTGTGCCAGCAAATATTGATGGGGGTATATGGCTAACAAATACCCTTAACCCATTATGCATCATCATTGATAAATCAAGCACCCTCTGGGATGACTTACAGCTACTTGTGAATGCCCCATCTCCTTGCATCTGTTGAAAGATTGTTCAATCTGTAATTTAGGGCAAATGGGGATATCTCTGGTTTCTAGGGGATCAGACCCCATGAAGGGCTACTGTTCCCTTAGGATGATCAAAGCTGAAATAGTGGACAGGAAAGAGTTGGCCTCTAGATTTAACCTCTCTGGATTTGTCCTTCAGAGAAGTCTTCCCAATGATGTACATAAATTCTACTTCCTCTTCCTTTGGATTTTGCTTTGAACTCTCTCTATATGGGTAACCCTTTGATGTCCACTTTTTAGTTGTGTTTGGTGGAGATGTCTTTTAGGGAATCTGGTCCCTCAACTCTCCCATGCTTTTGTCTTCCTGTTTACCAAGGAGTCCGAGAGTGAGTGTAAAAAGCAATCATTTCTATTCTGGTCAGAAACTCTGAGAGACTTCCCTCCTTGATTCATTCTTTTGTGAAGGCAAAGTAGGCCATCTTTTACCTCAGTTCTTACCTAGCCTTTGACTATTGAATGGGTGTTGGCCTCAAACAAACTGAGACCTGGGAAAGTACTTTGCATAAGAAGGCCAAGATGTTCCACTGCATTCTGGGCCATCACCAGTCATCTGGACCTATGACTTGCCTCTGGACTCTAATGACTGTGGGGAGAGAGTGGGGCTGATGACTTTGCACAGCTATGCCTCACTTGAATCCAATTCACTGGCAAGATCAAAACGTCACCCTCCTGATGTAATTGGTTCTCTTTGAGAATGAAAGACAAGCAACAACCACCGAAATGTCTGACTAGCTCTCCTAAAAACTGTGTGACAGTGCATGACTTTCAAAGGGCCACTTAGGGTCACTCTCCAGTAGTGTATGATCTTGCATTTTCTCAAAACATCAAGATTTTAGAGCAAGACATGATCCCTTAGCATGAATTCCTAACAATAAACTTTGACATTATACTGTAACTTATAGTTTTCCACTCTCTTTTGAGCTGAAGCTAATGCCAGGCAATAGGCCTCCCTCAAATGATTTTTCAGGTGAGTGACTTACTAGTCATGAGTCTCTATATCTTCTTGATCCTTAGAGATGCCAAAGTGCAAATCCATTGACAGTGGGGATCTTTGGCTGTGGTCTTGTTCCTAGTAACATTATACTTATACATCACACGCTGACACCAGTGACTCACCCACCTGGGCCTCTGTGTCCCCATCATGCTCAACAATTAAAAAACTCTGGATGTGCATCTCCCCAGGGGTGGCTTTTTAGACTTTTTAATTCCTCCTGGGTCAAGTACCTCCTCAGGTAGTCAGCTCTCCAAAATCTGAACGTTGATAAAAATAAATCCTTTCAAGGAAACTAAAGTTAAAAAAACTTCTACTAGAATACTTTGGTGACTGTAGAAGCCCTCTGGTTGCTGGTTAGATAGGCCTACCTGGCATACTTGGACCAAAGGGCCTACCTCTAGGGCAATGGTGTCGGACTCAAATAGAGATAGGGCCACTGATCTGTACAAAAGATACCCTGTGGGCTGCGTATTGACTTAGTTTTAAAATGTTCTGGTATCTGTGTCATATTGTATTTTTATTTTGTTTTTGTTAAATATTTCCCAATTACATTTTAATCTGATTCGGGCTGCATTTGGGAGTGTTGCAGGCCATATATGGCCAGAAGACTGTGTGTTTGACACCTCTGCTTTAAGATGGGCCTTTCTAGAGTAAAGGTGTTCTATGCACACCAGCTCAATTGCTTACATCCTTTGTCAGGAGCAGCCGAGCTTTTCCCTGAATGCACCAAGCATGGGTCTCACACTTGTTGTAAAGTTCTCTTGTTTGACATATCCAAATCATTTTTATAGCCACAGATCAGTTAAATTTGGGCTGCACTTATTGACTTTTCACAGACCCTGACTCCACTTTTTTTAATACCAGCCTGGTATTTCAACTTCCGGAAGAGTAATATTAGATTCTCTTATGTGCATTTAGTTTGTTCCCAGATTGTTCATAGCTGAAACAAAATACCATTTGGGATATACCCTTCAGTGTCACTCCTGTCTTGACTTTGGAACTGAAACTTCCTTGGTTCTCTGGGTGTGACTCTGGACAATCGTATAGACAACAAACCTGCTTGGAATTTGTTAAGCAATTTGTCTGATTTGGTTCAGTTCCTATTTTGATCTCTGTGGTTCATACCTGAGTGGACTGCTTGAAGATCCATGCGACCAATTTTTGTAACTTGAAGCTGTTTTCTTCATCTATATGTCTGCCCCCATTGTTCCTGTTAAATGGGATCAGTATGGACTAGCTGAGGGTCTGTCCTAGCTGCTTAGCTGGGTATCATTTCAATAACATCAATTAGTTCCCCGTTGCCTCTGCCCACCCAACCCCCAGCACTTGGGTGAGCCTAGTGTCATTTCATACACATAGTCACTGCACCTTTAATCACAGGTCTCTGCAGCTGTCACTTGAGCCTTTGCACAAAGCTGGAAAACTATTTTTCCCTCTGAGTGGAAGGTAAAGTTAGGAACTTAACATGAACATCCTCTCTGTTCAGTGTCACCAAGTGTATATCCTGAGGCTATAGACATTTGAGTACTATAATGGGAATTCCATTTTCAAGGTGTGTAGAATATCAAAGGGAGTTCCACTGAGGTTCTAGCAAATAAAGGTCCACTGGGCCTCTGCTCAAAGCACCTGCCATTTGTGCAGCTACATGGAGGCATGTTCCAGTTGTGGTCTGAAAGCTGAATCTCTAGGCAAGAGTATATCACTCCTGAGAATAATTGTGATTGTATATAGGATGTCCTTGCAGGCTACAGCATCTATATGACAACCTAGGCTTGTGCCTCTGTTGTCTTCAACTAAGGAGGAGGCTGTTTTAGTCCATAGCAGGGTCCTCCCAGTATTCCATAGCCAATCTTTCTTATCTATAAGAAACTTCATTCTGCCTAGCAAGTCTGTGCCAAAAGTAAAAGATTTATCAACTAGTCTCCAAGGAGCACTCAACTAGCTCCAAGGCACTCTGAGGACCTGGGAAGGCTCCACAGTCTCAGGCAGCTCACATAAGCTTATTGTCCTCCTTTTCTGGATCATCTCCAGCCCTCCTCTCCCCACTTTAAGTAACTCCCACCTTCCCTTTGGGCCTCTACAATGCACATGCCCCAGTCTCCGTCTGAGTTATTCCCTAGAGCCTGTGGTTCCCTAATACATGGATGGATCTCTTTTGAAAAAATAGGCCCTCCTAAGGTGCATGTATATCTGTTTTTGCAGTGCTAATCACTCTTGTAGTAACAAGAGTCAAATTCTTAGTTTTGTTCCTTCCTCTGTTGCTGTTTCAATGTCACTATCTGGGAGCTGGTTCCTTAGTACATGGTAGTCCCTGAAGGAGCAATTGGATGTACAGGCCTAATTATCTCTGGCTCTTCTTGCATAATCTAGCATTCCTTCTAAGGTGCACTCTATGTAATAGAAGTGATGCCATTAGAGCACAGATGGAGCTGAGACAGAGTCTCTGGGCTACTTTTGGGGACACATATCTGTGCTGAAAGATTTGAGGTGATGCATCAATCTCTTGGTCCTCGGGATGGCATCAGGTGGGGAGAGATGCATCAAGAAGTATTGACCACTTAACCAGGAAGCACTGTCTATTCAGTAGACTTTAAAGGGAGAGACGACTTGTCAGTCAATCAATGAACATTTATTAAATATCTCTTATGTGCCAGGCACTAAGCTAAATGCTGAGGTTACAAAAGAGGCAAGGGACGGTCCCTTTCCTGAAAGGAGACCATGAGTTAATGGGGGAGACAACAACAAACAAATATATACAAATAAACTAGACACAGCATGAGTAGAAAATAATTAAGAGAGGGAAGGCACTGGAATTCAAAGCGGTTGGGAAAGGCTTTCTGTAAAAGATGGGGTTTCAGTTGGAACTTAAAGGAATGCCGGGAAGCTTGATGAGGCAGAGATGAGTCGAGAGAGCATTCAAGGCATGGGAGACAGCCAGAGAAACTGTCCAGAGCTGAGAGAGGGAGTGTCTTGTTCATGGAACAGCAGGAGACCAGTGACATTGGATTGACACATGGGCAGGGAACAAGGTGTAAGAAGACTGATAAAGTAGGAGGGGGCTAAGTTATGAAGGGCTTGGAACACCAGAGGATCTTGTGTTTGATCCTGGAGGCAATAGGGAGCCACTGGAGTTCATTGAGTAGGAGGGTGAAATGATTTGACTTGTGTTTTAGGAAAACACTTTGGTGACTGAATGAAGGCTGGATTACAGAGGGGAGAGATGAGGCAGGCAGACCCACTAGCAGACTATTGCAATAGTCTAAGAGTGAGGTGATGAGAGCCTGCACTAGAGGGGTGGCAGTGTCAGAGGAGGAAAGGGGGCATATATGAAAGATGTTACAGAGGTGAAGCCAACAGACCTTGGCAACAGATTGAATTTGGAGGGCAGTAAGAAATCTAGGATGACTCCTTGGTTGTGAGCCTGAGGGATTGGGAGGATGGTGTTGCCTTCTACAGTAATGGAGAAGGTGGGGTTGGGGTTGGATTGATGGTAATAGATGATGAGTTTGATTTTGGACATATTGAGTTTAAGAAGTCTACTAGATATCCAGTTTGAGATGTCTAAAGGACAGCCGAAGATGCAAGATTGGAGGTCAGCAGGGAAGTTGGGGCAGGAGAGATGGATTTGAAAATCATTAGCATAGAGATGGTAATTAAATCCACGGAGCTGATGAGATCACTGAATGAAGTAGTATAGAGGCAGAAGAAAAGAAGGCACAGGACAGAATCCTGTGGGACACCTAAGGTTAGAGGTCATAATCTGGATGAGAATCCAGCAAAGGAGATTGAGAAAGAATGGTCAGATAGGTAAAGGAAGAATTTTTGTTGTTCATTCATTTCAGCCATGCCCAACTCTTCATGACCACATTTGGAGTTTTCTTGGCAAAGATATTTGAATAGTTTGACATTTCCTTCTCCAGTTCGTTTTACAGATGAGGAAACTGAGGCAACAGGGTTAAGTGACTTGTCCAGGGTCACACAGCTAGTAAGTGTCTATGGCTAGATTTTAACTGAGGTCTTTCTGACTCCAGATCCAGCACTTCATTCACCGAGTCATCTAGTTGCTCCTCAGGACAGAGTGGTGACCTAAAAATCCAGAGACAAGAGTGTATCAAGATGTTGATCAGTTGTTGAAAGCTACAGAGAGGTCAAGGAGAATGAGGATTGAGAAAAAGACATTGGATTTAGCATTTAAGAGATAATTGGTAACTTTGGAGAGAGCAGTTTGGGTGGAATGATGAGACTGGAAGCCAGTTTATAAGAGGTTAAGAAGAGAGTGAGAAGAGAGAAGATGGAATTACCTATTATAGATGGCCTTTTATAGTTTTAGCCAAAAGGGCAGAAGAGATAAAGGATGGTGATTAGGCATAGAAGGATCAAGTGAGGGTTATTTTGAGAATGAAGGAGACATGGGTATATTTGTAGACAGTAGGAAATGAGAGCAGGAAAGAAGCCAGTAGAGATTGAAAATAAGTGAAGGAGTGAGAATGACAGAGGGGACACTCTGTTTGAAGGAGACAGGATGTCACTGGATTGCTTGAACAGGTAGAGGGCTTAGCCTTGGTAAGGAGTAGGACCACTTCAGCATGTGAGACAGGGTCGAAGGAGGAGAAAATGGCAGAAGGAACCTGAGTGATAGGGATAAGGAAGAGGGAGAACAGGGAGTGGAAGATCTTTTTTCTGTAAAATATGAGGCAAAGGGTGTTGGGGGGCCATGGAAGATTTGAGAAGGGATAAAAGGTTTGGAAGAACCACTGTTGGGAGTTTGATAACAAGTTGATAAGAGAAGTATAGTGTAAGGGTGTTTGACGTCATCAGCCACTGGGGGTGCACCACGACAGCCTGGGGACAGGGTAGAGGCCCACGCATGTCTCTAAGCCATGGCTGTGAGTGCCTCGCCAGCCTTTGGGCTTGAGCAGAGGATGTCACATAGGCAATGAAGAAGGCATGATCACGCGAGATGTCTCCTTATCTTCGGGGCTGTACGTGTGTGGCTCACCGGGCGATGACGGCACTCTTAGGCGGGAATCAAAAGCTAGGGGATAAAAAGGGGAACCGCTTGAGTGTAGCTCTCTTTTTCTGTGCCTGCTGCAATAAAAGGACCTCAAGAAAACTACATCAGTGTGTTGGGTGCTCTGTGGGGGGTGGTTCTTCAAGCTAGTCTTGATGCCGGTGACGACCAAAAGCCTGAGAGGAGGAAAACAGCTGGAAGAGGTAAGCAATCAGACCATTAGTATACTGTAGGAGAATAGAGTCCCCAGAGTTTAAGTTGGGGGGCACTCTTCAGTATAGCAGCAGGGGGGGCGGGGCCAAGATGGTGGCATAGCAGCAGGAACATATTGCAGCTCTCACACAG
>CM053585.1:400472593-400497628 GCA_028646515.1 Pseudochirops corinnae
CTACCCAGCAAAATTGAGCATAGTCTTCCAGGGGAAAATATGGTCATTCAATGAGGTGGAGGACTTTCAAACATTCCTGCTGAAAAAACCAGAACTGAAAAGAAAGTTTGACACTCCAACACAAGAAGCATGAGAAGAGAAGTATAGCAGCAATAAGGTTTCAGTTGTGTAGCATAAATTCGTAGTAGACTAATAACAGTTGTGTGATTTCCTTCACCTTCATTCAGCAGCAAGTGTATAAGAGCAAATGCAGTGGGTGGTTGGAGTGATCCAAGGCTGAGTCTTGGCTGGGCATAATGACAAGGGGCTAGAGATTAGAACAGAGCAGAGAACTTCTGTTCTCACTTTCCTTCTTCTCTCTTTGGAATGTATGACTTGATGACTCTTAAAGCCTTTTTCTTGGACTTCTCACAGATATGGGGTTCCCCCCTCCTCTCCAGCAGCTGTGGAAGCTGCTCTCACATGGAGCAATAGCATGGGCTTATCCAGGTGAGTTTGTGACTGAGTCTCAAGGCTCTGACAGTTTCTCCTACATTATGTTTCTTTTCTTGAACACAGATGACTGAACAGAAATCCTGAGAGATGGACTTCTTGAGACCTGTGGTTATTCCTGCAGTTCCTAGGTCCCACATTCAGTGTCAGCTGCCCTACAGATCTAAGTGTTCAGAGAAGATGACCCCCACCAGGAGGATGAACCCAAGTCATGATATGGCTTGCCATAAAATATGAGTGTTGAGTTAGTTGTTGCTAAAGTAGTGAATATGGAGTTAAGTTGTAGGTGAAGTGCTGTTCAACAGTCCCAAAAATGTTTCATGCTTTGGTGTTTTAAATGTTATTGTTGTTTTTCCTTCATTCTCAAAGAAGACCATGATATCTGGATGGTGATGCCATGACTTGCAAATGAATTGGATTTAAGTGAGGGAGGTCTGTGTAAAGTCACCAAACCTCACTTTCGCCTCTGGAAACATTTAGCAAGATATAGATCAGGACAACTGGAGATGTCCCTAGATGTTTTAAATATCAGGCACTGGAAAGAGTATAATAGGATTTATAGATTACTTTGTAATGATAAAAGATTTTGTTAATATAAGCTTGTGAGTCTTTTGTGTTTTAAGAATTACTTTTGTGTGTAAGAATAAATAGCTATCCTCTACATGATCTTCCTCCTACGTTGATTCTAGAAAAAACTCTTGATCGCTTTTGGTGAGACCTCAGACTTCAGGCCAACTTGATATTTCAATGTTTTGGCATAAAGAGCCAGAGACTACAAGAAAGAACCTGACCCCTCTCCTTAAAGGCTAGGCTTCCCCAAGCCTGAGCTGGGGCTCCTTAAGAGGATAAGTGTTCCTGTATCTCTGTCACAGAAGTATTCTTTTATTATGTAAAATGTCTGAGAGCAGGGATTATTTCATTTGTTGGTTTTACATCCCTTCCCTAGCACCAAGAGTAAAGGGTGTCATCAGGATTATATGACAGAAGAAAGATGGGCTGGTGATGTGGTGAGAGGGGCATGGAGGGCCAGAGTGTCCATCAGATAATCTTGAGGTGGCAGGAGAAAGCAAAGAAGTTCTCCATCACTCTGGATGGGTCCCATCGGGCACTTTTGGGAGGTCAAGGACAGGAGTTACATAGACTGGATATTTACTTTCTCCTTCTGGACTTTACTCCAGAAACCTTTCTCTACTGCCCTACCCCACCTCATGTCAGGCCTTGAACTTCACATGTTGAAAGTATTCTTCACACCTGTGACTCCTCCCTCTTATTGCTTGGTTCCTTCCAGAACTTCCAGACCTCCCATGCCTTTGTTCCCCTCTAGGCTGTGTTCCTGACTCTCTTCCAAGATTTTCTCTGTGGTGCCTCCTACCTTCATGGTATATCTTTATTCCCACCTCTGCATCCTCCCTAGAAAGGAACCTTTCCAGCTTTCTATGTGTTACCTTCTCCTCCCCCCCCACCTTCCCGCCTTAGAATGTAAGCTTCTTGAGAGCAGGGACTGTCTTTCTTTCTGCTTCTATCTGTATCCCCAGCACATAGCACAGTGCCTTGCACAACTTTTAATAACTCTTTGTTGACTTTCACATGGTTATGGATGGTACATTGTATTGTTGGAAAGACCTCCAAAATCAGAGAAACCACAGATCTGTTTGAGCAATTGACTAGATATCCCTAAACTAGTACAGTGCCTTTCACAGAATAGGTGTCTAATTAATGTTTAATAGAGATGAATTAGAACAGATCACTTGTTACATGCTCATTCCTGGGAGGCCTGTGAGCTGGAGTAGAGAATTACCCATGTGCCCACCACATAGGAAGAATATTTGCACAGGGGTGGTTTGGGAAAAGTGACAAAAATTATTGTTATTACAGTTTGTTGGTGAGACCAACACATGAAATGTCTACAAGATAATCCAGGATCTCACACAGTGCCTGGGGCATAGTAGGTGCTTAAAGGTATATAGCTTGTAGGATATGTGTATGTGTGTGTGTGTGTGTGTGTGTGTGTGTGTGTGATTTTCTCCTTCCCCTTTCCTTTTCAGTTTAAAGCTCTTTTGATTAGATATGAAAGCCTCCAAGCAAATACATTTTTATTAGTCCTTGTTAAATATATTCCATCCCCAAGACCAGTCATGCCTCCATTCTAACCATGGTCTAGAAATCCAAAGCTTATCTTCAGACACATCTTTTAAAAATCAGTTATTCTCTTCCCATATTTGCTTTCTCTTAGGCAAACTATTAACTGGTTATTTACTTCCCCAGACCTGCCTTTCCCTTTGGTACCTATTGCTTTCTAACACTGTAGGTAGCTACTCCTATTACTATAGTTTATGAGTCCCACCTGGTGTATTTCCCATGAACAATCATGGCAGTATAAGCCTTTAGGAGAGGCATCTTAATGGTATAGTAAGAAGAGTTATTATAACTTGCTGCTCCACGCCCCAGCCTAGTGGGTGTATACCTCTTGTATAAGCACACAGTGTCCACGGAAAGAATAGACTCATACAATGGTAGTGAAATGTGTATGATGAAGGCAAAAGGTAACTGACAGCTCCTGGTATGGTTTTATCTCTTTATAGAGTTTTCACACAACTTACCCTCAAATATTGGCTCTTTCCTGGGAGAGTCACTTAGCTGGGCTTTCAGGGTTTGCTCTTCTCTTGAAGGAAGCACTTATTGCCTAATCTGCCAGGCACTATGCTAAGTACTTTTTATAAATATTATCTCATCTGATCTTCACAACAACCTTGGGAGGAAGGTGTTATTATTTTTCCCATTATATAGTTGAGAAAACTGAAGCAAGTGGAGATTAGATGACTTGCCTAAGAGCACATAGCTAATAAGTGTCTGAGGCTGAATTTGAACCTGTCTTCCTGAGTCCAGACTCAGACCACAGATCCACTGTGCCACCTAGGTCCCTCCTTTGAGTCTGTACATAGCACTGTCCTCTGATGTAAAGGGTCACGCTCCTTGCTTCCTCTTTAGGCAACTGTCTCTCTATATCCTTGCTTGTTCTCTGGTGTGATCCTGGTTGGATGCATTGTCTCTTACTGGTTGGTATAATAGCTCTGATATCATGTCCACTGGGGGCCAAAAAGAAGGGAAAGTCCCTTTCATAGGATTCTCCCCCATGAACTGCTCTTGAGATTGGATTCCTCCAGCTCATAAACTTGGAACTTCTGAAATTCATCCAGCTATTTAAAGGCCCCAGGTATGTAGCTAGTTCATCTGCTCAGTCAATCTCTGTTGTTCCGTACTTGACCCAATTAAAGAAGTTTGAACCTCATCAAGGGATCACAGGGCATAGACACATTAAAACTTTATCATTTGTGACTACATTCTATAGTCACAACGTAGATCAACGGAGCTGGGTGATAGTGTAAAGAGGCAAATCCCTCACTTATATTTGTCTAGTCAGTACTTGGAGCATACTAGGCACTTAATAGATGTTTATCTTTAGGAAACTGACTAATGGAATTAGGCTGGTAGTGGGCTAGTCCTATTTGATTCTTGCCAGACTTGGAAAGACTAATGGAGTTGTGAATTGCCATCAGCACTCTCCTTTGCAAATCTGTAAAATCTTATAGAATGAGCGGAGGAGGTTGAGAGACAAAGAGTGGACTTGAATCTTCCCAATGACTTGAGAAAGGGCCAGAAAAGTGGAGAACACCCTAATCATTCTTCTGTTATCCTTTCTGGTCAGTTGGTCAACATTTATTAAGAACATACTATTAGTACACACTCTGAAGCCAGGGAAGCCAGGATCCAGAGATGGGGAGGGAAAGGATTCCAGGTACTGAGGACAGTCAATGAAAAGCCCAGAGTTGTAGGGTCATGCATGAAGAACAGCAAGGTCAGTGTCACTGAATGGCAGAGTATCTAGAGGGGTGTGAAGTATAAAAAAAAAAAAACTGGAAAAGTAGGAGGGGGACTGGTTTTGAAGGGCCGATAGATGGCATATATACATACAAATACACACATACATATGTATATGTACATATACCTAGACATACATACACATATATGTCTCTGTGCATATATACACAATATGTCCCAGAGGCAGTAGAGAGAGAATGGAATTTATTGAGTAGGGGAGTGACATGGTCAGATTTGTGTTTTGGCAGTTGAGTGGAGGATGCATTAAAGACCTGAGACAGGAAAAGCAATTAGAAGACTATTCAAGATGGAAGATGATGATCTCCATGAATAGAGAGGAGGGGATGTTATCAGATATGTGAAGGAAGAAATTATAACACTTGGCCACAAATTGGATATAGGAGTAAGAGAGAGCAATGACAACAAGGTTGTAAACCTTGGTGACTGGGATATCGTGATGCCCTCAACACTACTAGGGAAATGTGGAAGAATGGCAGGTTTTTGGGAAAGATAATGGTCTGTTATGGATGTGTTGACTTTGATGTGCCCATAAGATAGCCAATTGGAGATGTCAAAGGGCAATACGTGATACAAGAGTAGAGGTCAGGGCAGGAGAAGGTTGTTTTTATTGTTAAATCCATTTTAATTGTGTCTGACTCTCTGTATCCTCACTTGGGGTTTTCTTGGCAAAGATACCGGAGTGGTTTGCCATTTCCTTCTCCAGCTCATTTTGCAGATAAGGAAACCGAGGAAAATAGGATTAAGTGACTTGTCCAGGTCATCCAGCTAGTAAGTGTCTGAGGTCACATTTGAACTCAGGAAGATGAGTCTGGGAGGAGATTAGGACTGAGATCTGAGAATCATCTGCATAAAAGTAATAATTGGACCCACCAGACAAGAAAATATGAGATTGAAGAAAAGAGGGCCAAGGACAGATGCAAGACAGCACAAAGCTCTGCAGGCTTTGCTTCTTAACCTCTGGATTTCATCAAGATGCTTTTGTTTGGGTGCCTTCACCCTTCTCCTGAACCCCTGCTTTTTAGCTCCACTTTATGTATTGTCTTCCCCCATTAGAGTTCCTTGAGAATAATGACTGTCTTTGTATCCATAGCATTTATCACAGTGCGTTGTACACAATAAGAACTTAATAAATGGGGTGGCCAGGTGGCGCAGTGAATAGAGCACTGGCCCTGGAGTCAGGAGGACCTGAGTTCAAATCTGGCCTCAGACACTTAACACAAAACTAGCCGTGTGACCTTGGGCAATTCACTTAACCTCAATTGCCCTACCTTCTCCCCTCCAAAAAGCAAAAAAAACAAAAACAAAACTTAATAAATGCTTGCTGACTGGATGAAGACTGAGCAAAGGAGACTGAGACAGAGCAGCCAGAAGACAAAGAATCAGGAGAAAGCAGTTGTCAGAAAAACCTAGAGAAGAGCGTGTATCTGGGATAAGAGGGTAATTTATTATGTCAGAGGTTTCACAGAGGTCAAGAATGAGAAATGAGAAAAGGCCATTAGGTAAGAGTTCATTAATGACTTAGAAAAAACAGTTTTAGTTGAATGATGAGGCCAGATTTCATCTCTTCTCTCAGGCTCATTCTCAATTCTTCACTAATCCAAACATCTTACTCTTCTTTCCAAGCCTTCTTCCATCCTATATCTTTTTGTAGGTAGTACAGTGGATGAAAGTCTGCTAGACCTGGAGTCAGGGAGACCTGAGTTCAAATCCAGCCTCAGACACTTGCTATCTATGTGACCTCGGGCAAATAATTTAACCTCTGCTTGTCTCATTTTCCCCAGCTTTAAAATGGGGATCATCATAGCATCTACCTCCCAGGATTGTGGTGAGGATCAAATGAGATAATATTTGTAAAAAGTGCGTGGCACACAGTAAGTGCTAATATATTCGAATTCCTTCTCTCCCCCCCATCCCACCAAGCTCCCTTTTTTTCATTCATAGAGTTCTCAAATTCCCACCTTAAAGAAGTGTTCCTTGCCTGATTGAAAGACTGCTTAGTAATTCCTTGCATAAACATATAAATCTCAAGATCTTCAACTATAGAATCCACAATTACTTTTTTACTTACTCCTAATATTTGTGCTAAAATTTTTTTTGAATAAAGAACTTCTGCACATATTCAGTACTTGTTCTGTTGTTTATGTGGTTTTTTTTTGATTGTTGGAAGTTGTTTCTGTTGTGTCCAACTCTTTGTGACCCCATTTGGGGTTTTTTTGGGCAAAGATACTGCAGTGATTTACCATTTCTTTCTCCAGATCATTTTATAGATGAAGAACTGAGGCAAACAGGGTTAAGAGACTTGCCCAGGGTCACACAGCTACTAAGTGTCAGAGGCCAGATTTGAACTCAGGAAGTTGTCTTCCAGACTTCAGGCCTGGCACTCTATCCACTGTGCCACCTAACTGCCCATTCTGTAATATAGAGACCAGTATGTCTCATCTTCCATTTTTACAACAAAGAATCCCAAGGGACACTTTAAGAAATGATTCTGGTGATGTGAATTCAGGTAGGGGTAGATAAAGAGGATGTATTGTAGAGAAAGAGAAACACAGAGATGGTGTGTGCTTTGTAGACACATGTAGACCCACCAGGGAGAGCTCCATTTCTTCCAGATAAGTACATAGGCAACTGGACTCATCTACAAGAGTATGTACACACACACACACACACACACACAGACACAGACACACACACACACTCACACTCTGAGCTGTGAAATCACTCATGTGGAGGTGGTTGGTGGCTGTGGGGGGGGGGGGGCAGGAGGGCGGAATGTGGGTTGGGCAAAGTTTAGAATTACAGTGCAGCAGAGGCGTTCTCAACCCATACTTTAAATAGCCAGCACCTTCCCCCTTGGATTTTTCTTCTCCCCCTTAGCTGGACCCCTGGCAGCTACTTCCTTAAGGTCTGTAACATTTCCTTATTTGTTTCTCTCTTTCTCTGTCGTGCTCTCTCTCTCTCTCTCTCTCTCTCTCTCTCTCTCTCTCTCTGTCTCTCTCTGTCTCTGTCTCTTTCTCTCTGTCTCTCTCTCTTTCTGTTTCTCTCTCATTCTATAGAGCAGGTTCTGGTCTTCATGTTCTTGAGTTCATCCAAAATCAGATTTTTTTTCTTCAAAAAAAAGACAGAAAAAATAATTTGTGGGAATGTGTATGAAAAGATATGATGTCTCCTTCCTTCTTCTAGATATGTTTCCCCCTCAGATATATTATATATATGTATACATATATATATACACATACATATATATATACACACAGATACACACACATATATACATACATGTATATATCTTTTTATGACTGCTTGATTTGGACCTATAAAGTGTGATTTGGTAGACAAGAACACCAAAGTGAGGTGAAGGCACCTAAGTTCTTTCACCAAGTGATTAAGAGTTGCCTGATTCCTGGCCCTAGGGTCTTAATCTCTTCTAGGAAATGGAGCAATGGCTGGGAGTGAGAGCTTTGGAAAATCTCTGCAGCAGTTCATCTATAGAGACCCATGAAAGGGTTGTTTTACTGGAAAGAAGCTAGCAAGTTGTGAGAACTGTGTTTTTTTTTTTTTCTGTGCCCTAGAAAAGTCCATCAGGAAGAGAAGGAAAGGAAAAAACCAGCCAAGAGAGCTTTCACATACCAGTACTTGAAGAGGACCAAAGTGCTCATTCTTTCCTTCCTTATCTTCCCATAATCACCTGAACCCCTTCCTTTTATTCCTAAGTTATATTGACTACCAAGCATGACTCTTCTCTCTGTCCTAATAGTAGGTCAGTATATTGTTGGAGCAGCAGAGATACTGGAAGGCCTCTGGGGTGTAGAAAAATATGTATTGTCCTTTTCCTCCTATTCTTCTTCCCTTTGAGGTATTGTTGGGCAAAATTAATAGAATCCTCAGTTGATAGTTATAGTCGGGGCCCCCAAGTATATTCCATTAATAGGGCTGGAGAAAAGGACATTTCTAAGAATGGTCATCTCTATGTGCTCTAGGTATTGTCTAGAAGCTCTCATCCTTTCTTTTTAAACTTGTTCTGGGGGACCCAGTGGGCCCTCTTTGGCAAAGATGTGGTAGAGAAGCGGAGTGATATGCATTTTTGTACATCCTAGAAACTTTTGATAGGCCCTTATTGGCCTTTAGAAATAGGGTCTAGGAATCAACTATCTTTTGAAAGCATCTAAAGTAGAGGATCTCAAATTTTTTTCATTCTCCCCCTTATTTCCCAACAATGCCTTTTATTCCCTATCACATTCATTTCTTTCCCTGACTGCATCCCATGGAGGAAAAAAAAGACCTACCTGACAATCATCCAACCTCTGTTTGAAAATCTTTAGTGAAGGGGAACCTACAAACTGCCAAGGCAGCCCATTCTACTTTTGGCCTATTCTGGTGCTTAGGAAGTTTTTACCCCTGACATTAATTCTAAGTCTATTTTTGTACAACTTGAACCCATTGTTCAGAAGTTCTGCCTTCTGGGGCCTGGCAAAACAAATGTAATAACTATAATACTACTAATAATAATAAGCATTTTTATAGCACTTTAAATTTTGCAAACTACTTTACAAATTCTGTCTGATTTGATTCTCATAACAACCCTGTGGGAAAAGGTTCTATGATCATCCCCATTTTATAGACAAGAAAGCTGAGGCTGAGAGGTTAAGTAAATGCCTGAGGTAGAATTTGAACTTAGTTGACATGACAACCCTTCAAATACTTGAAGGATATTATCATGCTCCCCTGCTCAAGCCCTCTCTTTTCTAAGTTAAATACCCCCAGTTCTTCCAAACAATTCTTTTTTGGTATAATCTTTAGGCCCTTCACAGTTCTGTTTACTCAACTCTGGATGCTGTCTTATCAATGTCTTTCCTAGAATGTGGCTTTCAGAATGGAAAACATCATCAATGTTACCACAACTTTCCCATTTTACAAGATGTAGCAGGCTAGTTGCTGCATTGAAAGCAGAACCTAGACAATGCCTGTGGTCATGTGACCCATTCCACCTTCACATGCCTTACATAGCCCGTGGGAATCTGTGGGGAACTCAGTCTGGGCTTTTGGGTTTAATGAATGCCTTCTAGCAGGAAGGAAGGGTTACTAGTATAGAGAATCTTGGAATGTAGACTGAGTTGGTCTCAGCAACTGGAACATTTAGATATTTCTCAGTAGGAGATACTATGGATGAAGTGACCATTGAGGTAGAATTCCTTCCTTCCTTCCTTCGTTCCTTCCTTCCTTCCTTTCTTCCCTTCCTCCTCCCTCCTTTCCCTCCTCTCTCTCTCTCTCTCTCTCTCTCTCTTTCTCTCTCTCTTCCTTCCTTTCTTTCTCTCATATGCACTTGGGGAACTAGGGGATTTTCATTTCTAAGGGTTTCCTATCAATAACAAGACTTCCTATCTCTGTTCCAGGTGGGATGGATAGCAGGGTCCCTGGTGCAACCAGCAATGGAAAGATAATACCAACTTATTCAGTTGTGGAAAAGGAGAAAAAGGAGGAAGAAGAGGAGGGAACATTAGAGCGGGGTCACTGGAACAACAAGTTGGAATATGTGCTGTCTGTAGCTGGGGAAATCATTGGGCTGGGCAATGTCTGGAGGTTCCCCTATCTCTGCTACAAGAATGGGGGAGGTGAGCACCCGCTGGCTCCCACCAAGAGGGGAATCTGTTTCCATCTCCTGTACCCAGTGATTCCATAGGTGTCCTAAAGTCTTGAGGCTCCTCATACTTTTCCTTCTACCTTTCCCAGATCTACCGAGCCACCTCCAACATCATGACCTTTGGAGCTGGGGGTTCTCGCTTCCTAGAGATAGCCACTATAAATCAGGGAGTGGGGAATGTATTCCTTAACTCTGTTTCTCTAGGTTATCAACGTTGGTTGGGTGTTTCTGTCCTTCAGAGCTATAACTAGATCGGGGTGACCGGGGCTTTGTCCTTTGATGAGCTTTAGAGGGGCTGAAGAACAGCACTCTCAGCCCTTAAGAAGCATAGAAGTAACTAATTTTAGCATTTTTTTTTCTGTCTGGAACAGATTTGTGATTTTATTGGTATAGGAAATTCTTAGTGAGAATAAGCCAGAGCTCTGCAATTTAGAAAGCTGCCTGGGGCACTTAGTGGTTAAGTGGTTTATCTAGCTAGGCTCATACAGTCAGTATGTGTCAGAGGTGGACTTGAACTCAGGTCTTCTTGATCCTGAGGCTGGCTGCATGTGATGTTGCCTCTCTGCACTTAGCAAAAGTAATTAAATGGAGCTGAAGAATTGTGTTATCTTAGGACATCTATGGTGTCTTGGGGCATTCCCTTCACCTAAATGAGTGTACATTTCACAAAAATTATGTCTCTGCTCTCCCTCTTAAAAAAAACACAACTTTCAATTGTGTTTTATTGATGCTTTTTGTTATCACATAGCAGTGATTTCTAGAAAAAACAAAACTGTCTAATCTCCCATTTAACAGAGAAAAACAGTTAAGCAAAGGCACTTGATATAGTGGATGCATTTGACATTGTATTCAATATTCTGACCCAGTAGTCTCCCACTTCTCTGCTGTGAGAAGAGTCATTGGCTGTTCTCTAAGATGTTCATTTATTTTTCAATTACTTATAGTTTGGCTTCCTTTTGGTTATTTTTTTTTTTACATTTACATTGGGCATAGTTGGGCATAATATTCTTTTGTTTTTTCCATTATGTTAATTTGTTTCACTCTGCATTGATTCATATGATCTTTCTGTTTCTCTGTATTTCTCATTCATCATTTCTAATTGCACAATACAATTTTTATATATATATGCATATATATATACATACATATATATATATATATATATATATATATATATATATATACATATATATCTCACACTTTTCCTCCACCCATTCCCAAATCAATGAGTACTCATTTTCTTTCTAGGTTTGAACTTTTTATTTTGCCTTGCTGTTAATTACATTGTTGTAGTCATTGTGTATATTTATTTCCTTGCTCTTCTTAGTTCACTACACATCAATTCACATGTCTTTTCATGCTTCTCTGTATTCTTCATATTTTTAGTTTCTTATAGCATAGCAGCATTTCATTTTATTCACTTTGGAGCTTCATTTGTTGGATCTTCATTTCCGTCTCTTACCCCAGGGTCAAAATATATATATATAGCTTAGTTATGTTTCTTACATGATTCCAAATTGATGTCCAGAATGGTTTGATCTATCCACAGTTCTGCTAACAATGCATTAATGTGCCTTCCTTTCCACAGCTCAATCAACATTGAGTGCTCCCAGTTTTTTGTTATCTTTGCAAATGTACAAAGTGTGATGTGATCCTCAGAGTAGGTTAAAAAAAATTAATTCAATACATTCACTCTAATAAATTGTAATTTATATATTTTGTATTCAGATCATCTTCATTTCCTAATGTTCCTTTCTCCTCGCCTCTACTCCGTAGGTCATAATTTGTAACGAAAAATAAAAGCAAAGTTGGGAGATGGGGGAAAGTAGTTAAGTAATACTAACCAATACATCTACTGAGTTTGACAGTGTATGTAACACTCCATGCACATTGTAGCCTACTTCTTCAAAGAAGGCAAAGAGGTATATTGTTTCCTCTCCTATCTGGGACCAAATTTGATCATTATAATTAGTTTTTCCCCCATTATTGTACTCATCGTATGTCTGGTTTTCCTTGTTCTGACTCACTTTACTTCAGTTCACATATCTTCTCGTCTTCCCTATAGTCTTCATATTTAGTTTCTTATAGCTTGGTACTATTTTTTTTTACATTCATGTAACACATTTGTTTAGCTTTCCCCTAAGGGATGAACATCAACTTTGTTTCCATGAATTAGCTACTACAAAAAGTAATCCTATAAATATGTTGTTGTGTACCCTTCTTTCTATCCTTGACCTCCTTGGGGCAGAGGTCAAGCAGTAATATCTCTGGGTTGAAGGATAATGGATGGTTTAGTCATGTTTCTTGCAACATTCTTAATTGATAACTAGAGAAGTTAAACTAATTCACAGAACCAAAACTGTATTAGTGTCCCTGTGTTCCCATAGTCCTGACAACATTGACCATTCCCATTTTTTATTTATCTTTTTCAATTATAGTCTACGATGGGAAACCTGAGTTGTTTCAATGTGCATTTCTCATATTATTAGTAATCTGAAGCATGTTTTCAAATGATTACTTAGAGTTTGTAATTCTTCTTTAGAAAATTGTTCAGATCACTTTATCTATTGGGGAAAATTTTTTGCTGTTATATATCTGTATCAATTTCTATATGTATTTTGGAGATAAAATTTTTCTTGATGATATTTGATATAAATGTTTATTCCATTTGGCAACTTGTCTTCAATCTTCATTGGTTTAGTTTGTACGATAACTTAGATTTTATGTAATCAAAATCGTCTGTTTTGCCTTTCATAATCTCCTCCATCCACGGTTTGGTTAAAAATTCTCTACTTTCCAACTCTTATAGAAATCTTATAGAATATATTATATTATAACCTATAGAAACTCTTATAGAAATCCTGAATAATGAAAAGAGGTTTCAGGATAGCTCATTTTCACTCCTGCTGCTCTCTTTTATGTGGTTCCCTAGCTTAAAGAACCCTAAAGGAGATGCATGGGTACCTGGGTTGACTATCAGGCTTAATAGGTTATGCAAATTTGCAGGTTACCATGTAGAAGTCAAGTGGGGAAGTGTTCAAAGCAAGGCTTGTGCAACCTGCCTGGGTTAGAAATATTTGGAGAGGGCATGGATATAGGATGGGCAGAAGTAGGAGATGGAAGTCAGTGGTTTACTCCACAGAATACAAGGGTTCAAATACCCTTTGATGGTACTTATAGCCTGCCATAGGTATTGCTGCTGTCAAGCTGGACTAGTGGAGCCTGTTATATTTCTCTTTCTTGGTGATTTAGAAGTAGGCTATAGCTAGAATGAGTATATTTGACCTGGGATATATCCTGGTGTGTACCTCCAAACACTTAGTGCTTGAGGTTGTGGATGATGTGTAGAATAGGTTCAGTATGGATGAGGGATTATGAATAAAGGTACAGGAGGGGGTCAGCCTCTTTGTAGAATTAGGCATTTGTTCCAAGGCCTATAGACTGACTGAAACTTTTACAAAGGGACAGACAGCAGCCTTTGGGTCTGGGATCATGGATATTATTCTAGCTGTTTTTTTTTTTCTCCTTGAGGTCTTCCTCTGTGCTGTTCCCTGTACCTAGAGGACCATTATGGTTTTGTCAGGGGGAACCTGGCTTAAGCACCTCAGCTGCTAAAATTGTACTGGGAGTCTGGAGGATTTAATTGGAGCTCAGGAACCTTTGAGATTGAATAACCCGCTTAGTCCCTCACATTGGCAGAAAGAGGATTAGATGGTGAAGCTGATTTCCTCAAGCCTCTTTGGAATTGGGTGATCTTCGGCCTAGGAATTGGCAGGAATGGGGTGAAGAAAGAGAAAGAAAGCACAGAATGAAGCCGTTTGTCTTGGAATATTTAGGTCCAAGTTAAAATTCCCTGTGGCTCATGGGGTAGAAATATAGGGACAACCTTTGGAAAAGTAGGATTTGGGAGTAGAGAATATTATTGGGATCCTGGGCCTATGGGGAAATGGTCTTTGACTTTGGATTTAGAAGTTCCCTGCTGATGTCCCTCAGTCCCAAACTAAAAAGGTCTGATGGACTTATCAGAGATAGTCAAGATTTATTCTGAAAACTTTGGTTAATGGGGCCATAGGCGAACAAGGAGAGTGGTTTCCTCATTTTAGGGGCATGGATTGCTGATCTTAGAGAACCTAGACCAGTCTGCTTGTTTGTTTTTATCCCCCAGCCAGCTGATTACTTTCCCATATCCAAGTACATCAGACTCTCCCAGGAAGTCTACCCCCTGATAGAGTGGTATCTCATTATGGGAAGTATATTGAACCATTCTTCATTCTATGGTCACCCTGGTCTCCCTAGAAAGAGAGATGCCTCCATATAAGAAAACTTTGTGTTATAAAATTGGGAGGCAATGGAGTGAGTGAACTTTCTTGTCTATTTTGTTTCCTCTAAGTCTTTTTGGGTCTCTCAGGGTCACTGCAGAATAATTCTTGACAATCATGGAAACTGGTATTGTAGAGTTTTGAAACTATGTTCTATGTGAAAGGGCTATCTACTTCTATACCATTTCCCTGCCTTTTCAGGCTTAAAGAATTGCTGCTATTCTGAGATAAAAAAGATGAGCTACAGACTTAAAAAACAAGTTTTTCTTGGCAGTGAGGTGGTATTTGGGTGGGGGAGTTCTTAGGGGACTGGAAAACTCCAAGAACCACTATTTGAATACTACACTAAAAAACAAACAAACAAACCAAAAAAAACTCCCAAACCTAAGACTCTCTGTGCATATATTACATGGGGCATAACATATATCAGTATTTCAGTTTTCCTGTTTAGTTTTTAGTTTACTCAAGTCACTGTCCCTCTCTGTGCTCCTGTGTTCCTTCCCAGATCCCCACCTTGATGAAATGATTACTGATGACTAGTATTGACTGCTAGGCTTCTTGCCTACTTAAGCACATAGGACAAAATTATCTGTATACAGAGCCTTTTGGTTTTATGTGCATGGTTGAAGGTAAACAGAGTGGTCACAGGAGACAAACTTTATCTTTGTACTTCTTTTCTTCCCTTGGTAGTACCATCTTCCTTCTTCCTTCCCAACTCCCATCCCCAAGGAAGTGAAAGAATGAGACTCAAATGATCTTAGGTCCTTGAAACTATTTTCAAGGGAAAAGAAGAAACCTGGAAAGGAATGATTGATTAGGTTGGAAATAATGGTAGCTCATGCTTAGAAAGTTTACAAAGTTTTTCTTTCTTCACAACAATCTTATTAGGCATAGGTAGTACAAATATTTTTGTATTCATTTGACAGATTAGGAAATTAAAACACATTGGTATTGTGTCTACCCTGGGGTCACCCAGCAATTAAATATCAGGGATGGGATTCAAACGCTGGTCCCCAAACTCCAAGCCCAGTGCTTTTTTTTTTTTTTTTACACTCCCTGAAAAATGACTCTGACAGAAATTGGGTTTATATTGAGAGTATTTTCTCAGGTCTAATTTCATTCATGGGGTTTGGACTTCAGGATTGGTGAAGGCTTTTACCCCTCTTACTTTACAAATTTCTAGAGATCAGAGCAAAGCCTCAGGAGTCATGGCTTTTAGCCAGCTCACAGTTGGAGGGACATGTGACTGGGGAAGGGAGTACCTGACCTAGAAAACTAGGTGAAGTTGTTTTACAGTTGACTCACCATCCCTTCAGTCCACTCTCCCTGCCTCTATCTTCAGTGTTTTGATAGAAACAGACAGACAGACAGATAATAAATGTGTTTCTCCAATAGGGTTGCAATATCCGAGGGACTTGAGAGTTTGGAGAAAGTCATGGAAACTTGAAGTGTAGCCTTGTTGTTTCGATCTCATTCATCCCCTTTGGATTACCCCTAAGAGAATTATAGAATTTAAAAGCTGGATAGGACACTGGCAACCCTGTCTCTCAAAAGGAGTACTTCCCTTAGTAAAGAGAGTCAGTAGTGGTTCTCTTCTTGGGTTATAGTGCTGACAGGTGGCGGTGGTGGTGGTGGTGTGTATCTCTTGCCATCCAGGAAAGATTGCCTAAAGTTTTAGGGTAAGAGGAAGGATGTTTGGGATAGTGTGTAATGTGTATGTTGGAGATGAGGTATCTGAGAGAATACCACTCCTATCCCTGAGTCAACTCCACCTCCTGTTAGAAATTGTCTTGGTGACATTTCCCTGGAGTGTTTCAAGGGCAGGGTAACTCAGGAGAAAGGATAGGTGCTCCATCACCTACTGGACTCTATTCTAACTCTGTCATTCCTTCCTCTATTCTTACCTTGCTCTACCGAATAGGTTTAGACTTTGGCCTTTCCAGCACACTGCTGGGCAGCCCTTTCAAGAGGCTGAGGAGGAGGGGAGCAGAGCAGGACTGTGAGGTTAAATATTGTCTTGACTTCTTGGGAAAGAGTCTGGAGTGGAAAAGATGGGGAGGAGGAGGGACTGGGACTGAGCCAGTAATTCTCTCCCTACCTTGTAATGTTTGAGAGCCCTAGACAATGTGGTTAGTCTTACCCCTGCTAGGGTATTTGGCATTATCAGGCATTTGTTTTCTCCTTCTCCACATCTCCCCCTCAACAAAGCTTTGATTGATTTGTGGACATATTGCCCTTAATTGAAAGTACTTTTTGTTTTTTAGTCTCTGGAAGAAGAGAGTGTTGAGGGTTCTGCCCCCTAGACTCTACATTAGGGATGTACAGTAGGAATTAGAATTTAGGGTAAGGAGTAAAAAACTACAAAATCTTGTTTTTCGGTACTTTGTACTTATTAGTCTTGTAGGCTGAACCATGATTTCATAGGTATAGGGACCTTACAGATGAGAAAACTCCCTTGACCAATGCAGGTCAGAGCCTTCTTGACATTTTATAATAGTCAATAGCACTTTGTGCCAGGCACTACGCTCAGGGCTAGAAATGAAAAGAAATGCACAAGACTGTTCCTGCTCTCAAGGAACTTACGGTCTAATGAGAGAAACAGTATGCAAATAACTATTTACAAACGAGACATAAACAGGATCAATTGGAGACAACCAAGAGAGGGAAAGAACTGGCATTAAAAGAGATCAAGAAAAGTTTCTTTCGGACATTGGAATTTTAGCTGAGACTCGTAGGAATCCAGGAAAGCCGGAGGCAGAGATGGGAAGGAAGGGCATCCCATGTATGGGTGACAGTAAATGAAAATGCTGGGAGTCAGGAGATAGAGCGCCTAGTTCAATGGGTAGAAGAAGACCAATGTTGCTGGATCTAAGAGTACACAGTGGTGGTGGTGGTAGTGTGGTGGATTTAAGGAGCAAAAAGACTGGAAAATAGGGAGGGGTCAGGTCATGGAGGGTTCTGGGACACTAGGTTAAATGACTTGCTCAGGGTCACACTGTAAGTGTCAGAGGTGGAACTTCAAACCAACCCTCTCCGATTTTGAGGACGGTTTTCTTGTCAATATGTCAAATTGCTTCTAAATAGTGTATGGAATATGGGGCAGCTAGGTGGCACAGTGAATAGAGCACTGGCCCTGGAGTCAGGAGGACCGGAGTTCAAATCCGGCCTCCGACACTTAACACTTACTAGCCATCGTGCTTGGGCAAGTCATTTAACCCCAATTGCCCTGCCTTCCCCCCTCAAAAAAAAAATAGTGTATGGAGTAGATTCTAACGAGGGATGGAGACTTGCCTATCTTCTGTAGTCCCATTCCCTGGGGTGGTAGTAGCAAAAAGACTGAAAGAAAGTTTTTTCTTGGGAAAGCTTTTGTCTGGTGGTAAGATACTAGGAGCATAGTCTTCTTATTTTTATTGTACCAATTCTTTGTTCCTGATTCCAAACCACCCCATCCCCCACTGCCATGCCAGCAGGTGGAAAAATAACTATGTTTCTGGTCTCAGGATATTTGTCACATCCAATGCTCATGAAAAGAATGGCAAAAGAGGATTGGGATTCCAGCCATGAAGGCAGCAGCAAGCCTTGAAAGGGGTTCTAAATTGTAGGTTGTGCTAAATTTACCCTGGCTTTCAGTTATTTGATGCATTGGTTTAGGTAAGGGTTAGTACTTGTTGGGGGAAAAAACCTTGGTAGGGGTAGACTGATTTTTGAAAAAAGCCACAGAATTGAAAGGGTAGTAGCTGCCTTCTCCTCTCCCATGGTGCCAGTTCCCTTTGTTAGGGTTATGCACAAGCTAGCTCCCCATTCACCCTGAGGGATGATTGTGTTCTGCCAGTCTTGGGTTGAAAGTAGGTAGTTGCAGGTGGGGTGGGGGCTGTGGGAGGAAAAGTTGCCATGGAAAATAGGTTGCAAGGTCCACAGGCTACAAATGGGAGTTCAGAACAGCATGATGTAGGGGAATGGGAGAGGGTAATAAAAAGACTGGAGACAGTACAAGGTATAAGACACATGTTTCCCCCAACTCATTCCCCATAGGTGCCTTTTTCATACCCTACCTCATCTTCCTCTTCACCTGTGGCATTCCTGTTTTCCTCCTGGAGACGGCACTGGGTCAGTATACCAGCCAGGGGGGTGTCACAGCCTGGAGAAAGATCTGCCCCATCTTTGAGGGTAAGTACCTGGAGTCCAGCTCCAGAGTAGGAGCACTGATGGTTGTAAAGCTGGTCTGGGAAAATTGGGATGATTAAAAAGAATGTCAAGGTCGAGAAGGGGTGAATATTTCCAGTTGAAACTCAGTTAGTTGATTTTGTAAATGAGACTGACTTTGTTTGACAGGGGTCAAGGAACAGGGACTCTGCCATTTACTTTCTATTCAGGATTCAAGTTATGTACAAACCTGTATGGACTTATTTCCTGGGTGTATATGATGCTGCAACTTGTAAATGCTAATAATATCTGTGAACTGGTGTACTTAAGGGAATATTTTAGGGATAAGAGCAGCTGGAGAGATATGCCGAGGGAAAAACAATGAAGCAAAGGTCATGCTTACGAACAAAAGGAACAAGGGGACTTATTTTTGGAGGATGGGACAGGAATGGAAGGGATCAATAACTCAGGTGGCAATAGGACATTAGCACCAGGAGCAAAACTTTGTTCAAGGTAGGGTTGGGAAGAGGACGAGTCTCACGTGCTCCTGATGCCCATTGTGAGGTGAAGCAGAAGGATCACTGACTCTGCAGGTGGAGAAGTAGATTTGACTTTTCCCTTGGCCACCTACTGCTCTAGATGAGTCACTTGGGGTTGGGTGAATTGGATGCTTGTTTCATTTCAGGTCTATTTTTTTGTTCTCTCTGTGCTTTGCTCCCCAGGCATTGGTTATGCCTCCCAGGTGATTGTCATCCTCCTCAACTTCTACTACATCATTGTTCTGGCCTGGGCCTTCTTCTACCTCTTCAGCTCCTTCACCATCGACCTTCCCTGGGGAAGCTGTGACCACGAGTGGAACACAGGTAAGTAATGGTATCTCTCATATACAAGCTACCGCTTATCCTCCCTTCTCTCTCCCTAAGGGCTGCCCCTAGCAAATCCCATTCACATTCTCTTGGGTAGGGACTAGACGGGGCCATAGGATCGACCGATGGAGCTAGGGATTCTTAGTTTAGCAAATAAAAGACTTGAGGGGGTGGGATAGCTTGGTGTTGGTGGAAGGGCAGAGAACCAGATAACTATGTTCAAGAATTTGGAGGCCTGTTGTGTAGAAAGGGGATTAGATTTGTTTTGTCTAACCCCTAGGAGTCACAGAGAAGAGAATTTTGGCTTAAAATAAGGGGAAAAATTCCCAATGATTAGAGCTATAATTAAGTGGAATGGGCTGCCACAGGCAGTAATGAGTTTTCTACCATTTGAGTTGTTTAAGCAAAGGAAGGATGACCACTTGTCATTTATGCTGGGGAGAGTGGCTTTTAAAATATTTATTTTTATAAGGATTTCTTTTTTTTTTGGTTTTTTAATAAGCATTTATTATCTCTCCCTCTCACTGCCTTTCCCCACTGAACAATTAAAAAATAATACCTTCATAATAAATGTGCAGTCCAGCAAAACAAATTCTTAAATTAGCCATGTCTAAAAATGTACACCTCATTCCACGCTTTAAGTCAATCACTTCTCTGGCAGGAGGCGACTGATATGTTTCATCTTCAGGCCTCTGGTCTCATGGACCATCCTTGCATTGATCAGAGTTCTAAAATCTTCCAAAGTTGTTTCTTCTATATAATGGTGTCATTATAGTATAAATTGCTCTACTCCACCTGCTCATTTCACTCTGTATCAGTTCACAGAGGTCTTTCTGATTTCCTTTGAAATGGTCCATTTTGTCACTTTTTTATGGTCACAATAATATTATATTACATCCATGTACCACAATTTGTTCAGTCATTCCCCATTAGGTGGGTACCTTGTAGGGCACCTTTTTTTCTTGGATTGATGAGATAACCTATTAAGTCCTGTCCAGCCCTAAGATTCTGATGCCAAAGGGGATTCAGTCACTGATGTTAGAGAGAAGTATTTTGTTATCTGCTGTATATGACACTGTGTCTAGTACTCAGCAGATAATTTCAGGGAGACAGGAGAGAACACTTGGAAACACATTTAACCAAGAGTTTGAGATTCAAAATTCTAGCCCTTGTTTCCTACAGGAGTCGATGCAATACAGTGGAGAGAACATTAGCTGTGGAGTCAGAGGACCTGGTTAAAATCTTAGCTCTGATTTTTACAACCTGCGTGGCCTTGTTTTCCCCTCAAATGAGATTAGATTAGATGACCTGTAAAGTGCCTTCCAGTTCTGTGGTCTATGAGCTAGCTACAAAAACCTTAAGCAAGTCCCTTAATTTCCTCGAGCCTAAACAAAAACAAATAAATAAAAAACCTAAGGATGATACCTTCCCTGTTTACCTCACAGGGTTGTCATGGCGATGAGATGCGCTAATGAGAGTGAGGACCCTTTGTAAATTGTAAAGTCTATATACAGATAAATGGTCATTACTATTTGTGCTCCCTTGGGGCTTATTATCCAATGTCATTGTCTAGCTTTGTGCTATGAGAAGAAAACCCCAACTAACTCCCGAAAATCTGTGTGGTGAATCCTTGAGAAGTGAGAGAGTAGACAAATTTTGGGATATCCATCCATTTATTTGTTTGTATGTAAAATACAATTTGTTTTATTTTGTTTCTTCCTGAAATGATGGGAGGGGCAGCTACGTGGCGCAATGGATAGAGTATAGGGCCTAGAGTAAGGAAGACCTGAGTTCAAATCTGAATTCAGTCACTTTTACTGGCTGTGTTATCCTGGGCAAGTCACTAACCCTGCCTTAGTTTCCTCATCTATAAAATAAGCTGGAGAAGGAAATGGCATACCACTCCAGTATCTTTGCCAAGAAAACCCCAAATGGGGTCATGTAGAGTCGGATACGACTGAAATGATCCAACACCAACACCATTATGATTGTCTCCAACTATCAGTGCTCATATATCACAGACTCACAGAGTGAGAAAGGGACCTCGGAGACCATTTAGGCTCACAAACTGCAAGGAACATCAAAGATCATCCATTAATTCGAAACCAGCTCTTCCTAATTGTGATACCAGTGTCTGTGCAATCAGTTTCCTAACTGAGGCCTCAGAGAGGAAGTAGCTCACCCAAGGTTACACATGGAGCAAGTTACATAGGGGGAATTGAACCTGGATCTTCTTTGATTATGCTTTTCTTTCCCTACCTCCTTCTTTCATTAATCATAGCTAGCATTTATCTGCTGCTTCAGTTTGCAAAGCACTTTACAAATGTAATCTCCTTTGGTCTTCACGACAACTCTGGGAGGTGGGTGCTGTTACTATCCCCATTTTACAGATGTAGACACTGAGGCTAATAGAGATAAAGTGGTTTAGCCTAGGGTGACACAGTTAGTGTGTGAGGCTGGATTTGAATTTAGATAACAACAATAACAAAGTTATGTAGTCCTTACTATGTGTTAGGAACTATGCTAAGTGCTTTATAATTAAGCTCTCATTTGATCCTCACAACAACCCTGGGATTGGGGAAAAGTGTTCTTATTACCCCCATTTTGAAGTTGAAGAAGTTGAGGCAAATAGGTTAAGTGATTTACCCACTGTCACATAACTAGTAAGTGTCTAAGACTGGATTTTAGCTCAGATCTTCCTGACTGTAGGTCCAGCACTCTCTCCACTGTGTCAAATCACTACTTCAACTATTACATATTTTTCTGCTTCCTTAAAAAAAGTATAATTAATATCACTTAACATTTTCTTTATGACTCAGGCTCTTTATTATGAATATCAATTATTGTGCTATACTATGTCTTTGGGGGCTCACTGAGATGAGTTTGTCATCATATGAACTGGACCCAAACTGCAACATATCTTAAGGTCTTATTTCTGATTTTTGCAGTTTTTCTGTCTCTTCCCTTGCTATCATTCCTTCTGGTTGCTTTTAGTGTTTCTGCCTCCAACAGTACTTCTTCCACATTATTCACTTGTTCTAAGCTGTGTGGAAAACCAAATAGTCAAGGTTGTTAGAATTGTGTCTTAAGTAGGAGTAAATAGTCTATGAATGAAAAACCAAGGAGTACTCTGAGTTCAAGACATGAACATTTTGATTTCTTGTCTGGTTATTCAGATGCTCCTTTTACCCTGTGCAGTTTTTAGTCTTATTTTAGAGAGTTAAAGTTGCTGGAGAAGGAAAGCATTACTCTTTCAAACCAAAACATCAGTATAATTAAAAATGATATGTTTAGAGTATCACAGAATCTCTGACCTAGAAGGAACCTTTGCAATAGCCATCTCATTCAGTTTGTAACTGAATAGGAATCCCCTCTGTAATTCTTTTTTTTTTTTAAATTTAAGAAAATAAAGTTCTTTCTCTGGATCGTAAAAGAGGCAGCATAAGTCTTGTGATTTATAAAGGAATTGTTTTTAAAAACAAAGCTTAAGAAGCTTTCCTAGCGCATGCTCAGGCAATAGGTCATTAAGCTTTCACAGTTCTCAAATTGTCTCTGTCCAGCCCTGGTACAAAGCCCCAGATTTCCATGTCAGAGAGACTAGCAGAGTGCAGAGCTCATGGATGAGGTTCAGAATGCAAAAGTACATTCAGATTTGACTTCCTAGTTCTATGCCTTTGATTTTTTCTTTTACCTCTGAGATGTCGAATTGCTCCCACTTATCAAAAGGCAAATTAAAAAATACCCATGGGCTCGTGACAGCGTTCTCACTGTCTCTTCTTGGTAGGGAAACAATTATAATAAAATAATATGAAAGTATTAGAGATCTTGTAGAACCATAGGGATGGCATCTCCAAATTCATTATCTCCTCCTGGAACTGAGAAATGAAACATAACAGTGGTACCAGGTGACTATTTCCCAAATCCCTTTTTAAATGTATTATATACCCACTTACTGGGCACAATATTTCATACTGATGCCCAAAGCACTCTAAGTCATGGGATAGTCAAAATTACTTCTTCAGGTCTCATGGTTGCTCCATCTTCAAAAGTGATAAGTCTTCACAGTGCTACAGAGCAAGTATCAGTTACATTTGATAGACGTTCTTTCTTCCCGAGCACAAGTTAGGAAGAATAAAAGAACTCCAACTCCTAACCATTTTAGGTTTTCACTGAAACAGGTTCCAGAGCAAAGACATGGGAATGCTCCTCTTTTCAAACATTCTGAGGAGTCGCCATTTGGTCTTTGCCTGAAGACCTGTAGGGAGAGGAAGCCAATGGTCTGCTGGGACAGCTTGAACCATTTTTGGACAGCTCCAGCCATCAGGAAACTTTTTTCATACATCAGTCTAAACTGGAATCTCTGTGACTTCTGCCCATTGCCCCTAGCTCTTCCCTCTGCGGCCAAACAGAATAAAGAACAGGACATGGAAACCAAAAAAGCATGAGACTTTAGGGTACGCTGAAGAAGGAACAAAATCCAAAATATGGGACATAATAGTCTTGCTGCCCTCTGATCGGACTGGTCAGACTACATCTAAATATTATATTCAGTTCTAGTTGCCAAATTTTAGGAATGTGTCCAGAGGAGGGTGATGGCGGATTGTAGAACATGCCTTATGAAGATCCGTTTGATGCTAATAATTATAATGGTAATAATATCTGCCATTTATGTAGTGTTTTAAAGTTTGCAAAATACTTTAAATACATTGTTTCTTTGATACTAACAACTTTGAGGTAGGTATTACTACCATCCTATATAAGAATCAAAAGGAGCTGGGATTGTTTAACTGTGTTCCAATATTTGAGGGACTGTCATGTAAAAAGGGGCTTGAAATTATTCAATTTGACCTCAGAGAGCAGAACTGCGAAAGGTGAGTGAAAGTTGCAAAAAGACAGATTTTGGTTGGATCACAGGTAAAACTTACCTTTAGAGTTATTTGTTTTGAGGCAATTGGAGTTAAGTGACTTGCCCAGGGTCACATAGCTAGTAAGGGTCTGAGGTTGGATTTGAACTCAGGTCCTCCTGACTCCAAGGCTGGTGCTCAATCTACTGTGCCGCCTAGCTGCCCCTAGAATTTTTTTTTAAATTGTTTGCCTGAAGGATTAGTGTATTCAAACAAAGGCTGGATGGTCGCTTGTTGGGGACATTGGAGAGGGAAGTTCTGTTCAAGTTCATGTTGGATTGGGGGGCATCTTCTGAGGTCCTTTGCAGCTTAAAATTCTGTGATTCTATGACTTACCTTACGTCCTGCAATCATTAAGTAGCAGAGTTGTTTGAATTCCAGGTCTTTCTCTTTCCACCATACTTATAAGTCCAACAGGAAAAGCATAATATGAGCAAAAGCTGCACTAGACCTCTTTTTAATAGGCAAAAATGGATGATCACTTGTTGTTTTTTTTTTATTGAACAAAATAATTTATTTCTTTCATATCATCATGGAATCCTGTTCTGGGAGACATGGGTCTCATCAGCTGGCCCAGATCTCCTTTTCTGCAATAGTTATTTAAATGAACATTTCTTTCTTTCTTGCCTCCCTCTTTATTAATTAAAAAGTTTTTAAAAAGTGATTTATGTATTGCCAATTCTTCTGTTTGGAAATGTCTTTTTTTTTTTTAAATTTTATTATAGTTTGCATCATTCATTTCCACAAGATTTCGAGTTACATATTTTCTC
>CM053585.1:400498128-400525681 GCA_028646515.1 Pseudochirops corinnae
CTAACTGAAACTCAGCATTTCCTCAAATTATTTAAAAACGTTTTTCTGAGAAGAGATCTATAGACTGCCGAAGGGGTCTATGATACGAGAGGTTAAGAGCCCCTAGTTTAGAGGCTACAGTCCAGCTCCCTTTATCCCTGCCTTCTCCCTTCCTCTGAATTCTACAGCTCTCTCCACTCTTTTGGTGGAAGAAAATAAGTTCATTGATAATTAGGAGAATTAGAAGAAAGTACAAAAGGATAGCTTACAAAAGAATTCTAACTTGCAAACTGCTTGAGAGTATACCACATAGGTTGTGTAAGTACAATTTGTATACAGTTCACCTACCTCACCTTTCCTTAACAAGAGCCAACTTTAAGGTTTAAAGAACTTTATATACATCATCTCAGCTGACTCGCACAAAAATTCTAAGACAAGAGGTATTATTATTCCCATCTTATGGACAAAGAAGCTGAGGGTAAGAGAAGCTGAGGGGCTTACCTAGAATCACAGGGTTGGTGGGGGTGGGGAGCGCAAAGATCAAAATTCTAGTCCAGGTCCTCCTCACTCTAAGTCTAGTAGATTTTCCACTACTTGAAACAAATTCCTTGTAAAATCCCTTTTAGAGATCCCAGCTGGAACATTGAGGGGAACTGTCTACTCCAGAATGAGGGAGGCATCAGTAGGTATTTTGAGTCTATTAAGTACTTTCCATTCAGGGGACCCACATAAGTCTTTTCCCCATCTGGGTGCTTGACTCTCCTAAACCTTTGCTGCAGAGGAAGGGAGGTGATGTTAACAGTCCCAGTGATTATCAGGATTTAGTAGGAGTTTGGAAGGTGGTCTTGCTTATAATTATGTTATGTTTTTGTGTACTTCATGTTGTCTAGCAAGACACAGTGAAGTTTAGGAGAAAAAGGATGTATGAATGGAGGCGGATAGGCGAGTTATAGAGGAAAGTGGGTGGATGCCTGAATCCTTTCTAGCAAAGGAGCAAAATGTGGAGGAAAGGTGGCAAGAGAGAGGAGAGAAGATTGATCTGAGCAGCTGCAAGGCATGTGGGGAGGGAACAGCTGAAGGGAGAACCTCTTTGACCTTTCTCATGGGGGAGATTTCCTTGTCCCTTATCTCCAAATGTCCTCCCCTCTCTTTGCCCACTCCTTTGCTTAATACCTTCCTGGCTACCTTTGCTTGGAAACCTCCTCATTTTAACTCCTCTGTACTGCTGCCTTCCTTTTTTTGCAGGTAGTATACTTCACAGCCACATTCCCATACCTCATGCTGGTGGTCCTGTTAATCCGAGGGGTGACTCTGCCTGGTGCTGCCCAGGGGATTCAGTTCTACCTGTACCCAAATCTCACTCGTCTATGGGATCCCCAGGTAAGGAGCATAGGGGCATCAGTGCAGGAATCTCATGGCCATTCTGGGCCAGCCAAAGGTTGTCTATCTATTCCTGGGGATTGCTTTCCAGTTACTTTCTTGGGTCTTAAGTTGCCTAGGAAGTGGTGTCTGGAATCTTCACTTTTCTGATTCATAGCTGCCAGAAAGCCTGGAGGCTTGGATTAACGTTGGCAAATGCCTTGGAAACCAAGACTTTGCTCTTTGACAGCTGCTTCCTCTTCCCCTCCCCTTTTGCCATACTTCTCTTTCTGATTTGGCATCTCCCCCTTTTTCCTTTCTCCTCAACTTCCCATTCTCTGGGCTATTTCTTTCTGTTTGTTTGACCCATTCTTACCTCCCAGGGGCCTTACTCTCCTCATCTCCCCCTTCCTGCTGGGCTCTACTCATGGCCACTTTCCCCTTAAACTGGCAATTCCTACTCTTGTGACCCCCAAATTAGAGGCTGCTTTCAGTTCTCTCTGGAACAAGATGTGTTATTCTGTAATAAATACCATTCACGCCTGTCTTTTCCCCTGCAGGGTGCAGGGAGGGACAGAGGGAAGGCAGCCTTAGTGGACAAAAGCACTTCCAAAGGAGATTAAAGGGTCCAGGCAGGAGGGGACTGAGAAAGGGTTCAGTTCAGATCTCTGTGGTCTTCTTATTTAACTTTTTTAAAATAGATTTTATCTGCAGTTCTGATGTGTGGTTGGGGTATTTATAAAGCAGATGGGCTGTAAGGATAGTGGTGAAAGTCAGACACCATCCTCTAACCCCCCCATCCCCATTTTCAGCTGTGTCCAGGTTACTGTCTTGTCCCCCTTTTCTTGCTTCTTCAGTTTCATCGGGAAGGCAGAGAAAGGGTTCCTGGGCCTGATTTACAGCCTCAGTGTTTCAAGCTTTGAGTTGACGACAGTTGGGGGGCTATGTCTTATACTTTGTTAACACCCACTGCATCTAGTACAGCATTACTCCCATTCACGGAGAGCAGTCGCTCAATGAATAACACTGATTAATTTGGCATTGTTTGTCCTTTGTTCCTCAAGATGACCATGAATGACATCAGGAAGGAGATGTCATGACTGGCAAATGAATTGGATTTAAGTGAGGTAGGGTTGTGATTAACTTATTGTTGCAGGGAATCACCCTTATCATTTTTTCCTGCTACCCATATCTCATCACCTTCCCAACTAGCTGTGTACAGGGCCATGAACATGAATGATTCAAATACTTTGAGAACAGAAAGAAGACTTTGGGGAGTCATTTCAATTCAATTGCTCACTATGTGCAAGGAGATAGCAAGTAAGTTCTTAGGGGAGATAGGAGGGATGGGATCAAGGGTGTAAGTAGAAAGGGTCACCTTTTCCTAAGAGATTTAATTTCCCAGTCTAGCACCCCGTCTGTAGCCCCAGCTCAGGGCTGAATCTATGCTCGCTGTTTGACCTCAATTCAGAGCCAAGTCTTTGTAACAGGCAGAAAGAGTAGCTCCTTGCAGGGTGCCTGTACCAGAGCCATAATTGAATCTAGTTGGCACCTCCCTGGGAGTGTGACATTTCCAACTGGCAGCTTGGCACCTGTAGTCTCTTATCTTCACTTTCAAACAGTCAACCAGGGAGCTAAGATCAGGTAACCCACATGGGTAGAAAGAATGGCATCTCCTCTGCCCCCTTTTCTTCTTAGAGCAGAGGAGATGGAGCTAGGAGAGGGAATACTAATGATAATACTTTAAGGATCTGTGAACCCTTCTGAGGCTTAATAGATGGTTCTCATGTACTGTGAGTATCATGGCCATTCCTCTGGCAATACATGTGATGCTCTTCATTTGGAATCAGAGGACTTGGGTTCAAATCCTGGCTCTTCCCTACATGATCTGTGTGACTTTGGGCAAATGATTTCAATTCTTAGCTTTATTTTCCTCATCTGTAAAATGGGAGAAATGAACTAGAAATTACTAGATGATCTCCCAGGTCCCTTCCAACTCTGAATCTTATGATTCTATAGTTTGAGAGGATGAAAAAACATTTAAGTAATTGCTATGTGCCAATCACTGTGTTAAATGCTGGGGATACAAATATATATATCTCTCTATATAGATATAGATATAGATATAGATATATACACACACAATATGTATATACACACACTACAAACATATGTATGTGTATGTGTATATATGTGTGTTATATATGTATATATGTATGTGTGCATCTATGTATATATGCATATAAATGTAAAAATTAGTCAATCCTTTTTGTTAAAGAGCTCTTTCTTTAACCAAGGGAGACAACACATCTAGAAAAGTGCATCTGCCAGGCAGATAGAAAGGCCAGACGTTCTAAGAGTCAGCAGTTGCTTAGATGGCAAAGGCTGAGGGTCCTTAGCTATGCAACCATCACAGACAATGGTGCCTAGGTATCTGGAGGACATAGCAGCAGAGCAGGTGTTGGGGCCAAGTGGGTTTTTGGATGCCATGACTGAGCATTTGGTAGGGCTTGATAATTGTGCCTTTGAGTTGAAGGCTTGTAGTCGGTTATTCCCAGCTCATCCAAGTGGTAACACATAATTATATCATTCTTCTCCCCTGTCTGGCCAAATGGGGTTGAGGTAGACTGGAGTTTGGGGAGGAAAAGGGAAAGGCAAAAGGGAAGCATGTCCCTGATGCCAGTCTGTTACTGGATTTGCCCTTGCAGTTGGTAGAATTGGTCAGAACTAGATCCACATGGCCAAGACTCCAAGACAGAACCCAAAGTTGCATCCATGTCATGCTGAAGCATCAGAGATGACATGGTATAGTGGATAAGTGTTGGACTTGGAGTTAGAGCTGGATTCAAATCCTACCTCTTGCTGTGGGATCATGGGCAATTCACTTAACCTCTACAAGCCTCTGTTTCCTCATCCATAAAATGGGTGTATAAAAGCTTACCTCATTGGGTTGTTGTGAAGCTTAAATGAGATAAAGTACATGAAGTTCTTAGAAAATCTTACAGCGCTTACATAAATGTTAGTTATTTAGTTATTATCATTTTTATGTTAGTAGAGGGCCCTACCTTGCCTTTTATTAGTGCTTTTGCTTTCTAACAAATGAATAAGTGGAAAAGCACTTATCAAATCCCAAGTACTGCGCTAAATGCTAGGGATACGAATAGCAAAGGCTAGATAATCCTGTTCTCAAAGAGCTTAGATTCTAATCAGGGGAGAAAACATATAAAAGTGGAGCTGCAGGGTAGGTGGAAAAGTCCAGGAGTCCTAAGGGTTTAGCAGCAGGGCAAATGGTAAGAAAGGCCCACAGATCCACTGTCTCATGCTGTCCTCATAACAATTTTGAAATGGATATCCCAAAGAGCCTTCTCTCACATTTTACATCTGGGGAAAACTGAGTCCCAGGGAATGGAAATAACCAGCCCATCTGAGGAATGGGGTCATGACTAGATGCCCTATCTCTTGGTTCCTGCCTGCACTGATGGCATTCAAAGCTAACTGACTGTTGAATCCTTTGCTAGAGAGCAGCACTTCACCCTGGAGTCTGAGTTGTCTTCCTGGACTCATTCTATCTTGGGTTGGTTGGGTAGGTTGTTGCATCGACACTCATCTTTTTTTACACAGGTAAGTAACTATTAGGGCTTCAGGTACAACTGACTTTTCTTTTTTCTGAGGCTAATTATTTGGTGCCTCAATTATTCCAGTGCTCTACTTCTTCCACTCACTCATGCTGTCATCTTCTTGCTTATTCTACTTTTTTGGGGGCAAAAGAAATGTAGATGGGGAGATTCCTTGAATCACAGAATATTAGAACTGAAAAGGTCCTTAGAGATGACCTAATACAGGCGACTCATTTCATAGATGAGGGAATGATACGTTGGGGAGGAAAGTGACTCTCATCAGAGGGCCTTTCCCATAACACCCAATTGCTTCAGATCAACCTTTGTATCTCTTTGCAAGCAATTCCAGTGATAGGTTTGATGGAGAAAAGAGTAAAGCGATTGTAAAAAAAGGTGAATTTTTACATTATCTGTAAATTATGTCCTGTATAACCTAGAGAGTGAGATTGACTTACTCAAGGAAAAGAAACAGGATTTCCTTGTCCAAAAAATGACAAGTTGCTTCACTTCAGGACCACGTGCCTCTTTGAAGGATTTCTCTCCTTTCTTTCCAAATAACTTTCCCTGTTTCTAATTTTGTTGTTCAGTTGTTTAATCATGAACTTTATGACCCTGTAGACTACAGTACGATAATATTGTCAATGAGGTTTTCTTGGCAAAGATAATGGAGTGGTTTGCCATTTCCTTCTCCAGTGGATTAAGGCAAACTTAAGTGACTTGCCCAGGGTCACACAGCTAGTAGGTGTCTGAAGCCATATTTGAACTCAGGTCTTTCTGATTCCAAGCCCAGTGCTCTACCCACTCAGCCATCTATCTGCCTCTAATTTAATAGATCACTGCATTTTGGAGTCAGAAGACCTTGGAATCCTGGCTCCCCCCTTCAAACTCCTGAACTGTTCTGAGGCTTGGTTTCTTCATCTGTAAAATGCAGATAATACTTATGCTAGCAGTTTCACTGAGGCATTGTGAGGCTCAAATGAAATAATGTACATTAAAGTACCTTGTAAATATCAGCACTAATAATACTAATGATTCTGTTGGGTGTCCTTCCCCTCTGCTGTCCCCTAAACCCAAAGGCTGTCCCTTGAAGTTTCACGGGAGGATCTCCACCCCTGCACCAGCAACATTTTTGCTTCAGACTCTAGTATGCTCCGGTGGAAGTGGGGAGCCTGTGTATATGTTGAGGGGCAGGGAAGCCCAGAGCAGTTTGCTCCATGGTTTCCTAATCCCCTGTTCTGACCACTGTTCTAGCAGGCATGTCATCACAGGCAGCTGTGCAGAAAGCTGACAGCTTGCCAAGGACACAGTGAGGGGGCCCCTTGTGATGAGGGCTGGACCTGAGCCTTGAACTCTGGACTCTGGCTCTCCTACTGGGTCTCTTCTTCCCTGACAACTTGTCTCATTCTAGATCCTTACATGTGTGGGGATGTAACAGCATGATTTCTTGGTACTCTCCTCCCCCGGGAGATGCTTATGGACAAGCCATACTCAGACTATTTCAGAAGGTAATCAGGAATCTCCCTGGTATCTTCTAGGAAACCTTCATGCTGAACTTTTAGACCTGGGGAGGGAATGGTGATGTCTTGAGTCCCTGGAAACTCTGCCTAAGATTCTGATATCAACCCCAGAGACCTGTGGTCATGCTTATTTTTCTGAGTCAAGAAGGTTATCCTGGGGAGAACCCTTAGGCCTGATGGAAAGGTTTTTAGAAGAAAAAATTATTTCAAAGTGTCACAAGAGAGCATGTCATCTGTCTTTGGCATTTCTAAGGCTACTTACTTACCCTTAAACTTTCCTTGCTCTACTTTTTAAGCATTTAGCATCAGACTCGGTTTGGGGGAGTTTAAACTTTATCTGAGCACTTCACTGTGGCCAAGATTTCTTTTCTATTCATCCCCACCCTTTTCTCCTTTGCCATTTAAAATCAAACCAAAGATCCCTTTTCTTACCCCATCCCACACTGAAATCTTTACCTAGTTTTTGCACCTTATTCAGTGTTCCTTTTCCTTCCTATAGCCACTAACTTCTTACCTATGCAGAAATCATACCCATGTTGGTTCTATCTCCTTTTCAGCCCTGACTCTTTGCCCATCTGTAACTTCAGTCTTTGATCTTTCTCTTCCCTAGCAGCAGCTTCTGGCCCTGAGAACCCCGCATGAACCAATGAAGGACCTTCAGGGTGAGCAGAAGGGACAATAGATTAGAGCCATGATCATCTCACCACCTTGTCTGGCTCTTTTGTGGCCCATTTCCATAGGGATGAGAATAAAGTAGGATGCCCAGGAGTACCTGCTGATGCTACCTATCAGGCGGTACAGTGGTACAGAAAGAAAGGCTGGGTAGAACCCAACACATTTTTTAAAAGTCAACCCAGGAAGGTGTAAAGGACATTTTGTTGGGTGTGGGGGAGAGAAGAAGGGAGCAAACCTCTGGGTGCTGGTTGACATTATGTAGTGGAGCAGATATGGGGAAAAGCAAAGACTGGGTAGCTTTGATGTGGGAAAAGGGATAAGAAGTAGGAATCAATCACTGGTGAGTGGAAAGGAGTAGATATACTTGGGGAACTTTACTGTGATCCATGACCTGGGGGATGTCAAGGTTTGGAAAAGGGTCAGGGTCTGGGATGATTTGAATATGCTCTATAGTCAAATGATAAGCTTCATCCATTTGAGTTAATAGTTTGGGTGTTTTTTTTTTTGTTTTTTTGTTTTTTTTGTAATAGGATAATAGTCCTGGGCTGTCATGATGTCTGGAAATATTCAGGTTAAGAACTGAAATCCTCTGAAGTCAGGAAATGCCTGGGGGAGGGTCCATGTAGCAACAGGACCCCAGTCTCCTGCAAGGCTGTAGGTTTGCTTAGTCCTGTTTTTCAGGACCTACACACTCTTGGGGATGTTTTTCTAGCTGTTAAAGCTGAATCATAACATGTACAGGCTGTGTCAGCCAGCTGAGATAATAACAGTAACAATAATAACCAGTGTTTATCTAGAGGGCTATTCCTGTCCTCCCTCCCTACATCCCCCAGCAACCTCTTTCCCCTACCCTCCACCCCCTTCACATTCCAAGAGTAAAGCCCTTTACATTCAAAATCTTGTGCATTTCCTTGACTCTCTTTGTGTCGAGGATTATTCTCCCTTATCTTCAGAGGGAGGGTGGGTGGCGTTAATACATTGGCGATGCTGCAGATAACTGGGAAGTGAAGAAGGGTGGTATAATAGAACATGGTACTTGGAGTCTGACATCTAGGCTTGAGTCCTTGATCTAGCCACTTCCTAGCTATGTGACTGGGTAAATCACCTTAATTTCTCTCGGCCCCAGTTCTCTCATCTGTAAATTGGGGACTATAAAAGCACCCACCGCACAGGGTTGTTGTGAGGCTCAAACAACACAATAGGTGTGTATATGTACGTGTATTATATATTATATAGGTATATAATAAAGCTTAAAACACTATATAAATGTTAGTCATCATGATGATAATTGGTTTCTTCCTCCATAAGAAGAGGATCATAACATACTCATAAACACTTGTAAAGAAAGTACATAGTTATCAGCTTTAAATGCTACATAAATATGAGGTCATTTTGGGGGCAATATTCCAAGAATTTCTGCCTCATACACTTCCTAGTTGGTCGGGTTAGCCCTGGTCAGACAAAATGTGAATGGGGGTAAGGCACAATATTTTCCCAGGAACCAGGAGTTGGGAGGGACAGGTACAAAGATCTCAATTCCCTCCAGTTCCAATATTCTTTTTAAAAATTATTGGTATTTTTCTTTTTATAGTACTTCTATTTCCAAATGTACCCCACTTCCCTCCCCTCTGCCCTAATAAGTAAGCCATTCTTTGTCACTAAGAATTTTTTTTAAGAAGCAGTTCAGCAAAGTCAATAGATTGATTCCTACAGTATAATGTTTCACAACCATAATCCTCTGCCTCTGCAAAGAAGGGAAGGAGGTTCATCCAACTCATGGTTATACAGTAACTGGAGCTGCCTGGAGCTTTCCCCTTAAGAGCCTAGGTTAGGAAAACCAGGAAACCTCCAGCAACACTCAGAACTATGGCCTAGTTCTTGGGCATTGCTCTTGAACAGATTAATCTTTATTGTAGAGTATACCCCAAGCCTTCCCCTTCACCCTGCCTGAGTCTCGAGGAAATTCTGATCATTGTCCACTACCAATTGTACTTTCTTTGGGCACTGTCCAATATATTAGCTCTGGAAAACAGGAGCCAAGACCCATCATGTGCAGAGGGGGCTCTCTGTTCCTCATCTGCCAATTTCTCATCCTGTTTGTACTCTGTTTACAAGCATTAAAGCTCAATACTATCTGTGTGTAGCTGTAGAGCCAAATCTCTCACCTCGTAGGTATTGCTTAGCTCTGCTGGCCTTTTGTTGCAGGTGTGGATGGATGCAGGCACCCAGATCTTCTTCTCTTATGCCATCTGTCTGGGGTGCCTGACAGCCTTGGGCAGTTACAACAAGTACCACAACAACTGCTACAGGTAACTTGGGAAGTGAGTCTCTAGACATATTTTGTTTCTCTATTTACCCGTATCTCTCCCCACCCCCTACCGTGAATGAAACAAGATTCCCTCTCTCCTTTAATCTCTGATCCTTCTCTATTTGACTTCTCCTGTCTTCATAGGCTAAATTGTGCTACAGGTATAGGTGACTTATTCCCAGGATTAGATTGCAAGCTTCCTGAGGGCAGGGACTAGGTATAACTCATTTTTGTGCCTCTAGCAGTGTCATTTACATAAGTATTACTCACAATGAAAGATAATTTAAAGAATAAAACAGCAACAACTAGCACTTTTAACTTTTGCCTGATGTAAATACTAGTAACTACTAATACTAGTAAATAGTAGTCAACACAAAATGAATTATGCCTGCCACCCCAAAATTAAGTGAGCTACTTTAAAAAGTTTGTTGGACTCATTCATTTATGTAGCAAAATAGCAAGGAGATTTTATTATTTTTTCTTGCTTTTTGGAGGGAGGAAGGCAGGGTAATTGGCATTAAGTGACTTGCCCAAGGTCACACAGTTAGTAAGTGTGTCAAGTGTCTGAGACTGGATTTGAACTCAAGTCCTCCTGACTCCAAGGCCAGTGCTCTATTGACTGCGCCACCTACTGGTCCCACAGGAAGTTTTCAGAGTAGAAGTCAAAGACCTATGGGATTGAATGATAGCTGGTTCTCTAAAACCTCAATTCAGTGTTCAGTTTATGCCTGTTTGGTGCTTTACACATTTTTGGTACTGACACATTTTGGCTCTGTGATTTCACGGGTTAGGGAACTTCCTTGGTGAGGAAGCCCCTTTGCCTACTATAGATCAGCAGCTGTTTAGCAGTTTGTAATTGAGGGCTATCTAGGGCACTCAGAGATTAAGTGATTTGTTGGGTCAAATGACCAGCATATGTCAGAAGCAGGCCTTGAAGCCAGGCCTTTCTGACTCTGAAGCCACCCTCTAGCCACTACGCTGTACACAGTAGGAGCTTAATAAGTGGTTTTTGAATGTAATAGAATTGTTCTTCTAACAAGGTACTATGCCAAGGAAAATTTGGAAGACTCTACCAACTTTGTACATTTTCCTCAAGTCTTCTTTCAACTTGTTTGTGTGGTGAAGTAAAACAAATCCTCTTCAGGGTGAGGTCGTCATTAAGCTCTGAGAACCCACAGCGCTGGAAGAGCAGCTTAGCTTGTAGGGATCAGCAGGTGAGGGGCTCTTGGACACAGACTTCATGTGGGCAGAGTTGCTTTTGTTCACTCATTTTGGTCGTGTCCCACTCTCTGTGACCCCATTTGGGATTTTCTTGGCTCAGATACTAGAGTGGTTTGCCATTTCCTTTCCATGTCATTTTACAGATGAAGAAACGAAGTTAAACAGGGTTAAGTGACTTGTCCAGGGTCACACAACTAGTATGTGTCTGAGGTCACATTTTAACTTGAGTCTTTCTGACTCCAGGATCAATGCTGCATCCACCGTGCCACCTAGCTGCCCTGCGGAGTTGCTAATGGCAATCAAGTCTAAGTCATCCGCTTTATAGATTATACACAAAAGATATTTAATGCTGGAACAATTCTCTGTTCACTCCTGGTACTCATTACACTAGCTCCTAATTGCTTGTGAAGCTTTAAAAAAATTAAATTTTCCAATTGAACCTCTGAAATTGGCAAATGGTACAAATTAAGGCTTGATTTATTGTTTTATTGATTAATCTAGACTTGAAGAAAGTAATAGAAAAATTTTAATAATTTAGGTTAAATTTAAAAGTGTTTTATGTGTATACTTTTTGTTTTTTGGACAGCTGGTTGCTAAATATTTACTAGGTACACCCATACCTCTGTACCACCTTTTGCCACATTAGTTATTTGTTAATGCAAATAAATTTTAATATTAGTTCAAGTAAAATGAATTAAGTATTGTCCAAAAAATCACATCATCTGTTCTAAACTTAAATTGAAGTGGATTTTGTTCTTCTGTTTGGGATAAGCCATGAGGTAGAAAGCTTGCTGGACTCGGAGTCAAAAGACCAAATCCTGTCTCTGCGTCTTATACTACCTGGGTGACGTTGGGCAATTCATGTATCATTCAGTGTGCGTTTGCTAGCAGGGAACATTAGTATGGAGGTATAACTTTGTGATTTTTAGCTAATCCATTTAAAAAGTACTTATTAAGCATCTATTATGCACCAGACACAGTGCTGGGCACTGGAGATCAAAAGACAAATCTGGTTGAATTGAAATTTAAGATATTTATGAAGCACCTACTATTAAAGTCTGTGTCTTTCATATTTCTACAATTTGGGACAAATTACTTCATCCTCTGGTTTCCTCATCTTAAAATGAGAGAGTTGAAGCAGATGACCTCTGACATCCTTCTAGTGCTAAATCTGTGATGGACCTTGTGTAAGATACTGTAATAGTCCCTGAGGATACAAGAGTCCTCACCACCAGGGAACTTGTATTCTACTGAGGAGATCCATACCATCCAAGGAAAACTGAGGAAGGAGAGAGCACAGACCACTGAGGAGATCAGGAAAGGGTTCTTAGAGGAGGTGACACCTAAGTTCAGCCTTGAGGGTAAACAAGGGTTCTGAGAAGCAGAGATCAAGAAAGAATTCATTCTGGGCCCAGGAAAAGGCTTGTGTGACTATATGGAGGTAGGACATGGAATATTGAGTTCATGGAAGGGACCTGAGGGTGGTCACAGGGAGATCAGGCTGGAGACCTAAGTCTCCAGGTACTGTACTAACTCACGGATGGCACTAGGTTAGTAATATAGCCCAAGGAGGTGGGAAACCAGAAGGAGTATCTTACACTTAGAGTGTACACCCATGTTTGAGGCCTTGGGCAGATCAGAACCAGGCCTTTTCCTGAGGTCAATCGAATTAACATTTATTAAATGTACAACACAAGCAAGGTGTGCAGAGGATGCAGTGGTCAGTAAAATATGACCTCTGCTCTCCAGGAGATTGCAATCCAATGGGGGAGATTCTTTAGGTATACAATGGTACAATGGAAGGAGCCTGGGATGGATTTTGAGTCAAAGGGCCTAGTTTCCCAACTTCACTCTGTTTCTTATCACCTGTGTGACCTTGAGGAAATTATTTCCTCTCTCTGAGATTCATTTTCCTCACCTGTCAAATGGGGTGTTGGGGATAGATGACCTCTGAGGTCCCTTCCAAGACTAAGTTCTCTGATCTATTTTCTTACTTTGATGAATCTAAGAAACCATGAATGTGGACAAATCCCTTAACTAGCGAAGATGGCAACTCAGCTATACCTGATTCTAGCAGATTCATTTTGAGTCTTCCATCAATCCTCTCTAGCAGGTGTCTCATATTCCCATTTGAGGTTTTTAATTTGGGGGGTCTGTGAACTTTTTTTGGAGGGGGGGAGGCAAGGCAATTGGGGTTAAGTGACTTGCCCAAGGTCACACAGTTACTTAAACATCAAGTTTCTAAAACTGGATTTGAATTCAGGTCCTCCTGACTCCAGGGCCAGTGCTCTATTCACTGCGCCACCTAGTTGCCCTATGAACTTTTTTGAAAAAAAATTTGATAACCATATGTCAACATAATTGGTTTATTTTGTAATTCTATGTTTTTTATTTTATACATCTCATAGCTGTCACCAGTTCTAGAACACAAAAAAATTTCAGAACCCCTGCTCTAGCTCATCAACAACCAGTTGGCCACTAAATGATGAATTCTTTTGCCTCATAATATATGATCTGTGCTCAAATAACTATGAATTAAAATGGAATCTAAGCACATTGGAGTGGAGCAACACACTGCAAGAGAAGTGGGAGTCAGGGAAGGCTTCCTGGAGGAGGTGGCACTTGAGCAGCCAAGGGACTATTTTTAAATAATTGATTCCTTTAGGGGCGTCTAAAGTTCACAGGACAACTAGGTGGCACAGTGAATAGAGCATCAGCCCTGGAGTCAGGAGGATCTGAGTTCAAGTCTGGTCTCAGACACTTAACCCTTACTAACCATGTGACCTTGGGCAAGTCACTTAACCCCAATTGCCCTGCCTTCCCCCCTCCAAAAAAAAATGATTCCTTTAATTTAGTTCAACAAACTCTTATTAAGAAGCTAACACGTGCAAGGCTCTGCTGATAGCTCCCTCTCCTCCAAGCAAACCAAGACAGTAGGTTATTGTTGTCTCCTTGATGTTTGAATGTGCCTGGGTGTTTGGCTTTTTTCCAGAAGGTCAATGACTGAGCTTTTCCTACCTCTGTTTCTTCCCTGCCCCCAGGGACTGCATCTCACTGTGCTTTCTGAACAGCGGCACCAGCTTTGTGGCTGGTTTTGCTATCTTCTCCATTCTGGGCTTCATGTCTCAGGAGCAGGGGGTGCCCATATCTGAGGTGGCCGAGTCGGGTGAGTGGCACTGTCCTGGTTGTGGCAGAGGGAATGCCTGAGCACTGACACCAGCAGTGTCCTTGGCTCCTGCCAGCTGGGACTGTCCTGGGGAAGTCTCAACACTGTCAGATTGGAGATGCTGTAATCTGGCTATCTCTAAGTGGAGGGAAGTTGAGGAATATAGTCTGAGGTTCAGGGACACCAAACGGTACCCTAGAGGCTGTGCAGTCAACAAGTATTTATTAATGCCTACTGTGTGCTCAGCACTGTGCTAAGTGCTGGGAATATAAAAAAGACCCTCCCCCCAAAAGCATAAAACAATCGTATCTGCTCTCCAGGAGCCCTGAGACTAAGAGGGGATACAAAATGCAAACAACTATGTACAAACAAGATGTAGAAAGGATAAACTGAAGATTTTCTCAGAGAGCAAGCACTCATATTAAGGAAGTCTGGGGAAGGTGAAAGATGGGGCTTTAGCAAAGACTTGACTGAAGCTGGGGAAGCCAGAAGGCATAGATGAAGGAGGGAGAGAATTCCAGGCATGGACGAAGCCAGTGAAGAAGCCTGGATTGGAGATCTGGAGTGTCAGGTGCAAGATATAAGAAAGGGAGGAAGGGGCCAGCTGATGGTGGAGGATTTTAATAATCAAACAGGATTTTGTACTTGATCCTGGAGGTGATAGAGAACCCCTGGAGCTGGAGGGGGTGGGATTATGGGACCTCTGCTTTAGGAAGATCAATTTGACAGTGGAATGGAGGATGGACTGAAGGGGGTAGAGCTTCAAGGCAGGGAGGACAGCCAGCTTGCTACTGCAATCGTCCAGGCTTGAGATGATGAGGGTGGTTGACAGAGGAGAGAAGGGGGCATGTTGGAGAGATGTGAAGGTAGAAATGATAGGACTCAGCCACTATCTGAGTATGGGGTGGGGTGGGGTGAGATTGAGAAGTCCAGAAGGGCTCCTAAACTGCAAACCTGGTGACTGGGAGGATGGCATTACCCTTGACAATAAGAGTTGGAAAGAAGGGAGGATTTGGGAGAAAGAGAATGAGCTCAGTTTTGGATCTGCCATGAGATATCTGGTTGGAGATGTCCAATAGTCAGTGGAGATGTGATATTTGGAGAGAAGTCAGGGCTGGACAAACAGATTTGAGAATCATGGGCACAGAGATGATGTGGAGGGGGCTATCTTACACACACATAGACTACTAAGGCCACGTAGTGTAGTGGAAAGAGCAGTGGCCTGGAAGTCACAAGACCTGAGTTCTAGCCCTAGTCTTGCCATGGGCAGCTATTGCGTTGTTATGACTCTAGTTACTTCATTTCTCTGGCTTTCAGTTTCCCTTACCTGTCAATGAAGGGGGGTAGTTTAAAAAAGACAATCTCTAAAAAATCCCTTTTTAGCTCTGTAATTCTCTATCCTCTATCTCATACCTCAGTGGTAGGGGCAGAAGCTGGGGAATGTGGGAGGTGGCCAGAGGATTAGGATCTTAGGATCTCAGAATTAGGGTTGAAGGGATTTACAGAGACCATAGAGTCCACGCCCTTCATTTGACAGAGTGGGAAACTGAGGCCAAGAGAATTTGTGGATTGTAAAAGGTCAGACCTGTGGCAGATTCATGACTCAAACCCAGAGCTTCTGATTCCAAATCAGACCCTTCCCCTCACTAAGCCACCTGCCTCCTTCTCTGGGATGGTGCAGATTTGGAGGAGGCAGGTTTCACCCATATCCAGACAGACTGATGTTAAGTGGAAAATTTTTTGGAATTGACCATCCCATATCCTTTCTCTTCTCTTGACCCTCACCCAGGACTATACTCTTTTATTTTGCTTTTCACTATAGGCCCTGGATTGGCATTCATCGCATACCCCAGGGCTGTGGTGATGCTGCCCTTCTCTCCTCTTTGGGCATGTTGTTTCTTCATCATGGTTGTGCTGCTTGGGCTGGATAGCCAGGTATAGTTCATTACCTCCCACCTGAAGACTGGCAGGTGTGTGTGTGTGTGTGTGTGTGTGTGTGTGTGTGTGTGCGCGCGTGTGTGTGTGTGTGTGTGTGTGTGTGTGTGAGAGAGAGAGAGACAGACAGAGAGAGAGTGTGGGTAGATGGATGGGTGGGTGGAGGGAAGTGAAAGGAGAAGTGGAAGGGCATGGGAGGAGAGGACTTTCTTCAGAAACTCTGAATGGAAGAGAGAATGACAGGAGTGCAATGTCCCTCCCCAAAAGCACTAAGATCTTTGAACATGAGACTGGAACTTATTGAGGCACAAGGTTAGACCATGTGAAGAGGACTCTGAGAGTCCTGCTTGAGAGTAAGGAGAGGAGTTGGCTAGCCCTGGGGAGAGGGGCTGATGAAGCTTATCTTAGGAGTGGTCCTTCTCTCTAATTCTTTTGCTCTCCCATCTAGTTTGTGTGTGTGGAGAGCCTGGTGACAGCCTTGGTGGACATGTACCCCAGCAAATTTCGAAAGAAGAATCGACGAGAAACCCTTATCCTGGTGATTTCTATCCTCTCCTACCTCATCGGGCTGATCATGCTCACTGAGGTGAGAGGCCAGTGGAACTACAGGGTGGCATGCACTAGGTCAGACCCAGGGTAGGGTAACCCTTACCAAACAGATGGGGCAAATTCTGGAAAATATTAGATCTTTTTGGCATGGGGTACCATTGCTTACTTTTCTTTATCTTGGAGAAATGCAAGGTAAAGATTTTACCATAGGCTGTCATGGTAGTCCAAGAAATGTAATGAAAGGTTTGGGTGATACTGGAAGAAAGAGGACTGAATGTCAGACCTGGCAAGAAATCTGGCTAGAGAGAGAGAGCTCACTTCACTGGCCCTGGAGATAGAGGGCTTCAGAGCTAGGGTCACTATCAAAGTCACACCCTCTACCCCAATCAAGCTTTGAGAGAAGCAGGGACTTTTATTCTGTGTGATGGTCTAAGGGAGTAGGAAATAGATGTGTCTTTACACCCCATAATTGAGGTCTTCTAAGGTACATTCCAACTCTAAATCCATGATCCTTTGATAATGAAAGGGATTTTCTATATGTCCATTGCCCCTCAGAAAGAAAAGAACCAGCTGGTCCTTAGAATATCCAGGCATATGTTCAGACACTTTCAACTGTAACCTGACTCTGGCTAAATCACTGTACGATGGTAGCTGTGACCTCTCCTAACCTGAGTCCACTGAAAGGGAAGAGTGTCTCTGTTTTTATGGCTCTGGACTGAAATAGCCTAAGTTAGGGGATGTCCCATGGTGTGGAGGTGGACAGGTCTCCCAGAAGTCCCTCTGCTCTCTTTCTTCTTCACCAGGGTGGAATGTACGTGTTTCAGCTGTTTGACTATTATGCAGCCAGTGGCATGTGTCTCTTATTCGTAGCCATCTTTGAGACACTCTGCGTGGCCTGGGTATATGGTGAGTGACCAAAGGACCCCTTCAGGACCCAGGGTTCCCCATGAGAGGAGAAACTCAGGCATCAAGGGATATGCTGTTAAGCACCTTTCCCCAGAATCCTCCCAGCAAGGTGGTTGATGTTTTCAACTCCTCATGGTTGGAGGGGCCAATCCAGGGATCATTTCATCCAACCTCTAGCCTCTATACTATACTAAATATATGGATCCATGTCCTTTCCTCAAAATTTTTTGAGGAAAGAAATCTAAGTAGACTCCCTCAACTGCCTCCTTGAGCCAACCTAAAAGTTACGCTACAAATCTAAATTATGTTGATCCTCCCATGGATTAGACCCATCATCCTTTGCCATAATAACTTTATACTACCTTGGCATTTCCCATATTTGGGACCCTGACCTGATTCTTAGCCTGCTGTCTTGAAGTCTGATGCCTCTGAGTGTAAAGGTAAAGATGAAAAACTTCTCCAACTTTTTCCTTTTGTCCCTCCCATCTTCTTGTAGGAGCTGAGAGATTCTATGATAACATTGAAGACATGATTGGCTATCGGCCATGGCCTGTTATCAAATATTGCTGGATATTCCTCACCCCAGCTGTATGCACAGTAAGAAAACCTCAGAGGAGGCTAGTCAGGTTGAAGGGCTGAGGGCACAAGAAATAAACAGAAACAGTTTCAGGAGGGAACAACTTTTCTGATGATCTCAAAGGTTTTTTACAACATAGATCCTAATTCTTCTTCCATGTTGGCTCAGAGAAAAGCTACTGTCATATATAAGAGGAAGGAGCTGAGGATAAGAAATGTCACATAGACTATCTGAGGTCACAGTGTCTAGTGACAGAGGCAGAATAAGGACCTAGGGTGAGAGGTTAATTCAATATTATTTTTGGCTATATTACCTCAGTCTGCTAATAGTACATGTCTAGCACCCCCTGTGGGTGGAGCCCTCAAGTGGTGTGAGATACAGAGAAAGGGGAGATGGAAACAGTCTCTGGAGAAACTCATAGATAAGATTGACTCATAACATTAGTACTTAAGCAAGTGCAAATAAATGTAGCATAAACAATGGATACATTGAGTTAAATGGACTATGGAATAATAGGGTAATTTGAATCAGGGAAGAATTAATCAAAAATATTTCAAGGAGGAAGTAAATTTTTTAACAAAGTATAGAATGAAGTGGGGTGGGGAGAGACAATGACCAGCAGGGAGAGAACTGACAGGCAAGGGGAGTAGCTTTCCTACCATGCAAGCTTTATAGAATGGCTGTGGCTGTGGGTAGTGGGATGGAGAGTGGGGAAATGGATTGGGGGGAATGTTGAGTGGAGTGGAGGGCAATGTCTGAGTATCTCGGGGCTCTGTCTCCACTGCCTCTTTCCTTTCCCATTCCTTACTCTTAGGCCACCTTCCTTTTCTCTCTGGCCAAGTACACCCCACTGACCTACAACAAGAAGTACACTTACCCATGGTGGGGAGATGCTCTGGGCTGGCTCCTGGCACTGTCCTCCATGATCTGCATCCCTGCCTGGAGTGGCTACAAACTGACAACCCTCAAAGGCTCCCTGAGGGAGGTAGGGAGGGGTGAGGCTAGGGGAGGTGGGCAGGGTACACTCTAAGGAGCTTAGATTAGGACTTAATGAATGTTTGTGGGTAGAGTGGAAGGGAAGAAGGCAAAATGGGGGGAGTCACGTTGACTGTCTTTGTAGGTAACCTACCTGCTGTAAATTAGCATGTGACAACAAAGCCAGTGAGATGGGTAGATGCTGGTATTAAGGGATCGTAGGCTAATAATTGGCAGGGACCTTAGGGACCATCTAGTCCAATCCCTAACAGAAGTATAATTCCTCTCCAACATCCTTGACAGGTTATCCAGCTCATTCTTGATTACTTTCAGTAAAGAGAAAGTTATTGTTCCCCGAGGCAACCTATTTCAGTTTTGGATATTTCTAATAGCTAGGAAGTTCTTCCTTGTATTGACCTGAACCTACCTTCCCATAACTTCCAACCATTAGTTCTAGTTCTGGGGACAGGCAAAGAAAATATCTACCTACTCTGGAAAAAAATCACTTAGAAATTTGAAGATAGCGATTATACATCACCCTATCCCCCTCCCTAGTCTCCTTCCTAAGTATGCTCACAATTCACTTTCTAGTTCTTTCCCTCATCCCCCTCTTTGTGCTTCAGCAAATCAGCGCCCCTTCCAAATGCAGCATAAATTCACATTTGTTTATTGGGGCTGCCATGATATTCCGTCGCTTTCCAAGATTACCTCCAAGGAATCTGCATTGGGCAAGCTATAAAGTAAAGCTGTGGTTATGAGCATTGGGTTTAAGGAATATGGCAAAAGTCTTGTTGGGTAAATCTAGAATGTGTGCTTAGGCCTGGAGAAGATGCTGGGAGAAGAGTTTGCAAGACTAGAGGATTGAGCCTGATGTGCAGAAGAGGCAGGGTGGGCTCTCACTGCTAATGTTGTACCCTTTCATAGCCTCTGCCTTTTGTCTTCCAGAGAATCCACCAGCTCATATGCCCAGAAGAGGACCTGCCCCAGCGGCTGCGTACAGCACCCTCCACTCCCTCCACTACTCGGGCAGCACTTCTTAGGCTCACAGAACTTGAGTCCCATTGCTAGAGACCAATTCAGACTGTGACCTGGAATGCATTGCTGGTTTTCCAAAGTCCTGTGTATTCAGCTCCCTGTCTTGTCCTAGATATGGCTGCAGGGTGGAACAGGCAAAATTGCTGTACCCTTTTGGAAGGAAGGAGCTTTCTAACCACACCCAATCCCACTTCACCCCAGAATCACAGACAAAAAGCCCTGGGGATGTCCTGCACTATTCCTTCTGGGCTGGAGGCCTCCTACTCCTAAGTTCATGCCTGGTGGGATAGGAAAGAACTGAGTACAAATTAAGACTTCAACTACTTAAGGGAGGGGAACCTTTTTTTGGGGAGAGGAATGGGGTGGAATGGCTAGAGAGGTTTAAAAAAAGGCCCCTCTCCCTTCATTCCATTGAATCCACATTCTTTGCACTGGTCCTCCTGCAAAAACTCAGCCTTGTCTCTGTTTCTTTGTCCCTCCAACCATTTCCTTGCTTCATAATGCCATCTCTTTCCTCCCTCCTCCCCACCCCTCTGTTCCATGGAACTTATAGGAATAGGAACGAGCTATGCAGAGTTTATGAGATCCCACAGTTCCCATGATCTTTACCATAAAATAAGAGTTGAATAGTTCTGCTCTCTCCTTTATGTATTAACATTGTCGTATCAATCCTGAAATTTCAGAGTCCTTCCCTTTCTTTGATTCTCTTTTTCTTAACAGCTACAAAACAATTCTGAGGACACAAAGAATTACCAGACAGAAGATATGGCCTGTTTCCTTGAGGGGTTTTTAGTCTAGTTGGGGAGATAGGACATATACTGCATCATGAAATCAGCATGGCAGAGGGGAGAAAGCTCTGGAGACTTGCGTTCCTGACTCTGCCACTCCTCCTTTCCTTCTCTAACTCCTTTCATCACCATCTTCCTACCTCAGTTTTCCTTCATAGAGTCTTTAGGAGAGAGATATACAGAGTTAAGGAGGATTTACAATTCCCATGATTAGATTAGGTGGATGAATGGACTGACAGATGGATGGAAGGACACAAGTTGGTGTTCCATCAGCAAATTCTTGTACCAGAGGGAACCATCTTGTCTCCACTCCATTCTTCCCTTGAAGTATCTTTATTCCTTTGAAATAAAAAAGAGGGTACTGGAAGAAGAATTACTGGGAAAGCGAATCCTTATACAGGGAAAGTAAAAAGAAAGGCAGCTGGCTTTCTTTGGTTTCTCATTATACTTTCCATCAACATTTCTCAAGTGCCTACTGTGTCTTATGGAGGCAGAATCTAAGAATCAGATGGAACCTCAGAAAACATCTAGTCAAACACTCTGCACAACCTTCCTGAGAAGTGGTTGCCCAACCTTCCCTTGAAGACTGCCACTGAGGGACAACCTGATTCCCTATCCCCGAGACTTTGATGCTCTTTTCCTCCACTATTCTTAGAGTATATTCATGTCTCCTTTGTCATTTTCACTCTTTACCTTTTATTATACTTATCTATGTATATGTAATATCCAGTAATGCCCTATTTGGTAGAATGTAGGCTCCTTGAAGGCAGGTTCCTTGGTTGTCTTTGATCTGGGCCTTGAATAAAAAGGTAGGAATTAGAAAAAGAGGAGATAGAAGGGGCATGTCGAGTGGAAGTAGGAGAGGTGATGAAGAAAGTTGTGGTCAGGGGCAGAAACATATATTTCAAATTTTAGGACTAAGGAGTGATAGGCATATGTATGATAGTAGTGAAAGATAGGGTTAGAGAGATAATTTCCTGTCTCACCTCCTCCTCTTTTTTCTTTTTTCTTTTTTTATCACCCTTTGCCATTCAGCTCATCCATGGTTATGGGTTGTCACTGATTGAAATCTATACACCTTTTATTGGTCAATAGTTTTAAATTTCTGTATTCAGCCAAACCGTTTGCTTGAGCTGATCTCAGGGAATACAAATTATTCTCTTCCTTATCCCTCCTAAGCCTTTTAGGAGGGCTGCTGAGTAGAGTCCTGACAAGGAGTAGAAAATACCACAGGAAATAGCACGAGGATAAGACAGCGCTGTATTCTCCATAAGCCACACACTGGAGCATCTGTCCTAGGACCATTGAGTTGGCTGTATCTATAGGCATTATCCTCTCAACTATATTGCTTTCTAAAGCCTTTCCCGATCTGTTTCCTTGAGACCTCACAAGAATAGCAATAGCAAATAGAACAGGTTTACAATTGTTAGCCTCAGGTTTCCTGTCCTTCTGGTCCCCCTGTTCCCAAGTGATCTTGTGATCTCTCTCTCCCTCCCTCCCTCCCTCTTTCCTTCTCTCTCTCTCTCTTTCTCTCTCTCTCTCTCTCTCTCTCTCTCTCTCTCTCTCTCTCTCTTTCTCTCTTTCTCTCTTTCTCTCTCTCTCTCTCTCTTTGTCTCCCTCTCTCCCCTTCCTCTCTCTCTTCCCCCCTCTCTCTCCCTCTTTCCCTCTCTCTCTCCCTCTCTAACTCTTTCCCTCTCTCCTCCTCTCTCTCCTTCCCTCCTGCCCCTTAGGACAGAAGGGCTGTGAAAAGATGCTACAGGCAGAAACGTGAGAAAAAGCAGCTTAGCATCTTGGGAGCCAATAGTAGTATCCAAACAGCCAGCAGTGGTCCTCGTCTTCCCAAGGTCTACTTCCTTGTTTCAATGACCAGGTGTCTCCCCCAGATATGACCGCAAGGGGGTGGCCCTGCTGCAGCCAAAACCCTGTTTGAATTCCTGCACTAGGAGGGGATGGTTAAACTTGGTACATTGCCTATTTGTCTATGGAAAAGGGTGGAATCCCGCTGCACAAAGCTGGATTTAAGCTTTACTGCAATGATACATGTGACAGGGCCTGTCCTCTTTCTGGTTTTGCTGGCCAGGGTCCTGACCCCAGACACAACCTCTGGTGTGTGTCTTCTACCCCTGTTTCTAGAACTCATGGGTACAGAATCAGTTTCCTGAGGACCCCTTCTTTTCATAGATAGTATCACAGAATATGAAAAACAGAAGACACCTCAGAGATCATCCAGTATAATCCTATCATTTTGGAAAAAACAAGTTATACGGACGCGTTCTGTTTTTTACACCACAGTCGTCTCCCCCCACCCTTGCACTGAACCCTCTATTGTGACAAAGAAAAAAAGTAAAACTGAGTGATATTGGTGCCTATGAAACACTGTCCCTCTAGGACCTCCCCCCCCCTCCATTCTGTTGAGAGGAGGGAAGCATGTGTATTCTGTTTTCTAGGCCCAAGACTGGTTATTTCAATTAATTTGAGTTAAACTGCCTTTTAGTATTGTTTTTGATTACATTAGTGTGGTCATTGCCTCTATTCTGGTTTTGCTTGCTTCCTTTTCTATCAGTTCTTATAAGCTTTCTCATGTTTCTCTGAATTCTTCATATTTGTTGTTTCTTACAGCGTAATAGTATTCCATTGTACTTTCATGTCAAAGCTCACCCATTCCCCAATTAATAGGCATATACTTTGTTTCCAGTTTTTTTTCTACCCACAAGAAAAAAATAATGCAATTAATTATTTGGTCTTTATGGGACCTTTCTTTTTGCCTATGGCCTCCTTGGGGTTCATGCTTAGTCGTGCCAACCCCTTCCTTTTACAGATGAGCAGAAGTGATTTGTCCAAGGTCATAGAGTCCTGGCAGGGCCCAAGTTGAAATCCAGGTTTTCTGATGACAAGGCTAGTGTTTTCCACTATACCACAGGACCTGCCTGGGTACCATGAATTTGTGCATGTGCATGTCTTCAGACATGTTGTTCTTATGTAGATACCTGGGTGCATGCCCCCATTTTGTCTTTACTGTGTGGAGCACCTTGAGCCCTTAACATGGCACCAGGTGGCTACTTACAGGTCCATGGCATTCATTAGATAACCACAGAGTTAAATTCAATCCACTAAACCCCATCTCCACCCATCAAAACCAAGTGAAACATGTTACATCAGAGTAAAGCTTAGGATATTTAATTCAAACAGAATGTGAAGTAAATGATAAGGAATTAAATCAAGGAATAAGTACTCACACAATCCATTTCCCAAATATCCAGGGATTAGAGGCATCAAATCAACTCATCCCTTCTCCCTTTATTGCTTCCCAGCAAAAGGCACTTCAGTCTAAGGAATGGGAAAGGAGTGGGATCCCTTTGCCCATTAGATGAATGCTGATGCCTTGACACCTGGAAGGCACCTTGGCTGCAAATGTGAACTCGAAAGCCTCATAGATGACCTTCTACAGAGGAGAAAACTTCTGTGGTTGTTTTTACCAGGAGCAGCCCCTGAACCAGACTCAGCTCCCCATTCTCCTTCTATTTTCTTTCTCTCACTAATTGGTGTTTTTCTCTCCCTATTCCAACTCAGGTTTGCTAGCCTTCTCTTAAAGTTTGTACTGCCTTGCTATAATCCAGCTCACACTTCCAATGAGTCAGTTGTGGGTCCGATTGTGATTGATCAGACCAATATAAGCTTGGAATGCTCTACCACGTAGTCCCTGTGGACATTTGGGGAGGATTCTCTAAATTTGCACATCTCATATTTCTTTTGAACTACTTCAATTCTGCTTTGCTCATAGAGCACAGCACTTTCTATGATGTGGGCACACCATGCTGAGTGGTCCTGTTGCCAGTGTCTCAGATGTCACACAATCATTTCCAAAGTTCTTGAGAGTGTCTTTGTATCACTTCTGACCACCATGTGAATGCTTACTCTGTGCGAGTTCTCCGTAAAATAGTCTTTTTGGCAAGTATATATTTGACATTTGAACAATGTGACCAACCCATAGGATTTGCATTCTCTGTAGTAGAGTTTGAATGCTTGGCAGTTTAGTTCGAGAAAGGACCTCAATGTCTGGTACCTTATTCTTCCAGGTGATCTTTAGAATCTTTCTAAGATAATTCAAATGGAAGCAATTCAGTTTCTTGGCATGGCACTGGTAGACTGTCTAGGTTTCACAGGCATACAACAATTAGGTTAACACCACAGCTCTGTAGACCTTCAGTTTAGTAGTCAATCTAATACCACTTCTCTCTCATACTTTTGTTCAAGTTTATGGGTAGGAGTCAGGTCCCTGATGACTGGGGAGGGAAACCCATTTTCCTTTGGAGCCTCCGAAACACTGAGCTAGCACTGGCAATGTGTGTGTGTAAACCTCATTATCAAGGTGTACGTCCCTGGAAAGTACACTTCCAAGGTAAGTGAACTGAGCCATAGTATTAAAAACTCCGTTTGCTGTAACTGATGGTTCCACATATAGATGTGGTGCTGCTGATGGAATGCCTGTATTTTCTCGGTGTTAACTGATAGGCCAAAATTAGCACAAGCAGCAGAGAACTGAGCCACACTCTGTTGCATCTCAGCTTCAGAGGATGCATGGAGTGCACAATCATCTGCAAACAGAAAATCATGCACCAACACTCCCTCCACTTTAGTCTTGGCTTAGAGCCTTTTCAAGTTGAAGTGTGGTAGCTGACTTTGATGCTGTGTTCATCCTCATTGAAGGCATTTGATAATATGAGTTCAGCCATGTCTGACTCTTTGTGACTGGCCCATGGGCTTTTTTGGGCAAACATGCTGGAGTGGGTTGCCATTTCCTTCTCCAGTGGATTAAGGCAAACAGAGTTAAGTGACTTGCTCAAGGTCACACAGATAGTAAGCATTTAAGGCCAGATTTAAACTCAGGTCTTCCTGGTTTTAAGACCAATGAGCCATCTAGCTCCCTCTTAGGCAAACACAAGTTAATTGACTTGACCAAGATCATGTGTGCTTGTTTATTTGGGCCTGCATATACCAAAGCTATGAATGTTGTTGACCAAGGGCACACAGAGTGTAGTGTTTTCCCCAGTCCCCAGAGATTGAGACTAGTACTGCAATCTGATGACACATACGCACAAATGCCCCATAGACTGACTGAATATATATATGTGTGTGTGTGTATACATATATATATATATATATACATACATATTTGTTTATTCTTTTGCACAATGTTAAACTATATCAAAGGCCTTCCTAAATCCTCTAGTTTAGTGCTTTGGGGAATGAGACTGCTGAGGGTGGGGCAAGGTGATTTGGAAATTAATAAGCACAACTTTGGTTTATTGGCTTAACAGACATACTACCAGACCTAGAGTCAAGAGACTTGATTTCAAAACCTGCCTCACTACTTGCTGATATTTGTGTGTCTGGGTTTTGGTTCCTTCCTGCTACCTGACTTTGGGTGAGGTCTTTAGGCCATTGTAGGGGCTTGGAGGGAATGCTTAGGGGAATTTCCCAGCCCTATCTCCTTCCTCTGCCAGGAAGGGTGTAAACTGGATCCCATAGTGCCATGTAGAAGGAGATACAAAAGGCATGGGATTTGGTTTGCTTTGTCTAAGGACCACACCAAACCAGAGACTAAAAGTTCCAGAGAAAAGGCAGATGAGGGAGCCCTTGAGGCAAATGGCCACTGAATCAAGAGAAAGCACAGACAGATTCCCACAAAGGCCCCACATACACCCAGATACCCACACCTATAAGTAGAGGATGACTTCCCAGGCTTCCAGCCTGGAAGACCCACTTGCCCTAACAATAAAGTGCTATAGAACTGTGAACAATTAAGAGTTACTGTGACGTAGAGGTTACTCAGCTAAACACATGGTAGTTTCCTATACTCATACACATACACAGCTCTTACACATGTGCAGGTTCTCTTGTCTCTTGCTTCCAGGCATATTCAAGAAACATTTATTTAGTATCTATTCAGAGCACTGTGATAGGCTGGGAAAGAAACATAATATAAAGAAACATGGAACCTATAGTCTGGAAGGACGATTATATGGATCCACAAGTGAACATCTCACTTGAGCATACATGAGTAATTTCAAATATATCCTTCTAAACTCTGTGGGGTCCCACTCGCCAACAAATTTTTACCTAAACATGACTGCTAAAATCTAGACATGTGCATATGTACAAAACTAGATGTAAATGCAGACTTTTCTCCCTCACCCCTATGATGTCGACCCTTATCTCTCATTTCCTCATCACTCATATGTGTATCATTGAGAACAGGTGAGGATGTAGTGATTTTGCAGTATTCCTTTTAGGAGTGTCTTGGTCTTCTCATATTGATGATGGCCGGACATCACTGAAGTCAGACCATCCTTCCCCTTGGCCTTCAAGTTCATGTGTAGGAGCCAGGTCCCTGAAGACTGGAAAGGAAACCCATTTTTCCAGAGATCTGCTTTTTTCTCCATTTTGGGCATGGTCAAGAAGTGAGCACTGAGGCCTAGGAAGGAGCTGAGCACAACATCCTTGAGTCAAATAACTATCATTTATGCTCAGTATTTCACTTTCTTCTAAATCGGTTTTCTTTCTTTCTTTCTTTCTTTTTTTGCTTCTTTGGAGGGGAGTAGGCTGGGCAATTGGGGTTAAGTAACTTGCCCAAGGTCACACAGCTAGTAAGTGTTAAGTGTCTGAGGCCACTAAATCCATTTTCTTTGATCACAACATTAGCCTTATGGATTTCCAGACTCTACCTTAATTTTCACTCTTCTGGTCCTACCCCCAGGTGGTCATCACCAGTCATCTTTTTTTTTTTTCTTTTTTAAAAAAATATTTTATTTTATTTATTTTAGTTTACATCATTCATTTCCATGAGATTTTGAGTTACAAATTTTCTCCTTATCTTTCTCCTACCTCCCCGCTCAAAACAGCCATCCCCTTGTATAACCCCTCCCCCAATCTAATCTCTCCTATG
>CM053585.1:400526181-400567554 GCA_028646515.1 Pseudochirops corinnae
CTCCTCCTCCCTCTCTTTGCCATGATCTTTCTTTTCCCCAAAGAAGGAATCTAGGGTTTGGTTGCTGTTCTTATTTTGCTTCTTATGCTTATTCTTACTCATGGTTGGTCAGTCCGTGATTTTTTTTTTTAAATCTCTATGGGGCTCTGCTTCCAGAAGGGAGAGCTCTGTCCCAAATCGCTGGGGTCCTCCCGGCTGCCATAGCTCTCAGGAAGGTGCTGGGTCCCTTTCCTACTTACTTCCAGCTCACTGGATAATGAAGACTCCAGGACTGAGGCCCAAGACTGCGATCTGGATCCAGGCTGCTGAACATGAGCACACTCGGCCTCTGAACAAATGCTTAGTCTCCCTGCTGTCTGCAGGCCGCGGGCGCGGATGCTGCAACACGGAGGTGGGTGCAAAACCTCTGCCTTTCGCTTTCCAGCCCTGGAGGCCTTTCGGCTGGACCGCTTTTCTCCCAAGATCTCACAAGCTCCACTGACCTAGTTCTCAGCACTGCTGGCAGCTGCTGCTAATCTGCTCACCGCTCCTCTCCTCCGGCCACCCCTGGGGCTCAGCCAGGACTTCAGGCCAGGCTGGTTTTGGTTCGCAGTGCTGATATGGTTTCTCATAGCTGAACTGACTTTAGTGGAAGGTATATTTCTGTGCGTTTTGGAGTTCTAGGATTAGTTTAGAGTCATATTTTATGGGTATTTTGGGGTGGCTATGTGAGAGCTGCGAGATGTTGCTGCTGCTATGCTGCCATCTTGGCTCCACCCCCCCCAATGACCCAGATTAATGTTATTAGAATAAGATCATGGGCATCAGAGCAGGACAGAAAGACCATTTGGTATACTTTCTCTGGTAAAGTCAAATGCTCTATCAGTTTCCTGGGCAGGAGTAAGCTCACTTTGTAAGCTCAAGCAAGGTAACTTTCCTCCAGAAAAGAGAAGTGAATGCTGTAGCACCTGGGACTCAGAACTATCAAATACTTGGAGTTGAATACATATCTTATATATGTTATCTTCTGAATGTTCTTGATCCCCTGTCATTTTTTGGGATGAGACTAAGTTACTGGTGCAAAGTCTGAGTTCAGTCCAGCCCAGGGGATCTAACTTGATATTTGCTGATTCAAATGCCTATCCCAAACAAGCCTTTGCTTGTGCCCTTCTTGGAACTTAGAATGAAAAGCTATGGAAGCTGATGCCACTGCTCTCACACCATTATGAACTCAGTCGCCATGGGAGCCTAGAGGGTGGGGCCAACAATTAGCTGGTTATTTCCCCATTCCACATCTGGTAAATTCTCAATCCTATTTCCTTAAATGTTTGCAATTTAATTTCTTTTTTGTTTTGTTTTGAGTCCAAACTTCTGATCAGTGTGAGGAACTCTGAGTGTGGAAGTTCCTTCCACCAAGGTAGAGCAGCAACTCCTTTGTAACTTGTAATTTTAGAAAGTTGTCTGGGAGCACTGAGTAGTTAAGTGATTTGTCTATAACCACGTAGGAAGAATGTGACAGATGTGTTACTCAAACACAGATCTTCCCAATTCCAAGATTGGCCCTTTATCCACTGTGTCACAGTTCCTCCCCCACCCTATTATCTCTATGCATTCCTCTTCTATCCCTTCTCTGCCTTCCTCTTTTACTTTCCCTTTGGGAATTGCTTTAGTGTTAAAAGCCTGAGTTTCATCCCAGCTCTCTTCATCAAGGGAAGTGGTGTAGTTTGGTCAAAAGGACCTGGGTTCAAATTCTGCCACTGACAATTATTATGTAACCTTGTATAGATCACTTAATCTCTCATCTGTAAAATTAAGGGATCAAACTAGATGATTTCTGGGGTCCTTCCAGCTCTGGATCCATGATCCTATGATCTTGTATTTTTTTCATCTTCTAGAGATCACAGAAATCTGGCTCTAAAGAAGACATAAAAATACTATATCCTGCCACTTTTTCCATTGTGGGTTGCTCCTTCCCTAATGTTCTCCTATCCTAGGACAGGAGGAGAGATCGGTCTACTTTTTTGCTCTCCATAGCCTCTTCCAGATCTTCATCATCTCCTCTGTTACCCTACATTCTCTCCTTTGAGGTTCATACCATTTATCTGTATAACCTAGTAGAGATTCTGCCTTGTTACAACTATAGACCTCTAAGTCATTCTCCCTCCTTTCTCAAGGAATAAAAGCACCTACTTCACAGTCTACTCCACTCCAAAGTCTGAAGTCCCCCTTAGATTTGGGGACTTCACCATTAATGTTTATTCCAATTAATGGCCTTTCAGTTCACCAGCCTCTCAAACTCCCATCAACTATATTTTTACTTCACATTAACTAATCACAGAGATTAGATTTCACCATTACCCAATAACTGTACCACTTCCATGATCTCTGCATTTTAAAATTCCTTTCACTGATAACCTATCCTTTCATCTCTCTCTCTCTTCCTCACTCTTTTTAAATCTATTCTTCATGCTCACTATGACCTTCAGGGACTCCATCTTTTCTTGTTCCTCCATTCTGTCACCCTTACTCTGACATTATATCCTTCCCTTGGTTTTATTGCTGAACGATTCAACTATACACTGCCCTCTATCCTTGAATTCCTTGACAAACTCACCTTGTCAAGTTCTATCTCTACTCAGCCCCCACCATCTGTTATCTTCACACCCTTACATGATGAACTGAAGAAGTTATACAACCTTGGATGACTGGGGTCACTACAAATTCATGTTCTCTCTACTCAACTGGGCCCCAACTGTTTCAGGGAAGTAATTGTATTCTTCCTTGACTGAGCCTCAATCATGCTTCCCAAAAAAGACTATTAATTCCCTTGTCACCTCTTTTTAAGTTCTTTATGCTACTTCCACCCCTTTCTGCGCCCCCCCCCCCCAGAAAAGAATTTCATTTCCTATGTTATTGGGAAAATTGAGTCCATCCATTGCTAACTCCTTCATTTCTCCTTCTGCATACCTCAAAACCCCTCTATATCTTAATCTTCTAGTCTTTTCCTGTGGCCTTTGAGGAAGAGGTGTCTCTCTCAATGTTAGGGCCAACTTCTACCTCAGCTCTTGGTCCCATCTTCTCTCATCTCCTCTGGTAGCTTGTCTCATCTTCATTCTCTCATATTTAATCTCTTCTTATCTATCTCTCCTTTTCAACTAGCTTTGTAATACTCAAGTTTCTCCTATCCAAAAGCCCTTCACTTGTCCCTGTCATCCTATTGTCCTATGTCTCTCCTCCCTTTCACAACCAAATTCCCAGAAAAAGTCATCTAAACTCATGGCTTTTACTTTACCACTTCTCGGCTCCTTGTATTCTGGCTTCTGACCCCACCACTTGGAATGAATCTGTTTTCTCCAAGGTTACTAATAATTTCTTATGTACTAAAGCTAATGGCATTTTTCCAATTCCTCATACTCCTTGATCCCTCTGTAGACTTTGTCTTTATTGGCCATTCCCTCCTCCTGGATAAGCTTTCCTGCATTGGTTTCTGTTATACTGCTTTTTCCTGCTTTTCCTCCCACCTGTGTGACCACTTCTTAAGCTCCCATTCCCTAACAGTGTCTATTTCATTTGTCCTGGGCTTTTCCTTTTATCTTTATTTTCTCTCCCTTTGTGATCTCATCATTTCCCATAGGCTTGTTATCATCTCTGAGAAAATGATTCCCACATCTACATTATAGACCATAAGTTCCCAAAGTGGGAGGTGCTATCAGGGGGGAGGGGGGATGGCACTGCCAGGGTGGGGAACCTACAACCTCAAGTTGTAGAACAAATCATTTGATTAAGGCAGGCCTGGGCAGCATATAGCCCCGAAGGATTTTAGATAGCCCTCAAAAAATGTAGAGGCTATAAAAGAAAGTAAAGATGCTTTGTCCATGCCCTGCTTAACTCATCTTCCACTAGTTACCACTATTGTGCCCATCATGTAACTTGACCAGTGGGTTGCCTCTGCTCAGTCTCTCCTGTTTGTCATGTGACCCACAGAAACCAACCATCATCTGTTTGTCTCTAGTCTGAGAGCAGTGAGAATCAAACCTTTTCACTGTGTTTTTGGTCATCACTGGCTTTGAATGGGGCCAAAGGGAGTGCAGCCACGTCCCAGTGCAGCTGATGCCCACTACTCTATGAGCGGCAACAAAACAAGTGTTTCTTCTCCTCACTTACTGCACCGACGCCCTCCAAGTTACATGAGTGTCTGGCACTCCCTCTAATATCAGACACTCAATTTGGTATTTCTGTGTATGGGAGCAGTTGCTGTGGAGATTTTTTGGATCTAACATTAAAGTTTTTGGGGCGACTTTGTAAAATGGGTGATAAAAAGAAACAAGATTGAAACAGAACACAGAGTGTTTATTCTGGAGTGGACAGATACTTGTTTCCTTACATGAGGGACAAAATATTGTGCCTTGTTTGCCTAGAAGTAATAGCCGTTCTGAAAGGAACATGATCTTTGTCACCATTTCAAATGAAAACATCCTAACTTAATCAAATTGGACACCAGTGAACAACAAATTAAAGCATCCAAATTGTTGAAAAATCTCAGTGGGGAACAATGGTTTTTCAAGAAAGTAAACCCAGAAAATGAGGTGGCTATTAAGGTTAGTTTTCAGATTTCTAAAGAAATTGCTGCTGCTGGGAAGTCTTTTACTAAAGGTGACTTCTTAAAGAGGTGTTTGCTGATTGCAGTTTCTGAATTATGTTCCAATAAAAAAGTGTTTTTGAGAATATCCATTTTTCCCATATGACTGTGCAGTGAAGAGTAGCTGATGGTGAATTGATTGCTGACAAGAAGTGTGATAAGTCCTATTAACTAAATGTAAAAAGTAAGAAAACCTGAAAATGTATTAAAACTTGTACTGCTTGGTGAAGTAATTTTTTAAACATTAATGTGATTTCATGATAAATAAAAATCTTAAGTAGTGTGTAATTAATTGATATTAATTGAAATTTCCCTTTTAAAAATATGGTTTATTTGCGAAATAGTTTAATCATTAATTATACCTTTACTTGGAAAGTGAGCTGCTAAAAAACCTATTTGTGGCCCAAATAAGTTTAGCCTATTTTAATTTTGGCCCTAATTACTGCCAAATTGTGGAGGTCTGTATTAAGGGATTTATTCTCTGAAGCGTGGATTTGGTCAAATGGCTGAGCTTCAGAACCTAGAGGGCCACATGTGGCCTCGAGGCTACAGGTTCCCATACCCTTTATGCAGGGGAGCAGTAGTAGCTTCACGTACAACTGGGGGGCATTGAATAAAAATAAGGTGGCGATGGAAACATATGGAAAGAAGAGAAGAAAATTTTGAAAAACTGTTCATACAGGTTTCATCTGTTGTGTAGCAGAGTTAAAGTCATAGTGATTACATTATTTTCCAAATAGTCACACAAAATGCAAGTTATAACTGATCAGTGGTCAAGTGCACTGACAGATCTTAACAAGCAAGTATTGGCAGGCGAGTGCGTTGCGCATTGTCAGGAAGTCCAGCATGCATCAGCAGGAACATGTGCGTATACAGACTTGTTTATGATATGATACTATATGGTTGCTGATGTAATTGTATCATCTGAATTTTAACACATGAAAAAACCCACAAATTTACAATAAATTATTAAATTTAGGATGCATCATTTAAAAAAATTTATATTTTTTTGAAATAATGCAAATTTCTGGGGGGGGGCACTGAGTAATTTTTTTTAAAGGGGGCGGTAGGCCAAATAAGTTTGGGAACCTATGTTATAGACAGCTCTTATTTCATTCCTGAGCTCTAATTTCAAAACACCAACTGCCTGCTGGATATCTCAACCTAGTTATACAATGGATCGCTTAAAGTCAACATATACAAAATGGAACTGATCATCTTCCTTCTGTCCCAACTTTCTTTTTTCTTCTCCAAACCTGTGTATTGTTTTTGAAGACACTACTATCTTTCCAGTGACTTGAATTTATAATCGCAGAGTTATACTCTCCCTCCACTAACCCAATATCTAATTAGTTGCCATGTTTTGTTGATCTTAGTTCCATGCCGATCAAATTCATCCTATTATTTCTAATTCCATGGCCACCATTCTAGTTCAGGACCTCATCACCTCTCTACTGCATTATTGCAATAGTCTTGTAGTGTTTCCCTACTTCCAGTTTCTCCAATGTCCAATCTCTAATCAATCCAATCCATACAGCTACTAAAATAATTTCCCTAAGGCACAACTCAGATTATACCTACTCCTCATTTAAAAATCCTTCAGTGGTTCTCCATTGTTCAATAATGTCATAATCTGATAAAATACCAGCTCCTTAGTTTGCCATTTAAAGTCAATTTAGGCTCCATCTACCTTTCTGGGCTTATTTTATGTTCACTTGATACATCCTAGCCAAATCAACTTTCTTTCTTTAAAAACAATTAACTTTTATTAATTTTTAGTTTACATCATTGATTTCCACAAGATTTTGAGTTACAAATTTTCTCCCCATCTTTCCCCTGCCCCACCCAAAACAGTGATTCCACTGTATACCCCTTCCCCAAATCAACTCTTCTTTCAAGGCTCAGCTCATGTATCACCTTTTATTGAGAGTCTTTTCTGAAACCTCCAGCTGTCAATGCTCTCTCCCTCCTCAAATCACCTTGGATTTATTTATGTGTATTTATTGTATCTCCATCAGTAGAATGTAAGTTCCTTGAGAGCATGGGTAGGTTCATTCTTGTCACTGTGATTCCTCACTGCACCTTGCCCATAGTAGATATTTTTCAAACGAAGGTAAAGTCCAGGATTCCCTTCTTAGAGGAGGTCTCAGCAAGTCAGCAGCATGGACTGTGTACACCTTTGCCCAAGAGTCTCACAGAGGTGAGGAACCTGTGATCTCAAGGTCACATGTGACCCTCTAGGTTCCTGGGTATAGCCTTTTGACTGAGTCCAAGTGTTACAGAATAAATCTTTTTATTAAGGGGATTTATTCTGTGAAGTTTGGATTCAGTCAAAGGGCTGCACTGGAGGATTTGGAGGGCCACATGTGATCTCAAGGCTGCAGGTTCCCCACCCCTTCTAGTAGGAGAAATGATTCCAGTCTTCTAGGAGCTCACAATCTAAAGAAAGCTGGGTTTGGATGGGGTTGAGGGTAAGGATAGGACAATCATACAAGCAAAGGACAAGGAGATCCAAGGTCCAGCCTTTTGTGCTGAGTGGCATGCTGAACAAAGAGGTGATCTCATGTGACATTTTTCTGTGGTTGGATGCTACATAAACTTCACTGAATAGAGTATGCCAGGCTCCCATCCCTCATCTTGGAGGGTGACTGATGATCAAATGGGCAGCCTCTGTTACCTGGCAATCATTTTGTATATCTTCAATGGAAAAGCCTTGCAGGAAGATGCTGACTGTGGTTTGGAAGGCACGTAGGGCAGTGGCCTTGTGGAAAGTTACAGGCTATGATTTACTCACCTCACACTTCATCCTGAATGAGGAAGAACTCATGCTGAAGAGGAAGTAGATGAGAAAGGAAATGTACTGTCTTCCCCCATCCTCCCCCTCCCGCTCTGCCTCTGTCTGTTTCTTTGGGCCATACAGCAGTTTCAGAAGCAGTGGGATGTAATGGAAAGAGCCAAACACTTGAAATTAGGAAATTTGGCTTCAGGTCCTCCTACTGTCACTTGGTGGTTTTGTGACTATGGGAAAATCCGTCTAAGCCTCTTTTTTCTCATCTGCAAAATGAAACAGTTGGACTAAATAAACTCTAAATGGCTTTGCAGCTATAAATTTATGCTTTCATCCGTGTAGATATGTGTGTGTACATGTGTACACATGCCAGCCAATATTATTTTAGAAACCATTGTCTCATGGTGGGTTTTGATCATGTCAGTATCAAGACCTGGGTGGCCACTGTGGTCAAGACTAGATACTATGATAGGAGATGATTTGAATTCTGTCCTTAAGAAAGTAGTAATTTCATGGTAAAAATATGGGAAGAGAAAAAATAAGGGGAAAAGGTTATAAAGGTTATATGTAACGGGGGAGTTTATTTCTTCAAAGGATCTTTAGCAAGCATCTACCAGGTAAGGCTCACCATTAGAGACAGGCTCCATCTGTATAAATATAGGACTGAAGGGAACAGTCAGAAACTCATTCCTATTAGTAGGGGCCAGGCACTGTCTCAGGCTCTTAGTTTTTGGGAAACCGACATTCAGTGGAGCTGTGCTTAGCACCCTGGACTCTGGGTGTCAATTCTAGTAACAATGAGGATTCACGTGTGCACTATTTTAGAGTTTACAAAGCACTCACCTTTCCACCTGCATCCTGTGATATCAGCTGGAAAAATATGATTATTCCCATTTTACCGAGGAGGAAACTGTGATCCATGTTCACCCTGGCTGGGTGGATAGGATAGGGACTCCAAGCCTGATCATGTGGTACTTAGCTCAGTGTGCTTCTCTGAAAGTTTGTCTGGAAGGCTGATGCTTTGTGGAAAACTCCAGTAACTAAGGTTGGATCACCTCCCAGTCCCTTGCCCAAAACAGCCAGACCACCCCTCCTGGCCTGGGAGTCGGTAAGCAAGCTCTCGCTGTCTTAATAGAGAGGACTATGCACCACCCTCTCTACTCATACACATCCCTGGTCTTTTAGACTTGAAGGATTTGAGAGGAGAAGCGAGATGAGGATATTGGTAATGAGATGATCTCATCTCCCCGGCCCTTTAGAGGGAGTCCTTCAGTTCAGTTGTGACGAGGCAAACCTTTAGGACTGTGTCCACAGAGGGATTGGGAGGTTGGGGGTGGGGGGCGTCGGTTAGACCCTGGGGACTCGACTTCCTGGGTTTGGATGTTGTAATCATGTTCACAGACATGTGGCCAGTGCCTCCTGTTGCTTGTGGTGTGTCTCTGTCAGCCACCTCCCCACTCTCATACCTCCTTCCTGACATACGGGTGCATGCACACACACACACAGCAGCTCTCTGTCTGGGAGTCCTGGGACAACTGATGGGATTCAGGAGGTGGGAGGGAAAGTAGGAGGAGTGAAGGTGGAGTGGTGTTTCCTTTCCAGGCCCCCTTTCTTTTGGCTTTCTTGCAAGCCAGCAGTTTCCTGAGTGCCTGTCCCAAGGACCTGATGGCCCAAGGCTGAGCTGACCACAGGAACCTGGAGTTGGGACTGAGGTGAGTTGGAGGACTGTTGTCACAGTCTCTGAAAGCTGCCTTCAGAAAGGATTTTTCTGAACTAGAGGAGATTGAGCTAAACTTTAAGAGCCTTGATTAGAAAGTAGTCATGGGATGGGGAGAAAGGGGAACAGAGTAGGGGCTCCTTTCTCCCTAATACACTGATAGCAAAGGCAAAATCTAGCTCTAGGGGAATCTTGACAAAGAAATGTCATTTCCCTCCATTGATATCTACCTGGATTTCTAAAGACATCAGTATGTTTGGACAGGAAAGACTAAGGGTGGGGAGATTGCCAAAGGAAGTAAGGGGCCATGCCCCAGGGGAAAGGGAGTCCGGAATAGAATGGGATGGACAAGGAAGAGATAAGGAGAAGAGAACATTAGGGAGAGGTGCCAGGTGTGGTAGAAGACCAGCCAGCAACAAGCTAGCCAGTGTAGTGAGGATATGGAAGCTGGGTATATGGTGGGTCAAAGACCTAACTGGGGGTGGGTAAAACCAGGTTATTGAAGTGAGATGCAATGAGAGATATCTCCCTCCATCCTGGGTTTGCTGTGATAGTAACAGGCTTCTCTAAGAAAGAGAAAGCTAATTGGGGTCTGAGATGACTTAGGAAGGGATGTATAAGAATTCACGGGAGACCAGAGCTAGAATGAAGGATGGGGGGAGTAAAGGAAAGGGGAAGGTAGCATAGGAACAAACTTGCCCATTGGGTGTGAAGGACGGACTATGCGGACAAAGGCCCTCAGGGTTTGGTGCCATGAACACAGGTATGTGTGTGCACGGGGACGTGACCAGGAACAACAAGAGTGAGTGAGTGAGTGAGTGAGTGAGTGAGTGAGTGTGTGTATGTGTATGTGTGTGTGTGTGTGTGTGTGTGTGTGTGTGTGTGTGTGTGTGTAAATAAGCATTGGTATGTGGGTGTGGATGCTGGGCAGGGCCTCAGAGAAAGGGAATGTACCATCCTTGGAACCTTCAAGTCAATGGGCACTCAGAGAGTGGACATTGCCCAAATGCACGAGGAGGTGAGACAGCCAATGATTTTCTCCTGCTTGGGCAGGGTGCAGAAGGATATTTCATCCCTGGAACCATGATCTGACTAGACTACTATCCTTAGGAAGGCAGTTGAGAAACTGGACTTTACTAGGGCTCTTACACCTTCTGTAGAGCCCAGTGTGGGGCCAAGCTTCTGTCTTCATTTCTTCCTCTCTCTCCTCCCTATGCCAGACTTCATCCTCTAAAGTAGATGGGTGGATGGCTTGGAGAGGTGATACTAGAAAGCTGGGAATGGAACACTGGATTACAGGACATGGGGATATCTCTAGAGACTATATTGTCCAATATTTTTGCCTATGGGAAATATGGATCTTAAACAATTCATGGAAAATGGGGAAACAGGTTCTCTTTCCTGCTGATAAATGCAGTCCAAGAAAGAAGATTGATGATCTTCCCTTGATGATTTCTTCTCATATATAAAATACTACATCTTTTCATAAGATCTTACTTGATCTTCTTTCATGTTTTAGCTACTTTTCCCACTGGCATTGTGCAAAAATTGTTCTAAGCTAGCCTTTTTCTCTTACTTGTCCTTGTCCCTTCCCACTTTGATCTGTATTGGCTTTTCTTTGCTTTTTCTGGGCCTATTTGCTTCCTCAGGCCAGGTCCCACATTACTTTCCATATTGTCTTGAGGCATTGCTCCCTTTTCCCCCATTCCCCGTACCCTAAACCCCTTATCCAGAGGTTCTTAACCTGGGGTCTGTAAACTTAAAAAAATTTTTTATTAGTGTACTTCAATCTTGTAATCCCTTGTAATCATGCGTGTTTTCTTTTATGTATTTAAAAACATTATTCTAAGAAGGGGCCCATAGGCTTTACTAGATTGCCAAAGGAGTCCATGACACAAAAACTGTTAAGAATGTCTGAATTAGTCTGAATTCTCCAATTTTGGAGAATAGGAGAACTCAGGAATAGTGAGGCTCTATCCAGGCTACTCTTCTTAAGGACTGGTGGGATCTGGGATTTCCAATGACTGCTCTAACCTGAGGCTTAGCAAAAACAAAGATCATGCTAATAGCCTCTTATATTTATATACTACTTTAATTTTATCATCACAATACTTGTTAGGGGTGGGGGTAGAGTGGGACTTATTCTCCCATTTCATAGACAGGAAAATAAAAGCCCAAATTGGTGATTCAACACCATCACCATGCATTTATTAAGTGCTTACTGTTGCCGAGCACTACTCTAAGTACTGGGGACATAAAGATAAAAGATATAAGCCACTTCTCTCATGCAGATTGCCTTCTGCTGGAGGAAAATGACATATATACACAAATTGAATACAAAATATGTACAAATAGATACAGCATCCCCAAGGCAGTGGAATGAGTTTAAACTTGGGTTTCTTGTCTCAGCCTAGGACAATGTCCAGCAAGGCAATGGTTTTATGTTCACCTGAGAAACTTTTAAAAAAGACTTAAAAATGTCTGATGGAGGCAGGGTGGTATACTTGCCCTGGAGTCATATGTAATATATAATGTAAGTTTAGTATATATAGAATATATAGTCAACATATAGAACATATTCAATATATATATTCAATATATACGTGTGTATATGCTAAATATAAGTTCAAATCTCATCTCTGAAAATATCTGTGTAGCCCTGGACAAGTCGATTGATCTCACCGGGTCTCAGTTTATTCAGCAGTAAAAAGATGGGGTGGGACTAGATTGACATCTGAGGCCCCTTCCAGCTGTCCTCTATGGTTCTCTAACCAATATACCTCCTCTCCCTGACAATCTCAGGGTCAAAGGTGAGAGAATATTTAGAGGATCTGTTGAAAGTTGAGTGGTGTGGAAATGTTAATAATTACCTTTTATCTAATGCTTTGAAGTTTACAAAGTAGCTTCTTCAAGACAACAGAAGGTGGGTAGAGTGAGTTTAATTATCTTCATTTTACAAATTAGGAAATAATGTCTCAGAGAGGTTAAGTGATTTCTGAATCACATTGCTACAGGCTAGCCTGCTTGATCCAAGATTCCATGTGGCTCTGTGAGAATGAGGCCTCAAGACCTGAAGCATGCCAAGATCCCTTATCTTTCAACAAATTCTCCTTTCTCTTTCTTGCTCTTCATCGCCTAGCCCAGGGAAAAAGATACCAGGAAGTCTCATTCCTTCTTTGTTCCTGTCACCACATCCTTCCCCTATGTGCTGAGTGTACTGAGGAAGCCTGTGAGGCCGACTTATTACTATAATTTCACACCTGGCATGTTTTATCATTCCTGTAATGATCTGCACCCTCCAAGTCACCTTCAAAATTTTCCATCACCTCAGGTGGCCCAGGCCCACACCCTTCTAACTGACCTAAACTTGAGCTGTTGCCTGGGCTAAGGAGACCAACAAACAAGCAGAATCTTCCCTAATAAAAAGAATCCCTTGTATTTCCTAGTCTAGAGCCATGGAGAAGCACAGACCCTTTTATAGACGTGCTCTCTTTGATTTTTCTGCCACCCCCAGCTGGTCCTGGAGAGGAGGTGAAACAAAAAGCAAAGGTGGGAATTGTTCTCTCTTCTCTACGATTGGAAGGAGGGTAGCAGGAATGGAGGTATGGAATGATTTTTAAAAATACACACATATATACACATACATACACACACACACAGCAAAAATAGCCTCATTTCCTTTTGCTTTGACCTGAGTGACGGAATTATAGGCACAAAATTATTACACACATCATTTTCTATCTAATAACCTTCTACTCTCAAGTGGCCCATAATCTGATGGAACAATGTCCATGATAACAATTACAACCTCATCTTTCTTGGGCATTTTTGGATTTATGAAATGTTTTCCTTACATAGCCCTGTGAAACTATAGGGCAAGTACCAATTATTCCCATTTTACAGATAAAAAAGCTAAGGCTTACATAGGTTTAATCTGGGAGTGGGGAACCTGCAGCCTTGAGGCCACATGTGGCCCTGTAGGTCCTCACGTGCAGCCCTTTGACTGAATCCAAAGGATTCAGACTAAAACTCTGCTTTAGTCATTTGTTCAAATCACTCCTAAGGCCAAGACCTGAATTCAGGTATCCTGATTGTAGAAGCAGGGCCTCTTCCATCACATGGGGCAGCAGGATAAGGTGATCTTAGAGGCTTATAGGCCATTTTTCTTGGGGCTCAGGGAGAAAGAGGAAGGGGAGAGGAAGCAGCAATGACCCCAGGAAACATTGCATGGTATTTGGGTGATTTGTACTTCTTGCTATGGGTAGGCAGTCTTGTCCTATAGGCCAGTCAGCATTATAGTGGGATGCCCTTCTGAGAGAAGACTTCTGCTCTATCCCCAACCTATCTTGCTCTTCTCCAGCACAGTGGGGGGGGGGGGGGGGAGGGGGAACCAGGGGAAGGCACAGAGATGGGTGAAATAGAATCTGACATTTCTTCAAAAGTCATCTTTTTCCCTCCTGAGATTCATCAGGACAAAATGAGTCTAATCCCTCTTCCACAAGAGAGTGGAGTTCTTCAAACGGAGGCTGGCTGACCATTTGTCTGGCATGCCATAGAGAGGATTCCCACTCAGGTAGGGTTGGATGAGAAGACCCCTTAGATTAGATCCTTTTCAACCACTATACTCCCTCATTCTTTGATGGCTCCATCTTGACTTTTCACCTCTCCCCTTCCCCCAACCTTCTCTTCTGACTTTGTCTTATGGGCTCCACCTTCTGTTCCCCTCCCAATCAGATGCCCAGACTGAGATGGCTCCCCTGTTTACCCTGTGGAAATCGTTAACCTTGGCATGGGAATGAGCACATAGCTGGTGGGGGTGGAGGGGTGCAGTCACCTCTGCCACACCTGATCTTTGACCTCCTGTCACCCACAGGATCATTTGATACTCTCCCCAACCAGAGAGCTACACAAGGGCCACTGACTAAGGCAGCTGAGACTCAGGTCTTCAAGGGAAGGCTAGTGTTGGTGAAAGGTGCTGGCAGAAATCAAAGAGCCCCTGGCTGGGAATTGAGGGCCCTGCAGTAGGGAGGAGGGTAGCAGGACAGCTTCCCCTGTCCTTGACAATGCTGTGTGACTATAAGCAAGTTGCTCTCTTGATCTCAGCTTCTCCTCCTGAGAAGTGGGGACAATGCCAGCCCCTTACTGGTCTCCTGGGGTAGCAAAGGTCAGCTGAGAAAATAATTGCTAGATACGTTGGGGGCTTGAGGATAAAAGCACTGTAGAACCTCCTTAGATAGGAACTGAACAAATGTTGCTGGTGGGGAGAGACAGAGCTAGTACAGAATGCTTCACTTGGATTCAACAGATATTTATTATAGAATCACAAAACATTTATCCTGGAAGGGGCCTTAGAGATGACCTAATCCAACTCCCTCATCTTACAGATGAGGAAACTGAGGCCCCAAAGAAGGGAAATGACTTATTCAAGGTCACACAGTGCAATAATAAGCAACTCCTATGTGGGAATCACAATCCTAGGTGCTGGGGATACAGATGGAATGGCATAGATTCCATCCTTGAGGAGCTTTAAAACTTGTCTCTTTTCTACCCTCTTAGGATTTGCTGCTTCTTTCTTTCTCCTGTTTCCTCAGCAGTCTCCTAGTGCAATGGATGGGAAAGTGGTGATCCAGGAGGATGGTCTTCCAATGGCTTCCTGGGGCCCTGAAGGAGAGAAGAAGGAGGAGAAGACCGGTGATCGTGGCCAGTGGACTAATAAGATGGAGTTCGTGTTGTCAGTGGCTGGAGAGATCATTGGTCTAGGCAATGTCTGGAGGTTCCCATATCTCTGCTATAAGAATGGAGGTGGTAAGTTCACTGGGAGGTGGGCAGGGTGAGGATGAGAAGCATATGAAAAATGTTGCTGTGAAAACCCAATGTTACTTCCCCTGTGTCCTTCCCTCACAGCTAAGTGACCCTCCGCACCTACCTCACTTGTTTGATGCCTCTAGAAAAGTACAAATGGAGACACAGAGGAGGGTCAGAGATAAGGAGGTGGTGACAGCGGTGGGAGGAGACAGAATGTAAGGGCTGAGTCAGCAAACCGTACCCAAAGGGAATCCCGAAAGGAAGACATACCTAACAAGTGGTGATCCAATCTTCTCCTGAAGACTTCCAAGGAGGGACAACTTCTTTTGGACGTTAGCTATTATACCCCCACAGAGTCTTTAGGCTAAACATCCCCATCAAGACCAAATGAGAGCAGGGACGGAGGTTATGGAAGTGGAATCAGAGGTCAAATGGGGATGGAGACCTTTGTGAAGACGTATAAAAACCTTATCGATTTAACACCGAAAGGAACACTAAGACTCGTTAATTTAACATTATTTTTATATATATATTACAGTATTATGTATCCTATAGATAACATATATTTAACATTAAAGAACATTAAGGATTCAGAATCAGAGGCTCTAAAGTTCAAATCCTCTCTTTCTTCTTGTTGTTCAGTCATTTTAGTTGTCCTCACTCTCTAGGACCCTGTTTGGGGTTTCCTCAGCAAAGAAGCTGGAGTGGTTTGCTATTTCCTTCTCCAGCTCATTTTATAGACAAGGAAACCAAGGCATGAGTTCACACAGTTAGGAAGTGTCTGAGGCCAGATTTAAAAAAAATTATTTTTCCCTCAATTACATGTAAAAGCAATTTTCAACATTTGTTTTTTAAACTGAGGTCAGATTTGAACTCAGCAAATATTCCTGACTGCAGGCCTGGATCCCTTCCTATAAAGAGCTTACATTCTGTTGGGGGAAATAAGTTCATATACAATAAATCTATGCACTAAATATATAAAGTTAACAAATACAAACTATATGAAGTAGCTAACTATAATGTAGTTTGGAAGAGAGGATGCTAGCCATTGAGGGGAGCAGGGAACACTTGATGGATGGGATGACACCCGAGGGATGAGCGGGACAGATGCAAGGAGGGAGTGCATTCCAGGCATGCAGGATAGCCATTGCAAAGGTGCAGAGGTGGCAGATAGGGTGTCAGAGAGTGCAGAAGAGAGAGTAATGTCTACTGAGGCTGGAGAGATAGGTTATGGCAAGATCACAAAGTGCCTTAAAAACCCAACAGAGGAATTTATGTTTTATCCTAGAGGCAAATGAGAAACTCTGGGAGTTAGTTGAGTAGGGGAATCACAGGGTCATATTTGTGCTTAAGGAAAATGACTTTGGCAGCAGTGGATAGGGTGGATTGGAGTGTGGAGAAATTTAAGGCAGAGACCAATTAAGACACACTTGCAACAATCAAGAAGAGGTGATGAAGGCTGAACTATGATGGTGGCTATGTGGATGGAGAGAAAGGGTTAGATGTGAAAGATATGGTAAAGGTAGAAAACAGCAAGATTTGGCAACTGATTGAATATGTGGGGAAGAAAAAAATCCAGGAAAATGCCAATGGTACAAACCATTCCTACAAAGAAGTATGGTGGAATCTCTGAAAAATTAGGATGTTTGAAAGAGAGGAGGACTTGGGTATGGAGGAGGAGAGTGATGTTCAGTTTGGGACATGAGTGTAAGATGTGTCTGGGATATCTGTCTTGAATGTTCCATAGGCGATTGATGATGTGATACTGAAGCTCAGGAAAAAGACTGGGGCTGGATGTAGAGATCTGTGAATCACTTGCATAATGACGATAATTAAATCCATGATTGTTGATGAGGCTACCAATATGTGGAGGGAGAAGAAAAGAGGGCCTGGGGCAGACATTGACAATGAGAAAGAAGGCATGTGTCCCAAGAGAAATCATGACTTAGTGGAAATACCCAGAAAGACCTGTGTGTTCAAACCTGCTTCTGACGTTTACTAGTTGAGTGAACCAAGGGAAGTCAGCCAACCTCTGTGTGCTTCTGATAAATTTCCTAGGATCAATCTGTGGTATAAGTCCTAGGCGGTTTTTTTATTTACGGTGGTGGGAAGAGTTCCCATACTTGGAGTTGGAGTTGTATCCGTTTATGCACTCCACGTTACTCTAACTTCAACAGGCCTTGCCAGAAAGCCCATCATGGTCCATGCCCAAAGACAGCAGGGGTACAGTGGGAACAAGCAGGGAGTGACAGGGTTGGGTATATCACTAGAGGGAATTTGCTGGATTATTGTTATTGGAGGGTGGACAGAAAATGATGCAGGTTAGCGAGTTAACAGAATTACAATGCATAGGATGATGGGGAGGAAGAGGGAGAGGGGGTAAAATAACCCTATGTCAGGCTCAGCGCCCGCACCTAAACCAGGTGTTGCTTCTTTCCCCCGTACACTGCTGCCTACACAAGACCCTCTTCCAACCGGAGGGTGGTCCTCGAATTATATTCCACAGTCTGTCGGAAATGAGCTGCCTCACCTACCTCTAAATATCTGTGTAGGCAAATCTCTACAGTTCAAACCCTACTGTAAATGTCCACCTCCAGGGGCTTAGGTTCTTGCTGTTTCTTTGTTTTGTTTTGTTTTTGGAGGAGAGTGAAGGCAAGACAATTGGGGTTAAGTGACTTGCCCAAGGTTACACAGCTAGTAAATGTCAAGTGTCTAAGATCCAATTTGAACTCAGGTCCCCCTGATTCCAGGGCCTATCCAGCCGCCTAGTTGCCCCTGCTTTCTTTAAAATATAAAACTTATAGGTTACCTTGTAGGGAACAAGACAACTGGCCAATTGCCTTCGGGTGAAGGAAGGGTGGGAGAGGAGATAGAGACTGTCTTCTACCCTCCTGGATCTTGCAAACCATCTTACATCAAAATGATTTAAATTTCCTTAATCTGATGGTTTTATTAGCATTATGCTGACTAAAGAATAATTCACCTTTTCTGTGGGAAACAAAAGCAGTGGTCCAAGGGGAGTTATGGCCCTGTGTAGACCAATTCTGGTGCTGAGTGCTCAGAAATCTCATCCTTTAACAGATGTGGGTCCTATTCACTTACTTTCAGTGCTTAAGGTTGTTCTAAAATCGTATTTCTTCTCAATCCATCTCCCACATCCATGACTTACACTGGCTGTATCCCATCCCTGAAAAGTACTCCCTCCTTATGCTTGCCTCTTAGCATCCCCAAGGCTAAGTTCAAGAACTATCTCCACAGGAAGCCTTTACTGGTCTTCTCTCTCCCCAAGGTGCAATAGCCTTTCCCCCAAATTGTCCTGTATCCATTTTGTAGATACTTTTGTATAATTGCATCAGTAGATTATAAGCTCATTGAGGGCAGAGACTGTTTCCCTTTTGTCTTTGTATCTCTACTGCCTAGGACATTGTCTTGCACATAGTGAATTATTAGTAACTTCTTGTTAATAAATTGATTAATACTTGACTGATGTTTCTTTGGACTAGCTTTATGTAGATTGATTGATAACTTGGGTCTATAGGCCTATACCAAATTCTGTACCTGCTTGAAGTTCATGGTTCTCCAGGATTGCTTCCTAAGAGCAAAAAGTCCTCTCCAAGAGGACCTCTGTCCAGATTATCAATACAAGAGACAATTGGTAGTATATGTGTAAAGGGGAGGAGGGAGGGGAAAGGGAATAGAGTGGGATGGTGGGAGGGTGTTGTTGTGCAAGAGAAGAAGAGATACGGGAAGGAGGAAGGGTGAGAAAGAACACCACAGAGGACAGTGTTTCCTGAGCTGTTGGCTCTTCTCTCCTTCCACAGGTGCCTTCTTTATCCCTTACTTCATCTTCTTCTTCACCTGCGGGATCCCACTTTTCTTCCTGGAGGTAGCATTGGGTCAATATACCAGTCAGGGCAGCATAACAGCGTGGAGAAAGATCTGCCCGCTTTTTGAAGGTGAGTACCAGCCTCTCCTGCTACCTTGCTCCCCTTCCTCTTACCTCTTCTTTGGGAGATGTCCTTTCTTTTTAAGGCCCCCCACTCTCTTCCATCCTTTCCTCCTGCTCACTGCCTCTGTACAGGAAGGGATGGATTTACTGACCATCCACCATGCATTTAGATGTGGTCCCTGGTCCCTGCTCCCTCTCTTCTCACACTCAGCCTAAATGTCTCCCTAGGGCCATGATGGGCCAATCAAAGGAGTCTGCAAGAAATCTCACCATATTCCCTTCCTTAAATTATCTTCCTGAAGAGTGAGTGGGCTTTTATTTAAGAAAACAAAAATTATTGGTATCATTTGTTTTTATTTCAGTCACATTTCCAAATATATCTCTTCTTTCTTGTAACAAAGAGTAAAAAGAAAGTAGGAGAAAAAAATAATTCAGCAAAACAAACTAATACCTCCAAGAAGTCTGATAATATATGTATACACATATACATATATGTATATATATGTATATATGTGTATATACCTCCACCTTTGAAAAGGAAGAAGTTCTAGAGATGCATGGTTTTCTTTCTTCTTTGGGGTCTTCTTTCTTTCAGAGTGGAGGGGGGGCTTTCTCCAGGAGGCAGTTTTTGGGTCCTGTTGCCATATTGTCTCGTGGGACATTGCACCCTGTTCTCCTAGCCTTTGTGTGCCCACCATTGAGACAATGAGAGGTTGAATTAAGGATATGTAAGATGTCTAGGGTACAGTGTAAGTCCCAATAGTATTTAGAGTTGGAAAGTAACTCTAGAGTACTTTTCAAGTAAGCCAACTGGGGCTGGAGAGGTTTAGTGACTTGACTGGGTCACCCAAGTATTAAGTTTCAAGAACAGACTTGGAACCCAAATCTTCTTTCTACTATAGCATGCTGCCTCCATAATATACAAATGGAGCAAAGGAGCATTTTTAATGACTTTTCATAAATGCAAACAATAGTAATGCCAGCAAATCATTCTCTCTATTGAATGAATGAAAAAGCATTTATTAAGCACACACTGTGTGCAAATGCTAAGCACTGGAGATAGAGAAAGAAAACTAAGACAGTCTCTGTTTTCAAGGAGCCCACATTCTAATGGGGTAGAAGACCACACACACGGCGTTCCAAAAGTCTTAGTTCAGTTTTAAATAACCACTCTTTCGGACTCTCAATAGCTTTAGGAGGTAGACATTATTGTTATCCCCAATTAACAGAAATTGAGGCAGACAGATGTTAAGGGTCTTATTATACAGGTATGCTAGATTTGAACTCAGATCCAACACCTCTAGCTGCTTCAAAAATTTCTACAATGCTGTAGAAATTATAGAAGAGAGTAAGAGGAGAATAAGAGGAACCACCTAATATAGAAGGCTTTTTTTTCCCTTCAAGAAATGCAATTGTGGTGGTAGCTAGGTGGTATAGTGAATAGAGCACTGGCCCTGGAGTCAGGAGGACTTGAGTTCAAATCCAGCCTCAGACTTTGGGCAAGTCACTTAACCCCAATTGCCCTCCAAAAAGCAAAAAAACCAAGTGCAATTGAGAAAAAGAACAAAGATAAAGTACAAAAACTAGCAGGGATAGCAGGATCAAATAAATGCTTCTTAAGTAAGGGGGAAAGGCAGGTAGGTGGTGCAGTAGGTAGAAGGCCAGCCCTGAAGTCAGGAGGACATGAGTTCAAATCTGGCCTTAGACGTTTATTAGCTAGGTGATCTTGAGCAAGTGCCTTAATCCTGTTTGCCTCAGTTTCCTCATCTGTAGAATGACCTGGAGAAGGAAATGGCAGACCACTCCAGTACCTTTGCCGAGAAAACCCCAAATGGAGTCACAGAGAGTTGGGCGTAAGGACAATAACAAAAATTAATGGGCATATTTGTAAGTAGCCAAGAAGAAACGAACTTGTTGATAGGGAGAGATTGAAAGTAGAGAGGGAGAATGGATGAGATACTTTTGCTTCTTAAAGATGCACTTCTCATCTTCATCCCTCCACACAAACATCTTCAGCAGCCCTTGAAATACTCGGTCTGGCCCTCTCCTCCCTCCCTGCTAAGGCAGGCAGGAAAAGCCCAGGTGAATATTCCATCTCATACACTGTTTACGGGGTTGATACCCTGCCAAGGGGCACCATGTCCATAGTGAGGGTGCAGAGGTACACACCCACGGATGGCCACGTACTCATGGCTTTGCTCGCACCCACTTCCCTCCTCCATCCCCTTTCACTCTTTCCACCATCTCTTTGTTTGATCAGACTGACTGCCTGAGTACAGGATGTTCCTAATGGTGATCATGTGTCTTCAGAGATGGAAAGATGTTTGTCTATATGTACACGTGTATGCATACGTACTGAAAATCTTTTTAGCCTGGGAAACCTTAACCTTCCCCATGGACCCAGGCTCCCTTCAGCCTCCCATACCCTCTCTTTCCCATGGTCCCAAATTTCCTCACTTTTCTCTTCTCCTGCTTCACTTGAGGAACATCTTGGCTTAAAGCTCGCCTGGACCTTCTCCACATAAATGGTACTTCCATCTTGTTTTTAGCAATAGGTCCCAGCTTCACCAGACATCCAGAGGTCCAGTTTAAGGCACAATTCAAGAAAAGTCTTTCTTCTTGCAGTGGGCGGGGGTGAGGGGAGAGATCCAAGTCAATTGGAAAAGATAGGCAAGGAGTTGAGAATTTGAGAATCGGATGACCTCTTTTTTTTTTTTCCTTTTTTTTCGCTCTTACTTGTGGAACACTGAACATTAAACAATCCCTCGAGTTAATGTTCACTCCTAATTTGATAATTAAAGTTCCCATTGCATATACAGAGAGTTCTGAAAGGACTGGGATCTTCCAGATGAGTTATAGTCAGGAGAGATGTCCCAGGTAAGGGAGTGGATTAATCTCACCTACAAACAGGGTCTCACTCAAGCCTTCTTCACCTTCCTCCATGGAAGCTGTTCTTCATTTTATGCTTCGATGCTACAGTGGAACCAGGGAAGCACTTTATATCCTAAAATTAAACATTGGTTGAAACAAATATAGTGGTCTACTTGCATATTTGTTAATCTCACCTGGAGGTTATCAGCATGTAATGGTGAACAGAATGCTAGACTTGAACTCAGGAAGGCCTGATTTTGAATACTGTCTCCAGCTTCTATTTCTCTGAATCTTAATTATCTCACCTGTAAAATGGGTATAGTATCAGCAATATCTACTTTCACATTCAATATACATGTCAATTATTATTGTTATTTTTTTTGTTTCATTCTCCCTATGGCCACCTGCAGTCATATTGTTTATTTGGGACTAAGTTCTTAACTGATTTGAGGGCAGGGGCCATGGCAATCCATGTGGTATAATGGAAAGAACATTGGCCTTATATTCAAGAGACCTGGGTTTGGTTCTATGACCTCCTCTCTCTATATTAATCCCCATTTTCGAGACTTCATTTCCTCTTCTTTTTTTAATATGGATAATTTTTTTTGCATAAAATACCAGGTAAAACTGTTTTATGGAAATGTGAGTTGCGAATACTGCATCGATCTGGTTTTTCTTTGATTGCCACCAACATCCTGCTATACATAGACAGGAGATTGTGTTTCTGTACTTTTTTTTTTTGCTTTTTGGAAGGGGGAAGGCAGGGCAATTGGGGTTAAGTGACTTGCTCAAGGTCACATGGCTAATAAATGTTAAGTGTCTGAGGCCGGATTTGAACTCCCAGGCTGGTGCTCTATTCACTGCGCCAATGAGCTGCCCTGTGTTTCTGTACTTTCTGACAGTGATGGTGATCTCTGTATGTTGTTTGTTCTTTCACCCTAACCCCCTGGTTCTGGCAGGCATTGGTATTGCTTCCGCGGTCATTGAGGCCTATCTAAATGTCTACTACATCATTATCCTTGCCTGGGCCTTCTTCTACCTGTTCAGCTCCTTCACCTCCCAGCTGCCCTGGACAACGTGCACCAACGTCTGGAACACAGGTACGCCTTAGCAGGCCATGCTAGAAAAAGTCGTCTATCCTGGGACTGGGTCTCTGGATCTTAAATGTAGGACTGCCTTGGGCAATCAAGGGTATATGAGTTTGAAACATAGCTTGGTGGAGAAGATACTCAACCTAGAGCCAGAAGAACTGTGTTCTGGTCCTGGTTCTACTGAGGGATGTTTCTGAGCCTCAATCCTACCATCTGTAAGATGGGACTAGTGACCTTTACCTTCCCAACCCAGTGCAGAAGGATCAGCTTTGCTGAGGTTTAGAAGCTAAGGGAGTGGGGAGACAACATTTTAGAAAACCAGACTAGAATTATGAATTATGTCATGGGATTGGAGAAGTAAGTAGTCACAGAATAATGATAATAATGATGTTGGAAGAGGAAGCACAGAGGTCATTCAATCCAAATTCTAACTGAACAAGAATCCCCTCTACGGGGTGTCCCTAAAGTCTAGACACATAGGAAATCTCATTAACTAGGCATATTTTCAAGAAATGAAATGAATGACATTTTTATCATTGTATTTGATTAGCATAAATTTTAGCCACAATAATTTCATATGGAATAGAAGCTTTCATTAGCTATTGGGGACTATTTTCCATATTAATGAGATTAATTTAATATAATTAATGAGATTTCCTATGAGTCTCCTATGACATCTCATTTATTCTAATTGAATACAATGTTGTTGAAAATGTCATTCATTTCATTTCTTGAAAATATGCCTAGTTCATGAGATGTCCTATGTGTCCGAACTTTAGGGACACCCTGTAGAACATCCCCAACAAGGGGTCATCCAACTTCTGCTAACAGACCTTTGCCTGCAACAGCAACCCATTCCATTTTTGGACAATTAATAAAATTGTCTTCAAATTTAATTTAAAATAAATTAACTTTTAATTAATTACAAAGTTTGTTTATTCCATCTCCTCCCCCTCCCCAACCCAACGAAGTCCAAATCACTTTTTTGTACCCTGTGCCCATTGCTTCTAGCTCTGCCTTCTGGAGTCAGACAGAACAAGCATAAACCCTCGTCCCCATGAAAGACCTCTAAAAACTTAATGACAACAATGAATCAAGAGGTTCACCAGGGACAGACCCAGGACAGATCACAGGAGAGGAAAAATAATCTCCATAGTTATAATCTAGAGAGCGACTGACTAGATGCTTTAAGAAACTATGGGCTTGGAGGTTGCTCCTGGGCTGATTTCTGTTGGGGAATATGTGATTGGGGACTCACAGGAGCTAGAGCGATAATGAGAGGTGGGAGGAAATGTTTGCTCCATCTCATCCCTAGCTAAGAGACCTCTGACATTGTTTTCTCTCTCTGGGACTCAGTCTTCCCTTCTATAAAATGGGGTCGGACTAGCCAATCTGTAAGATCTTTTCCAAGTTTGACTTTATAATTACATAATCCTATCATTTATAATTTTTGTCTTTTGCAGAATATTGTGTGGATTTTCTGAATTGTTCAAACTCAAGTAGCCTGAGGGCATCCGACAATAGCACGTCACCTGTCATCGAGTTCTGGGAGTAGGTAGTCGGGCTCTTCTCTTCACATGGCAGGCAAAGGAATCCAGAAGTCTGAGGCCTGGGAGATGGGAGAAGGGAAAGGGGGTGCAAGTTCAAGAATTCTCGTGCTTTCTTTATGATACATGTTTATGCCTTTTTCTCTCCCCATCCACATTCACACAATGAATAGTAGACTCCCTCTACTCCAGACTACACAGGCAGGATGGTATATTCAGAAGTACCAGATAGAATTGAGGAGGCCTGGGTCTCTGATAGTAACTTGCTGTGTTACTTTGGGTGAATCACTCACTGGGCTTTGGTGTTCTCATCCATCAGATGAGGGCTGGATTGGAAAATCTTTTACATCTCTTAATACCCAGAATGGATGTGGGAGGGTGGGAGAATGCCAGAGCTGTGGGGTCTGCCTTAAAAACCAGAGGTCAGGTAGACAAAGTCACTCTCACCTTTCCCATTTTTTTTCCTGTGGTTTTTAGGAATAGGGTCCTGGGCATCACAACGGGCATCCATGACCTCGGGGCCCTGCGCTGGGAGCTGGCCCTGTGCCTTCTACTTGCCTGGGTTGTGTGCTATTTCTGCATTTGGAAGGGAATTAAGACTACAGGAAAGGTAAGAAACCCTGGTCTCTGCTCCCTCCTCCCTGCTGCTCTTGACTCCCTCTGCTCACATCCGCAGGATATTAAAAAGGGCCTCCCTTGGAAACTCTAAAAGGCAGAGAAGAGGGTCGATGCCGGTAGAAAATGAAGCTGTTCTCAGAGGCTTTTTTTAGTTTAGACCAACCAAGGCACAGGATGAAGAAATGGCAGCACATTAACTCCTTCGTTCTATGCAAAATACAGTACAAATGACAATAAGAACGCAATAAGTAGGACTTTCATAAGCATTTCCCCTTATGTCTTTGTCTTCCTCCCCAGCATAAGACAAAGAATTGAGGGAGAAGTGAGAGCTACTCTAGGTCCTGTATCTCCTTATTCCCATGGATAGAGCACTGGGCTTGGAATTAGGAAGTCCTGAGTTCAAATTCAGCCTCAGCTGTGTGAATTAGGGTAAGTCCATTAACCTGTTTGCCTCAGTTTCTTCAACTGTAAAATGGAGCTTATAACAGGGGGGTTGTTGTTAGGATCCAATGCAGTGGAGAAAACAGCCGCACCCCACCCCTCTCTTCCCCCCAGCCCTTCTTTGTGTCCAAAACCCTGAATCAGGGGCAGGATATGCCCATATAGGCAAAGCCTGAGGATGGTAGACCACTAGACAGATCCCAGAGACGCAGGTCACCAATGCTGCCTCCCTGCCAACCCTGAAAATCCACATAAAGTGAAAATTCTCTCACAGCTCCCAGGGCAGATGCCTGATCTGTGTCTGGGAAAGTCCCAGCCTAATGGGAGGCATCTTGGGAATAGCTGAGCTAGAAAGAGGGCTAATACTGGAGTTGAAAAGCATGCATTGAAGAGTTTGGTGATGGAGATCCCCTCTGCCTCCCAACTGCTAGAACCCTGCCTTGGCAGCCATGGTCCAGAGAATGGGATTCACGAAAATGTGTGAGAGACGTGCAAAATCCCCTGTCCTCAGCACAGACCAGAAGTCTTCGAAGGTCCTTTAGAATGGGCTTCCCCTGCAGAGACCGGGTGGGACACAGGCCTGCCTGGAGATCAGAATGGCAGGGGAGTCATGATATTTCTGTGGTGATAGAGCACTGGAATTAAGTTAAATCAGAAGATCTAGATTGGAATTCTGGGCTGGCTGCTTGGGGTTCCTTTAGCCTGAACAAGCTTTTCACTGGTTGTGGCCTCAGGCCCATGAAACTTAGAGCTGGAAGGAACCTTACGGAGCATCGAGCCCGGGGGTCTTCATGTTTTTTGCAGCAGCAAAGTAAAAGGGCTGCACTATGTAATTTCTCAGGCCTCATCCGGCTCATACATTTTGGTCACTTTCTCAATATTCCACTGAGTATGAGATCTGTAATCTCATCATTCTCTGAACATTCTCTCTGCTCATTGTTGTTCAGTTGTGTCCAGTTCTTTGCAACCCAATTCAAGGTTTTCTTGCAAAGAGTGGTGTGCCATTTCCTTCTCCAGCTCATTTTACAGATGAGGAAATTGAGGCAAACAGCATTAAGTGACTTGCCCAGGGTCACACAGCTAATACGTATCTGAGATATTTGAACTCAGGAAGATGAGTCTTCCTGACTCCTGGCATGACACTCTATCCTCTGCGCCACCTAGCTGTCTGTTCACTCCCCTGGTCTAGCACAGAACCTATCCATACATCCTTTGTGATCTTTGCCTGTATTCTGCCATAAACATCACATGGAGTATCTACCCAGAGTGATGGAGAACTTCATAAACACACACACACACACACACACACACACAAACACACACACAAAACAACCATATCATGGGTACCATATTCATCTGTTGTCCCTTACTCTTTGCTAGGTGGCCATCTCAATGACTTTTCCAATCAGTCACTTCCCAAATGATAGCCTTTCTAGCTCTTGTTGAATGCAGATCACCATTGAAATGTGCTAAAAACCTATTTATGCCCATGATGTATTTGGGTAACCCACAAATTTGATTCTTCAGAGAATGTGGTACTGCAAGATCTGTCCAAGATTGTAGAGTATTTGCACTGAATAACATGGCAAAAAAATAAAATTCATTTTAATGGACAGGAAATAATTAGTTACTGAGGTGGGAATCATATCAGCTATCTGGGCATGGTTAGGTCATCAATTAAGGAAGCATGATGCAGTAGAAAGAGCTTTGGCTTTAGTTATAGGACCCAGGTTCAAGTCTTGCCTATGCTATTATTACTGATAACGGCTAGCGTTTATGTAGCACCTGCTGGGTTCTTGGCATTGTGCTAAGCATTTTACAAATAGGATCTCATTTGATCCTCATAACAACCCTATGAGAGGGGTGCCATTATTTAGATTTAGATTTATATAGGTGCCCATTTAGAGTTGAAATTGAGGCAAACAAGTTAATTGACTCACTCAAGATCACACAACTGATAAGTGCCTGAGGCTGGATTTGAGATTCGGACTTCCAGACTCTAGCTCCAGTGCTCTATCCACTGTGCCTCCTAGCTGTGAGACCTTGGGCAAGTCACATAAGCTCCCAGGCTTGCGCTTCCTCATCTGCAAAACAAGGGGGCTGAGCTATGTGGCACTGAGGTTTGCTCTGGCTTTCTATCTCTGACTCTATCATTACATTAAACATCACTGAATATGTAAAAGTCAGCATGAAATTAGGATAAAGGATAGTGTTAAAAAAAAGCACAACTCCAGAAGTTTTAGCCTGATCTATTCAAAGAAGCCATCAATGCCAAAAGTACAAAATGAAAAAACACAAATATATTGACCTTGATTATTGCTGTTTCCAGCAAAAGATTGATCATCTTGAAGCAGTCACTGTAACTAGGTGACAGAGTCTGGAAACTTGATGTGCCCCCACCCCCAATCCCAAGCAAAGGGATTGATGGTAACCAAAGCCACCACCAAATTTGTAAAAACCTACAAAAGATGACAGTGGAAGATTACAAGCACGATTGCCTTGTAAAATATTTAAAAAGCACCAGGGGGGAAATGAGCTCATAGGAGCCTTGACATGAGACCTAAATAAGCCACATCCTTCTAAGAGCATTCACAGATGAAGCTGGCAGGGAGTCAACAAACAGACAGAAGATAGACCAGATTTGTCCATGTTTCTATGATGATCTATTTTAAGCATTCACAGGACTGTAACTAGCAATTTTGGCACCCAGGACAAACTTCACAAAATTTTCCTCTCCCATACAAGCCGCATGAAGTATACCTTTAAGAAGATAAATTTGTCATTATTTATTTTTAACATTCATTAAAAGTTTTTTGAGTTCTGAAGAAATACGCCTTTGAATTCACTTTTCAAGGCAAGTTCAGTTGTAACTGGTGAGGTCCTGGGATACTGTGAGGCCATTGCTAGGGAGGCCTTTGCCAGGGCTAGGAAGGAGGTAGGATCAGGTGGTGCTAAATTTCAGGAGGAAGAGAGAAAGAAGAGATCCATGGGGCAACTTATCATTTTCCTGAATTTTTTCTCAATTTGTTGAATTATTCTTGCTAACCAGGTGCTAAGCTCCATTGTACCTATGCTGCTGAAGAACTATGTGTCATTGGCGCCCAATTCTCTAAACAGAACAAAGCCCCTGTAGCCCAAACTTAGTTATCATGGACCATCAATGATGCCAGATACTGTAGTTATGGCATACAGTAATAACAACCCACACTTTTATAGCGTTCTATGTTTTGAAAAGGACATAAGCTATTGTGAGATAGTGTACATATTATTTATTCTAATTTACAGATGGAGAAACTGAGGCTTAGTGAGAAATAATATACCCAAGGTCACACCACTAAGTGATAGAGCTAAACCTTAAATCCAGGTCTCCTGAACCCAAGTACAGTGTTCTTCCCAGCACTTTAGGCAAGGCTGTGCTTGTTTTATGTTTAACAACTGGCTTTCCAGGGGGAAAATTGCACATGATATTCTTTTAAGTTTAAATTACATTATTGTTTTCTCTATGACTTTCTTAAATCTAGATCATCAACAAAATGATAAACCAGGTTTTCCCCTCAATATATTTTTTATTTACTTCATTAAATATTTCTCAACTACATGTAAAAAAATTTTTTAACATTCTTTTAAAAAAAGTTTGAGTTCCAAATTATTTTCCTCTCTCCCCTCTTAAGAATACAAGTAATTCGATATAGGTTATGCATACGCAGTTATGCAAGATATTTCCATATTAGTCACGTTGCAAAAGAAAACACGAAAACCCCAGAAAAATAGAGTTAAAAAAGTATGCTTCAATCTGTATTCAGACTCCTCAGTTCTTTTTTGGAGGTAGACAGCATGTTTTCCTCCCAAATCCTTTGGAATTGTCTTGGATCATCGTATTGGTCACAATAGCTAAGTCATTCGTAGTTGATCAGTGTACAATATTGCTGTTACTATGTATAATGTTCTTTTGATTCCGCTCACTTCAATTCGCATCAGTTCATTCTTATAGCACAAAATTTATTCCACTACTATTGTATACCACAACTTGTTCGGCCATTCCCCAATTGATGGGCATCCTCCTTGATTTTCGATTCTTTGCCACCACAAAAAACTGCTATACATATTTTTGTATTTGCCAATTTCTGAGATGTAAATACTCATAACAAATTGAATAGCCACCTCTCTTGAGTTGATTTGAGCTGGCTCCAACATACTTTGACTTTCAGTGAACAAAATGGCCTCAGAAAAGACACTACCAGCTCTAGAATTCTGTGAACCTGTGACCCAGATCAAGAAATGATCATTTCCTCCTTCCTCTCCAGGTAGTTTATTTCACAGCCACATTCCCTTATCTGATGCTGATTATCTTGCTGATTCGAGGGGTCACCCTTCCTGGGGCCTATGAAGGGATCATGTATTACCTGAAACCAGACTTGTATCGCCTTGAGGACCCCCAGGTGGGTATCATGCTAAAGACAACTTCCTTAGCATCCTTCACTATATCTTTCATTTGCCTCAGAGCTTGGGGTAGAAATTCTTAATGTCCTCTATAATTTCAATTAGTCTAAGCAGCTGGAGCATTTCAATGACCAGGAGAGTGAGAAGCATCAACTAAAGTAGAGCTTGAAATTACAATAGGAGAAATTTAGGCAACACTAATGGAAAGAAGCGAAGACATAAGGGAGACATGATCATTGCCTACATATATTTGAAGGGTGGTCACACATTGGAAGAGGGAATTAGAATTGTTCTGCTTGGTCTCAAAGGACAGAACTAGAAATGATGAAGGTGAGATTTAGGGGAGCAGGTATCAGTGTAACTAAAGAAAAACTTCCTAAAAATGAATGGTGTTTTAAAACAAAGTGGACTGCCCTAGGAGTTAGAGAGTTACCCATGATGGAGGCAGCGAGGCAGCATGGTGCATTGAGTACTGGCCCTGAAGTCAAGAAGACCCAAGTTCAAATCTAGCCTCAGACACTGTATGGCCTTGGGCAAGCCGCTTTGTCTCTGTTTGCCTGAGTCTCTTCAATTATAAAATGGCAGTAATAGCAGCACCTACCTTGCAGGGTTGTTGAGGGATTAAATGAGGTTAATATTTGTAAAGAGCTGGCACCATGCCTGGAAGGCAGTGGATGCTTTGTAAATGCTGATCTCCATCCTCTTCCCCTATCTCTTTGGGCCTTCAAGAAATGGCTATATCCCAGCTCTGGGTAGGAGGTGGACTAGATGACCTCTGGAGGCCCTTCTAATACTAAGATTGTAGGATTCTAAATTTCTGTGAAATGCTAGAATGAGGCTATGACATCTCCTTCTCTGCAGACCTTTAAGAGAAAAATCCCAGGACCTTCTCTTGTTTACACTGTCTTGTCCTGAGAGGCCTGACATGCAAGGGAGTAGCTGCAGTGACCTCAGAAGAGCCTTCTAGCCCCATGTTTCCCCTTGATGGCTTTACCTCAGAAAGCCCTTGTATTAGAGCCAGCATCCTTAACCAGTGGATCAGGATTTGTAAGCAAATCTTGAATTATTAGCTGGCATTATCTCCAAACTGATTGCTGCAGACATATCTTTCTCTCCACCACAATCTTTTTTCTGTAGTAAGCAGAACTGGGATTCCCAAAATGGGGAAGAGAAGGAAGCACATTCTGCATGGTAGCCCCTCCCCTGCTTCAAGATTCAATGATTCCTTCTCTTGGCTCAATGACTTGGTATCTTAGGACTAGAAGAGCCCTTGGAGAGCATTAGAGCTATTAGGGATGCTCAGTCAAGTAAAGTTTGCTCATTTTGCAGCAAGTTAGTGATGAAGTCAGGATTTGAACCCAGATCGTCTGACTAGAAGTCTGGTGTTCTTTCTACAATGCTATCTACCTTCCTTCCCCATTCCTTCCTTCCCCCCACCTCACTTTTTTTTTTTTTCTTTTTGGAAGGAGGAAGGCAGGGCAACTGGGGTTAAGTGACTTGCCCAAGGTCACACAGCTAGTAAGTATTAAGTGTCTGAGGCCAAATTTGAACTCAGGTCCTCCTGACTCCAGGGCTGGTGCTCCATTCACTGTGCCACTTAGCTGCCCCCCCCACCTCACTTTTTTAAAGGTCTCAAAACTTCAAGAAAGGAAAATACTTCTTCACCAAAAAATCAGAACCATCTACTTTAAAGGAACATCTGAGTTAATAGGTTATGAAGTGGGTAGGGATGTCCTCACTTTGCATCTTTCTATCTTAGCTGCTGTGGAATGGGCCTGTTTTTGTTTGGTTTAAGCCACACAACCCAAGGTTATTTGGCCAAGAGAGTAAAAATGATTGCCTCTATTTAGAGGCTTGTCTATAATTATGTTTCTCTCTGGGGACTGCTAAACATATACAACCTTGATGGAGAATGAGGAGAAATGTCCATTGAAAACTAGCATCTGTTTGAGTATAATAGAACCATTCTGTTCAGCTTGGTCTGGATAACTAGCTTCAGTTTCATTATTGATAGACTGTACAAGAGTCTACTTATATATACTTAGTATACTTAAGATGTCTTCATCTCTAAAGAAATTTTGATTTGAGAGGCAGTAGTATAGTAGAAAAAGCACTGGAGTCAGAAGACCTGAATTTGAGTCTGGTCTCTCTCTTTACTGTCTGTGTGACCTCAGGGAAATAACTTCTCTGTAAAATAAAAGCCTGCCTTTCTAGGATGATTACACATATTCTTTGTGGTTATGATCTAACCAAGTTGGCTTCCTTGCTCTTGCCTGTCCAAGACAGTTCATCTCCCACTTTTGTGTGGGTTGTCTTGCATGCCTGGAATGCTCTGTCTGTTCATTTCCATCTCTTGGAATCTCTTGCTCCCTTTAAAATTCATCTCAAGCATCACTTCCCTGAAGAGGCTTTATTCTCCCGGTTATGAACATTCCTCCCCATCACTATGTGTTTAAAATATATATGTGTGTATACGTACACAGACACACATAACCTGTACTTATCTGCGAACATGTATTCCTTAGCACACTGTAAGCGTCTTGAGGACAGTCGTATCATTTTTGAATTTGCATACCCAATGTATATACACTAATGCTTAATAAATGCTCATTGATTGATTGATGAAAGAGGTTAGACTAGATGATCTATAATATCACTTTGAACTTTAATAGTATGATCATAGATTCTTCCAATATGCCAGACATAGGGAAAGAGGGAGTGTCAACTCTTATTGACATTGGGCAGAACTGGCATCCAGCAGACTCAAAACGCAGCCAGGGAGAGGTCCTGGCAGCAGCAACCAGTCTGGCTACTCCTGAAAAAAATCATTTTGCCTGCCAGTCATAGCATGCAAGTCCTAGGCTGCCAACCATTGTCCTAAGAAGTCATGGTCTCCTTCATTTTAAGTTCTGGGAGAGGAAGACTGTTCCAAAGATCATCTAGCAACTCAACAGTTGAGCGGGGACCAGAAACCAGAATCCTGATGCCTAATCATTGACGTCTTTGGTCTTTCCCCTCCATGTAGCTCTGGGCTCTTACCTCTCTCCTGACTGACTATGCTTCTTGGATTGATTGCAGGTGTGGATGGATGCAGGCACCCAGATCCTCTTCTCCTTTGCCATCGGTCAGGGTTGCCTCACAGCCTTGGGCAGCTACAACAAGTACAACAACAACTGTTACAAGTAGGAACCTGTTTACCCTTTGACCTTCCTAGTGGTTTCTCCAAGTTTTGTAATCCTAAAATTAAAGAAGAGAAAGTGACGTGAGCTGAAGTAGGTGGAATTTCAGGTTAGAAGCAAGAAATAGTTGATTATGTGGACCATTGAATCTTGGAAGAGTTTCAGCTGAAGGAATGAAAGAGAAGGAAGTGTCCATTCCTCAGTGGTGGAGGAGAGAAGATTCTCAGTCAAAAGCTTCACGCAGGGACTTAGATGTCTCAGACGGATTCCAAGAATTGACCTTCACATTCCGTCCCAGTTTACAAAACCAAGGACATGGTAATAACTTTTTTGCCATGTCTAGCAAAGTATGAGTGACACATAGTATTAAGGTTTCCAGAGGTAGGGAGGCCAAAGTCAGCTTGACCAAGGCTTTTTGCTGTTTCCTACTCAAGCAGGAACTTATCTCAGCCTCACCTTACTAGGATTTCACTTCTCAGTTCAGTAGTAGAGGCTGGGGGTTTTTGAGACAATCTCTTAAGGTCCCATTCTGCCAATGGAATCTATGACTCTAATTGTCCATTTCATCAACAAATTATCTACCCAAATAAAAGATGTAAGAGACATGGCTAGACAATAGTTCACATGAAAAAATCTTAGGTTTGGGTGGACCACAGGTTCAATGAGAATCAACAATATAACTTAGAAGGCAGAAAGCCAATGAGATCTTAGACTGCATTAAGACAGGTATAATTAATGAATTGACAGTTCCTCTTTAATCTGTCTTGGTCAGATCATATCTGTAGTATTTTATTCCATTTTGAATGTCCTATTTTAGAAAGGTCATTGGCAAATATTGTGGGTCCCAAGGATAGCAACCAGTATAGTGAATGGATTCCAGATCATGTCATATGTATAACTTGGAATATTTAGCCTGGAGAAGAATTAGGAGGGGACATGACTGCAGAGAGACATGAGAGGTATCATGATGTAATGGAAAGAATACTGGAGTCAGGAGAGACTGCTCCTATCTCTCCATCTCTGTTTCTCTTTTTTTCTGCCCTTCCTCTCTTCTTTTTTCTCTTTCTATTTTTTTTCCTTTCATCTCTGTCTCTCCTTATTTCTCTCTTCCTTTGCTCTGTCTGTCTCATTTTTGTGGTCTTCTCTTCCCAGGGACTGTATTGCTCTCTGCTTTCTGAATAGTGTGACCAGTTTTGTGGCTGGCTTTGTTGTCTTCTCCATCTTGGGCTTCATGTCTCAGGAGCAGGGGGTGCCCATTTCTGAGGTGGCAGAATCAGGTATGTGCGCACATGTTTTAAGAGACCATATTATAAGGAGAGGGGGTGAATGAGAATATGGCCCCTGGATCATCTCCCCTGACCACATACCCAGGGCCCCAGGCATGGCCAAAGCTGCAGAGGGGTTCCTACGGTCCACATCTTGCTTGTGAGGGACTTGGGCCATGAAATTGTGTTGATGAGCTAATTTCTCACCTGTTGGCTCTGTCCCAGTCTCCAGTCATGGTGACTACTTATTCACAGTTGGAGAAATGGATCTCTGGGTGGAGGGTAAAAGTAAGAATCTCCTTAGCCCTGCTTGCTGGATAGTGTGAGATGTTTTACAGGTCCTGGTCTGGCCTTCATTGCATTCCCTAAGGCAGTAACCATGATGCCCTTATCTCAGCTCTGGTCCAGCCTCATCTTCATTATGCTGATATTCGTGGGACTGGATAGCCAGGTAAGGGTATCAGAGACACACATCTACTTCTCCCTCCCCCTGCTTCTCAGCTCCTTCCTTTTACAGATGTAATGTGACAAACTCCCACCAAATTGGATCTTCACTCCTCATTGTGGTGCCTGCTTCCTCAACTGTTCCACATACTAGACCTTGCCATTTACATAGGTTTAGGAACTGGAAGCATCTTAAAAGCCAGTTAGTCCAACTTCTGCATTTTACAACTAAGTCCAACGGAGATGAAGAGACTTAAATTCATACAAATAATAATTAGCAGAACTAAGATTCAAATCTAGTTCTCTGATTCCAAATCTAGGGTTCTTTACCACACATATGTGTGTGATTGTCTTTCTATCTCCTGGGCTCTTGGCATCAGAAGTGCCTGCTGACTGAACTCTCTCTAGATTTGTATTAAGCCTAGTTCCCCTCTCCTTCTAGGTAAGTAGCATGCTTTCTCTGTTTTCCTTCTGAGCCCCTTTTGATACCTGCTTCTCCTCATGGGCTCTCCCATCTTGCCCTCTTAACTTGGATTTGGCAAAAATAGTATTGGCCTAAGAAAAGAATCAGGAAGGAAGGGTAAGTAGTGGTTAAGGTATGTACCCCTTTGTAAACCATGTAACCCAGGAGGAAGGTACCACCTCCCACCAAAGGATCCCAACTGTCCGGGAAGAGACTGACCTTTAAAGGATAAGAATCAGGATTTTCTCCAACTCCCTGTTCATTATACCCATTATACCTGAGCCACAGGGAAAATTTCTTAAAGCATATCTTGGGATTACCAAAAAGGATAATCAGAGTCCCTCATAGAAAGATGATCAATGCACAAGGTAGATACGGTCTAAGACTGTTATTTATTTCTTTTACCACGAAAGAAATGCTTGAAACACAAAAGGCTCACCTAAAAGATAATAGAATAACTCATCCATCCTATAATACTTCCCTGGGAGGTAAATACTTAAAATGTTAGAAACACGATGTACTCTGGGCCTGCCGATAGGCATTTCACCTTCATCTCAGCTACGGACTATCCTAGAAATTCATTCAAGGTTCACATCTTCTGGCAAACCAGAGAATAGTGTGGGCTCATCCTCTTGGTAGTGGTCATTTCCTCCTCCAAGAAGTTGTTGCAATACTTAACCTCCTGGCAGTTAGGTAATCAGCACCTGAACACTTTTTGAACTCACGTGATTGCTGCCAAGGCAAGAAACAGCCCTCTCAATATCACCATTTCATCATGTTTGCTCAGGGAAAGAAACATAGACTGGGAGAGGCAACTGGGATCTTGAAGTCCAATCTTGAGCTTATCTAGGCCAGCACATGCTCTCACTGCCGTGTATGAGCCACTACTATCCCTTTCAGGGGAGAAATATTCCCTTCCCTTCCAAACTGAATGGAAGTCTGAGATGAATGAAGCTCAGAGAGACCCCCTCATGCTTGACATATAGGAAGAAAGAGAGGATAGTAGAAGTTACCTCTCCATAAATTCTCCTGAATGAGTAGCTCTTCTTGTTCAGTGGCCAATCATCTTTGATGCAAACCATCAATGACATCTTTCTGCTACCATGGGAACCAAGGGACCGATAAGGCAATTGTTTCATCATCACAAATACAAATCCTTCAGCACTGAGCTTGAGCACGTCTGTCTAGAAGTGGTCTGGGATCCAGTAGATCAGAGGAGTTCCTGATTACCCTCATTGTGTCACTCTATCACTGCCCCCAGTTCTTGCCTAGCTTGGCCTGTATGTCTCCTATTTCTCCCTCCTTCCTTCCTTCCCTCCTTCTCTCCCTCCCTTTCTTTCTTTCTTTCTTTCTTTCTTTCTTTCTTTCTTTCTTTCTCTTTCTTTCTTTCTTTCTTTCTTTCTTTCTTTCTTTCTTTCTTTCTTTCTTTCTTTCTTTCTCCTTCCCTCCTTCCTTCCTTCTTTCCTTTCTTCCTTCCTTCTTTCCTCTCTTCCTTTGACTTGAAAATAGATTTTTCAAAAGAACTTCACATACGTTAAAGGGAAAGTAGGAAAAGTGAAAGAAAAAGAAATTTCAAGTTATAAAGCCTAGCACTCATCTCCTAAAATGCCGCTAATCTAGTTGAACAGGTTGGCACAGACTTTCTCTCCGGCTCTCTGGCTCAGGCTCCTTTCTGCCTGGCTCTCATGCAGCTCTTCTTTTCCAACCACTTCCCAACTTCTTCTTCTCCTTTTTCTCCCTCCTGTCCACTTTCCTGACCAGGGCTTCCAGTCATCTGAGTAGCCACTTGAGAATGTCTCCACCTGCAGTAAGGCACAACCCTCTTCCACCAGGCTTAGGCTGACTTAGGTTTGGCCTAGACCCCAAAATCTGCAGCCGTGCTTACTTCCATATTTGAAGGTTTTGAGACTTGATTTCATGCACGTGTGCCTTCCCCTCCCCTGGCACAGGTAGCAAGCTACTCACAGTTGAGGAGACAGGTTCATGATTTACTGTGACCATAAAAGCAAACAACAAAAACCCAAGAAGACACATACAGGCAAAGCTTCTGGTGATGAGCCTTTCCAACCTGAGCCAACTTGGCCCTGGGAGGAGAGATGCTGTCATACCTGAAGCCTTTCCAGCTTGGGAGAACCTACCAGGACAGGACTGTGGCAGGCATTGGCCTCTTTGGTGGCAGAACGTTTGAGAGCTCAGGGTCTTCTCCGTGTCATGATGAGACCACAGAGGAAGATATCTGTTCCTCCCACTTGCAAGCTTTTCTCCACAAAAACACTTGAATGGCCACTTTCTCATAATTCTCTTTGCTCCTGGCTACTCAGCACCTCCCCATTTTGCCCCAATTTCCTCCCACATCTCAGGGTACGTGTGTCAGAGGGAAAGAGGAAGCAGCAATAGGGGGCGTTCCCTGGGGAAGAAAGATAAGGGAAAGAGGGGGAATCGCCTGCCCTCACCTTCCACTCTCCCCTCCCAAACTCCTCCCCCTCCCCCACCCACAGTTTGTCTGTGTGGAGTGCCTGGTGACAGCCTCCGTGGACATGTTCCCCAGGCAGCTACAGAAGCCAGGGAGGCGAGAACTTCTCATCCTCTTTGTCGCCATCACATGCTACTTGATTGGATTGCTTCTTGTCACTGAGGTAAGAACATGTTGGACCCCAAGCTGCACTAATGGAGCCTCCCCTGTTCATCTGTAGCCTTGCCCATGACCCAGATGGGGTGGGACCCTATGCAGTAGCACCTTTTGTCCATGGATGAACTTAGCCCCATGGTAGGGCCTGGAAGCAGGGCAAGGGTGGATCTGCAGTGGCTCATCCTAACTCAGCATGAAGAAGAACCTCATGAGAGCCAGACAGGCCATCCCCTGCCCCAAAGTTGCCTAGACACTTTCAGTTCTTAAAGACTCGCTTTCCTACGAGTGGCCCCTGGCAGGTTTACCTATCCCAGGCCCCAGTCATTCTCCCCCCAACAAGAGCTCAGCTTTGCTATTTCTTCCGCAGGGTGGGATGTACATATTCCAGCTGTTTGATTACTATGCTGCCAGTGGCATGTGTCTTCTCTTCCTTTCATTTTTCGAGGTGGTCTGCATTAGCTGGGTGTATGGTAAGCATAGGGGATGGAGGGAGGGGGAAGAAGATGGGGCAGGGCAGGGGTATGAAATGGGGACTATTTGAGGCCCAGATTGGAGCAGGGCCTTAACAAATTGGAATCCAGCCCCTCTGGTCCCAAGGATTATGTCCAACTATTAGTAGCTGTTGTGATGATGTTCCTCTCAGATTTCAAAAAGTTTCATGATTTCACTGATGTTGGTACCCCCTCTACTAAAACAACTTCTCCTCTCCTTGGTAAAAAAGTCTTCAATGAGCTTCTATGGGTGAAAAAGAAAGTCAGCATCTGGTAGTTAACCCTCTGTAGATGGGCCTCTTTCAATCTAGCCAGCCAGGCTGGTCCTTGAATGTCTCTTGCTGGGTCTATACCACCTTTGGGAGAAACTGCCAGGTATTTTGTTCTGCCAATACAGGCTTTGAGAACCCAAAGTCACAATGAAGCAAGAAATTTGGATAGTTTTGAAGTGTTGAGATAATACTGCTCTCTTTTACACAGAGATAATGTAAAGTCCTTATCTGCTTCACCAGTAGAGTTGGAAGAAAGCTTGGAGATTATCCTACCCAATCTCCTCAATGCAGGACTGTCCTTTACAACAGTGGTGTCAAACTCAAATAGAAATGGAGGGGAGGGGTAAGCACACTAAAGAACAATAGGATCCCTGCAGGTAGCATATTGGCTTACCAATCACATGTTAACACTATCTATGTTAGTATATTCTGTGCTAGAACATTCTGTCTCTCAGTTTAGTTTCATGGATTTCCCAGTTTCTTATTAAATTTGATTATTTTCTCAAAAAAGGAAGACTAGTTAGATGCTTGATCAGAATGAAGGAAAAGAATTTCACTGTATGAAATTGTCTCTGTGTGATTTTGATTAAGTATATATAAAGTTTGGAGTAGGACAGCTACGTGGATAGTGGCTGTACAGTAGTCACTCGACTTGCTGCTACTTGATAGCAGAGCTGAGAACAAACTTCCCATTCTTCTGATTTTCAACCCATGACAAACCTGGAGCTCTCTAGATAATAGCGATGCTTATATACAGCTTTAAAATTTGCCAAGCACTTTTAAAATATACATTATTTCTTTTTTACTCTTGCCATTTTACAGATGAGGAAGCTAAGACTATGGGAAGTTAAAGGATTTTCCCATAGTTTCATAGATAGTATCAAGAAGTAAAATTTGAACTCACATCTTTCCTGACTCCAGATCTTTATACTACACTGATTCACTCTCACTTTGATAGACTTCCATACCCTCCCCACTTTAGTTCTCAATGATAATTTTAAGAAGATTCTCTTCTTTCCCTTGTCCCTGTCTCCCATCACCAAATGGGGAGGAACACTAAATCACCAAGACAGTTCCTTTCTAGCATGTGGTAACATCATTCTCTCCTTCTCTCTCTTTCTACTTTTTCCTCTATTTTCTCTATTTCCCTTTTTCCAGGAGCTGACCGTTTCTATGATAATGTTGAAGACATGATTAGCTACCGGCCATGGCCACTGGTGAAGATCTGCTGGCTTTTCATCACGCCTGGACTTTGCCTGGTATGTTATACTCCAATCCAACCACTTTTCTCCCAAACTAGAACTCTTAGGGAAGTAGGGAAAAAGAAATGGAAGTCATATATTTTATTTTCTTTTTCTAGTATGATATGTAAGTGCCTTGGTTTTGTCTTTGTGTTATGTACAACTACAGTACTGCGTATATGACAGGAGCTTAATTCATGTTTATTTAATTTAATTCATGGTTCTCTTCAGTAGTTGTTGTAATGGTCCTGTGTATCTTTTCAGCATCTCTTCCTAGGAGTATTCTGGACCAGTCTTATCACCCTCACTATCACCTGTCTACTCATCAAAGCAGTGAATTGTATTTCTCTTTTTCTTTGTCTAAATGCCTGTCTTCACCTCTGCTCCTATCTTTCCCCATCATTCTTAAGATCTTTTTATACCTTCTTTTTTATATTCTTTGTGGAAGAGAAAACTTAGAACTCTGTGTTTTTTGACTTCAAATCTGTTAGAGATTTTCTCTTTATATAAATATACATATTCATATACATATACACACATCCACAATTTTATTATAGGTAATATTAACATGTATTACAATGATGAACATGTTAATACACATATGATATATGTAAATATCACCAGCACACACAAGCATATGTACATGCATGTATAACCTATGCAAACACTATTTATATTTACAAACTTTACTGCTGAGAGAGGTGTTCATTGAGAGTTTCCCTTCTTTATTGAAACTCTTTCTCTCCAGGTAAAGTCTTCATATTTTTTTTTACAGTATTCAGAAACAAAATCAACATTTTATAGAGATAAGCCTAGGACAGAGAGTTCAGTTTAGAGTTTCTGAATCATCAAACAGAACAATAGCCAGGTTGGGAGGTCCATCCTTGGAGATGATCCCTTTCTGGAAAACCAAGTCTTGCCCATAGTATAGCCAAAATCAAGGAAACTTCCTTTGGTTAATAAAAGGAACATTCCATCTATCTTATCTTAGTTTCATGTATTTCCCAGTTTCTTCCTAAACTTGATTTTTTTAAAAAAGGAAGACTAATTAGATATTTGATCAGAAAGGAGAAAAAAGAATTTCAGTGTGTGAAATTATCTCCATGGGATTTAGATTAAGTACACATAATTCTGGAGACCAAGGACTTTAACTAAGAACACTAAACTAATGTTCTATAAGTGATATTTAGGAATGGGATAGGAGAGGGCCTTAGTTTGCTTCTATGCATTCAATCTTTTTTTTTATATTTTATTTTATTTATTTTAGTTTATATCATTCATTTCCACAAGATTTTGAGTTACAAATTTTCTCCCCATCATTCCCCTACCCCGCCCCTCACAATAGCCATCCCCTTGTATAACCCCTCCCCCAATCTAATCTCTCCTATGTCCTCCCCCATCACTCCTCTAACTTTCCCATAGGGCAGGATGGATCTCCCTTCCACAGTACCTGTGAATCTTAAGTTCCAGTTGGATGTAGTTAATAATAATAGTAATAATAATT
>CM053585.1:400568054-400649206 GCA_028646515.1 Pseudochirops corinnae
TCCCCATTCCCCCTATTCTCCTGTGTGGCAAGATACCCAGTTTAGAGTTTATGTCATTCCTTTCCTAAGCCAAGTTCAGTGAGAGTAAGGTTGACTCTTTCCCTTTTGCCTTCCTGTTCTCCCCCTCTATTGTAACAATTATCCTTTGTCTCTTCCATGAGATGCTCAACCCCATTCTGTCTCTCCCTGTTTCCTCTCAATCTAATCCTCTCTCACCTCAATATTTCACCTTTTAGTATATTGTCCCTTCCTATTCAATTGATCTTATGCCCTCTATGTATTCATATATATACATACTCAGATATGTGTTTGTATATGCATTAAATCTTAATCCCTCATATTTTTATAGCACTTTAAGATTTGTAAAGCAAAGTCCTCACAAAAACCTTGTAAAAGATAGATTATATAAATATAATCCCCATTTTTAAGATAAGGAAGGTGAGTTTCAGAGAGACTTGCCAAAGTTCTTATCACTAGTAAGTATAGGAGCTGATATGTTTCTGACTCCTATATACTATAGTACTCTTTCCACTACATTCCACCATTACCCCCCCCCCCCTCACATCTCCTCCATTCCCTATTTTCTATCATTGATGTAAGTTAAGGACTTCCTGAGTCTCTTACCCTGGTTTCCAACCCCTCTCCCTTCCCCAAAAGGAGATTTAGTCCTTCCAGTCCCTGTTGGACTTGCCATCTGTTCCCAGTTATGTCTAGAAGAGCCCTCTGTCTAGGTCCCCTTTAGGGGTGAGAACATTATTAGCATCCTTGATGCTAGAATGTGATTAGGTGCATACCTGCCTAGAAGCAGCAGAATAGAGTAAATGACTTCATAAACAGTGTTTAAAGATTCAACAATTCTGAATGTATTTAATTTTTACATTTTGAAGAGAACACCAGGCTCATTCCCGCCCTCAGGCTCTATCCCTCAATATTTCCAAGGTTCCTTGTATTTTAATTTTTGCCGTATCTTGGTGGTACAGAAAAATAGAGGACGGGCAGCGATGGGGCTAAGAATAACAGAGAACCTCCCAAGACTTATCAAAATGGATGATAAATATTCACCTTTAGTGATTTGTGTGGGCAAAAATGGCATTACTAGAAGGAAACAGATTATATGCCACGGATTATTAAGTCTTGAGCAAGAAACAGAAGACCTCAGGTACCGAGATTGTGTTGTCTTCACTGTTGCCCATTGAAGCCAAGGAATGCAGAAAGAAAGAAAAATTGACTTGGGAAGTGAACAGCTGACCAAGAAGATGGTATCTGAGAATGCCAATTTGGATTCCTGGATCCCAGCTTACGAAGTTGACAAATTCCTGGACAAAGATGGAGTGCACTTAACACGAGATGTTGAGAATGTATTTACCAGATGTCTTTCAAATCTAATCAAAAGGGTTTTAATCAAAAAAAGTTGGAAAAATGAGAAGCTGCCCATGTATATCCCTAGAGTTAGATATTAGAGAGGGGAGGTATAAACAAAAAATAATAGCAGTTGAGGGAACCAGAAATTCACAGGGGATAAAAAATCAAGAAAGGAACCAATATTAAAACCTCTGTTCTCAAATGCTTATACACAAAAGACCCGTTTTTAGGCAACAAGCAAGAACAACTTGATATCATAACACGAGGTGACAAATTTGACCTCATGTTATCACCTCATCCTTAGCGGGATGAAATTCATTACCAGTCCTTGGCTTTTCATGGGCATGCCTTATTCAAAATAACTATGATCAATTAAAAGATGGGAAAGGGGTATATAAGGAGTTAGCTTTGTAGAGAAGATGAAAGAAATGTCGGGTAAAATAATGAATATGAGTGTGGCATGGTCCAGTTGTTTCAGTAAAACTAAAACTGAGAGCGAGTCAAGAGGAGAGAAGAACAATAAGCATTTTAGGCCATGTAGAAAGAGGGGCAAAAATCGAAGATGGGTTAGGACCTTCGCTGGGGATGAATGGGGCAATGAGAACTGACAATGGAGAAAAAAACAAAACTGCTCAATTCTTACTTTGTTTTTGCTTTCTCTGCAAAGCAGAATGACCTTTGCATGGGAAATAACAGATCAAAATGGCTAACAGGAAAATGACACTCAAGTAACGAGATAGTAAGAGAGTACTTAATAGCCTTTGGTGAATTCAGGTCACCTAGACCAAAAGAACTACATGCTCAGGTGCTGAAAGAACTGGCAGTTGTTATTGCTCAGCTTCTATTAATGATATTTGAAAGATCATGGAAAACAGAAGAGGGATGCCATGATTAGAAATGGGCATTTGTCTAGTTTCAAAAGAAAGAAAGAAAAAGGAAAGAAGGAAGGAAGGAAGCAAATAAAGAAAGAAGGAAAGAAAGAAAAGGTGAGAGGGAGGGAGAGAACAGGGTCCACAAATTATAGGCTACTGAACTTGGTTTTGCTTCCTGGAAAAGCTCTAGAAAGAATCATTAAAAGATTATTGGTTGGCCAACATCTAGAAAAGGAAGTGATGACTCCAAGGAGCCAATGTATTTTCGTCATGGTCACACCAGACTGACTTATTTTTCTTTTTGACAGAATTGCTAAACTAGCAAATGAAGAATCTGGTGGATATAATTTACTTAGATTTTACCACAAGTTTAAAAAATGATTTTTGTTTGAAGTTAATTGACACAGAAAAAGGAAAATATTTCCAACAACAAGCTAGAAAAAGAGGATTATATGTGAAAACATGAATTATATACAGTTTGTTTTAAATAGATATACCTATACATGACACATATATATTTGTATATACACACATGTATGCATTATATTTGCACGTGTACATACACACACACATATTTAATGTGTTACTTTGAAAGTTGTCCTGCTTGTCTGTGTTTCCCTCTGTATTTTATCTTGGGGTTTTTTGTGCATTTAAAAATGCATTTTGGGGGGTAATATTTTTTCTAGTTTTCCTCTCACTCCCAAATCTCCCCACCAAACAAAGAAATAAGACACAGTCCATATAATCCATATGCATAATAAAGTAAAACAAATTCACACATTTCCATGCCCCCAGATAAATGTCTCATTCTGTACCTTAAGTCCATTACTCTTTTATTAGTAGGAAGGCAATGTGCTTCATGATTGGTCCTTTGGAGTTGTGGTCAGTCATTTCAGCAAAATGTTTTGTAAAGTATTTCATACTATTCTGATGGAGAAAATAAAGAGATCTAGACGATAAGATATTTTAACCAGATGGATTCAGGACTGGTTGGATGGTCAGTAGCTGTTAATATCAAAGTAATTGTTAATGGTTTGGTGTCAAAACGGCAGGAGGTCTCTATAGGAGTAACCCAAGGATCTGTGCTTGGTCCCGTGCTATTTAATGTTTTTATCAATGACTCAGATAAAGACGTGTTCATTATATTTGCAGATGACACAAAGCTGAGAAAGATAGCTAACACACTAGGTGACAGAGTCTGGATCCAAAAGGATCTCAACAGACTAGGCACTAGGCTGAATTTAATAAGGCAAAATTCAATGGCAATAAATGTAAAGAGTTGCACTTGGGTACAAAAAGATCACCTTTGCATGGATACAGTAGTTATTCTGAAAAGAACATCGTAGATTTTTTAGTGGGCTGCAAGTGCAATATGTGATTTGACTACTAAAAAACACAATGTAATTTTGGGCTGCATGAAGAGGGATATAGCTTTCCAGAAAAGGTAAGTGATAATCCCATAGTAGTCTTTCTTCATCAGATCACATCTGGAGTAATGTGTTCAGTTCTGAGCACTATGCCTCCAGAAGGACATTGATAAACTAGAGAATACCAAGATGTTATATGTACATGTACATAGATAGTATATATGCATACGTGCATACATATGCACATATGTATATGTATCATGTGTCACAATACTTATATGTATGTGTGTGTATAACCAAGGCTACAAATGGCTTGTTCATGACACATGAGGATATTTGACCTGGAGAAGAGAAAACTCAGGAGAGACGTGATAGTTGACTTCAAGTGTTTGAGGAGGTAGCATGTGAGGAGAGGAATGTTATAGTGAAGAGTCCTTTTGTGTATGCATTGGTCTAGATGGCCACTGAAGTCCAACTCTCAAATGAATGTGAATGGTTTATCAGAGGCCATCTTCCTACCCATCACTGTCCCTTCTTCTTTTACTCAGGCCACATTTCTGTTCTCCCTGATCAAGTATACACCCCTCAAATACAATAATGTCTATACGTACCCACCCTGGGGATACTCAATTGGCTGGATGCTGGCACTCTCTTCCATGGTCTGCATCCCACTCTTCCTCATTATAGCCTTCTTGAAGATCCAAGGCTCTTTCAAGGAGGTAAGAGGATAGGAGAAGGAGGTGGGGGATGGGAGAGGTGGTAGAAAAAGACTGCAGAGAGGCCTTATACAGGGAACAAAATCTGGGACCTGAGACTTCACATGGAGGTCATGCTAAAAGGATTGATTATCTGGGTTGCTATCATGTTGTAAAATTAAGGGGCACCTTCTGGCATTTTCCATGTCATGAGTGGGGTTCTATTAGAATGCATTTCATAAGTAGGGAAGAGAGTCCCATTGGAGGCACTGTTTTGTCAATGTTTTTGTGTACCTGGGGGTACCTGTGCAAAAGAGACCCATTGCAATGTACCATACGGTAAGGGTGAAGAAATTTCTCATTGGAATGTACCATAATGTGAATGAATGAGGTGCCAGGTCATTTTCACTTAGCTCATGTTCAGGTATCAGGAATGGACTGATCTCCACTGATCTAGCAAGTTGTAGGAAGAGAAAGGAGGTTCCACTGATCCATTGACTTTTATGCCAGACTGGTTGATTTTAAGGATGGTTCTCTCTCTACCCTCCTCCATATTGTCTGTTCTTTCCACAGCGCTTTCGACAACTCATCTGCCCAGCCGTGGATCTGCCACAGCCCAAGCAGGGCTCTGATGGTGTTCGTCACTTGGGCTATTCACCTTCTCCAGCTAAAGAGGGACTGATGACATTGGAGAAGGAGACTTATCTGTAGACCATGGTGGGAGCCTGGAGAGAGTATTAGGCCAGAAACTTGAAATAAGACTCTCCACTCCCCTCTTTTCAGCATCTCCTTATTCATCCCCTTGTCTGAATTCTGCTGAGCAAAAAATGGGAATGCAAATGGCTTCTTTTATACCAAGGGCCAAATTCCTATCCTTTCCTCAGGTGGTGCAGTTATATTCCTAACTGGTACATGCTATGTTATGAAGGGATGTCTTATTGGAACACTCTGTCTTGTGGGGTAAAGGAGTCATTTTGTAATTTAGTATGTTGTGAAAATTAGAGGAGGTCAGAGAGAAGATTATCTGATTGGAGTAAATCATACTATGAGGGACATTTCAATTGCCATACTCCATGCAGTATGGGTTGTATGTGTAGGTAGGAGATCCTTATTGGAACACATCTCTGGTGAGAGGATTATAAATGGATTACACCATGTGGTAAGGAAATTTCAGGTAAAAAATACCATGTGCTGATTTGTGGGTGCCCTTAAAATATGCAATCTTGGGAACAGCATTAGAAAATGTGTCCATTGTGTTTCAGTGCTTCCATTAAAATTGACTAATAGTCAATCACATCTTCAACATTGTTCTAGAAAGAGTCTTACCCTGGGACAGGGGAAATAGGAGAGGGAGAAAGAGGACAGAGTCTAGAATCAGGTGGTTTAAGCCTAAGGCTTAATAGAAACTCTTACCCCCAGGTAAATGGAACTAACAAAAGGAAAGTTTTTGCCGTGTACTATTGACTCCCAGGCCTGGATCTCCAGAAGTAACTGTTTCTCATTGGCCATCACATAGTTCCATGTTCTTATTGTATCAAAAACAGCAGCACCAGGAGGTGGAGGTATAGGGAGTATTGCCTTAGAAGAAACTGGATCCACAGTTTTCCCTCTGCCCCTGCCCTCCTTAGTCTCTTGTTACCCCCTGATCTGGACTCATACAAATTATTTGATTTTTGAGGAAAGTTGGAAGCAGATCATGGAAATTGTATATATCCTCAACAAGTGCTCATCTAGCCTCCATTTCCAGGGATGAGGTATTCACCATCTCCCATAGTAAGTAACCCATTCCATTTTTGGAGAACTTTAATTGTCAGAAAATTTTTTCCTTATGCTGAGTTAAAATCTGGACATGATGAATGCTGAAAAACATGACAAAAATTAATTGACTATATATTAACAAATAGGAAATGATGGGATCCTGATATCTTTGTCATTTCTGAATCACTTCATCTATGAGCAGCAAATTAAAGGGAATACAAAAGATGAAAAGATAGCCATGGCCAAAAACACACAATGACTCTCAAACCAATTTGATTTAAGCAAGCTGTTAACTCTGCAAAATGGGAAGTACGTACGATTATCACCATTTCTAATGCAAGGTGTTGGTCATGAGAGGAAAACCATCGGGGTATAGAAAGTGTACCAATAAACTTTAATTCTACTTCCTAAGTGGACAGACATGGTAGGGAACCAAGAGAAACATGAACTTGGAGTTACAAGTTCGTTTGTAAACCACAGAGAGGTGGTTTCTGTTATGTCTTAAGTTACAGCTCTTTTAAAAAGGTCAGACCCGGATGCGCCCAGTCATGTGACTGGAGAAAACTCCTTAGGGACTTTTTTCTTCTGTAAGAGGAATCTGGCCATTCTTGGAGCCTAATGGACAAAAGGAAAATTGACAAAAACCACAAAAGGAAACAGACAGAAGAAAATTCTGCGCTTCAGGCTTTAAGCTCATGAAATACATTGTGGACTTTGTATTTTAATTTCTATTTCTGCTCATCAAGGTTCTATCTGAAGTCTCTGCCTAACTTAGGCAGGACTTAGAAAGTTCTCCCTGTTTAAAGTCAAGTTGCTAAATTGCAACTATACAGTGCCATCTTAAAGGATGCGCTTTCAACAAATTGCCAAGATTTCTCTGGGTCTGAATTGCCTCCCCCTCCCAGTTTTGTTTTGTTTTTTCCACAGCCAAGATACTTTGATCTCCCTTCCAAATGAATGTGAGGGAGGAAAACCGAGAATAAAATCCCTGTAAAGGGCAGAAATGCAATGCAGTGCATAGAATGCTGGGCCTGGGGACAAGAAGACTCATCTACCTGAGTTCAAATCTGGCCTCAGACACTTACTAGTTGTGTGACCCTGGGCAAGTCACTTAACCCTGCTTGTCTCAGTTCTTCATTTGAGTTGGAGAAGAAAATGGCAAATCACTGCACTATCTTTGCCCCAAACATAAATAAATACATAAATGAATAAATACCAACACCCCAAATTGGGTTATTAAGAGTCAGACAGGACTGGAAAATGACTGAACAGCAAAAAATCCCTTAGGTGGAGTTGCACCTTTTTTCACATCTTGTCCTTGTTGTGTATAAATATTTAGACTTTGCAGACTTTGAGTCCCACCCTATACTTTCCTTCCAGCACATCACAGGCAATGCTCCAAAATATTTGTGACTCTATAACAATGTACCATGTTTAGCATATCTATCACAGAATTATAGAAATCATCACATCACAATTTTCATAATTATTGTAGTTATTCTCATTAGCCTGCTACCAAAGCCAACACAGTTTTGCTGCAATTAGTTTACGTACATGTACATGAAGGAACCTAATCCATGGCTTCACAGTAGAATTATATACAGCTTTGCCACAGGATATCCAACAAATGCAATCTGTTGCACATAATCATAGCATATGTAATATTGCATATATAAAAGAAAAACGTGTCTTATGAAATATATGACACAGAGCACACATGACATTTGTATACTATGACCAATAGATAGAGCAGAGGTTCTCAACCTGTGGGTCACAGCCCCTTTGGGGGTCAAATTACCCTTTCACAGGGGTCGCCTAAGACCATCGGAAAACACATATTTCTGATGGTCTTAAGAACCGAGACACTGGTCCTCTATCCGTCTCCAGGTGGGTCCATATACATGCAGATATGCCCACATACGAGTATTAAAGGGTTGTGGCATTAGGAAGGTTGAGAACCACAAAGATAGAGGAACACTGTATGTAGACATATAACAATGACACAAGCTCATAGACTGACAACTGGAAGTGACCTTAGAGACAATCTACTCCAACCCCTTCATTTTGCAGATAAGAAACCAAGATTAGAAGGAAGTTGTCCAAGGTCACTACTTACAGTTAGCAAGGTCACTACTTATAGGTAGTAAGGTCACTACTTACAGTTAGCAAGGTCACTACTTACTGGAAGTAAGCAGCAAAATCAGTATTTGAACTTAGGTCCTTTTTACTACAAAGCTAAGACTCTTTCCACAGTACCACACATTGTATATCAGCATACATATCAAAGAAACATTTAGCAAGAATATAAACCTAGCATTGTGTAATTGCATACATCAACTGGATAGCCAAAGCACAATACATTAGCCTTCTGCATAGTAGAAACACATTACATACTATGCAGAACAACATAGGTTGCAATTACATAGAAATCATTTTTCATAAGCCCTCCAGGAATATTCTGTTTTGTCATGAAAAAAATTCCAAGAGACAAAGTTCCAGACATTAAAAATTTATTTTTTTATTGGGCTGGCCCCTAGTCAATAAACTGATGGTTTATCTCTCTCAGTGATCAAAGACAAAATGTCTGTGTTTCCCCTCTGACAAGGACCTCCCCTGACAAGTGAATGGCAACCCTGGTTACTGGAGATTTAAAGAGGAGGTGGCCTCAGAGCTCTCAAACTTCTGATGACTTCATCGTTGAGGGGGGGCAGTCAGCTGGGGAATAGCTCATGCAATTCAGCAGCCTCCAGCAATCTGGGCTGGGAGAACTACTCTCTTTTGGCTTAGTTTCTCCTTCCTGAGCCTTCTCATAAAGGGAACAAGGTCACTCAAGTAGCTTTCAGGAGTGTTGACCAGCTCAGTCTACTTTCTGTTCACAGGACAAATAGAAAGGCCCAGTCTTTCCCTTTGGAAAGGCAGGTACATGCTGACATTCCTCAGGTAGAAGATGGCCTTTTGACAGAGAAGGGAGTATTGCAAGTTAATATTAAAAATGAAATTATTTTGTTGAGTTATTTCAGTTGTGTTCAACTTTGTGGCTCTGTTTTGTTGGGGTTTTTTTTGGCAAAGATACTGGAGTGGTTTACCATATCCTTTTCCAACTCATTTTACAGATGAGGAGTTTAAACAGGTTTAAGTGACTTACTTGAGGTCACACAGCTAGTGTCTGAAGCCAGATTTGAACTCATGAAGATGAGTCTACTTGATTCCAAGTCCGTTTCTCTATCTACTGCACCATCTAGCTGCCCAATCAAATGATATAGCATTAAAATTAGTTTTCCTCAGTTCAGCCACATGAGTATTTTTCCTGAAACATCATAATTTAGTTTGATAACTGTCTTAATAGGCGACATAAGGAAGAGAATAAAAAACCTCTACCACCCCTGGGACTAACTTCCTCATTTATTTGTTCTCCATAGTAATACCACTGGCCTTGGGTGTGGGGCCAACCAAAATGAGAGGGTAGGATATTCTCACCCCATCAGAGTTCCTCCCCTAGAATCCTTCTTGATCTGAGCTATGTTGTTCCTTCCATGGCAGCTCTCAGAGGCACTCCTCACCATCCTCACAATTGAAGGCTCACATGGCAGGGGTAGCAGAGGGATATTTTTTATCACATTCAAAAGAGTCAGAACTAGGAGGAAAATGTTAGAGATGTGCAGACACCATTAGTACCTTTCCATTTCCCTCTCCACTGTAAGATGCTTCTGCTAACTTTCTAAGAATCAAGTGAGGATTGATTTGTCTGATTCTGCCAGCTAGTTCATTCATCAGCAGGCACAGGTTGGGACTAGTTAGCTCAGTGGAGTGAATTCAGCCCAACTGGGGAGTGAGAATTGAGGACAGTATTCCATGGCCAGTTAATTTTGGTGGAAGAAACAGAAGATTGAATTTAATGAAGGGGGAGAAAAATAAAATTGGTAGCATAGCTTGATTAAACATGCACAATTGCCCTGAAAAATTAACCCTATGAAACTGTTTTTCCTCCTTTAAAAATTCTAATCTCTTTATTTCAAATTCTAATTTGAATCTTCTTATTTTAAAAATCTAATCCTAGCACCAGTGAAAAGCTTCATCGTTTGTGATTTTAAAAAATTTCACTTGGTTGTCAGCTTTTTCTCAAATTTCTTTTCTTTGGTTTTCTATTTGGTTTTATTTAGTTCACAATGGATATGTGTGTGTGTGTGTGTTTTATGAATTCAGATTTTCTTTTGAAACTTTGCATATCCTTCTTAATCAAGATTTAATTATATCTCCATCGCTGTGAAACTTTCTGTGAAGATGCTATTGAGAAGCAGGCCATGTAGGAGGTCATTCTGATAAACTGCATGGTTTATTGGAAAGAGTACTGAATTTGGAAGACCTACCCACTCTGCCATGTAGGATTCATGGGAGTTGGAGTTGGAATGGATCTCGGAAACCATCTAGTCTAACCCCCTCATTTTACAGATGAAGATACTTAAGCCCCAATGGATCCATGGGTAAATGACTGCACTTAACTCTCTGAGCCTCATTTGTTCCCTCATCTATAAAATGAGGGACTTGAATGAGGTAATCTTCAAAGTCTCTTCTCTCTCTAAGACCTATGATTTCTAAGACTCTCTTTGGCCCTCTAACAGTCTACAGGTCCCTATGACTTTGAAGGGGCAGGAGAGAAGGGGCAGGCTCTGCTGAGAGGGAGACAAATTAAAGAATGAATTCAACCATGTGTTGAGTAACAGTAGGAGGCATTGACCAAAGTTGGTCATGATTATGGAGAAGATAGAATGGGTAAGTGCAGCTAAGTGATGCAGTGGATAGAGCTTGGAATCAGGAAAACTCAACTTCATGAATTCAAATCCAGCTTCAGACACTTAACTAGATGTTGTGACCCTGAGCAAGTCTCTTAGCCCTGTTCGCCTTACTTCTTCATCTGTAAATTGTGCTGAGGGAAATGCAATCCACTCTAGTATCTTCACCAGGAAAACCCCAAAATGGCATCATAAAGAGGTGACACAACTGAAACAACCATACAACAGAACAGGTAGTGGCCCCTGAAGTATGCCTTGAGGGGATGCTTGGCATCTTTGCTCCAAAATATCTCCCCACCAGCCTGCCAGAGTAACTGAAGTTCTCCTACTGAAGGTTTATTCCTTGTAGTTTTTTTCCCCCCAAACTTTACCCTGACAGAGAACCCTGACACTTGATCAATCTTTTATCATTCCATCTTTCCTTCTACCTTATGACCCCTAAATGTGTTCTTCATTTTCACCATGACCTCTAATCTCTCCACTCCTCTGTCTCCACAGACCATCACCTGTGCACTGGCCATACCCTTCTCCCTTCCCTATCTCAATACTTTGGTCAATCAGTTCAACTCTACCCCATGACCTATACTCAGATATCTTTCTCTTTTGTCCTACTGATGACTCAAGCCTCTAACTCCCCTCTCCTACCCCTCAGCTGAAGACCCTGCCTAGCCTCTGGGCACTGGGGAGTCCTGGGAGATTTAAGTTCCCACTGGGTTTTGTAACCATCCTATAAGCAGTGTTCCAAGCAGTGACTTTTAGGATCCAGATCAGCAGAAGATGAAATGAATAAAAGTCACATTTAGTTATGAGCTTGGTGGGATGGATTTGACATAGAAACTGTACTAATAGGAATCTATTCTCCTTAGAGACTAAAGTGGCAAAAAAAAAAAAGAGTGTACTCTCAAGGTATTGGGAGGAAATGTCTGTACTTTTGTTCTTGCTGTGTCTCCAAAGTAAATATGCCTTTGTAAAAGCTAATTGATGTTAATTGGTTAAATGGGAACTAGAGTGTTAGACATTAGTGCTTAACAGTGGAGGTGAAATGTCCAGAATGGGAACTCAAGCTCTTTGCATTAGAGAAGTTACCCCAGTCTCTCAGGGATAGCCCTAGAAGCCTGGAGGGGAAATGTGGCTGGCTTGACTCTGGGATAATGAGATAGAGAGTATCTGCCAAATTTGTTTCCCTCGTGCTTAGCCCAGTGTAAGGGCTTAGTAAATGCTCATTGACTAACTTACTGTCTTAGCCATTAGTTGGTTGTTCACTTCCAGTGGTTCTCAACTTTCCTAATGCAGTGACCCTTTAATACAGTTCCTCATGTTGTGGTGACCCCCACCCATAAAATTACTTTCATTGCTACTTCATAACTGTAATTTTGCTAGTTATGAATCTATCTGATATGCAGGATGTATTTTCATTGTTACAAATTGAACATAACCCACAGATTGAGAACCACTGAAAAGGTAGGTAGAATTGTAGACAAGAGATAGGGAGAGGGCCCTAAAAGGGAAGGGAAAGAGGGTGGCCAGCACTGCTTAGGGAAGGATGTTTAATTTTGCCAGATACTTGAGGCAAGGTGGGACCCTAGAAAAGGAGGAGTGCAGCTTTTGTCCTTTGTCAATGGGGGAGCCTTCTGTGACTGCCAAGGCTGTGCAACTGGAAATGCTGGGAAAATGGAGACTGGTTAGCCTCTGTTTTCATTCCCCACTGGAGGATTCAAGGTTCTCCTAAAATAGGGCTTCTTAACCTTTTTGTGTCTGACGAAAAGGCAGTCTGGAGAAGCCCGTGGACTCCTTTTCAGAACAATGCTTTTAAAAGTATAAAACAAAACAAGCAGACTTGCAAAAGAAACTAATTCTATTGAAATATAGTTATCAAAATATTTTTAAAAGCAAATTCATGGATCTCTGTTAAGAACTCCAACCTAAGAGAAGGAGAGGAGATCACTTAGGTAATTTGAAAGGAATGGGAGAGCCAGAAAAGTTATGGAAAGTTTTTAGGAGCTGGGGTGTAGGGGAGGGTCAGGTTGAGTTTTCCTAGATATTTCCATCTTCCTTCAGGTTGGTTAATTCTCAGAGTATTTCCAAAGCTAGGACTGAGATCATTGAGTTCACTTGGTCATGGGAACTGAGAACATTGAAATATAGGGCTGGTGGGTGGAAGAACTCAAGGGGTCAGGATGTCTATTTTCCTGGAGAAAGAAACATCCCAAGTCTGAGGGAGACTGAGAGGGAAAGGTGGGAAGATCATCTTTTCATATTCCCCTTACTACTTGCTAGGATCCTGTCCTCTAAACCTTCATCTATCATCCACCTTCCCTTCAACCAAATTCTCCTAGAAAGGCTATGTCAAACTGTGCCCTCAACTCTCCTGTTCCTTGATCCCTCTGCCCTCTCATTGCCTCCCTCAAAATAAGACTATTCTCAATGGTATAACTGCCATGTGGAGGCTGCCTGAGGACCCCAGAGAGTCTTCTGTACCATGTCCTGAAATTTTCTGACCCCAAGTCAGAGATTCCTACAATGTAGCCATGTGTCTCTGAGGGCTGGTTACATAAAGGGAAAAGGTATAGTTGCTAGACCACTTTAGGGTTCTCATTCCCTCTCATTTGGCCCTCACTCTTGGAATGTGTGCATCACCCACCTTGCCCAGTCATTTCTCTTCTCCCATTTGGGACTCATCCCTAAGTCACTGTCCTTGGCTCTACTCTTACAGATCCATGAACGGCTGAAAATAATAAGGTGAAAGACTGCATGATTCAATATCTCAGCTTAACCACCACCAAACTACTTTCCACTGGCAATTTGCCTAAGGAGAAACTCTTGATTCATGGCATTCTTTATCCTGCATTGGGAAGTTTACAAAATATAACAGTCAGTAAAATTCTTTCTCTTATTAGATGCCAGCAGAAATTTAAAAAACACAACAAAAAGCCTTGAAACAAAGAGGGTCCATGTTCTTGGGCTCCTTCACCTCTCCAAATGCCAGCTACTGTTGCTCTCTCCTATGTAGTCCCTTATTCACAAATAATGAAGCATGCAAACCAAAGCAGTTATGATTAATCACATCTTTAAGCCAGCATTGCTGCTATTAAAACAGAAATTGGGAACAAAATGTAAAGAACAGAAGTTTTTTAAAGGTTAGATTTAATATGTGTTCTCTTTGACAGTGAGAGGGAGGAGAGAGAAGGCATTTTTCCAGGTGCCTCTTTTCTTGAATGGGAAGTTACAATGAACTGGTAGATCAGATCAGCTCTCCTTGGTGCTTCACATTGTCCCATGTGGCATCCAGAGAATGTGGAGATTTGAGGATGGCTCCCCCAGTCAAGCCACTTCAAAGCCTCCCAGTCTCCAGACTCCCACAGTTTCTCCAGTCACATGTTCATTAGTTCCCTTCAACTTTTCACCTTTGCTCATGAGATTTTCTTCTTCTAGGGTGACAGAAAATGCGACCTGTCCCTTTAAGACTCATTCAGCTCCTACATCTTCCAGAGGCTTATATAGCCAAGTACTGAAGATTTTTCTTTTGATTCATGCCTATTCCAAAACCCATTACTTTTTTGGGATGGAGGTGAGGAGGAATGAATAGGGGGATGAGCATGAATCCAACCTGAAATGCTATAGGCTACTGGCCACTGAGGTGTCTTCCTCTGTCATTGTCTTCCAGACCTTACCTCTCCCATGCCTGGGGTTTTAGGGGTGGGGTGTAAGAGGAACTCCCTCCAGAGCTCCAAACTTTGTCCTCAGAAACAGAATTACTCTGAGGTTTTTCCTTTTCCATGCTATCCTTTTCTTGAGTATGACCATAAGATGTCATATGTCTCGGGGAGCTCCACGTATCGATTAGACCTCTCCTGTGCTTCTCTTAGCCCTGATCATGAGAACCCAGTTGTCAGTATTTAGATTCAAGTGCTTACCCGTTGTGGGACAGAGGAAAATAGATTGGAGGGGAGGTGACTGTTGGCATATGAGGAGGATACAGACAGAGGTGAGACTAGAGACTATCAATGATTCTACAAAGGAAAAATGTGTGTGTGTGTGTGTGTTCATGTGTGTATATAAACCTGTTCCTTTAAATGTCTGTATATATATATATATATGTATATACACATGTATGTAGGCACATATATGTATATATGTATGCATATATACATATACACATATAGTTCCTATGCTATTTAAAATTGTATTTAATGTGTGTGGTTAATTACAATGATTTTGATATAAGCCAATTAAACACACAGTTTGGGACTGAGAGAATGGAAGGCAAACCAAAGATGAGAAGAGATTTTTCTTAGCTCAGACTAATGCGTTTGTTGTTCAGTCATTTTCAGTCATGTCTCACTCCTCATGACCCCATTTGGGACATTGTTGGCAAAGATACTGGAGAGGCTTTGCCATTTCCTTCTCCAGTTCATACTACAGATGAGGAAACTAAGACAAACGGAGTTTGCCCTGTGACTTGCCCAGGGTCACCCAGATAGTGTCTGAGGCCAGCTTTGAATTCAATATTGCCTGATTCCAGGCCCGGTGCTCTATCCACTTCACCACCTAGCTGCTCCTGAGACTAATGTGGAAATGAGCCCACAAGGGAATTTCTTTGATTTTAGTCATCTCTGAGATATCCATACCCTACTTTTGAATCCTCAGAGAGATTTAGTAGGAAAATATGATAGGGCTAGATATATATATTCCTAGATCTGGGAATCATCTGCCTAGAAATGATCATTGAACCCCTGATGAGATCCCCAAATAAAATAATATATATAGAGAGAAGGTCCTAGGACAGAGCCTTGGGGGATCCATATTTATAGGAGTGACCTAGATGACTATCCAATAGAGAACAAGCAGGATACTTAGGCCAGAATGTTGAGTACATAAAGAAGAGTAATATGCAGAAAGCCTAGGAAGTTAGGCTGGAATCAGATTGTAAATGGCATTACAAATCAAAAAGATATGAAGAGTCAGTTTCCTAAGGAAAAAATTCAAGTTATTCATAACCATGTGAAAAAATTCTCCAAATCTCTAATAATAAAAAAAGGCAAAGTAAAGCAGCTCTGGGGTTCTACTTCTCATTAATCAAATGAGCTAAGAAGACTAAAAAAATAATAAATAACAAATGCTGGAGGGGCTATGGGAAAATAGGCACACTGGTGTGCCATTGGTGGGGTTGTGAATTGGTCTGGTCATTCTGAAAAGCAATTTGGAACTCAGTCTTCCAAATTATTAAACTGCATACTCTATTTGCCTCACTGTTTGTTCTTTGATTTTAGTTAAAAGATATTAATCTAGAGGTTCTGACTTTGTGAGTTTCATAAGGTGAGGAGTCAGGGAGTCTGTGAATTCAGGATTCTGGGAGTCCAAATCCGTGCTGGGTTTTGTATCTATTTTGTATCTGACCCAGTATCTATGCCCACAAGGAGCGACGATGCAAATAGTGACTTTCAGGACCCAGCCCAACAACAGAGAGACAAGGACTCATCTAGCAGCAATGTCATATTTGGGGGTCAACTTGATGGTCCCAATGCTATACAGAAATCATGCTGATTCTGAACCAAATGTTTGTACTTTTGTTCTTGTTTAATGGTCCAAGTAAATGTTCCTTTGTAAAAACTAATGGATGTTAAGTGGTTAAATGGATTCTAGTATTAATTGCCCTTTAAAAACAGTCAGGGAATGCAAGCAGTGGGGCTCAAGCTGATGGTAATATGGAAGATAGCAACAGAGGTACCGTGGCACCCTAAATGAAAGATAGTGCAGCCTGTCTCTGGGATAGTGAGACCAGAGCACATTCACTATCTGTGAGGTCCCATGTGGGGTAAAACTGGGTCCTTTGCATTTGGAAGAACTCTTGAAAAGACTCTCCACCCTAGACTTTTGTTACTGGATACTTTAATGTGCAAGATCCTAGAGAAATTGGAAATTTTTCTTAGGCTCTAATTATATAGTCATTTCCTGGTTATATGGTCTCCTTTAGAGGATGGGACAGTTTTTGCTTTTAATTTTATCCCCAGCGCAGTGCCTGGCATAATTGATTGATGGCTTGATTGAGCATTTGGTATAATTCTGACCACTGAAGATGCTTTCAGAAAGCCAGATGCTGACAGATCTGTAATGCAATAGAGACATCCAGAGTCAGGTGGGTCTTGTTTGGCACTACATTAAGAGCAGGTCTTCCTTTTCTCTCTGCCAGTTACCATTATCTCAACCACAAGAAGTAATAATCCTATTCCTTCTTGCTTTTCTTCTTCCTCCCAATTTAGCTGACAAAGTCCTTTTAGTTATCCTTGGTATTCTTTATACCAAGCTCATCCTGAGCTTTAGCAATAATAACAGTAATAGGTAATATGTATATAGAGCTTACTATTTGTCAAGTACTGTGCTAAGCACTTCATAATCATTATCTCACTAGTACTCCTCACAGCATGCTTGTAGGACTTTGTCTACATATCTTATTCTTCTTTTCTGTTCTCTGTCTCTAGCATCTCTCAGATACTCTTATGGTTTTGGTGACTTTTATAAAGGGGTAGGAAACAGGAGGACTCTTCTAATGGAGTTTTAGCATTGTTTATATTTTGCTGTTCATGAAAGTAGCTTTTATTTGGTAAAGTTGTAATGATAAAATTCTGAAAAACCATTCTCTGAGGTGGATCACCAAGCAATGAGTCCTCAGAAGAAGTAGGGAGAGCTGCTCACATAACTTAGGACATCCTGTTCATCTCTGATCTTCAAATGATCTGAGGGCTGGACACCTGTCTTTCAGACAGGAAATAGAAAGTAAGTGTGAGGTACAACAGTGAGCATAGACTTGGAAAAAGGAAGAGAGCCTGGTCTTCCTTCACATAAGAGGAATGACACTTTGAACACCATGTGATCACATGATTAGACTAGACCCACTGTTCATCTAGGACAGTAAGTGAGAAAGAAAGATTTTGCTGTAGGGTTGAACCAGTCTTAATATCTGGCTACTGAATACATTCCAGTGACCTACAAAAGGAGAAGTCAGCTCTTCATGGGGCAAGTTGCTGCACAAACCTTCAGGAGAAATGTAAAAAGAGACTGGCCAGTACACAGGACAATGTGAACCCATGTCTAGCAGGCATTTTCTGAACTCTAGAAGACAATGTTTGTTTTAGCTCCTGACTTTCTGTCCAGTCTTCAGTTCCTGACTCCCCATCTGGCATTAGTGCATTGTATAAGCCTATGCTACCTGTGTATGCCCTGACTTTGGACCTCATTCCAGATCCACAGCTGTGCTATGATTATTGTCTTCTAGATGCTTCTTGAGGTTCCTGTCTCTCCTCTCCACCCCATTTCTATGTGTTGTGCTGTATGCTAACTCTAGCTTCTGGATATGTAACAGATAGGGCACCAATACAGAATACCAGTACAATACAGAACAGAGGTTGATTGTACCCGTCTTCTTGTGTCCACAGATTTGCTCCAGCTGGGAACCTCTTTTCTCATGTCATTCTGCCACTCAGAGCAATCTGTTTCTGGGCAACCTGAGTCAAATTATGTGACCCCAGGGATAGTTCAATGTGGATATGTCCTCATGTTCCCGGATCAGGGAGACCTCAAGAAGAAGTTGGATCTATGCTTGCCCCAAGGCCTCTTCTGAAATTTCTGATTTCCTATGAAGGGGGTGTGCTAATTCTGCCATTTCAGTTCATACATTACTGGGAGCACATTAAGGGGGTTATAGGGCAGCAGAGGTGATGTGACCTAGCTTAAAAAGTATCCGTTGCCATAGGAGTTCCTCTTGGATACTTTCTTCAGAAGGTGATGTCCTGAAACATCTTAGGCTGGCCCAATGCTGCCTTCCATCATAATTAGGGGGCCAGAACAGTGGATCTATTGAGGGCAGGAAAGTACAATATGGCTCAAATGGGCTTAATGAGGTAAACAGACTCTCTTCCATTTTGAGGCTGTCTGTAAGCTGCAGACAGATGTAGAGACACTCTGCACTGTTGTTTGACTGGCTTGTTATAGTGCGCAAGCAGAGCTGTGTGCGTTGATAGGAGAAACAAAGACAGACACATAGGTGGTAACAGTGGAGAGAGTGCCAGGTCTGGAATCAGGGAGACCTGAGAACAAATCTATCCCCAAACACTTGCTGGTTATGTGACCCTGGGCAAGTCACTCAACCTCTGTCTGCCTCAGTTCCCTTCCTATAAAACAGGGATAATAATAGCACTTAACTTTCAGGGTTGTTATGAGGCCTAAATGAGACAATATTCATAAAGTGCTGATAACGGTGCCTGACACCCAGTAGGAACTTAAATTCTTATTCCTCTTCTCCCTCTTCATGGTAGAAAAAATTTGGCTTTGGGAGTGTCGTGTCCTTGTGTTTCCCCTGCATCCTTGGGAAGAGTCTTGTGCATTGGACTTTGCTATAAATCGCCTGAGGTGTTAGGCATAGAATACATGAAAAGGATCACTTGGTGATCGCCTGGCACCACTTGCCTGGTGACAGCTTGATAGCCCCTTCTAAGCTCCTCGTTATTCCCTCAGTGGTATGAGACCCTCCCAGTCAGTGGTGACAGTCTCCCAACACCTACTCCTTCCCTACCTTTTATTTATACCTTCTCACCCTGCCCGCCCCCCGACCCAACACTTTCACCGTCCCCTGTGACAGGTGAGCTTGTCTTTCTCTGTTTGCAGAATAGTACATCCTATTTTTGATTCTGTTATTTATAGAAACAATGCCTATATTTGATGTATTTCCTGATCTCCCTTGGTTGAGAGGAAGGAGGTGGGGTAGCAGTTGGAGAGTCGATGACTATGTATATGACTCATAAACCTACTATGTTCCCAGAGGCTAAATGGACAACAGTGAACCTGGGATTATAAATGAATGAATGAGCTCCCGGGGAGGTTGTGAGATTCCTGAGGATAAGGATTTCCATTTTTGTCTTTGTGTCACCAGTGCCTTACACAGAGTGGGCGCAGTAATAACGCTTACTTGAACTGCATCGGATTGCTATTCAAAGCATTCAGGCAGGCAAATTCCAAAGTTGTTGGATGAGAGACACTATTTTCTTTTGGGATCAGAAAGGATCTTGGGGCTCCCAACCTTGAGAAGATTATGAAGAACCATAGCTCAATAAGTCTAGGTACAAGTGAATTTCTTTTATTTGTGCCTTACCCTGATAGCTTTTTTTCTAAAGGTATGTATTTTCTTTTCTTTGTAGATAAATCAAAAAGACATGACTTTGTAGCAGAGGGTGGGTAGCAGGAGGCAGCCCCACCAAGCTCATATTTTGTTCTATAGCTATTACTAGACCCCAAGTTCCACAAAGGCAGAAATCTTGTTTCATCAAAAGTATCTCCTCCATTGATCTGTACAAAGTTCTAGGTAAACATCTGCTCCTTTGACTTTAGTATTTGCTTTGGCCTTCTAGCCCCTCTGGCCTTCACCACTGACTTGTCTTTCACACTCAGTTTCCATCTATCAGATGGAAAACTTACTGTCTTTCCTCCCCACCCATTCCATCCCCTTCCAGGAGAGTTGTGTTCCCCACAGTTGAGGAGAAAGGAAGAAGACAAGGAAACATGGTTTGCGCAAGTGACATATCTCAATATAATTTCTAAAATTCTATGATTTGAACAGCTAAAATACCTCTGGGCTATTTTGTTACAAAATATTTGCCATTTGGATTCTTTAATGGTGTAGTCACCCTGCCTTTCCCTAGAGAGGCTTCTCTCTTATGGGGTGAAGGGTGGCAAGGACACATATGTACAGCAGGACACAGAGAGACAGATGGGCAGATGCCTACACCTAGGCTGCTGGGTTCTGTTGGCTATAAAGAAACATTCAGATGGGCTGTGCGAGAGCAGGGTTAAGAGTTGCTGGGGTAGGGAGTGTCTGAGGGCTCTAAAGTTAGGAGAGGGACAAACTGATGTCCAGCTCAGACTTCACCTCCCTGGACCTCTATTTCCCCCTGTAGAAGAGGGGTTGGTTTCTAGGGTCCCTTATAGCTCTAACTCCTATGATCCCTATGATTGTCAGAGTCCTGCCTAGTAATGAGGAAGTGGAGGCTGGGAGTGGGAAGGATATGCTGGGAATTTCTTTAGTGGAAACTGATTTTCAGTTTTTCTCCAGGATTGGTGTTGGTCTTGATTAATTCACATGTGATTGTGAGCACATTAGGTGGGTTATGGGGCTGCAAAGCTGCTTTTCTTCTATAGAACTAGAGATGAGTAAGGCCTAGAAAGGGAGATGAGGGTGATATTATCTTAGTATTCTTTGGGTTAAACAACACTTAACTCTCAGATGAGGCAGATCAGAAACACTAAAATCCATGCCTGTTGTGTGATATCCTGGTGTTTGTTCAAGGGTTCTGTGTGCACGTGGCTGGAGGTAGGGCAGGAGAAGAGGAAGATATCATTGGAAAGATATTTTAAGAGTCATCCCCAAATGTGTACTCTAGGAAGTATTCTGCCCTAGCCCTGGCGTAAGGTGCCAAAGTTGGCATTCTTGTAGAGCGACTAGCACAGGAGAGGAACAACCCAGAGGTCTAATGTTGCAGAATGAATCTGATCTCAGAGAGCTCAGCTATGGCAGCTGGTGACAATGGTGTAGAAGTGGTAGGATGTAGGATGGTTTGCCCACAGTTGTGGACACAAGGGAAGGGAGATCATAGAGTTTTATATAGAGACTCTGTCCACCTTTCAAGAGCATGGATATAAGAGGTTACTTTATGTAGGATGTAGACATTGCCGGCAGCTCACAGCTGGCCTCTAGTCCAAGTTGCTACTGATCTTGGGCCTTTTGTCTTTCCTGACTCTTGAATATTATTCCCACTTTGATTGCAGACTTCCTATATGACCTGGGACTATCCACATGCTTTATAGTGGGGGTACACTGATATTCTTTCATGTAGAAAAGGTCCCTGGAGACAGTGAGCTGACTGGGGACCATGCCATACAAGCATCAGTTCAAGTCTAGGAACAGTTAGCTTGGAAAAACAGATTTGGGGCAAGAGGGGAAATAGGGACAGGATAGCTGTCTTTAAGTATTTAAGCCTGAGAGGTCAGGAATAAGAATAATAGGTAAAAGTTGCAGGGAGGCAATAAGAAACAACAATTAGAGCCATCCAAAAGTGGAATGAGTTGCCCCAGGAGGTGGCAGGTTCTCTCCTCACTAGAGGTCTTTATGTGACTGCTGAAAGAGCACTTAGCAGCAATATTGCAAAGGGGAGTCTCTATCACAAATGGGGTTGGAGAGTTGCTAAGGTTCCTTCCAAATTTTAGATTTCCCTAATTCCTTCTTTTTATGTAGTGAACAAAAAGCAATGAGAGGTAGTGTGGTATGTTCAAGTTGGAGAACTTGGGTTCAAATCCCACCTCTGCCATTTATTGCTTGCATGACCTTGGACAAATTTCTTAAGCTCTCTGGGATCTCATTGGTAAGATAAGGGCATTGGCCCTATTAACCTCTAAAGTCCTTTCCAGTTTAAAACCTTTGAGCATTGTATTTGGGGTCAGAAATCTCAGATCTTAGCTCCTCCACTCAATAGCTATAGCCTGCGAGTAAGTCCCTTCATCTCTCTCCACCTTGATTTCTTCATCCATGACATGGAATAGGATGCAGTGTCCTCTGAATTCCTTTCTAGCTTTTAGGATTTTTTTTTTCTAGGAGGGGTGAGGAAAAGTGGAGAAAGGAAGGCCCTTTAGGAATTCAGAAGCTGCCAGTATGGTTAGAGGCCCTTGGAGAAGCTTCAGGGTCACAAACCTAGGGAAGGGGTTTACAGATTGGCTGATTGAATCCTTAAACTGTTATATGAACCAGGGTTTGGTCAAAGGTGGAAGGGAGGGAGAATGATCTACTGCATTAACCTCCCAGGCCCTTAAGGGACCTTAAGCATGATTCCACACAATTCTTTCCTGTTTGCTTGCACCATTTATAAATCAGCCAACTATTCCAGGTGGATCACAGAATCTGTGTTGGAAGGGACCTCAGAGGCCATAGATTTGGTGCAAGTCATGTCCAAATAAGAAATCTCCTCTTCAGTCTATCAGACCAGTGGTCATTCAGCCTTTTCTTGAAGGAGGAGCCTACATCTCCTCCCAAGGAAGCCCATTCCACTTTTGAATACGTCTGGTTTTTTTTTTTCCCTGATGGGTCCAGATTTGCCTATTTGCAGCTTCTTCCCATTACTCCTGGTTCTGTCTTCTGGTGCTAAACACAATAAATGTAATTCTTCATTCACAGGCCAACCCTTCAGCAGCTTTCATCTTTCAACCATCTTCTTTTTTCCAGGATAAAAGCACCCAGTTCCTTCAACTAATCCCCATATGGCATATTCTTGAGGCCCTTTGCCATCTTTGTTGCAATAGATACTATTCTCTCCCCATCCCAGGATCCCATACCTCTTAACACAGTCGAAAGTCATCTTAGCGTTTTTTGGGGGGGGGGCGGGGGCTGCCATATCGCACTGTTAACTCACATTAAAGTTGCAATTCAGTAATGTCCTAGTTGTTGTTTTTAATATAAATGGCTGTCTAGCTAAATCTACATCTTGTACTTGTGAGGTTCATTTTTTTTAACCCATGTGTAAGACTTTACAGAAATGAAATTTTATCTTATTAGATATGGCCCAATATTTTGTCCTGTCTATATCTCTTTTTCATAACTCCACTCATATGTTCTGGTTCCAATCAATCCCCTACTCATGACTCTTCTGTGTTAGCCATTTCCCCAATTCATCTTCCCTCCACCCTTGTGGCTCTGCTTCCCATTTATAATTCTTTCACCTTGCCCCATTGTTCGTAATTGCCTACCTGTCCCCTCTCCATCCCAATGTAGATATCTAGATTTCCATCCTTTAAAAGTGATTCCTGCCTTGCTGCTCCATCTGTGGGTGGAGGAGTCTGTACCTAAACTGAAGGATACTCTTCAGAAGGGTTGACGTGAGAAGAAAAGAACTTCTGTCTACAGAGGAGTCCCAGGGTCCTATAATGTAATAGGTTGTGATGCGTATGAAATGAAAGGCAAGGCCAGATAAAAGAGGATGGGAATTAGGGCAAAGTGGTCTAAGAGACAGAGAAACTTGGCTGAATGTTATAGAAACAGGGGTGATGACACTGGACCAGAAACAACTAAGTAGGCGGGATCAGTGACATTTAGTTTGTTTGTAAAAGAACTATGTCATCTGGATGGAGCCGTTTGGAGGGAGTTATTCAGCCTTCCTCCAAACCTCTGTTGCCTTGGCCCTGATCCAGTCCCAGTGCATTGGGACCTGGGATTTTGGAAGAAGCTGATGGGAGAGGTTGCCTCATATTCCAAGTTTTGCTATCTACCAGCTATGAGTAGGGTCATCTCACCCCATACATAAGTCACTTTTTTTATCAGGCCTCAAAGATGGGGGTTGGGTCAGACATCATGATGTAGTGAAAAACACAATGGTTCTAGACTCAAAGGACCTGGGTCTGTGTCCTGACTGACACTAGCCATGTGACTATGGGCAAGGCAATTAATTAAGCTCTCTGAGCCTCAAGCCTTCATCCATGAAATGGGGACAAAGCTTGCTTCACTTAACTCACAGGTTTGTTAGGAGGAAAAGCTCTTTGCAAACCACAAAGTGCCATAGAGATGTGAGCTCTTACGGTTATTCTACAAAGGACAATTGTTCTTTGAGGACATCACAGCTTGGAAGAACTTACTGGTCTAGAGGAATGACCAAAGAAAACTACAGAATATCTTCCGAAATGATCAATTTGCATCAATTAGGTGTAGTTCTGCCTGAAGGCAGGGGGTAGACCAGCGGTATCTAGGGATCCTGTCTAGCACTGTGGTCCTATGAGCTAATTAATTTTGATTAATCATGTAAAGTATATAGGGGCTGGCTTCTCTAGGGGCAGGAGGGATTGACTCAGCCCCTTCTCTATCTCAGTAGGACCAGTTATGCTTACTCCCATAAGCCTCTGCCAAGCAAGCCTTCAGTCATGATGTCAGCTTCTCCTCCTCCTCTTCCTCCTCCTCCATCTCCACCCCCATCCCCAGAAAACAATCAGAAAACAATGGCTCAAGTCTTACCCATCCCTCACCTTTTGCAGAGGGAGAAGGAAAGGCGAGGGTAGGGAACAGAGGAACTCCTGACTCCTCCATTGAAGTAAGCCTTAGTCCGAGTTGGGGGGTGGATGTGGTTTAGGTAGGAGGAGGAGAAAGCCAGTGGAGGAAGAAGGGACCTCCCCCTCATGATAGAATATGTGGAGGCAGGGAAAAGAGAGACCTGAGGTGGGTTCCCCAGGTGTTGGGGTTCAACAGAGTCAGGAGGTTTGAGGGGAGAAGGGGGATTGGGAGAGGGAGACCGAGGGACCATTGATCATTTTTTTTCTTTAAAAAATTACTGTGGTCATTTGTTAGGAACTAAGCATATCTGTGAGGGTTGGGGAGGGAAGGTCCCAGGAGAGGTGCAGGAGCACAGTAGGGAGTGGGAAGTAAATTGGTGCTGTTGGGTATGGCCAGGTTTTGTGGTAGGTGGGGAGGAGGGAAGGGAGAAAGGGCAGTGGCTACACTAGGCTTCTGGAACCACTGGAATACCTCCTTTGTTGGAGCAGAGAGCCTGGAGGGCAGTACTGGTGTGGATGGTTATAAGGGGGAGGGGGTGGGGGAAGGGGAGGCTGATGGATGATCTTGACAGGCGTGGCAGGGCCTCGAAGGGGAGTGGAGCTGCAGGAGTCAGAGGAGGAGGCATAACAGGTGAGCGCCTGGCTCAGGAGGGGCTCCATGCGGGCCAGGCAGGGCTTGTCCAGGACAATGACTTTGACAATCTGCTGGCACTGCACCAGGGTCCCTGGGGGGGTGGGTGGCGGTGGCGGCAGCAGGTCCCTTGGGGAATTAGGAGGCAGGCCTGGTGATGATGGAGGTGGCGGTGGCGGCAGCGGCACTCCCTTCTCGGGCCCCAGCCTGGAGTTGTGCTGGTACGTTTGAAGCCTGTTGTGAATTGACACCTAGTTTAGAAACAGCCAGAGAAGCATGACATGTTACGTGACCAATTCCCAGCTGCTAGGACTGGCTACCCTAAGCCTCCACCCCTTCCCCCAACCCCCACCCCATCCAACCACTCCCATGCCCTCTGCCCCCCAGTCTTCCCCTTGGACTTGGAGTCAGAAGATTTCAATTTAAGGACAGGCTTTGCTTCCTACTTAATTAAATCTCATCTCTCAAGGCCTCACTTTCCTCATTGTGAAAATAGTGGGTTGGATTGGGTTTCTGGGGTCTTCTCTAACATGAAAATCCTACCCATGATTCTTCCTCACTTTGTCCCTTTTCTTGTTCTGAAGGGAGACTGGCTAGAGATCAAAGTGTCAGAGGTCTAAGCCTGATTCTAACATAAGAAGTCACTGTGGCATGTTAAGACAAAACAAAACAAAAAACCAACCAACAAACAAAAAAAACCTGCCCTGGAAATCAGGAGCCTTGGAAACTAAAGGTTTCCACTCTGCCCCTAAATAGGTCCAGGACCCTGGGGCAGGATCTCCCCACTCGGCATGTCAGTTTCTTCATCTGTAAAATAAGAGGGCTGGACTAGAAGCTTTCCAAAGTTGTTCTGAGCTCTCAAATCCTAACACCTCGGCATGTGGTCTTGGCCAAATGACCAAACCTCTTAAAATCAGTATCTCTCCTTGCCTTTGCCTCCACTCAAAAGGGATAGTCATCCCAGCCTCCCTGCCAGTCTCACAAAGGTGTTATGATGAAAAAGGCGGTCAGATATATTGACGGAGTTCGGGCCTGTCAAAGTTCCCCCGTGTTTGGACCAAGAAGAACCCACAAATACCTGAATTCCCAGCACCCCAGATTTGATATATTTATTCAGCACCCTCCCCACACACTCTCTTTTCTCATACTCATCAGGTCTAAGAAACGTTAACTCTCAAAGCAGAGTCTGATTTTTGATTTTTAAAAATTCAGATAGAGAACATTTTCATTTCAGGCTCAACTGAATGTCTTTCTGAGAACCTAGACTGATTTGTTTAGTTAGATGATGGGTTACTGGAAAAAAAAAAAAAAGCTAAGTCTCCCAGAAGTAGTGAAAAGAGCACTGGATGAAGTGTTAGGAGACCTGGGTTTAAGTCCTAGCTCTGTCGTTTACCTTGGGCAAGTCATTTTATAACTGGATTTGATATAGTATTTTAAAGTTTGCAAAAATGTTATATTTATTTCCTCATAAAAGTCTCAACACAGCCCCCTGAGATTCCCAGTTTTATAGATGAGGAAACTGAGGTTTAGCAAGGTTAAGTGGCTTACACATGGTCTGAATCTCAGTGGCCTTACCTATTGTCTAGGATCTTAAGATTCTAAGCAAATGAATGGACAAGGGAAGTCCTCCATTACCCATAGGGGTAGATGGCCCAGTTTGCAGTCCTCCTCCAGACAGACAGTGTGGGTTAAAGGTGAAGAGTGGGGAAAGGGAAAGAATTGGCCAGTGGAAAGTTTTGAGATTTCCCATGCTGTCTCCTAATGGGTCTACCTGACAGGGCCCTTATATCTCCAACATCTGACAACTTGGTTCAGCTCATTTCTCATTTCTTGCTAGGACAATGTTTCCTCTGGTGCCCCTTTCTCCCGGTCCCTGTCCCAGGGAGAGGGCTGTCCTGAGCAGAAGCAGCAGCTAGAGCATAGGAGGAGAAAGAGTGTGTCCTTGCTTTTATGAAGAAGTTAGGATCATGGTATCCCAATGTCGTCCCAGGCTCTGAGCCCTAACTCACAGGTTCCCAGCCTTTGTACCTTTGTCTATCGCCTCCCCCCAGAAATCTTCCCCCTCAGTCCCATCTCCACGGAATATCCTTTGTCACTTTCCTTGCCACAAACACCCCGTCATAGCCAATCCCTCGTTCTTGCTTTCTAATAACCCACCTAGAAGTCCTAGTCCTTTTCCTCCAGTTGCATCGTCTGGCCCCGAGACTTGCCCAAAATAGCAGAGAAGTTCCTACAGCTACCTTACCACTGCACTAGGAAATAACGTAAGACCAACCAGGTGGCTATGATGTCAAGCCTTCTGGTTGTCTCTTTAAGTCCCTCATTGCTTAGGAAGTTGTTGGTTTGGGTTCTTTTTCTTAATCACCACAACTGCTGGAGGTGGACAACAAACCTTTTGTCCCATCTTCCCCTGTTGGGAACACCTTCAGGATGAGACAACATCTGGGAAGGAAACTGGGCAAATTCCTTTGGCGCTAGAATGTCAGGTAGAGTTTCGGGGAGCTCAAGACCTTGCTGCTCCCTTTCCCTAGATCTCTCAGTGGGAGCACACCTGAATGCTCACACTCAGCAAAAGCTTAATAGGACTCCAGTACAGTCCTGTCCTGCCCCCTTTTCTCCATCTCCCTTTTGCCCACACCCATAGCTCTCCCTTATCCATTCCTTCCTTGTATTTCCCCAATGTCTTACCTCCCCTAAGATCACCCTTTCCTGACTTGTCCTCCCTTTCCTCTTTTTCTGACCCCTCCTGACCCCTCATTTGCTCCTCTCTCCATCTTTTCTTAGACTCAAGGTGTCCTCAAATGAGGCTGACGTGACTTCTTAGAGAAGCAGCCACCATCCATTCACCAGAATCCCACCCAGTCTCTTCATCCATCTTTGAGAGTTGAAAAGCAAGATGCAAAAGATGACTCACCCATCGAGAGCAAAACTCCCTAAGAGACATCATTGACTCAACTACCCCTCCCCCCAACACTCTCTCCTCCTCACCTCCCTGATGATGAAAGAAAAAAAAAGAAGGAAAGAAAGTCAAGATGAAACATGGGTAGCAGGTAAGAATAGCTCAGAGAAGATGGAGAAGCGCCTGCCAGAGGGAATCGGCCAGGTAATGAGGAGGGAGGGCAGAGGACAAGGCAGTTTGGTAGAGGGAACCAACTGGCAGGCCATGGGGGCAGCAAGGACAAGACGCTGCATAGGAAGAAAGAGGCTAGCAGGGGGCCCTGGAGCTGGCTGAGGGAGATGGGCAGCCTTGCAGATAGTCACATAGCCCTTCAGGCCAGAACTAGGAGGCAAAAACTTCTCTCTCTGGGCAGGTCAGAGCGAATGTGGTTCAGGGGTGGGACTGACAGAACAGACAGGTTTGTTGGGAACTTGTGTTTATCTGCAAGGCTAGGCAATGGGCAACTGCAGGAAGATGCAAGGGGTGGATGGAATGCCCACCCTTGGGGGGAAGAGGGGCTTGTCAGCAGCTGGGGCTGGAAGCTCCTCTTCTATAAAGGTGCCTCCTTCAGAAAGGTATGTGGAGGGGGGGGCAGAAAGAGGCATGTGGCAGGTTGGGGGGCAGGAACCAGAGAGGTAACTATCCTCTACTGGGACGTCCCAGAGATGAGGCAGGTTTAGTCAATATATCCTCCCAAACATCAAGAAGGGAGAAACATCTAGCTGTGCAGTCTCTGTGGAGAGGCTGTCTGTTTGGAACAGCGGGGGAGGACAGATTGTTTGGAGACAGGAATCTTTTGACTGTTGATTGCAGAATGAATGGAAGTCTCTTGTGAGGAAGAGAGATGGAGGACATGGGAGACTCAAGGCAGCTTTCCATAGTAGGGTATGGGCCTATGGACCAGCAGAGTCAGATGATCTCTGCCCAGCAAGTTGGAAAAGGTCTCTCGATGCCATACCCCAGGCCAGAATTTCCACAGGCAATACTTCAGAGCCCATGCTACATTGAAAGAGTATTATTGGTTCAAGGCAATGGCCAGATGCTACTGCTTCCCTACCCCTCTCTACCCTCCCTGCTCCCAGGAAAGCACACGTTTTCTCACTAGCCACCTTACTCATCCTTAGGAAAGTACTTTCCTTGGGGAAAAGACATCCCAGGAGGGAAGGACAGCAAAACATCCAGGTGGGAAACTTTAATGTACAATTTTTCAGAAAACAACAAATATTCCTTCCATGAGAAACTCTGACTTGGCCCTTTGCCTTCTCCTTCCTCAGGGTCAATAAACTGGCAAAGTCCAGCCCTTAAAAAACTGGCCCACCGGAGGCTAATGTAGATTTCCTTCTGGAGGTAATGACTCACAGAGGAGCACAGACTCCCTTTTCCTGGAGGTGGGAGGAAGGACAAGGGATAACCTAGGAGTGTCTAGAAAGCCAGACTGTGGGAGAGCTTGAGAGAAGGACCTTCAGGTTCTGTGGGAATCTAATCATTCTGGGGTGGGGAGGAGGGCAGCAGTAATGAAGTCTGCCTGCTGGGGAATTAAACTTGGCCGGAGGCGTCCTCATGGGAGAGCCTAGCAGCTCCATTTCCATGGGGTTAATCTGGGATCTCAGCCCCGAGTGTCACATGTCTCGGGGGAGGAAAAGGACAAAAACAGGTGGAAGATGCTTGTGGCTTAATTTAGCGTGGCAATAGTGGCATTACCCATGCTAGCAGTAACTTTTAATTGTATCTCTCGAAATTGGTAAAATGGTCAGTCGGGCTGGGGAGGCATTGATTAATACCTGAGAAGAGAAACAACAGAGAAGGTGAGAAGAGCGGGATGGGGAGGGGTGGAGAGAATTACTCACCTCAGCACCGAGGCCTCTACTTACCTCCACTGTGCTTTCCATCGCCTTCTCAGGAGCTTCCCTTTTGGTGGCTTTGAAAAGAAAATCGTGCCACTTGAGTTTTCATCTGGTTCCGTAAGCCCCAGTCCTCCCTCTTCCTTCAAAATACATTTGCAACTTGGCATGCATAGGCAGCCAGAACCCATAGATTATCATGCTTACAAGGAGACTGTTCTGAAGACTCATTATACCATGATGTGAGCTTGAGTCTGTGGAATTTATACCAGAGGGAGACAGGTTCTAGTTTTGATTGGGGAGGAGGGGGTGGAACAAGTGACATCAGAGGCCTGTCATCAGAGGACTGTCCAAAATGAGGTGTATCACATAGGAAGCTGGACATGAGGGAATATACTTCTTTGGCCACTGGAACTCATGAGTAATGTGCTAAGACATAGAAGCGTTGGAATCTGTTTGTGTAAAGAGAAGGGAATACCCACATGGATGAAATCATGGATCTTCTGAAATATTGATGTAAGTAAAAGACTGATAATAATAAAGTTAGTACATGATACACAGTCTGTAAAGACAGGTTTGACTTTCTGTTCTCTGAACACCAGCTTTGGGGTTTTTTTTCTGTATATCTATCTATCTCTGGATGTGTGGGTACATGCAAACATACAAACAAACTATCTGTCTATCTATCTATCTATTTTATGTATCAGGTTAAATCTCACTGAAGAAAGGGATATCTATTCTTTATTCTAACTCACAAGGGGCTACTAAATTTTTATGACCCTGCTGGGACCATATGCCTTACTCATTTCTAATCCAATACTCCAGATAGGGGACCCCCAATGGTAGAACAGAAGAAATCCTAGGAGATAAGACAGCTGAGTCTATTGACTTTTTAACCTCCCAAATAGCCAATTTCCTCTCTTTGACTCTGTCCTTTTTTTCCCCTCTAAAGAAGCATAAGGGACTATTCTGCTGTTGGATGAAGCACAAAGGAAAATTCCATTTTTATGTAGGGGCTCAGGAGATGAATGAAAAGCTATCCTATTTGCCAGAACCACTGGACTCTTGCCTTTACTCCTCTGTTGACTGGCAACAAAACCTCATTCAGGTGAGTCAGCATTTTGGGTCTGCTTTCCCTTCAGTAAAATGAAAATGTTCTTCCCCCCTTCCCAAGAACTTAGAGCTCCTCATTAGAAAAGAGGAGTGAAGGGGCTTGAAATCCTTCAAGCCCTTGGAGAAGGTGAAAAGGCATGCAATTGCCTAGAATAATGGAGCTAGTAAATCAAAGATGGAGGTAAAGTAGGGTAGGGTAGGTATCTATCTCTATGAGGACACACTTCAGATGGAGTACTGAATAGCTACGTAGACAAACATTTAACCAAGTATCTACCACACAAGGCAAACCTATTGAAAGCCAGGCTGTGGGCCTTCTAAGAAATGGATCTCAGGTCAGACTCAGTTACATCCAACGACATTACCATGAGAGTTTCAATATAACAATAATTTTCAGTCTTCAGATAGAAAAATGACCCATATATTAGCAGCAGTTGAGTAAATTGCTAGATCCTGTAGTGATCATCTGCCTGGCTTAGTCTCCTTTCCACTATTCCATACTAGGGCCTACTGACTACCTTAGAAGAATGAAGGAAGTCCCAGAGGACCAGTAGTTGAATCTCCTGACCTTTTCAAACCAAGAATGGCCACCTTCCTCTCTTTGATTCTTGTCCTTCTTTCCCTCCATTTCCCCCTACCATTTGTTAGCTATGTGATTCTGAGTAAGTTACTTCAAAGCAATTCAATCCAATACGTATTTATACTTCATTTCTCTGAGACTTGGTTTCTATATAATGGGGCTAATAAAACTCAAACCACCTACTTCACAAAATTGTTGGAAGGAAAAGCACTTTGTAAACCTTAAATCTCTATAAATATCAGGTATTATTATGGAAGAATTCTAGATAATTATTCTACTTGTCTCAAGAGGTTTTTAACCCTATTTCTCTTCTCTATTTTCTTTTTGTGTGAAGTAGATGAGGAGCACGGAAAAACTTTGTGTGCTGGCAGCTTATGGTGGGTACTCAGGGTGACAGGGAGAAGGGAGCTGGGTTAGGGTCACATGGGCAAAACCAACATAAATTCTGCACAGACTTGAATACTAGTGGGACTGAATGATTTGGGGAAACATTTTAAAAATTGCATTAAAGGGTAATTGGGAAAGTGTGATGCCAGAAGGTGTCAAAACATAGAAGAGGCAAGTGGGCATGAATTCTCTCTTTTTTTTTCCCTTTTGCCTCTCTAAAGACAAGAAAAACTAAGGTCCAGGTTGTTACAGAGTGACTTATACCATGTTATTTGACTTGCAAGAGAATGCACAGGTGGGGTACTTAAAATGAATGGGAAATCAGTACACCTCTATCATTCTTGCCTCCTTTCCTTAAGTCAACAAACTAGGTGGGCTTTCTCCTGAGGTTTCCTTCTTTCTTTTTTTCTCCTGGGGTTTCTAAAAGAATTTCTTTGTTTTGTCCTGAATAACTGCACCAATCCACTATGGGTACTGCTGTTTTTCAAAAGGCCTGAAAAAGATATCTTAGATGACAAAACAGCTGGGCCTTTGCTTTTCTCCATTGACTGGAAATGAAACCACATTCAAATGAGTCAGCAACTATTATAAATATTACTTCTCCTTTCAGGAAAATGGGAATTTTTTCCCTTCCACTTTCTGTGAGCTTAGAGCTCTTCATTAGAAAGGGGCAATGAGAAACCTGGGAACTACTTCTTCCAAAATAATCCCTAAGGAAACCAAGCCATTGTTTTTGATGCCCACCCCTGCCAGGGTTCAAAGTTCTGGGATTTCCTTGTAGTGTGTATATATATATATATATATATATATATATATATATATATATATATATATATATACTTTGAGTTGGTATTTTGCTTTGGAGGCTCACTTGTGAGAAGGATCTTGTGATTCCCTGATCGAGATTCTGAGTGGCCGTTTGTTCAGAGCTCCCCAACTGCTCAGATGTAAAGTCTGTCTCAATCCAAGGATGTATGTAAAATGTATAATTGATTCAGGCAGTCAGAGCCTTGTCTGTTGGTCTTTATTTCTCTGCTTGTATTTTTTTCTGTTTGTTCAGGGTGCTGACTTTTTCCCTGAACTAATGAATGTAATTTAAAGATTTTTAAAATTTAAAATAAAAATTTAAAAAGATTTTTAAAAATCGCTATCTTTCCTAGTAAAGCTGATCTAAGCACCTGTGCTAACAGCCATCCTGGGTATGCCAGTATGGTTGCTGCTACACTAGGTGGGGGGAGATAAGAGTTGGAAGGATCTGGCCTTGGATGGCTGAGGCATTGAGCAGCTGCTTACCTGTAGGAGATCCTTGCTTTGACGGGGGGTCAGGCTGAGTTCCACTGGACTTAAATGAAAGAGTCTTGGTTCCCTGCTGCTTCTCCAGCTCCCCTGGGGGATAGGAGAACAGAGTGAAAAGAGAGGAAGCAAGAGACAGAGGTTGGGAAGAAATGGAAAGAGAAAATATAATGGCAATGTGGAGGAGGAAGAGAAGGAGCAGCACCCCAAATAGAGCTACAAGAAGCAAAAACTAAGCTAAGGGCTAGGAAGGGGCCTCCAGAGGTGATCAGGCTTCCTAAACCTGCTTCTGCCACCGGAGCTAAACTGAACACATCCCAACTTGTTGAAAATTAAGTCCCCAGGACTAGGTAAAATCAGGTCAAGGACCTCTAATTCCCAGGGAATTAAAGGATACTAAGATCAATGATGGTGCTTTTGAATTCTCCCTGACTCCAAATAAATATATATTTTTCAAAAATGAAGTTTTTTTCCCCCAAAGAATCAGTTTAGTCATTTTTTCAGCCGTGTCTGACTCTTTGTGATCCTATTTGGGATTTTCTTGGCAAAGATATTAGAGTGGTTTGCCTTTTCTTTCTCCAGCTCATTTTACAGATGAGGAAACTGAGGCAAACAGGGTTAAGTGACTTGTCCAGTGTCACACAGCTAGGTAAATGTCAGAAGCCAGATTTTAACCCTGAGAAATGAGTCTTTCTGACTAACCCCAGGCCTGGTGCTCTATCCACTACACCACCTAGTTGCCCCTTTTCAAAGAAATGTTCTGTTTGATTATAAGATATTTTTTCCCAATTATCTCCTTTTTCATCTCTCCTCCCTTCCTTTTTCCTTACCTTTTTCTTTAGCTTTTCTAGTCTTTTCTCTTTACCCTTCTCTTATCTTCACTGTTACTACCAAACACTTATTCTTTGCATTATCTGTATAAGATATAAATAGATTCTAACAATATCTCTGCATCTGTATTTTCTAGAGTGATTTTACTATTGATTAGGGAAGGGAAGGGGAGCTAGGGCTCCACCAAAGACCTCATCATGATGTGTGTCTGGGGAGGGGCGTCACATGTGTCATCATAATGCAAGCTTTCAGGTGCCAGATAGCAAGAAAAGCCCAGTGATGGGCTGTGTGTTTGTCATCCAAGGCCCAACCTGGCTAAGTCTGAAGAGAGGTTCATGACAAAGAGATTAGCCACTGGGCAACAAATGCTTTTGGCATTATCATACTTAGAGATAGACAGACACACTCAGATGTGTACATAAACATACATAGATTTGCAGATACAAGTGCAATCACAAGCAAGTTTATACACAGATGTGTATCTACACAAGGACACAACTGATGAGGACTGTTTATTGAGGTTTTTTAGTAGAGAGATTGTGATCTCCATTAGTCAAGGGAGAATCCATACTGACTAAATTGTGGACTTTTTGAAGTGCTGAAATAAAAATCTGTTTCTCGGTCCTTTCCTAAACAATACTGATTGTATTTAGCACCATCAGGCCCAGGAAGTTTTGTGCAAGAACATTTAAATAGTTGCCATTATATTTGCCATGCTTTATTCAGACGGGAACAGGTGGTATCCCTGCCCATCTATTTTTCTCAGGGGAAGAATATCGGAAAAGAATATGCTCATTTTCCCTCTGAATAGATTTGTAGAAATGAATCCTAGAAAGGAAATTTTAACAAATAAGTTTCAGAAGCAAAAATCAACAAAAGCTGATAAATTTTATTTTTAATGTGTTTTACTTTTCTCCCCAAAATTTTACTTATTATCTGAGGAACTTTCTAGAATAAAAATTTATCTGCCTATGGTGAATGAATGTCAGATAAATAATGCTGGAGAAAATCAGAACACAGATTTAGAAAAGCAGAGGGATAGGATCACCCCTAAAGAAGTAACACCAGGGGGTGGCTAGGTGGCAAAGTGAATAGAGAACCAGTCCTGGAGTCAGGAGGACCTGAGTTCAAATACGGCCTCAGACATATAACACTTACAAACTGTGTGATCTTGGGCAAGTCAACTTAATCCCAATTGCCCTGCCTTCCTCCTTCCAAAAAACAAACAAAAAAAGAAGTAACAGCATTGGATAAGGGGGGAAAAAGCTTTTTCACTCTTCAAAAATTGGGTCAGTATTAATTTAGAAATATTTCCATTCAGTTGGCTATAACACAGACATGAAGTATATTTTTAATCTGTAATAGTTATTCATGTTTCTTTATTTAATTAATTTATCTTTAGTTATATGTATTTTTTTTTCCTTAAGAGACATATGTAATGTATTACCATACTTAGAACTTAACAAATGGACATTCGTGCCTGGCTGGCTGGCTGTGTTTATGTTTCTTAAATAAAAAATAATTAGTGAATCACTTTCAACTAGGAACTAAACATAACTTTTACATTGAACTAGAATACAAAAATATCATGCAGCTGTGTCAGAATCAAACCAATACTTTATTGGGTTGGGGTTCCTTGTTTAAATCTGGGTTAAAATCCTAGCTCTGTCTCTTTCTGATTTGTTGTGTGGTCTTAGAGAATTTATTTAAGCTCTTTGAAGCTCATTTGTCTCATACTCAGACTACTTACCTTAAAGAGCTGTGGCTATATAATGTATGTGAAAGCCCTTCATGACAAACTATATAAATATTATTATTCATTAAGCATGTGTGCACACGTATATGCTTGAGAAAGGAACAAATAAGCGGTGTAATGGTTTATTGTCCACAACCTCCCACCTTCTAGACTGCTCTGTTGGGGTGGGATGCGAAGAAAAGGGGAAGGGGGGTGTCATGGGTGAGGATGTGTGTGTTTGTGGGGGGGTACATAGCTAAAGTTGGCAAAAGATCCATGCCCTCCAAAAATCTCTCTCTCTCTCTTTTTCTCTCTCTCCCCCTCTCTCTCCTGTCTTTCTCTTTCCCTATCCTCTCTCTCTCCTCTTTCTTTCTGTTTCTCTTTCTCTCTTTCTCTTTCTCTCCTTCTCTCTCTCACTCACTCTCTCTTTTTTCCCTCCTCCCTTCTTTTACTTTCTCCTCTCCCCTCCCCCCACAGAAAATCCTTCCTTCCTCTCCTCCTCCCCCTGTGTAGTGTAGTCTGAGAATACATTGGCAGCCTTACATTCAATTCGGATCTGCTCCAGCTCTGTGACCTCAGCAATGGATTCTTTCAAGTCTTCTACAAACTTCTGCATCTCCTCTGAACCCAGGGCACAGAAATGCAATACCTGCTTCTTTTCTGAACCTGACACTGGGGTCACCAGTGTGATGCCATGGGAATGATCTGGAAAATGAATATAGGGACAGCCACGTGTAGTGAGAAAGGAAAACAGGAAGCCTTGGTCTGGGGTAGACAGTGGGACCAGGCCTTTTTGCAGGACTTGCCCTCTGCCCCTCCAAAGCAGTCTCATGAATTACCCTCCCTTCCTCTTCCCCTACACATCCCCTGAAACTAACACCCACTGTCATGGTCTCTGGCTCTGAGATGGACTTACATTCATTCTCAAAAAGGTGGAACTGCATCCCTAGCAGGCCCATGGACTTGCAGAAAGTATAGGTAGAGGAGGTCTTCTTCTTTGGGCAAAGCTTGAGGATCTGCCCAAGAAAGAAAGTCAGATAGACACACACACACACACACACGCATGCACGTGTACATACACACACACATGCACTCATGCACACACACGTATGCATGCACACAGCAGATAAATATACACGTAGATGTACATATACAGATATACAATGATGCCAGTATACACATAACACACAGATACAGCCAGAATACATACAGATACACACATAAAAATAAATACACACATACACATACAAGTGAATCACACACAGAGTACCAAAGTTAGGGAATCAGCCTCTCCTCAAGGCCCAAGTCATCTTCCCAGCCCCACTATCTATGATGATGTGAGACCCTTAGCACACCTCTTCCATGCTTAAATTTCTTTATTGATAATCATGGTTGGGACACTTTCACCAATTGGAAAGGAGCACAGGGCTGGCAAATGAGCTTGAGAGCAATGCCTCAAAAAATGGATCACATCCAATCCCTTGGAGGCCTCCTTTTCCTGGGGAAAGCCAATTACAATATGACCTCTTAGCATAGACTTCCCGAGTTTCAGAAGCAGAAGAGATTGTAGGTCATTTAGTCACTCATGGCTGGCATGGGATGTTTCAGAAGAACTGTCTGTCAATCCAGGTCTTCGGCTCGTATGTGGATGACCACTTGTTGGGGATGTTTTAGGGTCAATTCCTGGTTAGGTTCATATAAGAATTCCCACAAGACTTCCCCAACAAGTGGCCATCCAGTCTCTGATAGAGGACCAGCAGTGATGGAGAATTTACCATCTCCTGAGGCAGCCCATACCACTTTTTGAGAGTTTTAAATGTTGGAAACTTTTTATAAGTACATATGCAATCACACATTTATACATATGTGGGTATTATATATATATATATACACATATGGAATAACATGAGATAGTAGATAGAATGTAAAGAGGGTGAGAAAGGAAGAGATAGTGAGAGAATGATAGGGAGAAGAGAAGAGAGGGAAAGAAGGGAGGGAGAATGAGAGATATTAGAGAAAATAAAAAGAGGAGAGAGATGAAAGAAAGGAGAGAGGGACAGGAGGGGAGAGAGAGAAAAGGAAAGAGATGCAGAAAGAGAGAAGAGAGAGTGAGGAAGGCAGAGAAAGACAGAAAAGGGGAGTGGAAGGGAGAAAGAGACACACAGAAGGAAAGAAGGGGGGAAAGAGAGAGGAGAGGGAGAAAGAGGAGGGAGAGGGAGGGAGAGAGGTGGGAGAGAGAGTGAGAGAAGAAGGGGAGGGAGGGAGAGAGAGAGAGAAGGAGAGAGAGGTGAGAGAGAGAGAGCGCGCGAGAGAGCCTCTGCTCTGCTGTTGCCCCACTGAGTGATGACCCAGCCCTCCCAGGCCCCCAGGCCTGCTCACCACCAGCAGGTCATTGAAGAGGAACACCTCCCTCTGGTGAGCTGCTTGCTTCTGTAGCTTGTTCACATCAGTCACCTCAAAGAGCCGGCTGCAGCAGACCAGGCGGCGATGTGGGACTGACAGCACCTGAGCAGAGAGAAGATGGAAGGACGTCAGGCTGAGGATGGCAGAGGGAGGGAAGGAATGTGCCCTGACCACAGACTCAGCCTCAGCCTTACAGAGTATTAGAGCTAAGAGGGACCATTAGATCATTTCTTCCATCTCTCATTTTAAAGATGGGGAAACAGGGACCCAGAAAGGTTAAATGCTCTGTCCAAAGTCTCAAACCTAGTAGAGAGCCAAGATCTTTCAACTCCAATACAGCATTCTTTCTACTTTGCTGTAGTCAAGCCTCTGGAAGTGAAATGCCTCCATTGTGAAGCCTGGGGTGAAGAATTTGCCAAGGGAAGACAGCTTAGGTGAAAGGGGAACGTTAAAAAGAAGAGAAAGAGCAGAGGAGGAGCACATGTATCCTTTTCCTGATTAACCTACGCTTCACAGAAGACAGAGTTGCAGAATGGTAGAAGGAAACGGGCTATGCAGATCACATAGTTCAAACTCTTCATTTGACAGATGAAGACAGAGGTAAAGTGACTGGCCCAAGGTCACATGGCTAATTAGGGGCAAAGCTGGGATTAAAACTCCTGTTGCTGACCTCTCCACTCCACCAAATGGAGGATCACAAGATCCTAGATTTTAGAGCTGGAAAGGACCCAATCGGTCCTCTTGTCTAGCTCTCTCACTTAATACCCACTTAAACCTCTGACTGCCATGGTTTCCTCAGCTGTAGAATGGGAAGAGTAACAACACCCACCTCCCAAGTTTGTTGTGAAGAACAAATGAGATAGTACTTGTAGGTAGTGCTTAACAAATACTTGTTCCTTCCAACAGAAGAAACTGAGGCCCAAACAAGTTATATGACTCATCCAAGTTCACACAGGTAGTAAATGGTAGTGCTAGGATCCAGTGATGCCAAAGTTAAAACTCCAGTAAAGCATTTTTTCATTCCACCACAAAGTTTCCAATCTCAAGGAAACTCAGAGCTGTTAGGATTTATTGCCTAGGACGAAGGTTTTCTTCCTAGTCCGTCCTGTCTCTTCCTCTCACGCTCTCTACCCCTAGCGCCCTTCAGATCATACTAAAACCATCTCAGAACAACAATTCATCCCGTCCCAAGGAAAGAGATTCCACAGCCTTCCAACCTCAACCCCACGTCCCAGAGACTCAACACCCTGATCCACCAAGAAGCATTTCATCTCAGTGTGTTTCATCTGCAGGGCCAGCAAGGGGGTAGGGGGTGGAAGAGAAGGACAGAAGGAAATGAACAAGACTTGAAGATAAGAGAAAGCAAAGGGGAGGAGGCTAGGAATTAGAGAGGAATCAAGAGGCATCAGGGAGGAAGCAATGACCAAAAGAGAGAATCGTCCCCCATTTACAGCAGACACTTCCTACGTGGTCTAGTTGTTTGATGGTTGTAACTTACTGTCTTCATGCCCACAATGGACTTCTCCACCTTGGTAACATAGGTGACGTGGTCCTCATTGGATTTCAGCTCCTTCTGTTGGATCCTTTCATAGATGCCCACCACCAGCTCTCGGGGTATGTCAGCACCATCATCCACACCTATCAAAACAAGATACAACAGAGTTGACGACCTAGGCAAAAAAGGCAACCTTTGAGAAGGATTGTCTTCTCCTCAACCAGGGCAAGGGGCTTTGTCATGGTGCAAAGCAAGGAAGGCCTACTTTAGCTACTGTCATTGAATTCCCAGACAGCGTAAAGGATAACAGTATCATTCTTCCTATATCATTCCTCCTACCCTGTGAGACAACAAGCCTTTAGGTACCCTTTTCTCCCATAAAACCTTGTCCTACTCTTCCTTTAGCTAAAATATGATGGTTCTAAAGTCAGCCAGACTGATGGGCTTTGTCTTTGTCCTTGATCTGAAAGAAATCAAGCTTTGAGTAAGGAAGAAAGAGAAAGGTGAACACATGGCCCCAATTCTAGGAAGCTGTTGGTAGGCTTCTTTTGTTCCTCACCACTGGTTCTGTGGTTCACTGGCAGTTGAGAAGAGTTAGGGCTGGTAGACTTCATGAAATTATGTGTTAGCTGGCTTAAAGGAGATGGAATTTGGGACTTGGTGGCACTCAGAGACATAGAATATTAGAAGGGGAAGGGAACTTCAGAGTTTTCAATTTAACTCCTTTATTTTAAAAATGAGGAAACAAAAGTCCAGGGAGATAGAAGGATTTGTCCAAAGTAAAAAATATAGTGGGGAGCTAGGGGGTTCTCAGTCTGTCTTGTCAAAGGTCAGCTGGAATGGAGGAAATGGGAAGGGTGGGGAACATTTGTTCAATGGCATGTAGTGGAAACCTATATCTCATGAGGTCAGGAAGATGGTCCTTGAAAATTCTGTTTAAGGATCTGGCAGCACAAAGATTTTCCCAGGTTGCTTCATGGAGGTAGCCACAGTATTGTTGAATGGAAGGGGAAGAGACAAGCAGACCCAATACCTATACTCACCCAAGGAAGATCATACTCAAGGCATACCCTGTCCTGTACCAACTCTCAATCATTCACTTGGAGTTAACAGTTCTGGCACTTTTAGAACAGGTCTAAAACAATAGTCTTCCCACTATCCTCTTACCTCTCAGGTTCCGGATGAAATCCTCCAGCATCATCTTCCGGTCAGGCTTGATATTGGGACTATACATATCCGTGTTGAGGAGGATGATGGCAAAGGCCAGGATGAAGATGGTGTCAGGGTTGTGGAACTGCTGGACTACCTCAGGATTGCACATGCAATAGCGCTGGCTTGGAGAAACATATAGAACATGCCCACTGAGACTTCCCACCCTCCTCTTTCTCCTTAAGCTACAGCAGGAGAGTTTAGGGGATAAAAGCTTTCCAAAAGTGAGATAGCAGCATGAGTGGAATAGAAGCCCAACGTCATTAGATGTAGGACAGATTCTTGTCTTGTCCTCAAACACTCTATAATATCCACAGGCACGTGTGTGTGTTTATATACATATATGTGTATAATATGTAGTACACAATGCATATGTGCATATACATGTCTATGTATTATGTCTGTATCTATTGTGTATATATCTGCCTGTTTATGTGCATATGCATGTGTGCATAAGCATGTGTATACCTGTCCATGTCCATATATATGTACACGTATATAGATTGCTTGGTTAATTGTTCATTGTTAATTATCCTTTCTTATGTTGTTTTTGTCTCCTTAACTAAAATATATTCTCCAGGATGGAGGGGTCATTTCTTACATTCCTTGACATGCCCCACAGTACTCTGGAGCCTTCATGCCTTTGCTCATACTGTTCTCTAGGTAGGGAATGCCATTTTCACTCTTCTGCTAAATCCCCATCTATCCTTTAAAGCCCAATTTAAATAAATGGTATCTCCTCCTGGAAACATTCCCTGAATTGTTCTAATTGATAGAAATGGTGGATCTATGTTTGTATCTCTCTAATGTACTTGTAGTGTAATGTTGCATGTCATAAGTATCTGTGTTGGTACCTATCTCCCTACTAAACTTTTTGTTATTGTTCAGTTGTTTCAGTCATGTCTGACTGACTATGGGGTTTTCTTCGTAAAGGTACCCGAATGGTTTGCCATTTCCTTCTCCTGCTCATTTTGCAGATGACAGAGACAAAGAGGATTAAGTGACTTACCTAGGGTCTAGCTAGTAAGTTTCTGAGTCCAAATTTGAACTCAGGTCTTCCTGATTCCAGGTCTGGCACTCTGTCTACTGTGCCATCTAGCATCCCCATACCATATTATGAGCTCCATGAGGACAGGAATCTCATCTTATCTAAACTTCATCTCTCCCTCAATCCCCAACACAGTGTTCTGCATGGAGTTAGTGTTTTAATAAACATTTGCTGTTTCAGCCTTGCCCCAATAGACAGTCAGCAAAGACTTGATGATTGACTAACTGGTTGCCATGGATGGGCCCTGAGGGATGGGAAGTGGAGAAGGTCTTGATGATACTCCCCTTCTCCATTCCCAAGGTACAAATGTTGTAGGTATTGACCTTTTTTCACTCCTTCCCTGCTGTCGCCAAGTGTTGACTCATTTCCCAGTATCTGAGGCTCCTCCTCCTCTCTCCTTCCCCCAAGATTTTCCTTCCCAGAAATTGTAGGAGTGAGATAAGATTTGAGATCAGCACTAAAGACTGCTCCTACCTGAAAGCTTCAATGAGCCGCTCCACCTTCTGGGCCTCACCTTGGACCCGGATATGGGCCTGGAATTTCCTCAGAGCTTCATCTAATTCCATGTTGGAAAAGTCCATTTCATCCACCACACAGCTTGGGGGAATTAGTAGGGGACAGAGATAGAATAGGAAAGGGAGATGGTCAGAACAGGTCCTCTCCTGCAAAACTTCTCAACACCAATGGGAAGTTAAGAACCAGAAGGGCATTCTATCCACACAGAGCACAAATTAACCTCTCCTCTCACTATGTAGAAACCCCATCCAGTTAATAGGAGTTAGTTTTTATAGCCTATGGGTGGTGGGTTGGAGAGTGAAAAAGAAGGGAGAGGGTGAGTCTAAGGTCTATAATCTAATTTCTTTTATCATTCATTCACTGTGACCCCATCATCCTCTCCAATTGCTATTCCAAAGTCAAACAGAAATTACTCAATGAACATGAAGGCACTGTACTAAGCTTCTGATGAGTTAATTAACAAGTGTTTATTAAGTGCCTATATGCCAAATACTCTGTTAGATGATGGGCATATCGAGAGGAAACAGTCCTCCTAGCATCATAGAATGCTATAGCTAGAAATGCCTAAGTAGAAACAAGACTTGCATTTAGAGTTATAATCATATGACTAGGATTCAAATCTCAGCTCTCCTATTTATTGGTATAGGACCATAGCCAAGTTACTGAACTGTCCTGACCTCAAGGTCCCTCACTGAAGAAAATGTCACCAATAACACCTGTTACATGCATTTTACCACATTATCATGAAGATCAAGCTTGATAATATATGTAAAGTACTTGGTTAACCTTATAGTGCTATTTAAATGTCAGCTATTATTATTAAAAGGATTAGACCAAGGTCCAAGGTCCAACTCTCAACTCTATAAGCCTAATTCACTTTCCAGATGAGGAAACAGAAGCTCGGAGACTGGATGTTATTTGCGCTGGAGTATACATTGCATTAATGGCAGACTCAGGACTGGATCCAGATCTTCTAACCTGATTGCTATCTTCAGGCCTTCAAAGAGCTGTCACCTGGTTGGCATGAAATGAAATGAAACGTGCTTGACCTGACCCCAGAGAGTAGAGCAAGCAGCAATGGGCAGTACAAGTCGCAGAGATGCAGAGGGAGGCCTGATGTCAGCAAAGAAAGACAAAAAGCAAAAATCTTGCTAACAATCAGAGCCCACAGGAATGGGCTGGCTGGGTGGCCATGATTTCTACCACTCTATATAAATAACCATGTTATTTCTCCATGACTAGAAGTCTTGAAGAGGAGATTGGTTGCCCATTTGTCAGGGATGTTAGGCAGAAGACTCCAGTTCACGTGAAGCAGGCGAAACAGATGACCTCTAAAATTCTGTTGGAACGTCAGAAAGAGGGCTCATCTTGGAAGAAAACCTGAATCCAAATCCTGCCCCAAACTAGATTAGCAGCATAACCCCAGGTAAGTAGTGTCTCTTTCAATGAGCTTGTTTCCTTACCTGTAAAATGGAGATAATAATAGAACGCAAAAGTTTGCCTTTTAGAACTGTTGTGAAGAATACACTTGGCAAAACTTAACATGTTCTAAAAGGAATTTGAATTTGTTTGTCTCTATCTTTATCTGCCCATTAGAAGCAGCTAGAATCCCTACAAATTCAGATAGTGAAAGACTCTAACCCAACAGATGAGATAGTGTGATTTAACATGTTCATTTCACTCTGCTAGTTCAGCTGCATGATCTTAACAACATTTGATATTTCTGGTCAAAAAATAAAATTTTAAAAAATGGAGAAAGCCAGGTGATGCAGTAGATAGGGTGCTTGACCTAGTGTCATGAAGCTCCTAGTTCAAATCTTATCTTGGACACTTAATAACTGTGTAATTGTGGGCAAGACATTTAATCTGTCTGCCTCAGTTTCTACATCTCTAAAATGGGGGTAATAATAGCATCTACTTCCCAGGGTTGTTGTGAGGATCAAATGAGTTGGTGTTTGTGAAGTGCTTTGCAAACCTGAAAGTGCATTTATATAAATGCTGGCTATTATTATTATTACTATATTAATTCTCTACCATGCCCTGCCTCGTTTTGACCTTATCTCCCTCTGGTTTGGATTTGCCCATTTTCCTCCCCTTTCCACAAAACATACATATACACATATGTATATGTACATATATCATACATAGACACAGGTAAATACCTATCCTATACATATGCCTATACATATACCTATACCTATACATGAGAAAGGGTAGATTTCTCAGGTCTCTTCCAGTTTTAAATCCCATAATTGTGTGATCTCTAATCCCTCCCCAACTGCTTCAGTCTCAAGTTCTTCCAGGGAGGGATCTTTCCACCATTCTGGGGATGCCTCTGCCCACAATCTGTTCACCAAGACAGAAAAATCTAGGTCCTAAGAAGCAAGATGAGCCATCCGTGGAGAGTTGTTTGTTTGTCTGCCTGATTTTTCTTTTCCTTCAACCTGAAGCTGATCACAGGAGCCATTAAAGGTAGTTTATGGAGCTGAAGAAGCTCTGAGAGCTGTGTGTTCCTCTCCCCTCCCTTCCCTTTCCCTCTCTCACCCCAGCCTGCTTTCCCCTCCAATCTTCTTTCCTTTGGTTATTTTTATAGTCCCACATGATTGCCAGAGGCTCTGTCAAGCTAGACGCAGCTCACTGGTTTGACAAGAAGATGTGGCTCTGCACCAGACTCACCTGTCTTCCATTCCCTGGGATTCACAGGATAACAAAATTTAGTGCTGGAAGGGGCCTTGGAATTCATCTAGTTCAACCCTTTTATTTTACAGATGTGCAAACTAAGTCCATAGAAGGTTAAGAGATTTGCCCAAGGTCAAAGGGCATAGTAAGTCTCAGAGCTGTGCCTCAGACAGGGATCTTCTGACTCAAAATTCCATTGTGCTTTTCACAAGACTTTTTATCTCTTTTTCCATGTCTAGCATACCCAGATTTTCCCATTTAATCTTGGTCTTTTTCCAGGAGAGAAAGAAAGAATATCAGGGGCTTGAACCCCTAGAATCTCTGTCAAGTGGCCTGGAATTTTACAGGATTTTGTAGATTTTTAAGGAATCTTAGAAGTCCTCTAGCCCAACTCTTTCATTTTATAAATCAGGAAATGGAGAAGAAACCATAGACACACAAGTCATGGCAGAGCAGATTTTCTTGGTACACAGAATTGTCCACCTTGGGCAGGTTCTGAGGTTTAAGGGTTATGTGCTCTACCTAAAGCATAGAGCAGAATAAATTATGGACATGATAGGAAGAGAAGGGCCAAGACATGGACTAAGAGGGAGGAACAGGATACAGGAATGGGGCTCAGACATAGCAACCCCCTGCTAGTGCTGGGAAACTACATCTAAAAGACTAGTCAGAAAACACAGGTCCTCCTTTGTTCTCAGGTTCCGCCCCTCCCAGCACATCTTGGGGCCCCCTTATACCAGATCAGATCTTGAGCAATCTAATTTCTTCACTTTTATGAACCTCCATTGTGCATGTGTTGGGCAGAGGGTCAGAGTAGACACCAGATAGTGATGAAGACCCCCAAAGTAGAGACTGCACTCTTTTCTTTAAAATGCATCCTATTGTATGGCTTATGTTTCTGTTGCAATAGTAACACCACCACCATCACCACCATCACCACCATCACCACCATCAGTCTTTACATAGTACTCTGAAGTTGCAAAGGGCTTTACAGATATCATCTTGTTTGATCTTCACAACAAACCTGGGAGCTAGATGCTATTATTCTCCCCATTCTACAGCTAAGGAAACTTGAGGCAGATAAAAGTTGAGTGACTTGCCCAGAGCCTGAGGCTGAGATTTGAACTCAGATCTTTGTGACTCCAGGGCTAGCATTCTTGCCACTTTGCCACCTAGATGAGGAGAGGAGGAAAATCAATTTTCTGTGTCAGGTCATTAGTAATTGCTGTTTTTCTCTCTCTATCTTTTGATGGTCCTCATGACCTCCACAAAGATTAAAGATAAGTGGCGGCACTAGGTTACACCAGGTGTCCTAACACACACGTGTGAGTCAATTCAGTCCAGAGAGGATCTCACAGGGGGGATCTCTGTGAGCCGAGAAGACGTGATTGGTGACAAGAAGTCAAGGAGTTACATTCGACCTGAAGCTCCCCTCCGCTCCTCTCTGAGATCTACTTAGCCAAAGTTAAGAATCCAGTCGTTCTCTTGGGCAGAGCGCTAGTGTCTTGGAATCCCCCTGCCAGCACAGGGATGTGGTTAAAACAAAGACATTTTCTATTCTCTCAAGTTTCCCTCACAGTGGTGAGGACAAGAATTTTGTCCAACTATGAAAACTGATGACATGTCTGGGTATTTGACGTGGAAAATGGACAGAAAATGATTCTGGTTACAGCCAAGGAAAGAAGTAGAAACAGTTGAGGTTTACTGGGGGCATCGATAAAGGATGGCACCATGGTGACAGGAAAGTGTTTAAAGATAATAGTGATAGGGAAAGGGCTTGATCTATAAGAACAACATAGTAGGCAGAGGAACAGAGCTGAACTACCATGGACTAAAACTGTACAATCCTCCCACAGTTAAATTAATTTTTTTTCAGGACAAGATCACTGAGTAGAAGGGTACATAAATGAGGAGAGAGGATAGGGTAGAAGGGAATGTATGGTGGCCCCATTATTGAATTCATAGGTGAACAGCAAAGCAATGCTAATTTTATCGTCTTTCAGCAAGAAGAAGGATGGCAAAAGAGCACCTTCTCTCATGGTGAGACTTGTGTCTCCATGGACAGCATCTGCCTCAAGAAAAGGGAAATTTGAACATTTGAACTCTTGTTGGTAGATGATACCCAGAAGACTGAAGAGAGAGGGGCACAGGGACCCAGAGATAAGAGGACACAGGGAATAGAAAGGAGATTGATCATGAGAGTAGAAGGTGGCAGAATTGGACCATATGATTTTTGTAATTTTTGCCTTGGAAGATAAGCTGAATCTATTAAGATGATGTTCAATAGGCATAATTTTGGGTTCAAAAATTAGATTTTCTAAAAAAGATCTGGAGGCTTTAGTGGGCTTCATTAACTTTGGTGGCTTCTGCATCGTCCTGCTGATTCATATTAAGCTTGAAACTCACTGTGTGCCATTTGCCAACAGGAGTTCAAATTTCTCTTCTCTTGAGGCAGGATATTGTCAATGGAGACATAAAGCCCACTAGGAGAGCAGATGGTCTTTTGTCACCCTTCTTCTTGCTCAAAGACTATGGGATTAGCATTACTTCACTATCCACCTATGGACTTGAAATGGGACCACTACACATTCCCCTCTATCCTCTCCCCTCTCCTCCTGCCACTTTATAATGTCCTGCAAAAACAAAACAAAACAAAACAAAAAACCTACACATGTCTAACTATGCTTTCCCTATCATACACTGGAAAAACTGATTTTTGAAGCCAAATTATTCCTATGGAATATCACCTTATTAGATTCAGGCCAATGCTCTTTGGCCCCTAACTCTGCCATTTAGTGTGTTAGTTATCCCTCCTAATTGGGAAAAAAGATTCACTTTCTTGGTCCCTTGGGGACAGAACCTAAGAATCATAGACATTAACAATAGATGTTAGAGAAAACCTAATTTTACATATGAGAAAACTGGGGCCTAGAACAAGAAGCCATTGGGTGGGGCAGTGGATACAGTTCTGGGCCTACAAAGACCTGAATCCAAAGCTAGCCTGTGTGACCCTGTGCAAATCGCCCAGCTTCTGTTTGCTCAGTTTCCCCATCTATAAAATTAGCCTTATAACCTGAATCCCAGAGGTGTTGTGAGGACCAAATGGGACGCCTGCCACATGGTAGGGGTTATATAAATGTTGGCTGTTATTATGGTTAAGAAGCGGCTTGCCTAAGGTCACTAAGCAATGCCTGGATTCAAACCAGGGTCCCTCGCACCAAATCCAATGCCTTTTCTACTACATTCGTGTGGAGCTCAAACACATATTGTCCCCAGGCCAGGATCTCATCTGTCTGCACTCTTGTTCTCCCTTGGCCTTTGAGTTCACAGATACATTAAATACCCTTCTTCTCATTGTGCAGGGTGGCATTCATAGAGCTCTAAGCACTGGTTTCCCTATCGTAGCATCAATGGCAGGAGCATTGGGGTGAAGGAGGAGGCAGGAAACAGCTGCACTGGTTAGGATGGAGGGGCCTCGGTGGATGGGGGTGCAGAGGTGAAAAGAATTGAGGAAGATGTACTCATTGGAGCACAATGGCCTATTTCCCAGCTCTTCTGCTCAGGTGATAATGCAGCAAGCCTGGGGCTGCAGCTAAAAGCTTCAGTAATGAGGCAAGAGGCCACGTGTGGTAGGGCCTTGGGATCTAGGAAGCACAGTCAGGTGGAAAATCTCCCCAATCTGCAAGACACAAAGAACTGAATACAGAGCTCCTGCCTACCTGGCCACTGGGAAAGGACTTTAGGCAGGGGGCCAGGGGAGGGAGCCGGACTGGGGTGGGATGCAGGGGCAGGATGCTGGCTGGCTCCAGTGTGGAGGTTTGGAAGAAGTGAGCCCAGCTGTTGTCAAGGACCTTGCCTGCTCAGCTGTAAGTTGCAAAAGCCAGTGTCTGCAGACTTTGTTTCAAACCCCAGGTCCGCTACTTCCTAATTGTGTGACTGGATAGCTCACCTCCCCTCTCTGGAAATTTCAATAGGATTGGTTTCTTTTGTAATCTCACGTGTTTTATTTTAAGTATTTAAAAACATTATTCTGAGAAAGGGTATGTAGGCTTCCCCAATCTCCCAAAGATGTCCACGACATAAACAGGTTAAGAACCCCTCTCTTAGATGAAAGATAACTTTCCCTCCTCAAATTTTCTCATAGCATTTTTTTCTGGATCACTTCCTGAACCCTACTAGACAGTATGTTCCTTGAGGGCAGGGAATGTGGTTTTTCATCCTTGTATCCAACTAGCATGTGTTTAGTAAATGTGAATTGATTTAAAAATACCTGCCCTAGGCAGGATTTTGAGACCAAATGATTCTCCTTGTTCCTTAAGAAGAGGTTATATAAAAGCCCGCTGGCTCTGAGGCAGACCATCAGGAACATACCCCCATTGTCTTTGGGGCACCTGCCCTGTCTGAGGCCCTGACCCTGACATGGAATCGCGTAGAAGAGTCTGCCCCCTGTAAGTCGATCGAACATTTATCAGTGCATTATCAGGCAAAACCCCTGCCATTATGTTCTCTGTTGCTCCATGACTAGAGTGAAGAGTCTACTGGTGGTTGTCCCTTCCTGAGACTTCAGAATGGGGGCTTAGAAGAGGGCAGCCTGGGGTGTAGTCAGGGAGGTGCTTCATGCTGTGCCTGTGAAAGGAAATGTTCTCAGCCAACAGCTGAGATTGTCTTATCTGATCACACCTGTGACTGTGGCCAGGCCTGGGAATTCCTCAGCCTCTGGCAAATTCTTGAGGATTTCTCTGACTCTGTGGCACAGATTGTCTAATCACTACTTAGCCCTGACAATGGTGCCTCCCCCCAGCCATTGGGTCCCACCCAGAGAGTGCTGCAGAATATTGGCCCTTTGGTCTGTGGGAAAACCTTCCCATTTAGTATTTTTCAAAGAAGGGGAGGCAGTTGCCTTTGGATACCAACTGCCCAGTATCCCAACCATCTTGTAGGCATCATCCCATACCTGGCCCACCCCCTGCCACTCCTGACACCTGGACACAGTTGTCACCAAGATGGTGCAAGGAATGTAAGAGAACACAAGAAGTCATAGGAAGAGTCCCAGAAGCCCTGAGTGCAAGACCCAGTCTTAGGACATTAGGTTGTGTGACAAAGGGCAAATCACTCACCTCTCTAGACTAATTTCCTCATTTCATAGAACAAAGAGCTTGGGTGAAAGGCTCTGTGAGGTCTCTTCCATCGCAAATATTCTCTGACTGTTTTATGTGGCACAGATTGTATATATATCACACTTCACCTTCAGACAGATATGCAAATGAAGAATTGAGGAGAACTAATTAGACTCCTTTAGACAGAGCATGTCAGAGCCTGTCTCCTGAGTTTGATTTGATTTGTGTATGAATTATTACTGGCTCAGGTTAGGGTAAGTACTCCCCTTTAGGTGTTTCTTTCCTATGTGTTTATGCAAGGGGGTGTATGCAAAAATCCCACAAGGACTTGGGAAACATAAGCACAGATGTTTCCTGTATTAGTACAAACAGGTATAGTCTTGCATAAAATTGCTTGTTAACAGTGATCTGTGTGCAGAGTCAGTCTGTGCTGCAGGTAAATGAAGCATCACTCCTGACTTTGCCTGTTTGACAATAATTCCATCACCTCCATTTTGTTCTTTTATGATGGCAAGCTGGTATCTAGCAGATGAAGGATCACAGAGTTGGAAGGAGGAACTTTAGAGGTTCTCTAGCCCAATGACAAAAATGGGGCTCAGAAAAGTGAAGGGACTTGCTCAAGGTCACAAAGATGGTAAGTGGAAGAACATGTTGGAAGCTGGGAGAAAGTTAGTAGTCATACCAGTGATTGGTACCTGAGGAGGGAAAAGATCACAAGAGGGAGGGAAGATATGTCACTTGCATCCATGTTGAAGCTGGGGAAGAAGTGCTGGGCAGAAATGTGTTAACATTTACTCAAGGCAGGGATATTTGGATTATATGTGTGTACATGTATATACGTGCATACATGTACATGCATGCATATGGATATATGGATGTATGTATGTGCATGTATGTATAGATGTGCACATACACATGTGCACATGCACACATGTGTATGTGTATATAGGTGCATGTATGCACTGTGTTGCATGTACACATACACGTGTATGCATGTGTACATGTATAGGTATGTGTATATGTATAGAAGTACATGCTATATGTTTATAGGCATGCATATGTACATGTATGTGCATATGTATGTGTGCATATATGTGCATGTGTAGAATGGAAGCTTCATTCATCTACTACCCTAAGAGGGAGAAGCCCCAATCTTGTTCTGGGCTCACATAATTCAATTTAAAATATGTCATCACCACTGAGGATGCTTTATTAATCTGTTGTTCAGTTGTTTTTTGAGTTGTCTGACTCTTTGTGACCCCATTTGAAGTTTTCTTGGCAATGATACTGGAGGGGTTTGCCATTTTGCAGATGAGAAAACTGAGGCAGAGTTAAATGACTTGCCCAGGATCACACAGCTAGTAAGTGTCTGAGGCCAGATTTGAACTCAGGAAGATGAGTCTTCCTGACTCCAGGACCAGCACTTTATCCATTGTACCACCTTGCTACCCCAAAATACTCTAAAGCAGGAGTGGGGAACCTGTGGCCTCAAGACCACACATGGTCCTCTAGGTCCTCAAGTGCAGCCCTTTGACTGAATCCAAACTTCACAGAACAAACCCCCTTAAAAGGATTTGTTCCATAAAACTTGGACTCAGTCAAAAGGCTACACCCAAGAACATAGAGGGTCACATGTAACTTCGAAGGCCACATGTTCCCCACCCCTACAAAAGTTTCCAAAAAGTGAAGTGTGGCCAATGAATCAGAGCCAGTAGAAAAATGACTCTAGAGAGGCTGCCTGGTTGTTAGAAGAACGATTACAGTAGAGGGAAGATCTTCAGGAGAAAACTTTCATTTGAGCAAAGGGAGGGTTTGAGGGTTTGCTTGTTTTTTGGAGCGGGGGAGAAGGCAGAAATCATTCTTCCTTCACCACTACAATGTTGCTGAAAAATTCAGGATTTCCTGGCAAAATTTAGGATCCAAGAGAGGTTACCAAATAATGATCAGAGAAGTTACCAGATTTTTCTTCTATGTGCTCACGGGGATTCCATTGATGCAGATCTGACTAGAGTACAGGACTGGTCTTCTACTCAGGCATAACAGCTGATTACCCAGGGTGTGGCAATTTTTTTTAGAGCAGGGACAGGAAAGGGAGAGAAGAAATTAGCTAAATCCTCACTCCTCAAGTTGCCCCTGTCCCTAATACCATCACTAAAGATGGACAGATTCTAGCTCCACCCCAGTTTTCTTTTAAATGCAAATTGCCCTGAGACAGGAAACATTTGCTGCAAGTCACACAAGTAAAGGAATTAGTGGTAGAGAAAAGGCTTCTGACCAGTTGGGAGGAAATCACTTTGTAAACCTTAAAACGCCACATAAATGTGAGTTATTCTTGTTATTATCACCCCACACTGCCATAGATGCTAAAAATGGCAACTATCCATTATGTTCGAGGATATGCTGGGATGAGAGAAGCAACATGGTGTGACAGAAAAAGGCCAGAATTGGGGTTTAGTCCCAGCCATGCCACTTACTGCTGTGAATTTCACCTGTTTATCTCTCTGGATTTTAGTGTCTTCAGCTGTGAAATGGGGATAACCTCACCTTACAGTTGTTGTAAGGAAAATGCTTTGTCATTCATGAAATGTTACAGAAATGTGGGCTATTGTTATAGTAGAGAGAAGGTTAATCAAGGTAACAGGGTCTTATCTGATCTTATCCCATTTGGGGTTCTGGCAATGGGTAAGACTATCCTGGAGGCACATGACCCACAGACCACATGCCAGCCCATTCTTGCTAGAGCACAGGCCAACCTATCTCCACCCACCTTTCCCTAGCCTCTCCCTACCCAATCTGACCACACATACATCCTGGGCTACCCCCCAGAAGTTCCCATCTCCTAAGGAATTCTGTCTAATGCCTTATTCCTCCAAAACCTGAAGCATCATAAGAGTAGCTTCGGTAAATCAGTGCTGAGACCTGAGTAATAGAAATGTAATTGGGTTGTAGGCACGCTAATGTTTATGCTAATTTTTGTAATGAGAAGATAATGAGATTTGAAAACGTGGAGGTAACTTCCTGAGGGGGATGTACAGACTATGGAAAAGTGAAGCAATTTAGTAGTTTTAGAAAAAGGAAAGGTAAATTGTACAAAGGATGAGGAGGAGGAATGGGAGGTACTGAATAGAGAAAAGAAGTCTCTCTTGGATATGTGTTCTGGGTTTTGAGGCAGGAAGAAGAAAAGCTAATCAGTGAAATTCAGGGTAGCTACTGAGATGGGGTTCTGGTTGCTGTGGAGAGAGCAATTTTGATTTGGTATGGAAAGGTGGGTGTACAGCCCAGGAGAAAGCACTTTGCTTCCTTGGGGTTCGATATTCCCAGGATGGGAAAGAAATAGCATTGAATAAAAGGCTTTATAAACCATAAGTTTACAAAGGTTATATCGTCATTATTTACTGCTATTCCAGGTAAATCTGTAATCTTTTTCCTCTTGAAACATTGTAAATACTAATTTACAGCTTTGTTTTCTTATTTGTTACACAAGTTAGAACTTTCCTAGCCAGCTTCTGTCCGCACAGGGAATGGGAGCAGAACAGCCCAGCTCTGGTGGAAGTATTCCACCAAGGATCAAAACAAGAGTGCCATAATGAAAAATATCAAGACATCTGAGGAAGAACTACTGCAGGGGCTTTTCCTAGCCCAAGTTCATACAAAGACATAGCCAGAAGCCTAAGGCACTAGGGAAAGAGTCCAGTTGGAAAAGTCTAGGTTAGGCAGTGAAATATGCAGAAGACTTACAATATGTGGACTAGGAGAAAGCTAAGGGATACCTGGAGCTGCAGCTGTATTCCTGGGAATAGGAGAGTGGAAGTGTAGATCAGGGTGAGCCAGAAATATTCTGAAGATGCAACTGCTTCACTCTGGCCCTATCCTCAGGTTGGGAGCTGGCAGAATTTAGAACAGTAGGGTAGGGATCAGATCTGATCCTGGAGCTCTGAAAGTTTATAGCTAGCTAACTTGAATTATTCCTTAGAACACAGCCCTCAGTACCAGGAGGAAACACTAGTAGAAAACCATTAATTAGGAGGGCAGCTAGATGGAACAGTAGATAGAACACCAGACCTGGAAGACTCACCAGAAACACTAGTTGTGTGATCCTAGACAAGTCACTTAATTCTGTTTGCCTCAGTTTCCTCATCTGTAAAATGAGCTGGAGAGGTAAATGACAAATCACTCCAGTATCTTTGCCAAGAAAACCCCACATGAAGAGTTGGACATAACTGAAAATGACTGAACAACAAAATTGATCAGGACCAAACAAGATTCCTTCATTATTTCTAGAAATCTCAGAGCCTGGCCTTAACACAAAATTCCAATTCAAGAAGGTTGGAAATATGAGTAAACAGAAGAAAACCTTGAGAATAAAGAACCCAGAGAAATCCAAGACCAAAACCTAGAAGAAAATAATTCCACAACAATAAGCAGAGTCTAAAAGCAATCAGGTTAGTTGTAAGGTCAACTTGAATTCCTGGAAGAAATGAAGAAAGAGTTTTTAAAATGATACTGTAAATAAAACAACAGCTGTAAAACAAAGAATGAGAAGGGAAATGAACAGCATGGTATAAGATGGGGTAAATTTTACCCAAGTAATTTTCAAGATTGCTTGAAAATTAGAATGGACCGTGCAGAAATCAGTGACTCCATAAGAAAACAAAACTAATGTAACAAAATAATAAAACCTGAAAAAAGAAGAAAATATTAGATACCCACTATTTTTTTTTAAACTGATCCCGGGAACACATAAAGGAGAAATAATTTAAGAATCATCAAACTACATGATTTTTTTTTTAAAACCAGGATACTATATTTTAAGAGATAAATCAAAATTGTCAAGCTACATTAGAACCAGAGAGCAAATTACAAATATAAGAAATCTATTGATTACCACCTAAAAGAAACCCTAAAATGAAAATTCCCAGGAGTGTTATAATCAAAATCTAGAACTTCTAAAATGAAAAAAATACCACAACCCACCAGAAAGAAAGAGATCAAGAACCAAGAACCTACAATCATAAGACCTAGCAGTTACCAATATAAAGGAGAGAATATCTTAGAACATAATATTCTCATAGATGAAAAATCAAGGTCTACAACCAAAAATAATACCTTCCAAAAATGAGTACAATATGATCAAGCATCCCAAAACTATCAAAGAAAGAGAGAAAGGATCCATATGTACAAAAGTGTTTTAGTATCTCTTTTCATGGGGGCAAATCCCTGGAACCTTAAGAAGTACTCATCAATTGAAGAAATGGCTGAACAAATTACAGTATATGAATATGGTAATGGCACTCTATATGGCATAAGAAATGATGAAGGAGACAATTTTAGAGAAACTTGAGAAGTCTTGAACCAATGTAGGTTAAAGTGAGGAAAATTTATACTAAAACAACATTGTACAGTGAATGGATCAAAAGCAGAACAGTATATATTAACTAAAACGACAGCATTATAAAGATGAACAGCCTTGAAAGACTTAAAAACTATGACCAATGCATTGACTAATCATGATTCCAAAGTACTGATGATGAAGAATTCTACTTATCTCCTGATAGAAAGGAGATGGACTAAATGTACACAATAAAACATATTTTTTGGATGTGACAAGTGTAAAGTTTTTTTTTCCCCTTGACTATGCCTATTGGTCATAAGAGTTGGTTGGTTTTTTTCCTCCCTAGTGTGTGAAGAAGGTGGGAAGGAGCAAAAATAACTGCTTGTTTTTCAAGTAAAAATTTTAATTAAGAAATTTTTAAAAGCAAAACAACAAATGAAACAATTTTTTAAAAGGGAGAAAGAGAATAAGTAATTATATAGCACCTCCTATGAGCAAGGATTGTGCTTTGACAAATATTATCTCATTCAATCTTCACAACAACTCTCAGAAGGAGGTGCTATTATTACCCCCATTTTACAGTTGGGAAAACTGAGGTAGACAGGCATTAAGTGACTTTCCCAGGATCACAGACCTGGTAAATGTCAGACCAGATTTGAACATAGGTCTTCCTGACACAGGCCCAGTGCTCTATCCACTGTACCACAAACTGCCTCACAAAACCAAGAACTTCCAAGCATACCTGATGAAAAGATCAGTGCTGAAAAGAAACTTTGAAGTGCAAACACAGAAGGTAAGATAAACCAAGGAAGGTAAATACATCTGAGTAATTGGAAGGAACTACCATACATACATACATATATACATACATACATACATACATATAAAGTGATTATATTCTAATTGAGAGAGAAGAAACAAGTATCCTTCAGAACCCTAAGGTCATTAAGAGTCATAGAGAAAGTTAAATAAAACAAACAGAAGGTCTGAGGGATAGTTTTGTTTAATTTTGATGGTTTTGAGAAAATAAAGTAAAAAGAGAGAAAAAAGGAATACACTTGGGGAAAAGGTGAGAAAGAAAGCTATAAGACTTATAATCTCACATAACTGAGGTATGTGAGAAGATTATACAAATATTAAGGAAAAGGTTGGGAGAGGGAAGCAGGCTTCACAAAACCTCACTTTCATCTGAACCACATAAAGGAGGTATAAACACACATACTTACATACATACATACACACACATACATACAGAGAGAGAGAATTTTATATAGAAATATATCATATACAAAAGGGAAGCAGGTGGACCATGGACAGAGAAAGAGGTATCTCAAAGGGAGGATAAAATGTGAAAGGAACTTTTTGTAACCAAAACAAACTATATTTTCATGGAGTAGGTCATGCATAGGAGATTAAAAGCAAAAAGTAAGGGTAAGAATCTGTGACTAGGTGGGTCTGCTGAAAGGAAGCAAATTATTTTATTATAGAATCACTAGCGTTGTACACATACCTTGCTCACTACTTCTTTGTAAAGAGAAGGGCAAAGGGCAAAGAGAAGGAAAAGTTTAACTGAATAAGATGAAGAGAAATATACAATTAACAATCATAACCATGGATGTGAATGGGATAAACTTACCCATTAAACAGAAGAAGGTAGCATAATGGATGAAAAACCAAAAGCCGATAATGTATTGTTTACAAGAAATACACTTGAAACATAAAAATTCATGCATCATTTAAATGGGGTGGTTTGATCAGTGAAAGATGAGTCATAAACAAAGCTGATTTCAATGTCAGGGGATGAAGCCTGCAAGGAGGTTTAAAATGAAAGGAAAAAAAAGAATAAAAAACTATGATTGAGAGTAGGATAATGGGGAAAAGAAGAGGAAGCAGTGAAGTAGAAACACATTACTCCTATTATAGATCTCTAATATTAAGTATAGTTCTCTTTAACTATAATTTTCTTCTTTGTAAGAGGAGGTGGGGGCAAAGAGGAGAAATAGGTTTGAAACATAAAGATTCACACAGAGTTTAAATAAGATGCTAGGGCAAAATCTGTTATCCTTTAGGTGAACCCCTCTTCCCCAAAAGCAAGGTTAATAATCAGACAAGGTAACAGTATAAAAAAGAAATACTTAAAAGAGATAAACAGGGAAACTACATTTAGACTGAAAGACACTATAGATAACAAATTAATAACAGTAATTAATATATATTGACCAAAAAGCATAGATGTATAGGAAGAAACAGTCAACAAATGAAGGAGAAATAAAAGAAATTATCAGAAATCATTGTGCCCAATTTTATGCCAACAAAATTAATAACTTAAATAAAATGGATGAATATTCATAAATATATAAATACCCAGGTTATAGAACTATAAATAGATCATTTAAATGATCAAATTTTAGAAAAAGAAATAGAAAAAAACATAAATTAGTCACTAAAGGAAAAAAAAATTTCATCAACAGATGTTTTTACATATGTTTTATCATATATTCAAAAAACAATTTAATCCAGGTGTGCAAAAATGATAAAGGAAGGTCTCCCACCAAACTCCTCCATACTTATATCCATAGTTATATGACACAGATATAGTCTTGAATCCTACCCTAACTAAGGAGGGACAAAGCAGAGAAAATAAACTATAGACCAAATATCCCTAATGAACATTAGTTCAAAAATATTAAATAAAATACTGGCAAAGAGGCTAGAACTACATATTAAAAGAACAGTTAATACTATGAAGAATTTATACCAACAATAAGGAGTTGGTCCTATATAAGGAAAACTATAAAAATAACAGACCACATTAAAAATTACAAAAAAGCAAAAATTCACATGATCACATCAATATATATAGGAAAAGTCTTTGGCAAATTGCTATATTCATTTTTAAAAATATTGAAAAGCAAAGGAATAAATAGATCTTCCTTTAATGTGGTAACCAGTAGCTTTTTAAAATCTACAAACAGCATTATATGGACTAGAGAAATGCTAGTGGCCTTTCCAATATGATCAGGCAAAAAACCAAGGATATCCATTATCACTATTATTTGATATCATACTAGGAATGATAGCCATAGCAATAATAAAAGAAAAATGAAGGGAATAAACATAGGGAAATAGGAAACAAAAGTATTGATTTTTGCAGATGATGGGAAGTTCTATTTAAATAACCCAAAAGATGTAACTACAAATTCATTGAAGTAATAAATAATTTCAGCCAAGTGGTAGAATATAAAGTAAACCCACAAGATCATCAGCTTTTCTGTATACTACCAACAAAATTGCAGCAGGAAGAGGCAGAAAGAGAAATTCAATTCAATAATTACAGAATATATACAATATGTGAGAGTCCACCTATTAAGACACAGTTAGGAATTATATAGATAAAACTGCAAAACACTCTTTACAGAAATATAAATACTTGGAGAAATATTAAAGTTTATGGCTAGTCTGTCTCAATGTAACAAAAATGACAATAAATATAAACTTTTTCAATGCCAAAAACAATCAAACCACCAAAGGATTATTTTAGAGAGCTAGGAAAAATAACATTAAAACTCATCTGGTGGAAAAAAATGTCAAGCAACTAAAGAGAAGCATTTTTTTTTAAGTAGGAAGGAAGGGTGCCTGGTCTCTATACTACAAAGAAGTAATCATTAAAACTACTAAAAATTGAAAGGTTGATCAGTGGAATAGAAAAGGTATGCAAGACACAAAAATGAATGAACATAGTAGTGGCATAGTGTTCAGTTAAATCAAGGACTGTAGTTACGGGGATAAAGATAAAAATTATTGGAAAAACTGGAAAGTACTCTAGCAGAAATTAGGTTTAGGTTCTCAACCTTCCTAATACTGCAACCCTTTAATACTCATATGTGGGCGTATCTGCATGTGTGCGGACCCTCCTGGAGACAGATAGAGGAGCGGTGTCTCAGTTCCTAAGACCATAGGAAATATGTGTTTTCCAATGGTCTTAGGCAACCCCTGTGAAAGGGTCGTTGGACCCCCAAATGTGTCACAACCCATAGGTTGAGAACTGCTGCTTTAGACCAATGTTTCACATCATATACCACAATACATTCCAAATGGATCATATGCATGTTTGTATGTATATGTGTGTGTGTACGGATAGTAGGAAGACTTCTTGACTAAACAAATAATACAAAGAATCTTAGAAGACAAAATAGTTCATTTTGATCACACAAAACTGAAAAGCTGGGTAAATATAATCAGTAAAGTTAAAATTCAGAGAGAAATAACTGGGGAGGGAAATATTTGCAGTAAATTTCTTTGATAATTTAACATTCAAGATGAATGGGGAAATGATCTAAACATATAAGACTGAGAGCCATTCTTCAATAATTAAATGGTTAAAGGATATTAGACAGTTCTCAAGGGAAGAAATCGAAGATATTAATAATCATATGAAAAAATGTCCCAAATGACAAATAACAGAAAATTAGAATTGAAACAGTTCTAAAGTTTTACCACATACCCATCAGACTGATAAAGTGATAAAGAAAAATTAGCTGTTGGAGATGATGTGGGTGAAGAGGCCCAATAATACAATGTTGATGGACCTCTGAAAATAGGCAAGTCATTCTAGAATTTGGAACTATATCCCCAAAGTCACTAAACTGTGAATTTGTCCCAGGAATACCATTATTGGACTTATACACTAATTAGATTAGACTATGGGCTCCCCAAGGGCAGTGATTATTTATTTATTTTGGTATCCTAGTGCTTAGCACAGTGCCTAGCACAGAGTAAATACTTAATAGATGATTATTGACTGACTGATTGACTAAAAGATCAAAGACAAAGGAAAAAGACACATATGCAAAACCAAAATATTTATGTTAGTACTTTTGTGGTAGTAAAGAACTATAAAATAAGGGTTTATCTATTGGTTGGGAAGGATAGAGCAATTTATGATACATGAATATAATGTTATTGCATCATAAGAAATTATGAAAAGAATGAAGTCAGAGAAATATGAGAAGACTTGTATAAAATAATGCAGAGTGGGGCGAGGAGAACCAGAGCAACGTGTAGCTAAATCCTTCAGGATCATACTCCAGTAGTTATGTCTCCTCCCTATCCGCTCCTTTTCACCTGCCTGTTAACATGTTCAAGTCTCTCCAATCTCACACAGCCTTCCATTGACACTTGTATCACACATTCTATCTCTCTTCTCATCACTGCCACACAGCTTGCAAAAGATGAGTACATTTGATAACTCTTTCCTTTTCACATACCCTTTCCCCAACACTTCATAACGTGGTTTCTGTCCCTATCATTCTACTGAGATTCTCCCAAAGGTCCCCTAATTGCCAAATCCAATTATCTTTATCAGTCCTCATCCTTTCTGCAACATATGATTGCCCCTTCTATTCCTACCTCTCCTATTTAGTACCTACGGGACTTTGGACAAGTCACTTCACTTCCCTGGGCTTTAGTTTTCTTAACTACACAATGAGGGGGCTGGACTAGAATGCCCTCTGCTATCTCTTCCAGCTCTACATCTATGATCCTATGAATTTTCCTGGCCAGAAACTGTCCAACTCATCCCTTCCCTTTGGCACGTAAATTCCTCTAAAATAAACTATGACTATCCATATGGCAAATAAAGTAGGACATGCCCAAAATATTTTTATCCTTTAATTGAAAGGACTAGAATTTTCCATCATCTTAGGTTTGACAGATAGCCTGTCTTCAGCTATGAGAGTCCCCAAAGAAGAACAAATCTGTTACACTCCGGTCAACACATTTCCATGGAAATGAAATAGTGAAATGTGATGGAAACTTCACACTTGAAATAATGTGTCATTGTATTTTACAAAGGAGGCACTGGGCATCTTTGGAGTTGGGGGTGGAGAATGAAACCATCAGGGTACATTCCTGTGTCAGTTCATCAAGACCAGAAGTTGTCCTTGACGCATTTTCATGGAAATGATAGTTATCTTCCATGCGTACATAATTTGGACATGAAAAAATAACACATTGAAGAGAGAATGTTCAAAGAGGCCTAGAAGCTCCCTCCAATGGCTGGCCTTCAAATGTATTGAACCGAAAATTTCAGAAGGGAAATAGAGCAGAGCCAAATTTCCTAGCTCTACATTTCTAAGTTAGAGCAATACATACACAAAAACCACAATAATAACAATGCCTATCTAATCTAGCCCATTCAACTCCACCCTCACTATAGCTGGTTCTGTTTTTTCCTCCTTAAGATCAAGATGGAAGATCAGAATGGCCCAAGGGCTTTTTTTAAGAAGCACTTTCTGAACCCTTTCTTAAGCTGTTGCCTTCAGTGCAGAAATAATTTACTGAATGAGAGCTGAGAAGCACAAAGATTAATTTCTCCAGAACTTGGGGGAAGAGGGGAGTTGGAGAATGGTGGGATCATAGGATCATAAATTTAAAGCTGGAAAGGATTTTGGAGATCATCAAGTCTATTTAGCAGATGAGGAAATTAAGGCTCACAAAGGTTATCCAGTAACAGAGTTGGGACTTGAGCCCAGGTCCTCTGACATCAAATTCAGTGCTTCCTCCCCTACTGAAATTTTCCATGGCCAGTTTTGTAGGTGACAATATGGTTGTTGTATACTTTCACAGGGATTTGGAACGCTGGTTTTTCCTTGGTAAAAATCCTTCCACATGTTAATGCTGAGGATTGGCTTTTAAAACATTCCCCTCTCTCCCTCCCTCTCCCTTCTTACTAAAGTCGTGGCTAAATCTCTTCATCTTGCCTTTTGAATAGAGAAGAGAGATGATAATGAAGATAAGAATACTGTGGTTTAGGGGAAAGAGCTCCAGATTTAAAGCCAGGAGTTCTGGGTTCAAATTCCAGCTCTGCCATTAACTAACTGGGATACAATGTTTGACAAATTCCTTCATCTCTGTAGGCAGTTTCAGCATCTGTAAAATCCAGCTCTAAATCCTATGATATTGACAATAGTTTCAGTTGTCAGGATTGCTGAAGAAACCAGGGACTGTGCCCTCTGTGGTTTTAGAGACTAATCTCCCCTTTTGGGAGAGACTGCTCTAAAAAAAAAGGGGGGAGGGGGAGAAGAGTGAGGTTGCCGTTTACACATCCTATGCCACAAAAAGCCCAGCAGCCTCTCTCTGCCAGTTTATCTCATATCAGTCCTATTCAGGAATGGTTTTTAAAAGATTATTTTGGTGGCCTGGTGGCTGTCTTCTGACGTGGGATGATTTATTTCCTTTTATTTGGGAAAAGGCTTTGCAGAGAGTCAATATGACTGTCTGAATGTCATCAGGCAGGGGAGGAGAAGCCGAGTGGAATTCCGATGAATCCCATGGATAGAGGCAAACAGGACATGGGTGGAGCAGCTGTTGTCAAGGGGAAAGGTTATGGGAAGGGGGAAGGAAGTCATATCTTGGAAGATTCCATGGCAGCTAAGGGAAGTAGGTGTAGGGCAGAGAACCCAGCTGTCCTGATTCCCAGCTCAGCATGCTTCCCACCACCTCCTTATCTCTTTGTTAGGTATCTTCCTCATCATCAACAAGTATTCATTAAGTAGCTATTTGTATATGAAAAGACTCCCATAGACTTGGTTCCTGCCTTTTCACTGCCTCTAGCTGGAAGCATCCCACAGTTATCAAACCATAGGGACACCTGGGACTCAAGAAGGAGTCACCTGGCTGCTATTGTCTGTCAGTCTCCAAAAGGTGAGAAGAGGGTTCCCATATAGGAACTGGATAGGACTGCCTGTAAGTAAGTGCCCAGGAGCTTTCTCCCTTTCCATTTGATTCAGTGGAGTGATTTATTAAATAATTTCTGAACTAGCTACCTTATGCAGAGCACTGTACTAGGTGATGGAGAAGATATAAAAGGGGTATGTGACACAGCTGGTGGTGCAGTGGTTAGAGCACTGGGCTTGGAATCAGGAAGACTCATCTTCGTGAGTTCCAATCTGGCCTCAGACACTTCCTTAACCTGTACAAGTACCTTAACCCCATTTGCCTCAGTTCTTCATCTAGAAAATGGACTGGAGAAAGAAATGGCAAACCATTCCACTATCCTTGCCAAGAAAACTCCAGAATGGGCAACATATGACACAGCCCCTGCCCTCTGGGTAGTAACAATCTAGTTTGGGGATAAGACACATACAGAGAATGCTATCATATATAATACACAATAAAAGCATTGAAGATCTAGAGTTAGAAGGGGCCTTAGAGGTCATTAAATCCAACCTCCTCTTTTCACAGTTGAGGAAACTGAGGCAGGCAGAAATTAAATCAGAAATTAAATGACTTGCCCAAAGTTCACAGAGCTCATAAGTGTTTGAGGATGGATTTAAACCAAGAACCTCTGGACTCCAAGTTCAGTGATCTATCCACAATACCATGTACATTAGAGAGTGCTAAAGAAAGTATCATATAACATCTGAGGAGCAAAGGGTCTACCAATTTGGGAAGGCTTTCATCACCATCCACCGCACTGGGGCCTTCTCCCTCCTTGCTCGATACTTACATCACAGTCACCTTACTCTTAAAATCCACCAGCTTTGAAAATGTGATGACTAGCCCCAGAAGTGTTTCATGGCAGGGTAACAAGATGTGAACATACTTCATATCCCTGGCCTAGTCCAAATATAGATACATAGTGCTCCCCAAATATCTGGGGAAAACTTTCTGGGGTGGGGGAGGAGTGCCACTGTACATTTAAGTGAATGAAAAATTCATAGATTCTCGCAGCCAGAAAGAAACTTAGAAATAATTTACTGCAACCCTCTCATTTTACAGATAAGGAAACTAGGCTCTACAAATGTGAAATGGCCATGGTCACTGGAAAATGTGATTGTTTAGCAACCGGCACTGATCTTTGAAAGAGGCACAACTGCAGGACTGGAGATTGTCATGTGCTGTCACAATTTTTGAAAAGGGAAAAAGTCTGCAGACTATAGGCCAAGACACTTGATTTCAATTCCTGGCAAAATTCTTAGACGTAGATTAGAAGAATGGTTAGTGGACATCATTTAAAACAGGTTATGCTAAATAGATCCCACTTCCTATTTGTCAGTGTCTCTAGACTAGCAAATGAAGGCTATAGTTGAGGATATAGATGATGTATAGAGTTTAGCTATATGTATAGGTGTGTATGCACATATATATATTTTAGAAGGATATAGCTGAAGATAGTTTATATATATACTTTGCAAAGCATTTGACAAATTATCTTGAGTTATCTTTGTGTACAAGCTGGAGAGTTATGCAGTCAAACTCAAATAGAAGCAGTGGCCACTAATCTATATATAAGAATCCTTTCAGGCTGCATATTGACTTGGTTTTTAAAATGAGGTGTTGACTATGTTTTATTACATTTTAATTTATTTTGTTAAATATTTCCTAATTACATTTTAATTGGGTTCCAGTAGAATTCCAGAGCATTGTGGACAACATGTGGTCTTGGGGTAGGGGTGGGGTATTTGACACCTCTAGTCTAGATGGTTGTGTAAATTCAGTTGGCTAATGAACTAGGCCCAAAGTTTAGTCATTAAACATTTGATGTGAATTTGGAGTCACTAGTAGAGTATTGCCAGGATCTGTTGTTCAGCAATTAGGGTACCGATGTAAATGAAGACATAATGGACATTTTGTATCAAATTATTTATGTATGACCCAAAGTGAGATAGGACGAGAACACACTGGGTGACAATCAGGATCCAGAAAATCTGAACAGTATAGAACGAGCCACATTGAAGAAGGTGTAATTTTACAGAGAGAGATGAAAAATCCTATACCTGGGATAAACAAACAAACAAAAACAGCTGCACAAGTACAGGGTGGGTGGGGGATGTATAGCTATGTAGTAATTCATCTAAAAAAGATCCCAGGGTCTTAGTGGACTGCAAGCTCAACGTGAACCCACAATGCGATATGGCAGTTCCCAAAGCTAATGCATTAAGAAAAAACTAGAGTCCAGAATGGAGGATCATAGAATTATTATATTATGTGCTCGTCCGTCCATATCAGAGGTATTTTATTCACTTCTGAGCTCTACCCTTATAGGAGGACTTTGGCAAACTGGAGAGTGTCTCCAAGACAGTAAACAAGATGGGGATACTCAAAATCATTGTTATATGAAGGCAAGTTGAAGAAACAAGGAAATTTAGTTTAAAGAAAAGAAGGCTTAGTAGGAACGTGATGATTGTCTTAAAATATATGAAGACCTATTAGTTGTAAGAGGAATGTGATCCACTCTGCGTGACTGTAGAGGACAAAACAAGGAACAAGAGGCAGCAGTTGTAGAAAGGAAGACTTAATCTTGACAGGAAGAGAGACTTATCTATCAGTGCAGTGAACTGCCTTGGGAAGAAGTGAGTTTGCCATCAATGGAGACCACAGGATCATGGATTTAAAGCTAGAAGAAACATTCCTTGGTGTTGAATCATTTCAGTCATTCCTGACTCTTTGTGTCCCCACTTGGGGCTTTCTTGGCAAAGATACTAGAGTGGTTTGCCATTTTCTTCTCCAGCTCATTTTATAGATGAGGAAACGAAGGTCAACAGGGTCAAGTGACTTGTCCAGTGACACACAGCTAGTAAGCTAGGCCAGATTTGAACTGAAGATGAGTCTCAGGAAGAAGAAACATTACAGCCCCTATAGTCAAAAACCTTTATTTTGCAGATAAGGAAACTGAGGCTCAGAGGGATTTGCCCAAGGTCATACAGGATTCTCTGGATCCAAATGCAATTTTTTCATCCAGTGTGGCTGGACCAGAGCGGTTATGAGGGGAAAATAGCATGAAATAAGGCTACAAAAGTAGACAGGAACCAGATTGAGGGAGCCTTAAACTCCAGAGTAAGTAGTTCATATTTTATCCTAGAGGCACTTATGATTTTTGAGGAGGAGAACAACATGTTTTATCTATATTTTAGAAAGATGATTCTGATAGTCATGTGGAAGATAGACTGGGGAATGGAGAAACTGAGAACTAGGAAGCTACTTGTGAAAGTATTATGGTAGCTTTGATATAAGAGCAGGTAGGTGGCACAGTAGATAGAGTGCCAGACCTGGAGTCAGGAAGACTCATCTTCCTGAGGTCAGATCTGGCCTCAGACACTTACTAGATGTGTGACCCTGAGCAAGTTACTTGGCTATCTTTGCCTCAGTTTTCTCATCTGTAAAATGAGCTTTAAAAGGAAATGGCAAGCCACTCTAGGGTCTTTTTGCCAAGAAAACCCCAAATAGGGTCAAAAGACTCAGATAGGACTAAAACAACCGAACAATAATAGTCATCAAAGTCCAGTAGCAGGACAAGATGACTGGCAAATGCCCACAATTTGATACGAGGAGATAAGGGTCTGAACTCTGGTAAGGTCTGTTGGCTTTGTGAGTAGAGAAAAGGGGACTGGTGAAAGATACTGTAGAGGTAGAGTTGACAAGTTTTGGCAACTAATGCTCTATGGAGGATGGAAGAAAGGAAAGAGTTAAGGATAACACCAAGGTTATTAACCTGGATCACTGGGAGGAGGAGGATGCCCTCAGCAGAAACAGGGATATTTGGAATTGGGCAGGTTAGGGAAAAGATAATGAGTAATATTTTGTATATGTTGGATTTGAGATGCTTACAAGCTATCCAGGGAGAGATATCCAGAAGGCTATGGAGCATGACCAGAATAATGGAGTTAAGGAGTGGCTGGATTTCTTCCATCAAGGATGTTTCCAGGGGATTCCTGCTCAGGTCTGGATTGGGAGAGAATAACCTTATAATTCTGAGATTCTGTGATTTTGTGAAGTAGCAGAGCTCTACTAAGTCTCCGGATTTCCCCAAAACCCAGTACTCTTCTCATGACATTGCTCTACCTCCTTGAGGTGTGAGAATTCTTAAAGAGGGGCTCTGGTGCAGGAATTTGACTTCCCACCCCAAACCTTTCTGACTCTCTTGCTGGACCCTTGCCATGGTTGCTTCGACAGCTTACCTTCCCCAGCAGAAGACTTCAGTTGAGTCTGAGTCTCTAGCTCATACAAACAGCCTCCCAGGGAGGCAATTAGTTTTCATTATGTTACTCAGTAGGACTAAGGCTGGAGGAAAAAAACATTAAAAACCAAAACATGTGTTCTCTCAAACACCAAATCAGTATGTAATGGGCAAGTTAGAAAAAAGTAGGATCTGAGCCACTTGGGATCTGATTTAAAAAAAAAAATAAAGAAAAATACACATACCAAAAACCAAAAAACCCAAACCCAAGAGAGACAGACTGTCTAAGGAACACAGTGAAGCATGGAAGGTGGGAGTGGGAACATGCTAAATAGATAAATAAATGAGGAGAATAGAGGAATAACTGTCCAAGGCAAAGGTAGATGGGACAGAAATAGACTAGGAGGTCACAAAGATATCATATTAGGGGAGAGAAAGAAAGGAACAAAGGTTGAAGAAAGATACTTTTTATTACCTATTCCTCCTGGGTTTTCCCCTCAGGAAAATGAAAGGAGAGAAAAACAGAAGTAAGGAAGAAGATAAAAAGGAACAAGAAGAAAATAGGCCAGAGAATAAGGGGGAGAAAGCAAGTCTGTAATCATTTAATGCCTTTTTTAATGTCCCCATAGCACTTTCTATAGAGCTCCACACAGTTGAAAGCTTTCAATAAATGTCAAGGACTAAAGAAAGAGAGAAATTAATGGGAGGGAAAAAAGGAAAGAGAAAAAGAAACACAAGATATTTCTCTGTCTGGTCCTCCCCAAGACATTCTGTGCTTGATGGGTAAATCATCACAGGACATTTCAATAGAGATAGGTGCCAGGCAGAGAAATGGAAATCTAAAAAGATGCACCATGCAGGGCATGGTGAGAATATAAAAGGTAGGACTTCTTCCAAAGACCATTAGGAAAATAGTCCTGCTAAATACTGGCTAGACCTAGTGTGACCTAGAGAAGAAAGAGCTTGAAGGAATGGCAAAGAGGTGGCTCATGAAAAAATCAGAAGAGATTGAAGACCAGACATAATTTGGGAGAACTGAGAAGGGTCTCCACGGACAAACTTCAACCTAGTCTCTTTAGTTTAACCCTTTCTCTTCCTTGAGATTGCCCCTAATATCTCTGCTCTCCTCAGCTTATGGGAAGTGGCTCCTTTAACCATCAGATTCTCTAGAGCAGTGGTTCTCAACCTGTAGGTTGTGACCCCTTTGGGGGTCAAACGACCCTTTCACAGGGGTCGCCTAAGACCATTGGAAAACACATATTTCTGATGATCTTAGGAACCCAGACACTGCTCCTCTATCCATCTCTAGGATGGTCCGCCCACATGCAGATATGCCCACGTATGAGTATTAAAGGGTTGCACCATTAGGAAGGTTGAGAACCACTGCTCTAGAGTTAGTATGGACTTCCAGTCTGGCTGTCTAACACTAGATTCTAAGAAACATATTTACAACATCTCTATTCTTTCAAACTTTCTTGCGCTGCACTCCACCAGAAAGGGAGAGTGTGTGTTTGATAAATACCACAGTATTCTAAATCCTATTATTCATTCTGATGGTTGGTCATCAGACGGGAGCACTGGACCCTCCGTTATTATTATTTTTTAAAAATTTGACTTTGGAATGTATTTTATGACACTCTTTGTTGTTGGAAGATTTAACACCATTGGATTGGAGCTAGAAAGGACTTTAGAGGGCATGTAGTCTTCATTTTTCTCCATTATTCTTTGCTTTGGCTGACATAAAAATCAGTTTGTATGTTCTGACTCAAAACTAACTGATGGTGAACTGAAGGGTAGCTAGAAGGCAGGGAATTAAGAATCTCCTCATGAAGAACTGAAAGCTGTTTATAAGAAACCTTGGAATGTAAGAGTTCTTATTCCTTTCCAAAGTCCTTTCCCATATATCCCATAAGACCAAGAGTTAGAAAGGAGTTTGGACATCTTTTGATCTTACCCACTCACTTTTTACAGATAAGAAAACCAAGACCAAGAAAGATGGAAGTGACGTGCCTATGGCACATAAAGGGAAGCCAGCCTTCCTAACTCTTTCCACTGTATTATTCAGCTTCCTTTTCCTGTATCATATCAGAGGTGAAAACCTTGATGCCTCTAACTTGAAGTCTATAATTCTATCATTTTATCCTTACGGGTTGGTCGAGCAGGGTATTTATTATTCTCTCCATTTTATACAAAGAGAAATTGACAGAGCTGCCCAAGGCTAGTTAGGTATCTTAGGAACTGGGCTTTTGGGAGGTTAAAAAAAAATAACTCTAAGATTCAGGTACTGGATTGTCTGCCTTTAGCATTTTCTTTCCTGACACAGTACTACTGAGGTATTCCTATGTTTCACCTCAGTTTTATGAAGATCATAGGACCACAAACCAAATCTAATCCAACTCCCTTGTATCACAGATGAGGAAACTGAGACCCAGAGAGCTTAAGTGTCTTACTTAAGGTCACACAGGTCTTAAATAGCAAAACTAGAATTACAGAACAGCACATTGACTCCAAATTCCCCACTATTTCCACTCTATCAATCTGTGGAAAAGGAGAAAGGGAGGGCAGAAAAAAACAGAGAGAGGAAGGGAATAAAGAGAAGGAGCTGACTGAGGAGAACAGAGGGGAGCAGCAACAGAGATGCTGAGCTTCGTAAAGAGGGGTAGAGTCACTTACTCCAACACATCCCGGTTGAACTGCTTTTTGCTGTTTCCCAGGAATTCTCCAATCATTTGTCTGCTAAGTCCCTTTCGCTGCAGGAGGAAATGAGCCACACCAATGGGAGTGTCTGGGATGAAGCCTCGGGAGATCAGGAACTGGATGCCCTTGTCTGGGTTTCTGGAAATAGAGAAGGGGATCATGGGAACAGTAAGCTAGAGTGTTACCCCTCCTCCACCTATCTTCAGTCCTTTCCAAATCCAATAAGCTCTCTCCTATCTGAAGACAGAAAAGATTTCAGAGGACATTTTGTACAACTCCTATCCAAACAAGAATCTCCTCTACTCCCAATCTCTCTTGAATGTAGCCCATGATCACGTTAGCTTTTGTGACAGCCATGACACACTATTGCTTGTGTGATATTGGAGTTGCTGTACAAAAGACTCTCCACATATCTCTTCAGACCAATTGCTGTTTAGCTATACCTCCCCCCAACTAACACTTGTGAAATTTGTATTTTGGACCCGAGTATCAGACTTTACATTTATACCCATTAAAATTAATATATTTGATTTGACCCAGTATTCTAACCTGTAAAGTCATTTTTGGAACCTGATGGATATTTGATGTATTAGCTATTCATGTTAGCTTCATGTGACCTGCAAATCTTGCCATCAAAGTACTGACTTTAGTTAAGTAATTGACAACAACATTAAACAGCACAATGTCAAAGACAGGTCCCTAGGGACCAGAGACCTTCTTCCAATGGGACCTATTCTATTGTCTGGCCAGGGGTATGCTAGTAAATGTTTAATAACCAGCTCTCCAGGGGAAAAAAGTACTCTTGACATACTTTTAAGTTTAACCTACATTGTTAACATTTTCTCCATCACTTTTTAAAGTCTAGGCAATCTATAAAACAATAAAACAAGCCCTAATATGTAAGAGCATTTGCCAATTTCCAGGATATAAAAAGCTCAAACTGAAATTTTAACAATCAGTTCTTGAAAGCTGGTTCCAGCTGGCTCCAGCACACTCCTGCCCTTATTTCTCCATCTTGTCCACAAGAATAGCATCAGACAATACTTCAAAAGTTTTACTAAAATCAAGATACTTTTCCCTAAAGAGGTGCAATGAAGTAGAGCTGCCAGGCTAGGGCCGGGTATGAGGCTTCTTGAGTTGGAATCCCAGTGTGATCCATGCCACGCACCTCCAGATACAGAGATGATGGGTTTAAACTGCAGAATGAGATATATTTTCAGACACAGTCAGATAGGGAATTTATTTTGCTTGGCCATACATATTTGTTACAAAATGTTTGTAACAATGTAGAGGAAAAGAGTAGAGAACGAGCTAAGGATGGGGTTACCTCCTTTTGCTAACTCCCCTTGAAACCAATCTCTGTTACCCTTTCTGCACTTGAGTATTCTCATTTGGAAACATAAATGGAAAAACGTATGGGTCTTCTCCTTGTCTCTCTTCCCACAAAGCGATCAGAAAACTTGTGTAACATTCCGGAAAATGGGTAAGTTTCTACAATGATCTTCCTTCTTCCTCAGCACTTCCGATTATAGCCCCTTCCTCCTCTACCAGTTTATATTGCTCCTACTCCTGTATCTCAACAGGCAGTTACCACCTCAGCTACTCCTAGGCCTTGTATCAATAAGGGGAAACTGGGAGAGAGGGTAGTTTGGAAGAGAGAAAAGGGAGCCCAGCAGGGGAAATAGGGAGAGAGGAGGGAAATGTCATCTACCTTGGCTACTGTGACTTCTGCCATCTATCCCTTTTAAGACCTACTTCAATCCCTTTATATAGAGTGGTGGTTCTCAACCTTCCTAATGCCTCGACCCTTTAAAACTTGTATGTGGGCGTATCTGCACGTGGGCGGACCCGCCTGGAGACACATAGAGGAGCCATGTCTCAGTTCCTAAGAGCATTGGAAATATGTGCTTTCCAATGGTCTAAGGTAACCCCTGTGACCCCTGTGAAAGGGTCATTCGACCCCAAAGGGGTCACAACCCACAGGTTGAGAACTGCTGATATAGAAGCTAAGGAAACTGAGGTCCGGCTAGAAAGTTGTTCAAAATCAGGTTTCTCTCATTCTGTGTTATGAGAGCAGGGAGAAGAGAAATGTGTGTGAAACTGGGCCCAGCATTATCACAGGGTAGATATAAGAGAAGGAGATCTCTTGCCACAGAGTTTTATGTTTAAATGAAAAGAGGGGTAAGGTTTTTGTTTTGTTTTTAAAGAGGACAAGCAAAATATTTTGTCAAATTAGGAATGGTCTAGTTTCCTCAATAAACTCCAGGGACTCACTATGACTTTCAGAACAAAATATAAAATCCTCTCTTTGACATTTAAAACCCTTCATAATCTGGTCCTCTCCTATGTTTCCTTCTATGATCCACCCAAATTGGTCTGTTTGCTATTCCTCCCACCTGGTATTCCACCTCCCCTCTGTCCCTTGGCACACACAAGTTATCCTGGAATGCACCCCTTCTTTACCTCTGCCTCCCAGTTTTCTTCAAGACTCATTTTCATGCTATTTTACCCCATTAGAAAGTAAGCTCCTTGAGGGCAGTCTTTGTTTTTGCCTTTGTTTATATCCCCAGTGCTTAGCATGGTGCTTGTACACAGTGGTGCTTAATAAGTGTTGAGAGACTCAACTTTCCTCTGAGTTCCAGTTCCACTTCTTGTGGATGCTTTTAAAAAAAAACAAAACATTGCTATCACTTCATAAGTCCCATTCTCTCTCCCTGCCCACTCCCTTCTACTCCAAATAACTCTCTCTTATAACAAAGAATAAAAACAAATTAACACGTTTGTCGTGCCTGACAATGGAAGGTCAAATGATTTACTACCTCTTTGAAAGTGATGCTTTTGGGATAGCTAGGTGGTGCAGTGAGTAGAGCACTGACCCTGGAGTAGGGAAGACCTGAATTCAAATGTGACCTCAGACACTTAACACTTACTAGCCGTGTGACCTTGGGCAAGTCACTTAACTGCAATTGCCCTGCCTTTTCTCCTCCAAAAATACCAAAAAAAAAAAAAAAGTGATGCTTTCTGGTTTCATGGTTACTTACTGGCTAAATGTATGCATATGGCAACAGTCCATTCTACCATGTTCCTGGCTACGTAATACATTGTGCACATTTGTTCCCCTATTTCTCCTCCCCCAATTCCTTTTCTCCTCCCTTTATGTTCTTCCCTTTCCTCACCCCCCCTTAGTCCATTTCTCACTCCCTTGCCCTTGTATTTTTCACCAATACATGTCCCCTGTATGTCATCTCACTTGTCCTATTTCTCTCTGTTCTCTTTGGCAAATCTCTTACCTCTCTTCTCTTTTTTCCACTCCCCCGTTTAAAAAATTCAGAACTTAGCAGCTACCAGATAAGAGTATTTCCATATACATGATAGAGCAGAAAGAAAGGTTTGAACATGAAACTATGAATCTATTATGTAAAGTATTTTTTCTTTAAAATATATATCAAATTTCAGCATGTTGCTTTCAAAACTATCCTACTTGTCTGTGATTCTTTGACCTTCCTTCTTTTTTCTTCTATACATTTAAAAACATGTTTCCACAATCCTCTTTTCTTTCTTTTTTGGTTTTGGCAAACCTACCCCTAGCTCCTTCCCAATTCCCCTCCCCTGCATTGAGAAAAAAAGAAAATCAGAACTCTTGTAACTAATCTGTGGAATCAAGCAAAACAAAATTAATAAAATTTCTTTACACATTTTTTTTTCTGCAACTTGGACGTATCATACCTCTATCTGAAGGTAGGCAGCAAGCTTCATGGTTAGTCCTCTGTAATCATCTTCACCCCTTTTTCCCATCTCCTTACCTCTTTTAGCACTTCTATCTCTCTTCCTCTACTATTTCATCTTCCTAGTCCTCCCTCTTGGGGAGGATATACATATATATATAATTTAAACTCAGACAAAATTATATATATTTGACATTATATATATCATATAATTAGGAATGTCTAAAGCTGGGGGGAGCTGTAGTATCATGAGGAAACAGAGGCCCATATAAGTAAAGAGACTAATCCATAGTCACACAGTTTGCCTGTGTCAGAACTGGAACTCAAGTCTTTTGATTTCTAGCCCAGTGTCCTTTCCACTACACCTTGCTTTCTTTTCCCATATCATCTTTCTTCCTGACTGTACCCTACACTCCTTGCCCTCACTCCTATCTACTTCCCCTGCCCCCATCTAAGATGGGGAGGGGAAGTCCAAGGGATAGGTAGGGTCTGGCAAAGGAGCAGGGAAGGGGGGAGAGGGCCCCATGACTCACATGTTGAAGAGGTTGAGGCCTATGCGGTAGAGCCGCTTTCGTAGGGTGTCAGTAGACAGTGTAGGGGATTTGCAACTGGCTGGATTCTCGCAGTGGTACCGGGGCAGGCTCAATATCATAGCCTGTAGGGCCTCCTTTGAGGCTGACACCTCAGAGCTTGACTTGGCAGATTTGGTGGAGGTACTGCTGCTGCTCAGTTGCTCTGAGTTGTCACCAGTCTCCATCTCACCCCCTTTGCTTGACCCCCCTACCTCCTCTTCTTCTTCCTCTTCCTCACCCATTGCCCCCTCAGCCTCTTGCCCATTTGTAGTCATGTCCCCGACAGGCCCAACTTCAGTCCATGTATGCGCAGTGGTTGAAGCCGATGAAGTCACAACAGGGGAGGTCAAAGCCTCAGCTCCCCTGTCCTCTTCTGCCTCCCCTTTGCCTGTGGCTGGGACCAGTCCAACCTGAGTCTCTTGCCCTCCCAGGCAGTTGGCCACAGAAACAGCTGTCGAGGAGGAGACAGAGATGTTCTTACTGGCAATCTGCACTGTGACATCCCGGAAAGCCATCATGAGGGTGCTTCTGCTTTGGGGCAGCCCAGCCCCTGACCCATTACCCTCTTCCTCCTCCTCCAGGCTCAGTTCTGCAGCTTCCTCCTGCTCTTTCATTTCTGTCTCCAGCCCTGGAGGCGCCATCCCTCCAGCATGGAAGGTCTCATGGATCTCGTAGGAGCCCCCTTCCTGGAGGGAACACATAGTCTTGAGGCTCCAGGTGCTGAGAGCATCATCTATGGACTTAGCCAGGGATTGGACTTGCTCCGTGAAGGAGTCCTCTAGCTCCGTGAGGGTGCCTGTGATGGTGGCTGGCAGAGATGGAGAGCGGACCAGGGGCAGCCCCATCAGCCCGTAGCCCTCCATCAGAGCCTTCTCTGCTGCAAAGGTCTCTGGATTGGGGACCCGCACCTTGCGCAGGGAGATACGCCGAGGGAGTCGGCTCTCAAGCAGCGAGTTGCGGATCTTCTCGAAATTCTTGCTAAGCTGATATTGGCGGAAGGCGGTCTGAATGGTGCAAGCTGCTCGCCGGGACACCAAGTGGCCTCCGTATTTGTGTTCTAGCATTTCAATCTGCAATACACCACAAAGGAGAAAGTGGTTTAGGATATGGGGACCCAGAGAAGCATCTACCCACACCCCCATCCCCTACCCCCAAGCTGGCTAGCTATGCAGAGTACCAGATGCAGCGAGAAATCATCATTGGGGTGAAATGTCTTGCCTGAACTTTGACAATGTCAGGCAATGCCAACTAGGACTTTCAGGGAGCAAATCTAACAACTTCTGTACAGTAGGAAAAACAAATGCCCATGATGCTTTGACAGTAGGCAAAGTTCCTGAAGTGGTAAAACCCATTGGGGTACAGATTCTAAGGGGTGGTATGTCCTGCATGATGTCAGCTGAGGTGGGAAGCTCCAGAGAGCAGCAGATAGGAAGGAACGGAACCTTCTTAGGCTTTGAGCAATTGCTGCTGTCCATTTTATTGGCCCTATCTTGGAAATTGCTGAGTCCCTCACTGGTCACCTGGCAAGTGACTGATTGCCTTCTAGAGCAGTAGAATCCAGGCTAAATCTTGTTTCTCTGAGAAAGCTAAGAATTATTCAAAGGGAAAGCTAAGACTTATCCCTGGGAAGAGATCCTTTGGGGTCCAGAGGACCCTTAAAAGGAAAGGTAAGAGTTATTCTTCAAAAGAGTTTTCGGATCTTTTGGGATCCAAAGGAAACAAGGTTAAGGAGAAAGGATTGGGCTAGGCGGAGGGATGTGGCAACATCCCTAAGATGACCTAACCTCAGACAGAATTATGTTGCAAGTGAAATTTGTCTTCAGTGCCCTCCCACCTCTACTTTTGTCCCTGAGCAAACTCAGGACCCCAGTTTCTATGCTATCTCCTACTCTCTTTATGAACACCTGTTTTAGGAAGGGATCTCTCATTCCCATTAAAAAGTCAATAACTGACCAATTTTAAATGTGTCCTTGGAATCACAAGATGTTAGAGCTGGATGTAACCATCTGGTTCAGGGATCTTGGGTCCACAAACCATGAAGAGGACTGCAAAGATTTCAGGGGGGGTCTGTGAGCTTGGATGAGAAAAAAAACAACACCTTCAATTTCACTAACCTCTAACTAAAATTCAGCATGCCTTTCAATTATGAATGTAAACAAGAAAACATCCTTCTGAGAAGGGGTCTGTAGATTTCACTGGACTGCCAAATGGGTATATGAAACAAAGGTAAAGAAACTGACTCCATTTTACCAATAAGAAAATGGCCCAGAGAGGGTAAGGGGAATATGGCAAAGCAGGAATGCTAACCAGGTCTTCTGACTCTAGATTCAGTCCTCTTTCCACTGTACCACAAGGCCACACCTCTCAGGGGGCAATTCCATTTAAATAGGGTACAACCCCTAAGTCAAACGTCTGAATCTGACTTTTCAGGCAATAGCCATAGGCCTTGGGAGGCGGGTGGTGGTGGTGGTGATTTTTTTGTGGGGGAGGGGACTTTCTTAGTATAAGTAAGATGGGAGGGAAGAAATTAATCAGTTTGATGAGATCACAAGGGATAGACCTTTGTTAGGAGGCCAACTCCCTCATGTAGAACAGTCAATCAACAAATGTTTGCTAGGCATCTCCTATGGCACTGGGCCGATAGACATAAGCCCTGGCACTTTGCTGACAAAACAGATGAACTTTGTCTATTTGGTTCCCAGACACTAGGACCACCTCTGAGATGATTTGGCAACAGAAAGTCCGGGGGACTTCCTCCATGATTTGCTATCCAACAGTGAACTGTAAAAAAAGCTCTGTCCTTTTTTTTTTTTTTTTTTGGCTGGCCCAGTAAATCTCTTCCTTGGACTTCCAGACCAAAGTGCAGCAAAGGAGGATGGGTAGTGTCCTTCTTTCTTCCCAAACTCCCCCTAGCAGTATTGGTGACTCATAGGTGACACACGACAGTGCTACTTACAAACAACCAGAAAAAAAGAGTTGAAAGACACTATAAGGAAACCCTAGTCTCTCACATAGAGGAGGGATTTGGAATGCTGTAGTAGTGCTGTTAGTAGTGTTCAACTCTTCGTGACCTCATTTGGAATTTTCTTGGCAAAGATACTGTAGTGGTTTGCCATTTCCTTCTCCAGCTCATTTTATACAAGAGGAAACTGAGGCAAACAGAGTTTAGTGACTTGTCCAGGGTCACATAGCTAGTAAGTCTGAGGCCAGATTTGCACTCAGGAAGATGAGTCTTCCTGACTCTAGGTCTGGTGCTTTATCCACTGTGCCACCCAGCTGTCTTTTCTAGATACACAGAATCTAGCCTTATAGTAAGGGAAGGAAGAATGATTTTCTTGCAGCATCAGTTGTGAGAATTGCTTCAAATTAGGTATCCCCAGTTTAAGAATTTCTGGATACAAGAGTACAGTTGTTGAATTGTCTAGGGAGAGGAGATTTCCTTGGTGCAGCATTCTCCCTGGAGAAAGAAGAGGGTTTACATAGTTCTTGCAAAGTGGTCTACTTGGAGGACAAAGTCAAGGAGATACTAGGGCCATATAGTTCCTCCAGAAAGGGGATTGCTTGTTCAATAGCTGCCAAAATATGATTTGCTCCTGGGGGAAAAGTCTAAACCACAGAGTGGTACCTGGAATCTATGGAAATCATGTAGGGAAAAGAGGGCTTCCTTGGAATGACAAGGTGGAGCCTAATAGCCACTCCCCAAACCAGTGCTGGAGAAATCCCCTGTCTCTGTCTGGGATAGATCCTACAATCATGCTTCCTTAAAGAATTCAGTCATACTATGTAGGCAATCACCCATCCTGCCTGTGTATGTAGATGGCAAGCTTTGATGCGAAGAATTCCCCTTCAAATAAGATCATGGATATTTAGAGCTGAAAAGGACCATATGAACTCCCCAAAGTGGAGAGTACATGGAGAAGAGTGAGCTGATAGAGCACTGGCCTGGAGTCAGGAAGACCTGAGTTCAAATGTAGCCTCAGACACAGTCTAGCTGTGTGACCCTGGGCAAGTCACTTAACCTCTGTTTGCTTCAGTTCCCTTGTGAAGATCAAATGAAATGATGTTTGTAGAGAGTCTGGCACAGTGCCACTCTACAAATGCTAGCTGTTATCATGATCATATACCTTTCATCTCTGTGGCTCCTGAGGACTCCCTCCCCTCCTTGATCCCTGGGTACTATAGTTTATACAATATATTATATAATTTGTATAAGTATATATACATCACTTTGTAGCAGTGGCAGAAGTGTCTGTGCATTGAGGGGAGGCCCCATACTCAATAGCCTTGATAGCACATGGTGGCTACTAGCCCATGCTTTCCCATAGGCAGGCCTAGTGTGGATATTTGCACCTCATTCTCCAGAACAAACCCTCTCCTTGCCTAGGACCCTCTTGCTCTATCCCCTTCCTACTATGAAAACCTATTTTCAGGAACAGAATTGATAAAAAATATGTACCAACTTTAGTGTTTATTACATAACCACAAAATGCCAGATTTGGGGAGAGGGTGTAGGGTAGGTCTTAGAGATTATTTGGTCCATCCCCTGTATTTTACAGATGAGAAAACTGTGACCCTTAGCCTTATTTAGCTAAGATTAAATAGCTAGTTAATGACAATTAAAAACCTAGGTCTTCTGACTCCATTCTAGCAACTGAAAAAGTTTAATATGTAATTCCCTCCTCTCCTAATTATCTGCCTATTAAATACTATTTTTTAAAAAAGAAAAATCTTAGTACAAAGAAATAAAGCTCTAACAGTAAAATTTCAGGGTTTAGGGAATTGAATAAGAAAGCTATTTTGGAGGAGTTGGAACCCCCACAGTCACACTCCATCAATGGACATACTTGGCCTATTTGGCCCGTTTGGATGGCCAACTGTAGCCACCAATGAGATGTGGGGATATTGAAATATTCCTTTTAATGGCAACCTTGCCACCCTCCCCTCCCCCACAGAAACCAAGCCCCCAAATGAAGACCTTGAGGGGTAGAGTCAGTCTTCCCAGCTGAGCACTGAAATTTTACCAGGGGTCAGTAAAAGGCTTTGGCTTTTATTTATATTGGTTTAGAAAGTTTTTTTCCACTTTGGAGGAAGAAGAGTAGTTGAACCATATACCTACTTTCTCTACATCTCTTGTTTTTTTCTGTAACCCAGCTCCAAGGAAAACATAAAGAGTTTGTCATAGCCCAGCTTCTGTCCAGTCTGTCAATCATCACTATCCTGCCTTTTCAGCTCCTTAGGGAAACCCCACAGCCAGAGGATATCCTTATCAGGGTTGTCAAATAGTGAGGAAGGTGGTGAAATGTTCTTTGCTGCTTGGGCTTTAATTAGAAGAGAAGTTCCCATCCTGGGAATGTTTAAGGTTCAACCCTATCTAGAGGTAGGGGGATGAAGAAATTGAGCCTTCATTTTGGATTAAATGGATTTAACACCCATTACTGCCAGGTACTTGACCATATGGCTAATTCTGGATTAGGGGCAATGGGCAACTTTTGCCATCCAGAGATAGAGCTGGACCTTGTGAACTGTTTGATCCACTCCCATTAAGGGAGGAGGATGTCTGGGTTGATCCTGGATCTAGATCCCAAATACATAGCTTTGACTTTCACCTCTTCTACTTTACTGCCTCTGTGATTTAGGACTCACACATCTCAGGGCCTCAGGCCTCCTCTCTGTAAAATGAGGGCATGGTACTGGCTGACCTTTAAGATGCATTTCATCTTGAAATCATGTTGGCCTAAGTCCAAACTCCTCAGCCTGGACCTCACCACTGACATGTCCCATAGCCATAGCAAACTCAACATGACCAAAATGGAGCTCATGAAATCCCTCCCCCAGACCCATCTCTCCTCCAGATTTCCTCATTTCTGCTCATTTCATCTTTCCATCACACAATTCAGAAACCTCAGAGTTATACTTAATTCTCCCCTCATCCCTCCTCTCCCTCCCCTGCCACCATCCCCATATCACTAACTGTCGTTGACTGAGTCGTGTGGATTCTACTTTCACAACATCTTTTGCTCTCATCTTTCTCCATTCACAGAAGGAAGAAAAGAAGGAAGGAAGGAAGGAAGGAATAGAGGAAGGGAGGAAGGGAGGAAGGGAGGAAGGGAGGAAGGGAGGAAGGGAAGGAAGGG
>CM053585.1:400649706-400686443 GCA_028646515.1 Pseudochirops corinnae
AGGAAGGGAAGGAAGGGAAGGAAGGAAGGAAGGAAGGAATAGAGGAAGGAAGGAAGGGAAGGAAGGGAAGAAGGGAGGAAGGGAGGAAGGGAAGGAAGGAAGGAAGGGAAGGAAGAAAGCATATATTAAGCAGCTACTTGGTCATGTATTAAGTGCTTTACAAATCTTATTTCATTTGATCCCTACAGCAACCCTCAAAGGGAAGTGCTATTACCACCCCCATTTTGAGTTGAGGAAACTGAGACAAATAGACCATAAGTGATTCACTCACGGTGACCCAGCTAGTTAAGTGTCTGAGCTTGGATTTGAAATGTATTTTGTGACTTGGTTTTTAAGTTGTAAAGTCTTCCTGACTTCAGGTCCAGCACTCCATCCCCTTCACCACCTAGCTGTCTCTAATGGTATATAACCACCACCCTAAATCAGGTCATTTTTCACTTCTTGCTTTAACTACTACAATATCCCCCCACCCCCAAATTAATCTCCCTGATTCCATTCTTCCCCTTTCTTGACCATCCCTCATATAGCTGCTAGGCTGATATCCCTATAAACCAAGTCTGGCCTTACTGCCCCACTTCTGCCTCATTCCCCCTGCTCCCCAACTCAAAAATCTTCTGTGGATTCCTCTGGTTGCTAAGATAGAATACAAACTCCTCAGCTTGACATTTAAAGGCCTCCATGAGGCTTTGCCTACTTTTCCAGACTTCTTTTTTTTTCATATTTCCCCCCCTTCACATTCCCTTCCTTAGAGATAATTGACCTATTAGCTATTTCCCAAACTTGACATGCCGTCTCCTCTCTCCATGGCTTTGTGCAAACTAGCTCCTGGGCCTAGAATGCACTCCCTCCTGACCTCTGCTTATTTTTTGTCAACCCACAAAACTTCCACAACCCCACAGTTAGCATTCATTAAGAGATAGCTATGTAACAGACACTGTCCTAAGCACTAGGGATAGAAAGAAAGGCAAAAACATGGTCCCTGCCTTCAAGGGACTCACATCCCAATGGGAGAGCCAGCATGCAAAAGACTATGTGCATGCAAGATCATATAATGTCGGTGGAGGGTGATTTCAGAGGGAAGGCAAGAAAATTGGTTGGCTAGGAAGGTAAAGAGGGGAGAGAGTTTAGGAAAGGCTCTTGAAGAAGGTGGGATCTGAATTGAGTCTTGAAGGAAGCCAAGGAGCCAAGGGAAGCCAGGAATTAGAAGCAAGAGCATACCATTCATGGAGGTCAGGAGTGAAAAGAGAGATAGATGGGTTAGGGAATGTCAGGTACAAAGAACAGAAAGAAGGCCAGTGTCACTGGATCATAGAATACAATGGTGGCAGTAAATAGTGAGAAGACTAGAAAAATAGTAAGGGATAAGGGATAAATAGTAAGGGATAAGAGATAAAAATAGTAAGGGATAAAATGAAGGGCTTTAAATGCTAAACAGAGGATTTCATATGTGGTACTGAAGACAATAGGGAGCCACAGGATTTTATTTAGTGAGTGGAAAGGGGGTGGTGGGTAACATGGTCACATCTCTGTTTTAGGAAAATTACTTTGACAGCTGAGTGTAGAATGAATCGAAATGAGGTCAGATTAGTGACCAGGACACCAAACAGAAGGCTATTGCAGGAGTCCAGGCATGAGGAAAGGAGGACCTGAATTAGAATGGCAGTTGTGTGAGAGGAGAGAAGGGGACATATAGGAGAGATTTGATGGTAGAAATAAGACTTGCCAACATATTGGATATGTGGACTGAGTGTAAATGAGGAGTCAAGAAAAATCCTAGGCTGCAAGCCTAGGTGACTGGGAGAATAGTGGTATCCTCAAAAGTAATAGGAGAGTTGGGAAGAGGAAAGGGCTGACTTGGGTTGGGGGGGTAATTAATTAGTTCATGTTGAATTTAAGATGTCTGTGTGACATCACTTTGAGATGGTCAAGAAATGGTTGGTCATGTAAGACTGGAACTCAGGGAAGAAGTTAGCTATCTAAACAGGTCCGAGAGTCATCTGCAAAGAGATGACAATTCCATTTATTGGAGCTGATAAGATCACCAAGTGAGATAGTATAGAGGGAAAAGAGATGAGGGCTAAGGACAGACCCGTGGGGGTACACCCATAGTAAGTGGGATTGAACTGGAGGAAGATCCAGCTGAGGGGAAAATTAGTCAAATAGAAGGAGAACCAGCAGTATCATGAAAACCTAGAGGAGAAAGAATCCAGAAGACAGTTATCTACAGTGAATGTCAAAGGCTGCAGAGAGGTCAAGGAGAATGAAGGTTGATAAAAGGCCATTAGATCTGGAAATTAAGATATCACTGGCAGAGTGAGGATTGCTTTGCCAAAGAGTTTAGTCACAAAAGGGAAGACACATGCAAAAATGCAGCACTCATGAACAGTGGAACACTTGTAGGTGATAGCAAGATCAAGGGTGTGACCATCTCTGTGTGTAGCTAAGGTGGGGTGGGGCAATAGGTCGTGGGGAATGAATAAGTTGAGAAGCTGGGAAATTGGGTTGTTTGAGGGAGTATCAATGTGTATGTTGAAGTCTGAAAATGAGAGCAGGAGTTGGGAAGGAGAGAAAGACTGTGAGCCAGTCACTGAACTCATGTAGGAAGAAAGAAGAGTATCTTTGGGTCAATAGATAACAGTTGCCAGAATTTTGATTAGATGATAAATCTGGACTGAGTAAACCTCAAAGGAGAAGTTACTGGGTAATAGTGGTAGGAGAATCTGGAAGTAGCAATAGGGAAGAAGGTGTATGCTGACTTCCCCACCATGACCAAAGCTAGTGGGGCTATGAATGAAGATAGAACCCGTAGTATAAAGTGCTGACCAGAGATGCAGTATCATTAGGAATGAGGCATCCTCAGCGAGAGCCAGAAGATGGAGAGATCGAAAGGAAAAGTTTCAAGATGAAGGCGAGCTTGCAGATTGTAGGGCAGTTATTTCATGGAGCACAGTAGAAGGAATGGATAGACCTGGCATGGGACATTTGGGGGTAAGGTGGAGGGAAGCAGGTAATCTGGGACAGAGAATGGGCTTTGTACAGCAGGATGGGAGACAGGAGCTAGCAGGTCAAGGTAGGTTTGGTCTGGGAACCAAAGAAAGCTCTGGGTCAAAGATGAAGGCCCGAATATGGGGCTGATGCAACCTTTGAATCCAATTCTTCCTTCAGATCTCTGCTTGGGAACCACTTCTGTTTAAACCTTTTCCTAGTACCCCCAATGTGTGTGAATCATTTTTCCTTCTCAAATTATCTTAAGTTTACTTTTCTACATACACATATTTTATTCTCAGAAGAATGTAAATTCCTTGAGACATAAAATGGTTATTAGTCATTTAAGTGCCAGGGATACAAATGCAAGCAAACCAGATGGTCCCTACCCTTAAGTAGCATATATTCTAAAGAGAGGAGGACAAAATATGAAGCAGAGCTGGAAAGGAAATAGGGAGGGTGCCCATTCTCTGCTGGTGAGAAGGTGAAGTGAGGAAAGTGAATTGAGCTGAGAATGTTAAGAGCAGGAATTGTTTGACTTTGCCTTCTCCACTCCAGCATCTAGCATGGTCCCTTATATGTAAGTGCCATAGAACTGAATAATTGCTGGGCAATTGCCAATCATCTTGATTCCTGTCTTGCCCCTGGACTCTGATGACTCTAGAGAAGAAGGTGGGGCCGATGACTTTGCCCAGCTCTGCCTCACTTCAATTCAGTTCACTCACAAGTCAAGACATCATCCTCATGATGTCATTGGTCATTGTTGAGCACAAAGGATGAAGAACACCAACAACTTAATAATTGCTTGTTGAACTCAACTGAATGATGTTCCAAGGCTGACCTTGGAATCTGGAGCATGGAAGTGCACATGGAAACCATGCATCTACTTTAGTAAATGCAGGTAAAAGTAAAATGTTGTCTCTTAATTTGTATGTTTATTTGATTATTTGTTTTTGATGAAATGAGGTAACATGTGAAGTGCTTCATAAGGCTTAAAACCCTATAGAACATATATATAAAATAATATATAATGTTATAATATAATAACATTAATTATATAATAACATAATATAATAAACACTATTAGCGACAGCATTTATTCTTGATGATTACTAAACCTACCTATCCACCTTTCTATTTCCCTGCAATTCAATCCTTCTTAGCAAGGGAGGATATATTCTCTCTATCCCACAAACTGAGTGCATTTACTCATGCTGTAGAATAAAAAACTTCTTCTCTGTCTGCCCAGGTGCTACCTATCCTTCCAGGTCCATCAGAAGCTCTACCTCCTTCGAGAAGACTTCCCTGACTGCCTACCTCACAAGGTTACCATGAAGAAAGGGTTTGTATATGTGTTGTGCTACATAAATGGGAGCTGCTATTATCATCGGTGTTATTATTCTAGCCTAAGTTGATTTTTCTCTGCTCTGAAAACCTCTTGAATTAATAATCAGTACCACACAGATAATGCTGGCCAAAGAATAGTTCCTTAATCAACACCTTACTCTAACTGAATTTGAAGAATGGCCAAGGCAAGTGGAGCCACATCTCTCTTCTGATAGTCTCACTGTAGCGCCTTCTAGCATAGGGTCACTTCATGGTTTTGGTTTCTTATATGCTTCTACAGGCAGCTAGGTGGTCCAGTGCCAGGCATGTAGTGAGGAAGACTCATCTTCCCGAGTTAAAATCTGGTCTCAGACACTCACTAACTGTGTGACCCTGGCTAAGTTACTTAACCCTGTTTGCCTCAGTTGCTTGTCTGTAAAATGAACTGGAGAGGGAAATGGCAAACTGCTCCGGTGTCTTTGCCAAGAAAACCCCAAACAGGGTCACAAATTGTTGAGCACGACTGAAACAACTGAACAACAACAACAACACATGCCTCTGCTTCCTCATCACCCAACCCTTTGCCATCTGCGTCTCATTCCCACCATCCCACTGAGAGCTTTCTCTTAACTAGACTCCAAAGAAATGTTATTTTTCATCTTTTTATTCCCAGACTCTAGCAATGCACTTTGCACATAGTAAGTCCTTCAAGTTTGTTAAACTGAATTGAATTGACAAGGACACCAATAATTTCCTAAATGCCAATTCCAAAGATTTTTCCTTGATCCTCATTCTCAAGCTTTCTGCAGTTTCTGATACTCTTAAATACTTTCTCCTCTCTTTATCTCTATGAAACAAGACTCTTTTGGTTTTCTTCCTTTCCCTATAAGCAATCCTGTCTTTTTCAACATATTTTTCATCTTCCCAGCCCCTTAAAGTCACTGTTCTTAAAAGCTTCGCCCTTGATCTTTCTCCCTACACTCTCCCTCCCTTACTGACCTCATTCACCTCCACGACTTCAAATATCATATTCTCCCAGATGACTTTCACAACTTTATCTCCTGCCTACCCTTCTCCCAAACTTTAGACCTACATTTCAAGTTTCCAACAAGACATCTACTCTGGATATCTCACCCTTCCTTATGTCCCATAGCACACAAATCTGTCCCCCCTATTTTGGTCAGGAACACCACCATTCATCCAGTTACTTCTGTTTGAAATTCTATTTTAAATTTTTTTCCCTCTTCATCACTGCCTAGATCTAATCTGTTAATAATAATAAACAACAATCCACAACTACAGTCAGGCACAGCAGTTGGAGATTTGGCTTCAGAGTCAAGAAGACTTGGATTTTCAGGTGGTGCCTACTATGACACATACTGGTTGTGTGACCTTGGGAGGTGATTTAAACTCTTCCCTCAGTGACCAAGAAGCTCTCTAAAGCTGAAAGTTATAGAAAAGTGACTGATCTGCATTGGTAAGGGGAGCATGCACACTGGGAGTTCTCTACACCAATAAAATCACAGATCTGGTTCTCTACATATGTCCAAATGTAGGCTGAGAGATATAATCAATCAATTAATCAACAAGAATTTATTGAGTACCTACAATGTGCCAGGCGCCATGCTAAGGATACAAATATAAAAAAGTGAAGCAATTCCTGCATCTCAAAGATGTTTCTATGTAAAGAGATGCGTGGCTAGATAGTATTACTATTGAAATTAAGGTTAACTTAGACAACAAAGTCCCAAGCACATTCAGTTTATTAATAAGGCTAGCAGTTACCAGTAATGGGGGTCGTTAGCTCCTCAGCAAGCCAAAAGACCTTGAATGAAGGTTGACAGATCACTTTTACAAGTTAAAAAAAAAAAAGAGAGAAAAGCATCCAAAAAAATGTAGGAGACATCATAGATGGGGAAAACAATATGATTGGTTACAAAGCCTGAAACGTCATAGATGTGGTAGACAATATGATTGGATGGAAACTGGGAGTGCAGACAAGCAACTCCTCCTGCCATCTTGTCACCAGGAAATCCTGATTGATTTAGCCCATCTGCAGGAATGATACATTCTTGGTATATAAGGCTCTATTCAGATGGTCTATAAATAACAGATTTCTTCTCATTGGTCAAAGACATGTAGTGGTATAGATAGAACAGGTTTCTTTTAATTAAAGTGATTTCTAGGGAAATTCAACTTTTAGACTTAACTTGGAGAAAAAGACTGAATTTCCAAACTTAACTCAAAGACAAAGAAACATGACTTAGGCAGTTATACAAAATGTCGGTGGTAATACAGAATGGAATCGATTAAAAATGGAGACAATATCAATTTGATTTTTCCAATAGCTAGCTAGATCTTCCAGGTTTGTAAAATACGTTGGATCACGAAGAGTTGGATGTGACTAAAACACCTGAACCACAATATCACGCAAATATCCTCCCAATAGCCCTGTAACATGAACAGTGCCAATATTATCAATGTTATTATACAAATGAAGAAGTTTTTTTTTTTTTATCCCTATGTTACAGATGAGGAAACTGAGGATCTGAGAAGTTTCTGAGGTACGATTTGAAGCCATGGCTCCCTGTGCCAAGTCCATGATTTTGTCCAATATTCTATGCTGCAGTCAAGTCCTCTAGCTTCTTCCTACACAACATCTTACATGCATCCCCTCTTTTATTTTTATTGCTGCTACCCTATTCCAAGCTCTCATTTATCACTTGCCAACACTATTGCAAAAAACTCCTAACTGGTCTTCTGTCCTTTTCTTTCTGCCTCTTCTTCATCCTTCATACCATTCCTTATGCATATATCAGATCAGGTAACTGCTCAAAACTTTTCATTGACCTGTTACCGACTATTACATAAAATTCAAATTTCTTTGCCTGGCATTCAAGGCCTTCTGCTATCTGGCACCACCCTGTTTTGCGTTGCTGTATGTCCCTCTATATGTGCTATGCTGCAAGACCAGACTATTTTTCTTCTACTGGATGCATCTCATTCTATCCTCTTTTCTGGCCCTTGTGGTCCTTTCCACTTGGAATGTCATGCTCACTCCCTCTATTGCCTACTGAAATATACCCATCCTTTAAGATCTCGTTCAGATGCCATCTCCTTTCCTGATCATCTCAGACTTTAACATCTGTTTCCCTCTTAGACAATGTTTAGTGTTTACTCATTCCTCCCTCTACACAATTAGATGTTAAGCTGCGTGAGGACAGGGACCAGATCATATCGACGTTTGCTATCTCTTCTAACATCTAGGCAGCACTTCGAAGGGAGTAAATGCTTAATAAATATCTCTGGAATGAATTTTCTCCATCACACTTTCAAGTGAAACATCACAAGCTTTTCCTACCTCTCATCCCTTTACCACTCTTGCTACCTCAAAGGAAACACTATATCCATACCTTGTAGCTCCAGAACAGGGCTCTGAGCCAGAAGCAATCAGTCAGTCAGTCAATAGCCTTTATTTAATACATACTATCTACTAGTTGCTGTGCTAAGTTCTGGAAGCATCAAAATATTAGAGGTAGGAGGGATTTAAAGGCATCATATGCTATTTGAACCTTTGATATCTTTTAGGCTACATTTGCCAAACCATATCCTATAGAATCCTTGTGTTCTATGCACTGTGAAGAGGAGTACCCCTGATCATAGGGATTGGAGCTGGAAGGGACTTTAGAGTTCATCTATTTTGCATTTTATGGATGAAGAAACAAGGCCCCGAGAAGGTGTGTGACTTGCCCAGGGTCACAGAGCATTTATGCTAGCAGAACCAGTGCAAATCCCATTTTTAAAGTGCTGGTCCTCTGTTCTTTTTCCACTACAACATTTTGCCTTCACTAAATACCAGTCGTAGTTTCCTGGATAAATTTCGTGTATCTCAATACTTATTACATGTGATATTTGAGGTGATATGAAAATAGGTTTACTTTCTCATCTTTTACTTCAAAACTCCCCCTTCCCACTTTGTTCTGGAGTTATTTTCTCCCCACAAATCTTCCAGATTGGTCCTTATATGTCACTCCCAAGTGTTCTATCACCAAATTTGTTTTCTCAGAGAGGTAAAGTGATTTGCCTAGGCTCCCACAACTAGTGGCAGAGCTAGGATTAGAACTCAGGTCACCCTATTCCTGGTCTGGTACTTTCCACTCTACTAGCCCAGCCTCTCTTATTGTGCCAATACATTAGCTGTTGCTAAAGACTCAGAGGTAACCAACAGTCCTTCATAGGTATTCAACCAAAACATCACAACTGCTCCCACATTCTCAGCCCTCCACTTCTACTTTTTCTTCTTGGGAAATTCCAGGTCTGTGTCTTATAAGAACAACAAGGCAGAGGACATGACAGGAGGTATCAAGCAGAGAGCAGAGTCTGGGTGTTACTATGTCTGAGATAAGCATCATGGGAAGAGGTATTTAAGTCCATTATGCCAAAAGGATCATCCCAGGAAAAGCTGACAATTTTATATACTAGGATGTCGAGGAACTATAAAAGGCGTAACAGAGTCCCTGCAGGGAGACTTGGGAGAAGTACCAATAGCAGAGATGGTGTGTGTTTGCCTGAGAGTTATTTGCTTTTAGAGCCTGCCTAGGCCATGCAGGGTCCGTAGGCCTCACTTGTCATTAATGTCTAATGACTCCTGCAGAGTTCTTCATGACTCTCTCTGGCTCAGCAATTTCACAGATCTTTGCCTAACTCTGGTTTTAATCCTACTTCTCTAATAAATATCTGAGAAACAGAATATAGTGACAGGGTTGAAGAAGAGAAGGAGAATCTCCAGAGGAGAGAAAAGGCAAATTGGAGATGGGAGGATGGGGGAAGCATCTCCCTTGACTTACTCCAAGCCCCATGTATCATCAGTAATTACTGCTTAGTCACTCCTCCCTAAACAGCTGTCTTCAGCTAATACCAGAGGTGAGGGGGCCTTGGAACAGGGTTCCATTTCTCTAATGTGCCTTTCAATGTTAATTAGTAGGCTTCATTTTGATGGCTTGGGGCCTTGGGACCTACACTGATTGGGATGGATAGGAGATTGATTCTGAGTTGGGGTGGGGGGTAGAGTGAAAGTGGCTGTCAGGACTTCATAGTATGTATAGTTATCATGGCCATGGGTCAGATGTGGGGTACAGAAGGTCTGGGGGGAGTCAGAACTCTTATGTTTAAAGGTTTCTTCTGAATCTTAGATCAGTGTTTCTGAAACCAAATCATACTTTGACATAAAATATCTAAAATCTCTACCGAAGACTGCTCCATCCTCCACAGCCTCAGTAAAGTGAATAACTCAGTGACTCAGAGAGCAGTAAGAAGGAACAGGGGAGGAAAAGGCAGCCAGATGTAGGTGGACCAAGATACAAGTCACAAGAAGGAGAAGGAGAAAGGAAAGCCAAGATTTTTTTTAAGTGCATACATTCTAAAAAAGTAATTATCTTTGGTAATAAAAGATTTGCGGATCAGTAACAATTTGTTCCAGAGTGACAATTGGAAAACAAGAATAATTTTTAAAAATCTATATGGAACAACCAAAGTCTTGGCCACATCAAACCAAACCTAAAATACTGATGTTTAGGTCACAGTCCATGTGCCCTGGGATGAGGAAGCTACTAGGTACAAAAGAAGGAGCAACAAGAAGCAGGCATGGGGGAGGGAGACAAAAGTCCCCAAGATAGGACAGAGGTCACAGGAGATATGGAATGTTCAGATGTGGCTTGATAACTGGAGAAGCCTCCAGAAAACAGATCTGTCCTAAATCTCAGACTTGACACAAAGAGGGAGGCAGAGGTTCCCTCTGGATCCTTCACAGAATAGGTGACTGAGCAAGGCTGTAAAATTTCCCTTGTTGGAGAGCTTTTAATTAAAGGTCGTGTACTTATTCTCCTATGCATGAGAAACTGCACAAAAGATGTCATCAGAGAAATGTATGATGAGAGAAGATAGGCCTGTGCCATGGTAAGAATGAGGGGCTGGACATATCATGTACTTCACTGGTATCCATTCAATATACAAGAACAAAAGGAAGATTCCCAACACACATTGGTGAATCCCTCTTGCCAGATTTATGGGAGGACAGAGGCAAGAGTCACCCAAGACGTCTAGGCACAAATAGATTGCTATTTGCATCACTGGACAGAGTACTCACATTAGATCACAATCTAATGGAGTTGGAGTGTCCATCCTTTTGAGAGAGTTTAGGGTTCCTCAAGATCTGGAGGCAGGGGAATGAATGAGATGAGTCAAGGAGAATTCTTTCCATCTCTCTCAGGACCCCAAGTGCCTATAGTCATAGTTCTGCAACTCCTACTCATGGGCCAATATAGAAGATTCCTTCTGTTCTCTACAGTCTGATCTGTTTACCCACTCCCTTTCACTTGACCCAATTACTCCATTGCAACGACCATCATTTTAGCCTTGAGTCTGACTTCCTCAATGCCTGGGTCAGGGTAGAGGGAATCATATGAGGTGAATCATATCTTTCAAATTGGGAATATTGATACTTTCTAGAAGCCTATTATTAACCCCATTCTGCATAGAATCAGCACTAGAATGGATGAGGAAATTGGGGAAGAGAGAAGTTATTTGACTTGCCCAAGGTTTAGAAGAGAGTGTAGGACCCTGATTTCAAGCCCAGTACTTTTTCACTAAACCATGCCACCTCTCTGAATGCCTTGATGGAAGGCAACATTTTGTTGTTGTTCAGTCATGTGTGTCTCTTCATGATTCCATGGTTAATATAATGGAGAAAGTATTGAACTTGAACTCAGAGAACTGGATTCTAATCCTAGCCTCTTACCAGTTGTTTGAACCTTAGGTAAATAAAATAATTTTTCTGGCCTTTGCTTTCCTCTTCTGGTAAAATGGGGATAATAAAAGCTGCCTTCTCTGCCTCACAGAATTGTTTGGAGGATAAGCCTATGTCATACCATTTGTTTTTATTGCTCAGGTTTAGGGGAGTAGAAGTGAGAAGAGTTCCACAGGGGAGATTCACACAGGAGCACAGAGACCTTGAGGAAAATGGACAAATTGGGTGTCAGGTTTGCCTGGAAGCTGAGGAACCACATCCAACCTGAGAATGTACAATTCTAGAGGACTTGCGGAGAGTCTTAGATCCTAGTTGGAAAGAACTTCGGGAGATCATCTGTTCTGGCTCCCCAACTTATTTTATAGATGAGGCAATTCAGACCCTGAAAGGTTAACTTGGCTAAAGTTGCAGAGTGACTTAATGGTGGAGGAGAAGCTAGAAGTCAGGTCAAGGGCCTCCTAGTACATCATTCTAGTCACCACACCATGCAGCCTCCCTCAAATCCTAGACTTGGTACCCGTACATGTCTCCTGAATCTGAGCAGACCCCAAAACAGCAGAGGGCTCTGGAAAATAGAACTGGCCAGTTTGGCAGGAGTTGGAAAGAAAAGAGGCCACACATTTCTTTCTGTATCCCAAAAGGTGCTATATCTCATGATGCACCAGCTGACCCCCTCACGAGAGTCAACAGGAAACCACCAGCAAATTTAAAGCTGGCCAGCAGGTCCACTGATGAAATTATTTTAATACACTGGTTCTTTGTACCTTTTGTATGATTTGTGAATTAATTCTTTCCTTGTGAATAAATTCTTAGCAAGCTCACTTGGGTGTTAGAATGTGTAATAGGGAAATACAGAAGAAAGATTAATGCTGAGCAAGAAGCATTGAATTATGATAGTAATGTAAGAATGATTAGCAAAGTATGAGCAAAACATTAGACTTCAGACAAATAGATTTGAGTTATTAGTGAGAGGATTCATCCAATACTTCAGGATGGTCAGTACAGTCCTATCATTGATGTTTTCATAGAAGAGACCTCACAGATTATAGTCACAAATTTTTAGAATTTAAAGCTACAAGGGATTGTAGGAGGCATCCAATCCAACTGATAACCAAAAGGAAACTCCACTATAATTTGCTCAACTGATGTACATCCAGCCTGTGCTTGGAGACTTTCAAAGTGAGAGAATCCACCATCTCTTGGGGCAGCCCTTTCCACTTTGGGAGAGCTCCCATTGTTAGGAAGTGTTTTCTGACATCAAGTCTAAATTTATCCTCAATTTTACCTCGCTTCTTCTGGTTCTTCCCCCTGGGCCCAAACAGAACAAATCTAATACTCCCTCTACATGACAGACCTTCAAACACTGGAATATACCTGTCACATCCCCCTGAGTTTTCTCTAGGTTAAACATCCCTGAATCCTTCTGTCAATTCCCCAATGACATGGACGTGATTCTTTTTACTATCATAGTTGTTCTTCACTCTCTGCTTTCCAGCTTATCAATATCCTTAAACTAGGTGCCCAGAAATGAATACAATATTCTAGATGAGCTCTGATCAGGGCAGAGTAGAGAGGAACTACCCTCTCCCTTTTCCTGGAATCTATGCCTCTCTGTAATGAAGTCCAAGATCACATTAGCATTTTTGGCTGCCATACCTCATTGCTGACTCATATGGAGCTTGCAGCCCACAGATACCTCCAGATTTGTTGTCTAATCACGTCTCCCTCATCTTGTACTTTTGAAGCTGATTTTCAAATCGATGTCAGACTTTACATTGATCCTATTTATCATCTTAGGGGAGAGGCAATTGAGTATAGTAGAGGGCCAGCCACAAAACCTGGGTCCAGGTCCCAGTTTCTGACACATACTGGCTATGCAATCCTGGACAATTCAGTCAACCTCTCAGTAACTGAGAAAACCTAAGCTTCAGAGAAGGCACCAACTTGCATTAATTAGTAGGAGTTGTTTCACTCATAGGGGTTATTTAGTCCAGTATTCTTACTTTACAAAAGAGAAAAGTGAACTTCAGAGAAGTCAAGATTGTTGCTTAACTCACCAGTAGCTACAAGAGAATCTAATATAGTTTTCAAAGCTGATGATATTTCATTCTCAGTTTTTAGAAGAGAGAAGAAATAGCAAAGATGGAATTTGAATCCAGTTTCCCTTACTCCAAAAACCAGTGCTCTTTCCACCATAAAACTCTCTCCCAATCCCTGCTTTCCTCCCTTTGATTTTACAGATTATGATACAGAAGTCCAGAATAAAGAGAATGATTTTTCCCAAGGTCACAGATTTTGTGATAGAAACAGGATTGGAATCAAAGTTTTCTAAGCCACACTCCACACTTCTACCCCAACTTCTTAATAAAATTTAAAAATTCTTAATTTAAACATAAAAAGGAACTTCCAGACACACGGCAGAACACAAAAAGACAGTTCTCTGTGAAACTGTGAATCTCCATTTCATTTCATTTGTTTTCTATTAGAAATAGATTGTCATAAATTCTCCATATTACTTTCAAAACTATCCTTTTCTGTGATTCTTTCTGAAATTCCTTCTGTTCTTTTCTGTGCATTTGAAAATGGTAAAATGGCCCCTTTGAGGACATCCCTATTGCTAACTTCTACTCTTCTCCCAGTTAAAAACTGAGAGAAAAAGGGGAAAAAACTTTGAACAAATAAGCATAGTCAAGCAAAATGAATCCACAATTGGTCATGTCCAAATACGTATATTTCTGCACCTTATGTCTTTCACTTGTCAGGAAGTAGTAATATGCTGCATCATAGAGACATGGTTGGTCATAGTTTGTAAGTTGTTAAAAGCTATTTTCCCTAGCAATGTGGTCTTTATATAATTCATTCTCCTGTTTCTGCTTATTTTACTCCGCATTAGTTCATAATATCCAAGATTCTCTGAAGTCATGTTTTCCATTATTTCTTATAACTCAGTGATATTCTGTCACTCACATACCACAATTTTTTCAGTCATTTCACAGTTGTCTAAGGGAAAATCAAAGGCTTGCCTTTAGATTCTAGTTCTCCCTTCCCTTATCTTCTCTTCTCTCTCTCTTTCTTTTCCTCTTCTCTATTCTGTCCTCTGTTCTTCTCTCCTCTTTTCTTCTCTTCACTTTTCTTCTATTCCCTTTTCTCCTCTCTTTTCCTCTTCTCTCATTTCCTCTTCTCCCTTTTAATTCTTTCCAGGATCTTATTTAACTCCATTCAATACACTTTGAAAATATTAAGATTCTGAAAGGCATAGTTGTTACTTCTCTCTCCATTAGAATGTAGATTCTTCTAATTACCTTTCTAGTTTTCTCTAGTCTCTTCTGTTTATATTCCAAAATTCCTACTCAGATCTAGTCTTTTCATCAGAAATATTTGAAATCTTCTTTTCCATTAAAGGTCCACCTCTACTCCTCACCCCTCCCATAGGATTATACTCAGCTTTGCAGGGTAAGACATTCTAGATTGTAAGCCTATGTTGTTTGCCTTTTGGAATGTTATTCTAAGATTTCCTCTCATTTATTGTAAAAGCTGCCAAGTCTTGTGTGATTCTAGCTGTAGTTCCTTGGTACTTGGATTGCTTTTTTCTTGATAGTAGGAGTGTTTTTTGTTTTCTTTGATGTGGGACCTCTGGATTTTTGTTTTGCCATTACTGAGACTTTTGCTTTGCAGTTCCTTTTGGGAGGTGATCAGTGGATTCTTTCTATCTTTACTGTGCTCTCTGGTTCTAATAGATCTGGGCAGTTTTCAGTTATGACTTCTTGAATATAGTAGCTAGTCTTTTAAAAAAAATATGGTTTTCAGGTAATCAGATGATTCTTATATTATGGCTCCTTGACCTGTTTTCCAAATCTGTTATTTTATATCAGTTTTCTCAATTTTTCCCTATTTTTTCAATCTTTTGATTGTTCTTTTAATATTTCTTGTTATCTCATGGAGTCACTGATATCTGTATGGTTCATTCTACTTTTCAGAGATCCATTTTTTTTTTTTTAGTAAGAATGAAGAGTTTCAGGGTGGCTAAGTGGTGCAGTGAATAGAGCACCAGCCCTGAAATCAGGAGGACCTGAGTTCAAATCTGGTGTCAGACACTTAACACTTACTATATTAGATTGAGTATATTAGAGGGCCAGCCACAAAACCTGGGTTTTGTGACCTTGGGCAAGTCGCTTACCCCCAATTGCCCTGCTTTCTCACTTCCAAAAAAAAAAAAAAGGTATTAACAGTTTCTCTCCTAAGCTACTTACTCTACTTCCTATCCTTTCTTCCAGAGATTTTATTTCATTTTTTGTCTTTTGCTTCATTTCTTCTAAGTATTCAAGTCATCCTTGTAGAAAATCATTTTTTTTCTTCTCCTTGTAGTTGTTATGGAGTATCTTATTCCTAGTGGAGAATATTTAGATTTTAAATAATTTCTTATACTGGTTGTTTTATTTTCTCATCTCTCCAACTTTAGTTCCTGAACTGGGGCATTGTGCTAAGGCTGGGTTCTATATCCTGATCCTTCTGGGTGGAGTCTCAGACTGCTTGGTCTAATCTTGAATTCTCTGGACTCTTTATGCTTCCCTCTATCTCCCAGGCTTAGGACTTCCTGTATTTTCAGGTTCGGAATGCTGGGTCTTTGAGGTCCTCTCTGGGGTCTCAGAAGTGTATTAGGAACCCTAGTCCTTGGATGTCCTGGTAAGAAAGCTGTGGTGACATTCCATCATACTGGTCATGTCCTCTGCCACTCTCCCAGGTCACCTGAGGTCCCTGACTCTGGGGCTTTCGGGCCACACTTTTTGAGAGGAGCCCTCCATGTTTCTTGCCTCTATACATAGAGCCTTTCAGAGTATGTGTCTCATCTCTCGTCACATGGGTGCACTTTGCTAGAGGATCTTCCATTTCTCTTGCTCTTGGGTTTCTGGTTGACCTCTTATGCATTTTGGTATGAAAGAAGTGACTTAGAGTAGCTTCTCGTTGGATTTCTGGATTGTTATTTGGTCTAGTGCAAACTTCAGGACTTTCCTGGAGTAGGTATATGAGACTTGAACAGTATGCCTTCCCTTCAGGCAATTATCTTGTCAAGAAGGCTTCCCCCTAACTTCTGCTAAAATACTAAAAAAAATTTTAAACCCTCTTATTCCCCATAGCCCCTGGCCTCTTGACCCTCACAGTGAGTCAAAATCTGGAAGTTTCCTATTTTTATGCCATATAAAGAGCTTTTTCTATCTCCATTCCTTGCCCACCCCTCTAGCAGACACACACCTTACAATCAGGGAAAGGGGAGCTAAGGATAAGAATCTAGGAGCAACTCACCATGCCTGGGTGCTTCATGCTGAATCTTATATTTGAGTGGGTAGATGTGTATCAAACTCAACCTCCTTATTTTTAAATGAGGAAAATGAGCCCCAAATAGGTTAAGTAACAGGACTTCAAGTTCTAAATCCATTGCTCTTGACATTATGTCACATTGCCTTCTTTGGGTGCAGCCCAAGACAAGAAATAATAATAAATAAAATAAAAATAAATAAAATAAAATAATAATAAATAAAATAAAAATAAATAATCCCCTCTCAATTCTTTCAAGATACATCTTGTTCTTGAATAGGTATGTGGTCTGGGCTCTCTTTATAATGGAGACTTTGTGACACAATGGAAGAGTACAGAATTTGGAGTCAGAAGGACCTGCGCTAAAACACTGGCCATACCACCTACTACTATTATGACTCTGGGCAAAGCACCAACCTCAGGCTCAGTGTCCTCATTTTTAAAATGAGGGGGTTGGACAAGATGGTCTCTAAGGTCCTTCCAGTTCTATACCTATGATCTTCTTGTTTCACTATAAGGCAATGATGCATTTGCCTGGTTGCCATATGACCTGAATTTTTCATGTTTTTCCTATAGGGCATAGGGTAGCCGTGGCCAGAGCCCCTGGACACTGCTCAGATGCCTAGTGTTAGGGGGATCTGCTCAACGTGAAGGTCCTGGATCACAATGAATTAAAAGATAGGAGATATTGGCTGGATTCTGCCCTAGGTTCCCAAGAGGGATACAGGAAAGATTCTTTAAGGAAGATGGGCAAACTGGTTGGTTCAACTAAGGGACAATTAAGTAAATATTTCTTTATAGGAGTTGGCCTTGAGGTGGTGGGTGGGAGGGGCAGGGCACCTGGAACCATAGTGACAATCCCCAGAGACAGGGCCCCTTCTTGCCTCCCCTCCCCACCCTCCTCCCTCCCCATGGAGGCCCTGGGTACCTGTTTATTCTTTAAGTCAAGGGACAGCTCGTAATCAGAAGCAGCAGGGGCATGGGAACAGAGCACCTTGGCATGCTGCTGCCGGCCAGGGGAGGCTGTGTGGTGGAGGCTGGCCTTCGTTGCCAGCACGGAGGTCCCCCCTGCCCCTAGCAGCTCCTCCTCCTCCTGCAGCTCCTGGGCGCTGGGTCTGCTGGCCGAAGGGTCCTCTGTGCCACCCCCGGCATGGGTGTAGGAGTCGTCACTGTAAACAAAATGCAATGGTGCTCGGTTGGGGGAGTGGGTTAGGGGTGGGTGTGTACACATGGAGTGCTTGGGCCCTTGCTCCCCCACCCAGGCTGGAACTCTTTATCTGGCAGGGAGAACCTGAGGTCCAGAGAGGGGAAGCGATTTTTCCCAAGTTCACACATCACCTCTGGACATGGGAGGTGTCACATCAGAGAAGATTGCCTTAGTCACACAACCTCACGGGCAATCAGGCACTTGCCCAATGGCCTTAGGACCTACACTTTGGTCACTTTTCCCAATGGGGTAAAAGAGAATTGTTGTGATCTGAGCCCTGGACAACCTAATAATCTGATATTCTCAGGATTTACCTTTCTTGATGTCTAGAAGTTGTTCTACCCAGAATGGTCCAAGCTCTCTAAGACACTGAGATTGGGGATGGAGAGAGGGGAAAGAGGAAGTCAGAGAGATGAATTTGACCTTCAGTGACCCTGGGAGAATGAGTGTGCGACTCAGGGAGGGAGGAGCCTGAAAGTCAGACTTAACATGAAGAGGGCATGAGCCAGACTATACAGAGAGCCTAGATGAACTCATCTTAACATTGAAGAAATTGGCACAATGTACTGGGCATTTTTCCATTGGCTTTAAACCCTGAAAACTCTGCCTGGTCTCAAAGGGATTGACCCAGATTATTATGTGATTCTCTCTTAGACAAGAACTTTCTGTCTCTCTTGATTGGGCCAATTCAAGTCACACTTAAATGATAGGATTTAGAGCTGGAAGGAAATTTAAGGGTCATCTAAATTTAAAATCTGAAACCCACAGAGGTTAAGTTATTTAACTATCAGTAACATTGACAGTAAGTTGCAGGGATAGAATTCAAACCCATATCTCTTGGCTTCAGATCTACTGCCATTTTAACACATTGCCTGGGGAAGAAATACCCAGGTCCATATTACCTTCCTAGTTCTTTCCATTTCTTCTGGGATCAGGTAGCTGGGCCAGTAGTATATAAAAAAGCCCTTGGGAAGTGGGTGGGCTCTGTGTGAGGTTGGACCACATGGTCACTTTGGGTGCTATAACAGGACTAAAATCTACCAGTATTTCCTCAGAACGTGTTAGACCACCCTTCTTCCTTCCCTGCTATAACATGTGTCATTATTTTTCCCTGAAAGAAGACAAAATAGTCCCGAGACCTGAGTGGTCCCTGATTCTCTGATGAAATTTACTGGTTACCTAAATACATTTAAAAGTCCCATACACAGTCAGTTGATGCTTATTTGACTTGGTGGGTTTCTGAAGACCATGCATGTCCTCTACCATATCCTACCTCTCTTCTATATGGAGATGATGAGTGGGGGAGGAGGAAGTCTAATCTTAAACATCATTGTATCTTTGTATAGCCTTTGCTGTACGACAAAGTAAATCTTCTGATAATTGTTCAGTGACTAGTTCACAATTACCTTATTTTATCCCAATCTCAAACCTAAACTAAAAGAGGATTGGAATCAGGGAGGCCTACAGTAGGTGCAATAGATACTTGGGAAAGACGGAATTGAGTAGGGAAGTGTGGAGCATGATTAGACTCACATGGAAGTTTATAAGCCTGTCAAAAGCACTTAGTGCTTGTGCTTTGTCTACATGGAATTTTCTGGTATGAACCCAAGAGCCTCTGGATCGAAGTCCACGTGTTCGGCTTCTTCCCTGCTCTCCCTGAAGACACGACTTGGCTGGGCCAATGACCCCCCCCTTCTTGCTTGGAAACATCACCATGGAACATAAAATTGCCATGAAACTTCTTCCTTCATGTCTCCAGCAGGACGGACTGTCCTCAAACATGTCACTGCAGTTTGTCTGAGCCTTTCCTCTTTATTGAACAATATACTATTTTATAGCAAAGCTACTTGTTTCTCTGTCTTACTTCCCTACTAGGCCTTGGGAGCAGGGACTTTGCATGTAATCTGCACAGAGTGGGTACTCCAGATATCACAGGACCAGAGCAGAAACAAATGGTTTCTGTTAACCATCACCTATCTCTTTTTTGGACAATCTGCCTCTATTTCCCTTGCTTTCCAATTTTGACTCTATAGTTAGCCAATTCAACTCTATGCTGTCCTCAGCTCTTCAATCTTTTTGCCCCTATTGGTTATTATCTCTTGTCAAATCTCAGCCCTGGCTTACTTTCATCCTGTGCTTCTTCCATTCCTATTCATGTGCTACTGAATAGAGTTAGAAAAAGTCACACAACTGATGCATTCATGCAATCTAACTTTGACAATGAAGTAAGGCCATCTTTTTATTCCTCTCTAACTGATACCCTATTTCACTTCCAAATAAAAATATTTTCCAAATTTTCTTCTCCCAAACTCTGACATCTTCCCTGCTCCATCTCTTTCTCAGCTTAGGACTTTGCCTCTTAATTGACAAAATTGAAACCATTTGACACGAGCTCTCTATTTCTTCATAACACAACCCCTTTAGTCTTTCCACCAGTCTTTGAAAATGATGTGGTCTTCTCTTTGCCAAGGCCACCTTTCTTTGCCTATGCCCTTGATCCAATTTCTTCTTGTCTTCTCCAAAAGACTAAAACCTCAATCATTCTCTCTCTGCCTTTCTCTGTCTCTCTCTTTGTCTCTGTCTCTCTGTCTCTGCCTCTCTGTCTCTCTTCCCATCCACGCTCTTTATCTTTCTACTAGTTCCTTTCCTCCTTCATTCAAACATACCTAAGTGTTTCTCATCCTTAAAGAACTTTCAGTATACTCTATCATTCCTCTACTTATCATCCTACACATCCCCTTCCCTTTCTCAAACTCCTGGAAAAAGCTGTCTATACTTTCTGCTTCCACTTCCTCTCCTCTCATTCATTCCTGAACCCTTTGCAATCTGACTTCCCACTTCATCGTTTGACTGACATTGCTTTCTCCAGAGTTGCCTGTGATCTTATTTGCCAAATCTGATTGCTTCATTTGATATAGTTGACTGCTTTCTCTCTCTCTCTCTCTCTCTCTCTCTCTCTCTCTCTCTCTCTCTCTCTTCATGGATACTTTCTCCTCTCTCAACTTTCCTGATACTTCTTTCTCTTGATTCTCCTTCCTAACTGATTCCTGATTCTTATCAATCTCATTTGCTGGGTCATCACTTAAATCATACCCCTTCACCATGAATGATTCCTATGGCTCTGTCCTAGGTTCTAGATTCTCTCATCACTCTCTCTCTCAGTGACAGTATCAGCTCTAATGGATTTAATTATCATCTCTATGTCAATGACTCTAATATCTTCATATCTAGCCTCAGTCTCTCCCCTGAACTTCAGTCCCACATCACCAGTTGTTTATTAGAAATTGCAAGCTAATAAACTCAAACTAATAGGAATGGAAGAAGCACATGATGAGAGTAAGCCAGGACTAAAATTTGTCAAAGTATAATTGCCAATAGGACAAGGGACAAGTTAGTTGTTTCAGTATCTCAAACTCAGTATGTCCAAACAACTTCCCTATTTTTGTGGAAGGCACCACTGTTTTTCCAGTCTTCCAGATTCATTACCTTGGCATTATCCTAATCTCACTTTCTCTCACCCCACATATACAACCAGTTGACAAATCTTGCCATTTTGTAACATCTCTTGCATACACCCTCTTCTCTCTACTCACATAGCTACCCTCTTACCTCAGGCTCCCATCTCCTCTCATCTAGACTAGTTCTTAGTTTCCCTGATTCTGTATTCACTGTGAATGTTTCCTAAGGCTCTGTCCTAGGTTCTAGATTCTCTCATCACTCTCTCTCAGTAACATTAGCAGCTCTAATGAATTTTATTCAGTTTACTGATGATAACATCATTTTCTGTAAAATGTAGATCTGACCATGTCACTCATCCTTTTGCTTTAGTTAAGATAAAACATAAACTACTTTGTTTAGCCTTTTAAACCCTTTACAACCTTGTCCCAACCTATATTTCCAGGTTAATTTTACATTCCTCTCCTTCCCATACCCTGTAATACTGCCAAACTGGTCTCTATTTTCTTCATACACTCAACTTTAACCCCCATCACTGTGCATTTGCCCTGGTTGTCATCCATGTCTGGAAGGCACTCTTTCCTCACTGCACTTCATAGACTACCTCTCAAGCACCATCTTCTGCATGAAGTCTTCCCTGATCTGTATAAATAGTAATGGCTTACCCTTCAAAACTACCTTGTATTTAACTACTTTGTATTTACCTTCTTTACATTTATCCTGCAAATACTTACATATGTCCTTACTGTCTCTCCTGTTAGAATATAAACTAAACTACTTGAAGGTGTGGGTTGTTTCATGCTTTGTACATGTATCTCCAAAACTCAGCACAGAACCTGGCACACAGTAGGTGCCTCCAGCCAGGGCTACATTTTAAACATCTCCCAAGGAAAGAAATCATCTCAGAATGCTGCTTCCAGTTCAGACAATAATTAGATGACTTGCTCAGTCAGTCAATGAATTTTTATTTATCACCTACAGTACAAGGGACTGTGATAGGTGTTAGGTGCGTTTTCATGGACCTATGGTCTCAGTTATGTGGATATTCCCTCAGATGGAGAAGGAAAAAGGAAGGAAATAAGCATTAATAGAATACCTACTGTGTGCTGATCACTGTGCTAAGTGCTTTTTACAAACATTATACAGCATTTGATCCTTACAACAACCCTGCAAGATAGCTGCTATTAGTATCTCTATTTTATAGACAATCCAGTGAGGTAGGTACTATGATTATCTCCATTTTATAGTTGAAGAAACTAAGGCAAACAGAGGTGAAATGACTTACCCAGGGTCATATAGCTAGTAAGTGTCTGAGGTCAGATTTGAACTTAGGTCTTCCTGACTCCAGGCTCAGTGCATTATACCACCAGCTGCCTCCCAACCCATTCGTGTCCCATCATCCTGTGACACCAATGTCCTCTACTACATCTTCCACGAAGGGGCCATCCAATGACCTATAGACCTTCCCCTAGATCTACTGAATTTTTGTGGATATCAATGGAGGACCCAGGCTGCACATTAGAAATGATTGGTCCATGTCATCTTCTGGTGGTACATTTTTCTGACATTATATTTTAATGCCACTTTTCTTATGCAGTCTTCATTGGGAATTTGCTTCAGACTTTGGTCATTGAGGTGACCCATAACTTCAGTTCTTTAAAGACTGTGACTTGCACCCTCATAGGATCATTGGATTAATAGTAATGGTAAGAAGATAGATTATTGTTTCGGCTGGGAGTCATTAAAAACACTGCTGTCCATCCAGAGATTTTTCAGATGACCCAGCACCCCTCCTTAAGAAGCTTATATCCTTTAAGTTCTTAACTCCTACAACTCTGACAAAAGGAAGTTCTTTTGAAATGCCAATTTCAACTATTTCTTGCTTCAGTATAAGACCAAGCAATCCTTGGGGGCCCCAAGGAAGACCATTCATCATCACTAGCAGAAAAGTTCTTCATGGACTTGAAACTGGTTATTCAATCTCCTTCCTCCCACTCCTGTACTTCTCCTCTCCAAATAGAACATGCTTCCAATTTTGAGGACATCTTTCACCCTAAGGGCTTTTCGAGGCTCTATAATGAGCTTATGACCAATATGGAAAGCAAAAACACTTTTAATAAAAGTCATGGGATTATAGGAACATAGAACTTAGAGCTGAAGAGACATTAGGACAAACCTTCCTTTTAAAGACAAGGACACTGAAGCCCAGACAAGTGACATGACTTTTCCAAGGCCATTCAGACGTTAATAGAAAAAGGAATTTTGAGTCCATTTGTCCTCATTACTCCCTGCTACAACCCCACAAGGACTTGGAAGTCAAGACAACACAGGTTCTAGTTCTGACTCTGCCACTGACCATCTGTTTGCACAAGTCATTTTCCATCAGTATTTTCATTTGAAAAATTGATCAGATGATGGCTATGGTCATTTCTGACTCTGACATTCTGTGAATCTATGAATTCTCATTCCCATTCTAGTGGCCTTTCCCTTCCTTATTAGCCTCAGGTTTCCACACTCAGTGACCTTGGGGAAATGAGTGTATGGAGATGCAATATCTAACTATGAGAAGTGAAAGGCATTGTGTGTGTGTTGGGAGGTGGGGGGAGTCAGGCATATACCATGTGCATGTGAACCCAGCATATTCTTGGGGGGAAATCCCAAGTGAGCAAACCTACTGTGGGAGAAGAAAGATGTTGGGTTACTGTTTAACTATAGTGATGTGAGTAGTAACTACAGATATGAGTGACCAGAGGTACAGCATACTGAATATACTGTAAAACATAATTGGTATGTTGATTGGTTCTGCTGAGATTATTTTTTTTCCTCTTTCTTTCTTCTTTGTTATAAGATCTGGCCCACTGGGTGGGAGGAGATATATATTCAGAAATGGAGGTGATGTAAAAACCCAAAGCATTAGTAACATTTTTTAAAAGAAGGATTTGGGGTGTGAGGTGCCAGTTCATACCTCATATGAGATGCACATTGCTGTAGCACACATGTGACTCTCTAGTGTGTCACTGACCATGACTACTTTTTGGGCAGACCCTCTGGTTCACTTTGACCACCCTGAAGTCAGAATATTTAGCCTTTCTCTTCCATTTAGGTTCAGAGGCTTTTAATCCATGGCATCAGAGTTACCTAGGAGGGTTCTATAAGACCTGTTTTGATGCAACTCCCATAGTTCTCTCTTCTCTGTGAGGTAATCTTCTAAAGCCAGATTCCATCCCCTCCACACAGAAGGAAAAGAACATGACCTTTCCAGAGAAAGAATGAATAGGGGGAAAAAAGAGAGCAGATGGCAGCTTGCATGAACATCACTACTCACACAGCCACCCTTAGGCAGAGAGAGAGGGACTGATGGATCTTTGTGGGGGTGGGGCAGGTGTGAAGCTGGATGTACAGTAGTCCTATCTTTGGCTTTCCCTGCCACTTCTGCTCTTGTCTCCCAGGCTCCCTAGGCACCAACAGATTCACTGACTACAGTCAGACAAGAGGCTTCAAGCTGAGAGCTCACGGAGGTCATTCTGTCTCCTCTGAGACAGAGGAGGTGAAGGAGAGGTAGGGGCTGGGGGCACAGATAGCAGGGATATGAGAATTTCAGAGCTCTGAGTTCCCTTGGTGGTACGGAGAAAGGAGAAGGATTGGGTGACAGCTACTGAAATAGAAATGGGGGCAAGGGAAGAAAGTATGGCAAATAAGAACCCCTGCATGAGAATACTGGAGTGAAGAAAGTGGTGAGTAGGGGAGCAGATTGACTTGTGGGGAGGCGAGGTTTAAATACAGAGATCAAGTGACTGATTGGGGGAAATTAATGGCAGAAGTTTAGAAAGAAAGTGTCTTATATGAATGAATAAGTAGTATTTAAGTGCCTACTGTGTGCTAGGTGATGGAATATAAATATAAAAGTGAAAAACTCCCCTCAAGGAGTTTACATTTTTCTTTTTTCTTTTCTTTTCTCTTCCTTTCTTTCTTCCTTCCTTCCATTCTTTTTCTTTCTTTTTTTAGCTTACATTCTAATGGGGGAAGCAACATATACAGGGAAGTGTCCAAGGAAGGGAACTTTTATGAGGAAAATGAGAAGAATGCAGAGTAAATCCACAAGCAAGGGTGCTACCAGGTTTGATGACTATTCTCAAACAAAAAATAGAAGGAGTGGCAGGGAGGAGCAGCAGTGGAATAGATAGGATTATATGGGTGTGCCCCATTTATATTTCAGCAAAACTGAAGGCTGGAAGGGGCTAAGACTGATACTCCCTTTTAGGGGATAAACATCCTATACCTTGTAATAGATCTGAGACTTCGGTGACTAGACTACATATGAAAAGGTCAACAAGAACAGTGAACTTTCCCCATCACAGACTGCCTCTCATTCCCACTCACCCCTCCCCCATCTATGTGGAACTCCAATAGGCTTCTGATAAATGTAATTGCTGGAGTATCATAAATAGGGATGTTACTTCATGGAGCCCTGCTCTGAATCCTCAGGAACTGTCAAACAGGAGGGACTAGCCCTCTCCCCTCCTGCTTGCAGATGACAGACCTAAGAACCAAGGCCTTGAATCAGAGGAGGGAGGCTTCTGTTTCCTACCATTGCAAAAACAAACAAACCTCCACCACCCCCCCCCCAAAAAAAAAGCAGTACTCCAGCTAAAAAAAGAACAGATGAACCCTAAGGAGACTGGAGGGGGTGGAGGCTGTACCTACCCAGAAAGTTTAGGTTGTCCTGTGGATCAAGCAGAAATGCAGCAGCACCCTATGAAAAATCCAGTGACCCAGTCTAGTTATGGATGAAAACATCCAACTAAGTTTCGAGGCCCTATAAGGAAGAGTAAGGCCACCTGGCAGTGGAGTGATACATTCACTACTGAAACAAAGCCCTTCTTCACAACGAATTTGGTAAAGACTCTCTAAGAAAGAAAGGACACCAAGGTCTAGTTATTTCAGAGCTGTGAATTACCTTGACCATGTGTGTTCTCTATACATGTGTTTAGATACCATTGTTCTTTAAAGCACATATCTACTGCTATATATTCTGCTATTTTTGTAAAAAAGTATGCCCCAAATTTCTGAAGGAAATACTTATCTATGTATATGTATCTATCATTCTTACTAAGCTATTTAAGAAAATATCAAAGTTCGATTCTGAGAAGTAAGCTTTAGCCCCAACTTTCCAAGAAAACCAGTCCTCTATTCCAACTCCTGGTCACATCCACATCATGTTCCCATATGACCTTGTGTTGTACTCTTTTCTTCTTTCTAGTTCCCCTTTAACTGTTGTTTTTCCCCATTAGAATATAAGCTCCTTGAGGGCAAGTACTGTTTTGGCTACTTTTTTGTGTGTTATCAGAGATCAGTGCAAAGTTCCTGACACATAGCGAATGCTTAAAAGATGTTCTCCTTTCTCTCTGTCTCTGTCTCTCTCTCTGTCTATATCTGTATCTCTTTTTGTCTTTTCTTTTCTTTATCTCTATCTCTGTCTCTCTTGGCCTTTTCTAAAAACTAATTGGATTTATTGGATGAATGTTAAGAGGAAGCACACCAATGGGGGCTCATGAGCTCTAATGTTAGGAGAATAGTTATCAACATGGTTAATCCTAGAAACCAAGGTAGCAAATGCCACTCTAGGAGACTCAACCTGCCTATCCCAGTATGCATTGGGGGAGTGATCCTAAGTATTGCTATCTCAGGTTCTATGGGCAACCCTGCGGGTGACTGTCCTCCTAATATCTTAGCTCTTAAACCCTTACTAGTATACTTCACCTTAACAATCCGAGGCATTTGCTTCCTCAGATTTTTATTGCTCCTCTATTAGTCACCATAATTGACTATCTACTTAACTTACAAACATGCAGGGCCTTTCTTCTTTTTGCTAAGTAGTAAAATAAATGAACTTGGCATACACTTGTTGTGTTATTCTTCTCTCCCCCACTCTATTGTTTTTCTTACATTTTTAAGCATCCTTGCAATGTGATTTCAAGTTTTGAAATCTTCAGGTTTTGTGAAACTCCAAAAATTTGACTTTCTAGTGATCTACCTCTTTGTTCCCCTACTTTAGATGCCTGCCAGTGTTCTAGTGCTTAAGTCACATTTCTGATCCACATATTCCACATTTCTTCCCTAGGGCAACAAAGGTCCTTTTCTGAGAAAAGTCTTAACCAAGGCCTGTGTTTCTACCTGATCCAGCACTTTAGACTATGACGTGTGAAGGTTTGTTGGCACTTGTAGCTCTTCCTGGTGCTTCAGATAGCTTTTCCTTCCAGATCAACCTATCTTGATAATCTGCCTCCAGATACTCTTTCATTGATAAATGGAGACTTTGTCCCAGGCAATAGCCTTTCATCCTCTCTGAGAGAATTAATAATGTTTCCAATTACTTTCTCAAACTTCTATCCAATCAGGAATTTTGGAAGCATTTACATTTTTTCATAATTTACAGAAAACAGACCACATTTTGTTATTTTCCTTATATTGCTTAATGAACACATCTCCTCAAAGTTTCAATAGTATCTTGTAAAATGCTCTTAACGTCCCCGTCTTAAGTTCTATGGCACTCCTTTAACTAGGTGTCTTCTGTGTGGCTCTAGACTTAATGATAGACCTCAGTGCTTTATGCAACATCCATATTGCTCATATCAGCCTCCATACTTTAACACATGTACTAATTCAACAGCTAGTAGTACTTAAGCATTCAAATAAGCAAAAGTTATATCAAAGGAACTGATCAGGTTTATAAAAGAAACAAACTGGGAAACAGATTGTCTGATTATAGTCTAAAACAAAAGAAGAAAAAAAAATGAGTCCCTGCCAAAATAGGGTACCCAAAAAAAAGTGTTTAAGTAAAATATCTCATCAGTGTGGCCTAAGAAACATAAAAGGGACTCAAAGATCCTAGATGAATCTGTATCATCCCAATCCAGACTCACTCCCCCAAAGGTAGGTTGGAGGAACTGAGGTATGTGTGTAGAAATCACTCATAGCCAAGGCAACTGTAGGACAGCTGGGTCTCAATGTCTGGCTGAATTCTGATGATGACATGGAAGAAGTCTAGCCTTTTCTATTTAACATTTTCTCCTGGTTCAGAGCATGGTTTCATTAATTAGGGACTAAATCACTATGTATAGCAACCAGTCAGTTACATTTCCTGGACTCTTGTTGGGGTCCCTTGTAGATGAGTGGCTGGGGAAAAGGGCACCAAGACTGTTTGTATTATGGAGTTCACTTTCCTCAATGACCATTTCATTTACAATTTAGCTATTCAATCCCCTGGTGTGAGTTCTTCCTTTATACCCCAAAGGACTTCTCTTTTACATTTCGATGTGTTTGTTTTTTGCTCCTTCCAACCTTTAATTCCACTGAAATTTAAATGGGGGTACATCTTTTCTGCAAGATGTCCCAAGATATCTGGGGTGGATGGATGTGTTTTACTATTTTTGCAGTTTATGTAATAGTGGAATTAACTGTTTTTTGGATATCTGTTAGAATTCACTTATAAATCCATCTGGTCTTATTTGACCCCCCCTTTGGGAGTTCATTTATGGCTTCTTAAATTTCTTTTTCTGAAGTTGGATTATTTAAACAATTCATTTCTTGTTCTATTTATCTAGGACATTTTATCTTTTTGGTAAATATCCACCCATTTCATATAAATTATAGGACTTGTTGGCATATAAATGGGAAAATAATTTCTGATAATTTATCTCATCTTCAATTGTTAGGAATTTTTTTTTTAATTTTAATACCAACAATTTGGTTTTTCTCTTTTGAAAAAATCAGACTAGGTGTTTCTGTTTTTAGTAGTTTTTTCAAAACCCAGCTCTAATTTTTATTTATCAATTCAATGTCTTCTTATTGGGTTTGTTTTTTGCTTTCACTTTGCTTCTTTGGTTTTCAGAATTTCTAATTTGGTATTTAGTTGGGGGGAGGGCAGGGTTGATTTGTTGCTTTTATAGGTTTAAAAAAAATTTTTCATGCCCAGTTTGATGAACTGTTATTACTCTCTAATTGATGAAAGCATTCGCAGGTTCCCCATCCCTGAGAGAGATACAAAATTTCCCCTAATGACTGCTTTAACTGCATCCCAAAACTTTTGGTATGCTGTGTCATTGTTGTTATTCTTATTTTTCTATGCTTTGTTCTTTGACTCAGTTTCTTTAGGATTAAATTACTCTCAAAATTAACTTTTAATCCATTCCTCAAAGGTCTTTTATTGAGTATCATTGAATTCTGACCAGTTAAGAATGCATTTAATATTTATGCTTATTTCTGTGAGGTTTTTATTCTTTAATGCAGTATTAATTTTTTTGTAGTTGGCATGCACAAATGTGAATATGTATAATCGTTTCTGCTCCCATTAAGTAATTACCAGGGACTTATTATGTCTAATTTTTCTAAATTCTATTCAGGTCCTCAACTTCTTTCTTGCTTATCTTTTTGTTTGGTTTGCTTAGACCTAAAATTGAGGTTTCACAATATTATTATTTTACTGTCTCTTTCACCTCATAACTCAATTAAACTTTTCCTTTACATATTTAGATGTTATGCCTTTTGTTACATATATAATAAGTATTTATATTGATTCATTATATATTGTGTCTGTAAGTCAAGCATAATTTCTCCATCTATTGCTTTTAATCATTTCTAACTTTTCTATCACCAAGTCTGAGATTATGATTGCTTTTTTGAGTTTATTTGAATTGTAACTTTGTTCTGGTCCTTTATTTTAACTTTTTGTGAATTTTTATTTTTCAAGAATATTTCAAGGATATTTCAACGTATTGCTGAATTCTACTTTCCAATCCATTCTGTTATCCTTTTCCATGTTATGGGTGAGTCTATCCCATTTATATTCAGGACTATATTTCTTATTTGTGTATTTCTCTCAGTTGTAGCCTCTTGTACTCTGTCCTATTTGCCCTTCACCCATCTCTTTACAAAGAAGATGATAATTAAAGAGCAATGAGTTTAACATTAGTGATCCATAATTGCAGTAGTCTGTTTTCACTCTATTGCCCCACTTTTTTTCCCTTTGCCCTATGCCTGATCACATGTTTATATTCTATTTCTTTCCTTTTAGTCTACCCCTACATGTGCTCCACCTTTCAACACTGGTGTTTGCTTTGCTTACGAATATCTTAATGCTCCTTCTCCCTTCTTTCCTACATCTCTGCCCTTGCCTGTGTCTCTATTAATGTATTTCTACACTGAACTCTTTGTGTATGTGCATCACATTCATTTCTCAACCTTTTGTTATCCGGTTTCTGCTTACATAAACTCACTTTCTCTACAATCATCAACAACTTCTTCACTGCTAAATCTGATAACTTTTTCTTAGTCCTTATCTTACTTGACTTCTGTAGTTTTTTACACTATTGGTCATTCCCTCCTTTTACATACTCTCTAATAGCTTGGCTCCTGTGATACTGCTCTCTCTCCTGGTCCTTATATCTCACTGTTACTCATCAGTTTCCTTTGCTGGATTATCATTCACCAACTGCCACCCCCCAAGCTTTGGTGTCTCTCAAGGGCCTCTTTTTTCCTTATATCCTCTTCCTTGGTGATCTCATTAATTCTATGACATCAATGATCTGTACCTACTTATCTCTTCCTGAATTCTAGCTCTGCATACCCAGCTTTCTTCTGGACCTGGATGTCCTTTTGAAAATTCTAACTTCAACCTGTCCAAAAAGAACTTACCTGCTACTTTAAACCTGTCTCTCCTTCAAATTTCCCTGTTTCTATCATGTGTCTTCATCATTACAGTTGTCATCTTTGACCCTTCCTTCTTTCATACAACCTCCTTCCTCCTCCTTCTTGAATCATTCACCAAGTCTTGACAATTCTATCCTAACAATATGTTTCCCAAGCACATACTCTCTTCACATGGCCCCTGTTGCTTCTCATAGAAACTGGTAATAGCATCCACATTGGTATTCCTGCTTCCACTCCTTCTACTTTTTAATCCATCTTATACACAGGGTCAAAAATGATCTTCTTAGGGCACAGGTCTGACCATACTATTCCTATAGTCAAAAATCTTCAGAATTTTCTATTGTTCCTAAGATCCCCTATAAATAGATCCTTAGTATTCAGTGTCTCATTTAAAGCCTTTCATAACCTGGTTCCAAACTGCCTGTACTGTTGTTGGTGTTCTCAAAGAGGACCATGACTTCAGGAAGGCAATGCCATGACTTGCAAGTGAATTGGATTTAAGCGAGGGAGGGCTGTGTAAAATCACCAACCTAAGGGAACATTGGATTGCTTTTTCCTGTTTTCATGTTTTTTATTCTCTGTTTTCCTTGGAGTTTCCAGAACTGCAACACCATGAGATGTGTGTTTGGGAGCTGAACATATTATTATGGTGTTTGGAGACTAAGAGGAAGAAGGAGAGTCAAGTGGGTGATTCTAGACTGGCACCATCCTGCAGGATCAACAAGAGAAGGCCAGAGTGACCAAAGACAAGGAGCTCGATTGAAATGGCTTAACATCATAGAAGCTGGAAGCTAGACTCCACAGAGAAGAAATAAGTAGCACTTTGTATCAGAACAAATATGAATAGAGGTAGCTTTCATCCCCTGGTTTCCAAGACCAAACTGAGAGGAGATGTAAAATAACTAAATCTTTCCCCTCTCCCATCTGAGCTTGCAAGAGAGTTTCCTTATTCCCATATGTGAACTTTCTAGAAATATACTCCCTTTCCCTGCCAGAATCTGAGGGAGAGGAGGAGGGGAACTATATCCATCTGTATTTGGGACCTAACCATGATTCCACTGTTTGATTCTCTCCCCCTTATTTTTTTGCCTTCCTATTCTGTCTCAGATAAATACTTTGCTATATGAGTTAAGGTTTGTTGTGAGAGAAAGCACTGAATGAGGAGCACCAGCTAAATAGTAGACTCTACATTAAGCTCAATTAGCTGAGTGAGATACTCATTACATATCTTTCTAGTCTTGTCTCAGATTATTTTCCTGCATGCATTTTATTTTCCAGCCAAACTGACCTGCTAGATGTTCCCTGAACTTGACAATCTCTCTTCAACTGTGTGCCTTCACATAAGCTTTCCCCCATCCCAGGACAACATTCCCTTTCCCCCTCTACTTCTTAGAATTGTTAGCTTCTTTTAAAGCTGATTTCAGGTGCCAGTGGGTCTCAGGTCTGCCTTCAGAGGTTCTCCCTCCCTTGAAGTTTCTAAGTAAAAGTTAAATGATCACTTGTCAGATATCTTGTTGAGGGAATCTTTTCCAGGTACAAGTTTTAATTGGATGATTTTTGGAATTCCTCCCAACTCTGAAATCTTGTAATTCTGTGGAATTAGGTACATCTGAATGAGAGAATAGAGTTTAGGGATGCTAGGACAGACCAAAGTAGATTGGGGCACCAAGGGATGTGAGGGTAAGTCCCAGACAGAGAAAGGCTCCTTGTAAGAATTCATGCTACCATGAGCTCAGAACTAGTAGAAGATGGTCTCATCTTGTAAAAAACAGGAGAAATGGCAAAGTTGAGCCTTGAGAAGGCCCCTCCTCTGACTATGGATGTGACAGATGACATTGCATATAATATTACGTGTTTTAGTTTTGCTGAACTGATTTTTTTCACCTTTCTTCTTCTTTTTATATTCCTTCAAGTGTAACCTGAGTCCCCAAACTTTTGATGCAGAGTGCTCTCCTCACTGATGGAGACCAGTGTGGACCCAAAGTTGGTAAGTGTGGGAGAAACTAATGATATTTAAGGAAGCAGATAGAAATCTTTCTAACCCAGTTCCACCGCTCTCTGAGGAGCCCAAAGAAGCCAGACACTGGGCCCCAACCACCTGCTTCCCCTCCTGGCAGGAATTCAAGTCTCATTTAGAGAAGGGTAGAGGGGAAGAGATGCTAGAGATGTCTATTATCGACTCTTGCAAGTGATACTCCATACTACATGTGGAGGCTTTGTCCATAGGAATATAATTTCTGGTTGCTTGTGTGTGTGTGTGTGTGTGTGTGTGTGTGTGTGTGTGTGTGTGTTTCTTGCTAGCTTATCCTACAAGCCTTGGATATTCTTTGCCTCACACTGAGACATCTCACTCTATATTTATATGAGATGGCTCTCTGGGAGACAGAGGAAGGAAGGATTTATTGAGAGATATAGATGATTTGAACATAAAATACCAATAAAAGAATGAGAATATAAAGATGCAAACCAGCCAGATTCATAGAATGAAAGAGACTAGAGCTAAAAAAAAAAAAAAAAATAAGATTCAGGCCAAAAAAAAAAAAAAAAAGATGAAAATATGGCCAGATTTCTGTTAGTGTCTATTACACTAGTGTCTTTTCCATCAGATGCATCCTTGCCATACCACTAAGTCCTCAGCTCTCTTACCCACTTGCTGTGGTCCAAGGAGAAAGCCAAAGACTTCCTTCCAACTTCTGTAAGGACCATATTTCAAGGGAGATCCTTGATGAGTTAACAGGCAGTGAGTCTTTGGGACTTTTAAAAGCATCTCCCTACTGAGAAGATGGCATACTCAGTGCCATCTTGTTGACAGCACTAAAGACATCTAATTAAGTCTCAGTCACTGGAGATGAACTGATTGGCTCTCACTGTTGTAAGATAGACTGGTTTTGGAGGCTCCATCTCTTTTTGCTGGCCAATAAAAGGGAGCAGAGAGACTCTTTCCTTTCTTCTTCCCTTCTGCTTTTCCTCTGTAGGGATGCTGAGAGTATAGCAGATGGGGAATGCTGAAAGTCAGTCCTCAAAAGTCAGTAATGACTGGTGCAAAAGCATATGGCAGATGCAGGCATTGTCTCACCCACAGAATCTGATAAAAGATTTTGGACAAAGTCGAGTTCCTGACATCAGCTTTGGAGAAGCCTTGGTGTAACATGGCAGCCATGAAGACAGAAATTATGTGGCCAAGTGATGAGAGTTCCTAAGGGTTTTCTCTCTAACAAGCCCCAAACTGAGCATTCTGTAATTGAGGATTTTAGCTTAAGAAGTGGGAATTTCCTGAGCAGGTCCAACCTTAGGAATTACCTCATAATGAAGTCCCAGTTTGAGAATTCAGACTTCTGATTATTACAAGATATTGGCCATGGGAAAAGATCCCCTAGACTTCAGCCTGGGGTACCTTTCTAGACAAAGGGCAGGGACAGTCTCTGTTCCCCAACCTTCCGAAGTCTGGACTAAACCCCATCGAGTTTTCTCTCCCTCTTGTTCTCATCAGCGCTGCTGGCCTCATCTCCTACTGGCAAGAAAATTTTGCTTATAAAATGGCCCTGCTGTTAATCGAATCTAGTCCTTCTCTGTGCAGCCCAGTGCAGAGTGAAATCATTTCTCTGTAGCTGCAATGCCTGAAAATCTTTTCTCCTAGTCTATTACACCCTGATAAGTTGGCATTCATCTAGGCCCATAGCTCTTTTGATGTCTTCCCCAAATTAGTGCCTCTGTTCCCAGAATCTTTCTTTTTTGAATACTGAGCTTTTAAAACCAACAACACTCTGTGATATGAATGGAGGTTTGTTGGGGGTTTTTTTTGCAGCTGAAAAATCTGCCTTTTCTGTGAGCCCCTCCCACCAAGAGAGGCTGGGGCTTCCTTAGAGCCAAGGTGAATCCTAAGCCAGGTGTAAACAACTGGGTGCTTTCCTGTTTACTGTGTCAAGGATCACAAACGAGCTCTGAGACCCTGTTGGCTTCCATGTACTACTATCTTTCCTCGAGGCCAGGGCTAGACCTAGGTACCTTCTCCCCCCTCACTTAAACCTACCTCAAAGGCCTCAGTCAGTGTAGAGTACTTTCAACTCTAGTGATGCCTCTTTCCATATTGCTGAAAACTGTTACTTTCAGGATTTAGAGCTCATGCTCAGCACATACATATGACCATGCCATAACTGGTACTCTTGTGACCCAAGGATCAGCTTCACCAGAAACTTAGACTGTGGTTTACACTTTAGGATTACCCCTTCCCCAGGAGCCTCTCCTTGGTTCTCTCTCACATCCTCACAAACCTTAGAGTACACTCAACAAAGCATGTGGCTAAATTCCCCAAATGTGGGTCCTCAACTCTCTCATAGGCACTCAGTATACAGCATGAGTCATAGATGTGGGAAAACATTTATTTCACATATCATGTAAAAGGTAGAAGGCATAAAGACCTTATTTTATCTCATGAACATGAATCACTAAGTCACTAATTTCTACTCTTTGATAGGGGTGGGGAGGGGAGAGTGCAAAGGCCATCCTACCCCCAAAAAGCTTCTGAGGCTGGTGGGATTCACACCTGGCCAATCCCATCAACTTCACTTTGATCTGCTCTGGTTTCCTGATACTTAGCCTATTCTAGTCTGCTCTAAATCCTGGCTTTTTGTTTCTCCCCACAGTCACTACAACTCTCTTGGGTCTAGCCAAGCACTTTCTTAGTTTCTGTCACTGGGTGGTCTGCTCTGCTCCAGATGCTTGTAAAGCATAAAATAGAATGACCAAGCAGGTGTCTTTTCTCTGGGAACAGCTGAGGGGACAGGGTCATACAGAAATCTTGATTTCCTGTCAAATTCTCCAGTGACTTCATGCTTTCTCAAACCCACATGGGAGTAGAAGAAGGTTGATTGATACATCTGTTCCAGCATTGACCTTTTAGTTGTGTCCTGTAAAGAATCAATCCTTTCTTTGCTAGTGGTGGTAACCGTATATGGGTAAGACACTCATTTCTCTCAACAAAAATCTTCCAGAATCTCGTCTGGCAAGGAGGTAACTCTGGGTCTTTGGTTCTTCATATCCATGATAATGAGAAACATATTCTTATAGGTCTTATAGGTCTGATCAAACTGGAAAGGCTTAAATTAGGAGCCTAGTGAGCAAATCAGGAGTATAGTGTGGCTGACCACCAGAATGTTGGCCAGTGGCTGATGCATATTTGGCTACAACAATTAATAAAACTAATTAATAGGTTCTGAAAGTTTTGAAACCTGCCACATGGAAGTATCCACATCAAAGATATCTAAACTTAGAATTCTTTGATCTCCTCCTGGGAGAGGGAGAAGGAGAGAAAGAGGATGAGGGAGAATGTCCTAGCCATTTCATTTTACCAGAGGGTCATGCCAAAGCAGGAGGGGAGAAGGGCCTCTGCAAGGGGAAGCTTTCATATTCAGCTCTGTGAGTGACTCTGGGACTTGGAAACTGTTGGCTGAGAACTAATAGATCATAGAATTATAATGTCTAAAGCAGGAAGGGATCTCAGAGACAATGTAGAACATCTCCCTCCCCCTTCCATTTTCTAGATGGAGAAACAGGCTCAGGAGGGTTAAGCCATTTGTATCTGGCATCAAAGTTGGGATTTGAACCCAAATTCTTAGACCCTAAGAATTAATGTTCTGTCTACCATTTCATTCTACCTATTTGAGAATTTTTGCTTTCCTTCATTCTTTTTAATATCTTCTTGCTGGGCTACCTGCTCTCTTGCAATCCACTAAATAGCAGAAGAAACAAGAAGCTGGCAGACCAAACACCATTCCACCACAGGACCTTGTCAGGTATACAATTGTTATGGGAATCTAAAGATCTTCCCTGCCCCTAGGCCCTTTGCTGAAGTGGCTACGTGACTTTGAGGACCCTTGGATATTTGAAAGTATACTCTGTTCCCTAATAGGCTGAATGTGGTCACGTGGAGCCTGTGGC
>CM053585.1:400686943-400708342 GCA_028646515.1 Pseudochirops corinnae
CTTGTTAACCCATTTTGAGTTGCTTTCCTTTAGAAAAGCAGATCTAAGAACCTGTGCTAGTAGCGGCCCTAGGTATGCTAGGGTGCTTGCTGTTACAACAATGAAAACAGACTCATTGGTTTTGTTGTTGTTATCTGTCTATTCTTTGCACTATCATCTGTATCAGGGGTGATCTATGATATAGAAATTCTGTCCATGTTCATCCAGTGCAGAATTGCAGAATCTTAAATTAGATGAGACCTCAAATGTCATCTTGATTAACTTGTATCTATACAGGAGTCCCCTACAGAACCTTTGATAAGCAATCAATCAGTCTACACTTGAAGACTTCCAGTAAGGGGACACTAAAGACCAGTAGACACTCTTGGGTAAAGATGATGGTAATTATGATTATGAAGTATTTTCTGGATTGGAGACACTACCAATCATTTCCATTCTCCATCTAAAGTCTTGTAGCTAGCTGGTAGTCATTCTACTCTTAGCTTATTCACATTGCCAATCTTCCCTCCTCCCCCCGCCCCAAGACTAGCTTAGGTGTCCCAATGGATAGAGCACTGGGCCTGGAATCAGGCAGACCTGAAGTCAAATCCTACCTCAGTCCCTTACTAACTATATAACCCTGCGCAAGGCACTTAAGCTTGGTCAGCCTCAGTTTCCTCAACTGTAAAATAAAGATCATAATAGCATCTATTTCCCAGTTTTGAGGATTGAATGAGATAATATTTGAAAAAGGCTTATTTAGCACAGTACCTGGAATATAGAAGATGCCTGATAGATATTTACTCCCTTCCCTTCCCATCACGAATCCAACAGTAACAAACGAGCAAGACTCTGCCGGAGAATCCAATATTTGGGTCTACAGAATGAACCCATGTACTCTTGTGACCTGCAGAACCTAAAGGGAACCCAGACTGCTGAATCTGGGCTGTTGTGTATACAGAAAGTGGTTATGTCCCACAAAACAGAAATTGACTAAGAATATGGATGAGGGAGGGAGAAGTGTGGCCTACCTGGTTCTCCCTCCCTTGGATATGACTGCCATTCTCCTGCCTGTCCCATTCCTACAACTACCAATCACCCAAACTCATTCTGATGTTCTAATACCATTGCCTGTCATGATCTTGCACACCCCCAGTTCCCTGTTGGCACAAATACCCTCAGGTAGAGCCATCATTCTTTCCTCTCCCAACACAAGAGACAAGAGTACAAATGTAGGAAACAGGCAAACACATGCATTCATAGAAACACAGGATTGTTAAGAAAATTTAGTTCATTCCCACCCACACCTCGAGAATGACTATACTCCCACTTGTCGATCTTAGTTTTTAAAATCACTACCAAAGGAAGCCAATAAACTTCAGTGGGCAAATGCTTCTCAATCCTGAAAGACAGATTTTCTTGTGTCTAAATCCCTCTTACTGATATGTAAAACTGTATTTTCTAGTTGCAATGAAATGAGTTAAAACATCTTTTTTGTTGTTGTTACTCATCTATCTGTATTCAATATTTTTCAATCCATACTTCCAGCAAATAAACAGACAAAACAACTTGCCAAAGAAAACACATTTGCCAATGTCCTGTATGCTTCTACCTTCAGATAAAAGCCAAGGGTGAAATGAGAAGGAATTCATGTCCCAACAAACCCAAGAACGCATTTTCCTTCCATTGACCTTGTTACACAATGTCTATCACCTTCAGATTTCTTTTAGCACTAAGGAGACACAGACCAGCATTCACTTAGAGCTCAGTGATATACCAGGCATTTTACCCTGAAAGTGTTAATCAGAATTTTGTAGGTAGCCATTACAAACTGTAAAATAACATGTCTTTCTTGTTTTCTTTGCCTCCTAAAATAATTTAATTTAAATAACGTCAAAGTCTTCAAAACCACCTTGTTGACTTTTTTTTCCATCAAAGTGCCAGCAGACTCTTTGGTTTAAAGTACTGCATAGATGTGTTGAAATTGTAAACAGCATAACAGCTTTGTTAAAAGTTAAAGGGACCTCTATTGCTGCTCCTGGGATGAGGATGAGGAAATTTTCAAGCAAAGATTGGTAGAGGGAGAGAAGCCTCTAGAACTGAAGTAAAAGACCTCTCACTCACAAAGTGGCCAGAAACTGGTGGAATGATATGCTTTTGGCAAAAAGACTCTGAGATAAAAGAAACAAGTTCTAAGAAGATATCTATACATACAGGTATACATACATACGTACATTCATTCATGTATATTTGTATTCCAAACTAGGTTAACAAGATGCCACATGGCCTACGTCTATACAGAGCACTAGGCCTTAGAATCAAATAGTACATTTGAATGTTGCCTTAGATACACTCTATAATGTGACCTGAGGCAAATCATGCATTTAGCCCTATTTTCATCATCTGTAAAGTGAAAAGACTGGTACCATTCATTTCAGATTTGTTGGTAAGCTCAGATAAAATAACACATATAGTGTTTTTACAAACCTTAAAGAACACTATAAAAGTCAGCTATTATTATTTCCTACTTACTTAAAGGCTGTCCTGAATTTCAAGATATGGGGTCCTAGGGAACTTAGCCTGATGGGAATAGGAATATTTCCCCTTTGAGCTCATCCCTTCACTCCCTGGTGCTTCTAGTTTGAGGACTCTCCTGAGTACAATGGCAAGAGAGGCCAAGAAATGGAGTGGGGTAGATCGGAACAAGTGTCCATGGCCTACAAGGAAACTTCGGCTGCATCAGCCTGAGCCCCTGTAATTTGTCCAGTAACATCTTGGGAATTCATCCAATTCACTTAATAGAAGGCCCCCTCCCTGCTAAGCACTGAACAGTGGGGAATGATGAGAAGAAAAAGATGTGATACATACCCAGCTCCAAGCCAGAGACTCCCAGCAGCTGCTAAGCCAGGGCTGTGACTAATGGAGCAGGCACAGGAGGCCTGGAGAACTCGACTGCTTGAAGTTTAAACTGTATTGATTGAGAATTTAATTGCTCCATAATCGCTGAGTAAACACTGGCCAGGCTGTATTGATCATACCTCAGTCCTGATATCAGCAACCTTACTTGGGGACAAGCAGGAAGAGGGGAGATGTTTGCTCTGCCCTACCTAGCCAGGAGCTCATTCCTGGTTTCCTCCATTCCAAAACTAACACAGTTACCTAGGGGTCCTAGCCCAGCTGCCCTCATTGGAAAACGTCTCTACCAAACATGCTCCTATCTCCTAGGGCCATAGTAGAACAAAGGACTGGTCAATATCGTGACGGCTAAAGATGAAGTGGCTCTGAACCCCCAAATGAAGTGATCACAAACTATCAAAGGCTCCTATTGACTCTAAGAAAGAACATCAACTCAGCTTGGCATTTAAAGGCTTTCACACTATGATATCAGCCTACCTTTTTAGAACTGCTTCAAGTTACTTCCATTTACATTTTGAGACATCTTCAGAAACCAGGAAGGCCTGGGTTCAAGTTTCAACCCTGACACAAACCCTGACTCTAGACAAGTCACTTCTCAGTGTCCTGGACTGTTCTCTAAGAGTCGAAGATGCAGAAGAGGTACTGACTATTATTGGGAAAGAAATTCCTCGCCCAGGGAACAAAATGTCAGATCTAGCCCTTATTCCTTTCCATACTCTACATTCCAGGTGAGCTGCCCAATTGCAGTTCCCTGGACTCTATATTCCATCTCCCATCTCCAGGCCTTTGCACAAACTTTCCCTTAGGCCTGGCATACATTCCCTCAACACCCATGCCTCTTTGAACCCTAAATTTTACCCACATTTGGAAGCCTTTTATTGGGTTCCCTGGTTTTTAGTGTTGTTTAGCATCTTTCCCTTTCCAAATCATCTTGTATTTATTCATCTGTTTCCATGTTATATCTCCAGTAGAATGCAAGTTCCTTCAGTAAGTGACTATACTCAGCCAGCACAGGGCCCTGAATAATAATTTTTTTTATTTAAATAATTGAAACTTAAACATTTTGCTAGGTTTGAGGAGAACAGAAAGATTGGCTAAGGTTGGAAAAAATTTAAATGATTGCAAAAATTCCTTTTGAGCTCCCACCCCAGTGAACATTTTTCTAGCTTCAAGGAAATGGATGTGGGGAATTGATGGGAAGGAAGTATTCCCAAGAAGGAAGGTCAAGGGGGAATGCATGGCTCATGGACTATAGGCAGGGGTCTGATTTTGTTCTAGAATACTTTTGCCTGATTCTGAGGTTTGAATACTGCAGAAGCCTCCCAAACCTTGCTCCAAATTCCCCAGGGGGCTAGTCTTAACAGCACCTTTTCTTTCCTGACCCTGAAGCCCCCCCTCAGGAAGCTGGAGAGACCCCCTGGGACCTGGAGCCTCTCCTTCCAGAAAAGCAGCAGCTGCTGCTGGCTTCATCCCAGCAGCAACCTCCTCTCATTACTCTAATAGAAACCAATCTCCCTCATCGGGGGCCCCGCTGCCACCCACGAAGACAAAAGGACTGCAATTCTGTTCACTCCTGAGAGATGCCTGGCCAGCTCCTGGGTCATTGTTTGGCATGTCACAGAGAGATGGGGATCGAGGAGTGGGGAGGGGAGCCAGAGGGATGGAAAGTAGGGCTGCAATTACTGGCCTATTCAACTCCCCAGAATAAAGTCCTACCATTAGCTGGGGAAAAGGAGATGAGGAGGGGTAAGTCAGGCTTGGGTCAGCCTATGCTCTTCAGTTCCTATGGAGGCAGAGTCCTTTCTACTGCACCCTGGGTCCAAATAATAGGACAGTGAATATAGCCCCATTATCACTGCCCCCACCCCACTCAACCCCACAACAAGGCTTTGCCATGACTTATTACCAAGGTCAAGGGCCTACCTTTCTGGACTTTTCCAAAGGGTAGAGGGACCAGCCCTAGTTCAAGGCCCTGGAAATTCTCCCTAGAGGCTTGCCACAGGAGGACTTGGCTTCACATGCTCTGAGGTTGCCGACTGGCCCTGTAAGCTGTTTCCCACTGCTCTGGCCCCTGATGCTCACCCTATGTGACTTCCTTCCCTTCCCACTGGCTTGAGTTCTTTCTCTGCTTCTCATTCTCTTCCAGAAATTATTCCCCCCTAGTTTCTCATTCTCTCTGTCCTGCAAAGAAAATTATTTCCTTTTCACAGACTCTCCTTCCTAAGCATCAAGCTTTTCTCCTTCTATCAGCTGGTCTGGTAGGGGTTCTCCTGGGCCCCTCTGGAGAATGGAAGCTCGGCCACCAGGCCTGAGTCTTCAGCTGGCTGAAGCATGTCGTTCCTCCCTTTACACACTTGATTAATCCCAGGACCAGGTAATCGGCTTAGGGTGACAAGCCACACTAGTAGCACCCAGATAGCTTAATTAAAGATACTCTCTTAGCCCCACATTTGCAGGGTGGGATGAAGGAGATAATACAAACCAGCTCTGACAGCTTTCCCCTAGATGGTCCAATTGGTCAAAACCAGCCACACAGGATAAAGTCACACGAAGGCTGCCCTCATTAAAACAGAGTGCCAAGCACAGGATCATAAATAGAGCCAGCAGTGGGGTGACAAATGTCCTCTGATTGGATCTATTCTCCCAAAGCCCTTTGTCCTCCCTTCTTCCTCAGCACATAAGCTGGGGAGAAATGTCATTATCTTTTTCTATAATCTGATCGAGCCAATGGGAGATCTGACTGGACAAAAGCTGAGACCCAATTACTTTATCCTACCTAGAATCATCCAGGAGACCACGTTGAGATCTGATTAACTTTTTCTGAACTCCTCTCTGAGTCACTAGGATACCCAAGTGGCTTATCCTAGAGATAGCATTAGGAGGACTTGCTGTGCTTGAAGCCTGGCTGAACTGGAGGGAATCAGGGGATTTACAAAGAGACTTTATTCTGAGGGTCCATTAGGGGCTTTGTGTCCAACCCATCCTCTGTGAGTTAGCAATTCTGGTCGATCCCTAGTCCTAGCACCTCCCCTTATGCCAAGAGCAAGGTATTGAGGGGAAGATTGAGAGAAGTTAATCATCTGTGGTTCCTTGGAGTTTCCCCAAGGCTAGCCTCCTCTGGTTGAAGAAAACAACTAAAGGAATCCCATGCCCCATCCCAGGGTCTTGGAATTTAAGGGGCAGAGGAGGAAGCAAATATTACGGAAGACAATATCATTACACTAAAGTAGAATCCCCCTTGAGAAGTCAACAAGCAAACAGATATATATTCTGTAAGGCAGCAAGATGAGATAACAAAGAGGCAGGATCCTCCCAGAGAATCAGAGGGCCTGACAACACAGATAGACAGACAGACACAGTGGAAAACTACAAGCCAGACAAACAGACAGACAGGACAACAGGATCTAGGAGAAGCCAGGAAACAGAAATGGATAGAGAGCCAGAGCCCTGGACCAACCTGGGGACGAGTCATAAAACCCCTTATTGCATTAGGGGGAGGGCATAGGGAAGGGAGGGCTTTCAGGCCCCTGACAAAACCAACACCAAATCAAATAAAAGCACTTCCCTCTCAAGAGGTCCCAAACCTAGCTGATAGCCCACCAAGGTGAAAGGCAAATGGCAGTCTTCATGGGAACCAAGATGGTAGATTTCCCACAAACACATGTCAAATCATGGGACAAGATTCCCTAATATGTTGGAGGTCCCAGACCCCATGAAAAAACCCACCTCCAAGAAAAAGCCTCATTCTACAACCTCCCCAACCCAACAGTTACCTGTCTTCTCTGGAGAGTGAAGCTAATTACATTCCCACCTCTTGCCAAAAGTACCTTTGGCCTTGCCCATCCATTACCCACCATATCTAGGCAAGAGAGGAGCAGGAAGAGGCTTTCAAGGATGAGGTAGGGAGACAGCATGAGATTGGAGGGGTGTTAGAATGTTATGTGATGCAGGAGTGGGAAAGAAGGGAGAAATAGGGAAAAAACAAAGTACAAGAGGGGTAAGAGCACAGAATTTGAATCAGAGGTTATGAGTTCAAATCTGAGCTCTTCTACTTGCTAACCATGTGATCTTGAGCAAATTTGTTTTTCTCTGGGCCTCAGCTCCTCATCTGTACAATAGCAGGTTTGAACTAGATGTTCCCTTCCAATGCTAAGTCCTAATCCTAAGAATTGAGACAGAAACACCAAAGGTGGTCTAGGATGAGAGCTGGGAATGTTGTTCCTTACCAGCCTTTTGGGCTTTCTCCAAGGAAAGGAAAAATAGGGGAAGAAGACTCAGGATAGAGTGATGAGCGAACTATCTATGGAACATAGGTATACATTCTTCCTTAGGGAAGAAAGCCCAATTTAGACCTCATGCATTCACCTCTCAGAAAGCAAAGGTCTACCACCATAATTCCCTACACCTGATTTTTCAAACCCCCTCCAGGCTATTTCCAATTCTCTGGACAGGTATAAAATTCTTTAAAACTAAACTTTATTAACTTTAGTTCAATTTGCATTTTAAAAATTATTGCATTCTATATGGCATTTTTAGAATGAAGAGGCGTAAGGTACTCTACTCCCCCAAAGGGTCTAGGAAGAGGGGAAAGAAATAAGGATTTATTAGGCATTGGGCTAAGAGCCCAATGAGTACTATCTCATTTGATTCTTGCAACAACCCCAGGAGGTAGTGCTGGTAATATCCCCGTTTGAGGAAACTGAGGCAGACAGAGGTTAAGTGACTTGAAAACAAAACGAAGAAAAGAGGGAAAAATAAGAAAACTGATGAAAATTGACCAGAAGAAAGGGATGTGAGTATGAAATGAAAGGTTTGATCAGGCAGGAAAGAAGACAGGCAAGGTCCAAAGGAATACCCAAACATGGTCAAAGAAAGAGACAGACATTCAAATTCCCACCTTTGGGAGGCCAGGTCTGAAGATGCAGGCTTCTGTTCGGCATCAGCAGCTGGACAGCAGAATTGGTGCAGCACAGTCTCATTCCTGGAGACAGGAGACAGAAGCCAGTCAGAACTCTGGCTAGTGCTGGGACCCCACAAATCCCACCGACACAGGTATATTTTGTACATGATTGCTGTCCCTGGTTTAGGACAAGAGAGAACTGAGTATCCCTGCTGACCTCAGCCTCTGGTAGCCTTTCCATCCACTTGTTCTTTCCCACAAAACACAAATAACACGCATACAATGGAAAGAGTGCTGATCTTGGACTCAGTAGACTTGGATTTGAACCTACTTCTGCTACTTCATAACTATGACACCCTAGAAAAGTCATGAACACCTCTGTTCTTCAGTTCCCTCATCTGTAAAATGGGAATAGGAATGCTTGTACCAGCTAGATCACAGATGGGTTGTAAGGAAAGTACTTTGTAAGCCTTAAATTGATCACAAACTGTGAAATATCATTATCACCCAGACACTCTTGCTCCAATGCAGTGTCTATAATGCTCCAGAAACTAAAGCATATTCCTAATTAGTCTGTCATTTCAGTCCTGTCTGACTACTCTTGACCCTGTTTAGGGTTTTCTTGGCAAAGATACTGGAGTGATTTGCCCTTTCCTTTCCTAGCTCATTTTACATATGAGGAACTGAAGCAAGCAGGGTGAAGTGACTTGCCCAGGGTCAGTAAGTGTCTGAAGCCAGATCAGAATTCAGGTAGTCTCCCTGACTCCAGGTCTGGCACTCTATCCACTGCATTACCTAGCTGCCCCATAATCACATATACATATAATCATATATATGCATGCATTTCTGCATGTAACTTTGCACTGCAAGTTGAAAACTCAATATGTGAATAATGATGAGATATGACATGATGGTCATAAGTAGAATGAATTATCTACATGAAGAAAGGTGGTAAATTAAATCATGCTCAATAGGAAGTAAGGAGATCTGGACAAGTGACTTGGCCAAGTTAGGGGCCTTTCTTGCTCTAAAATCTTGCTCTTTCCCGGAAAAATGATCCCCCCCCACCCCCAGCCCTGGGTCATGTCTTTTCCTTTTTTCACTGATCAAAGGGAGAAACTCAAAAATGCTGTGAAAACCCATCATGATAACTCATTGTCACATAATGCTTTTAAATTTCCAAAGTGTTTTCCTCACAACAATGCTATGATATACTTATTGTTGTTTCCATTTTATAGATGAAGAAAAAGGATCATGCAGGTTAAGTGATTTATCCAGGGTCACTCAGCTAGCAAGAGGTGGAGCTTGGATTCAAACCCAGATCTCTTTATTCAAAGACTAGGCCTCCTGCCTTTCTGGGAGGAATCTTAGAATTCTTCTAGTCCATAGGTTCCCAAAGTGGGTGATATCACCCCCTGAAAGGCCCTAGAATGATCAGGGAGAGGGGTGGTAGTAGCCTCAGGTACAATTGAGGGCAGTTGAATAAAAATAAGGATGCAATGGAACCATAAGGAAAGAAGAGAAGAAACTTGGAAAAACCATTCATATAGGGTTCTTCTGTTGTATAACAGAATTAAAGTCATAGTGATTACATTATTTTCCAAATAAACACACAACATGCAAATTATAACTGATCAGTAGTCAAGTCCTCTGACAAGTCTTAACAAGCAAGTGTTGGCAGGAAAACCTGTTGCACATTGTCAGAAAGTTTAGCATGCCTTGGCAGGAATATGTACATGTAATGACTTGTTTACTATATGGTTACATGATGCAATATTGCATCATCAAAATTTAAATGGAGGAAAAACCCCACAAATTTACAATAAATTATTCAATTTAAGATGTGTCATTTAAAAAAAAATCTTTTTTTTGGAAATGACACAAATGTTTAAAAAAAAAAGTTAAAAGGCTAAAGAAAAGTAGATTTCCAAGGAGGCACTGAGTAATTTTTTTTTAAGGGGATAGTAGGTCAAATAAGTTTGGGAATCTCTGTTTTAATCCAACCCCTATTTTAAGATAAGACAACAGGGGCCAGAGGAAATGACTTGTCCAAGGCCTCTTTCAGAGCGAAAGTTAGAATCAATGTTTCCTGACTTCACCACAATAACCATAAGTGTTCAGGGTACTTTGTGACTCCCCATCCACTTCGTCACTGCCTGGGGAGCAGTACTAGAAGGAGGGAGGCTTCAGAGGCTTGGACAAGGAAGAGAAAGAGGCAGGGTAAACATGAGTAGCTGAATATGAAAAACTGCCACTAGAAGGAACAGGTCTGTCGGCACAGAGCCCAAGACACAAGGTAGCAGTCCCCTAGGAGCTGAAATAGCAATGATCATCCATTTACAATTGGACAAAGGAAGAATAAGCTCTGAATTTCTTACAAATACCATAAGCAAATTGTATTCAAACCAACAGAAACTTATCTACCACCCATGGTCCTCAGAGTTCCAGAAAGAAGAATGCCCACTCTGATAAAATCCCACTCTTTTAGAACTCATTCCAAATCCTATATCCTACTCTCAGGAAATACCTTCCCTGTATACTAGTTACTACTTCTCTGGTTTTCACTAAGGTTGAGGCACCAATTTAGCCTTTTCCAGGGGCCATATCTATTTTATGTAACACAGAACTATAGTTTTCCTACTCCTTCCTTAATGAGGCACAGAGAGTTCTCAGGTTACCTCCCAATCTCTCTCTGGCTCACAGAGTCTGAGCAGTGCATGCTAAGATTTTGTAGTCTTGGTGAGGGAGGTAAGCCTATAAGGACTCCACACTAGATTTGTTCTATAGTTTCTCCCTTGGTGATCTTTCCTACTCCTGTGGCTTCAATTATTGCCTCTGTGCAGATGACTCTCAAATTTACATCGCCACTTCCAACTGCTCCTAAGAGCTAAAGCCCCCATAGTCAACAGCCTATTGGAAATCTCCACCTAAATGTCCCAGCAGTACCTCAAACTCAGCATGTCTAAAACTGAACTCATCATCTTTTCCATAACACCCATAGGTTTATTTCTATTGATGGCAGCACTATTCCCCCATTCCACCAGACACAGTCTGGTTACAAAACCTCAGGATGATTTTTGATTCTTTCCTCTCCCTCCCATAACAAATTCAATCAATTGTCACATCTGGTCCATTCCTCCTCCATAATATTGCTCACATCCAATCCTTCCTCTCAATTCCCCCTGCAACCACCCTTGTTCTGGTACTCACTTATCCTTTCTCCCTTCACACCGGGTGCTGAGATAATCTTCCTAACATGCCACTGTGATCGTGTCCCTCTCTCATTCCAGCTAGGCAGCTAGAAAACACAGTGGACAGAGCACTGGACCTGGAGTCAGGAGTGCAAATCTAGCCTCAGACACCTAAAAGTTATGTGACCCCAGTTCTTCAACCACAAAATGTGGATAAGTGCTTGGCATATAGTAGGTACTATAAAGATGCTTATTGTCTTCCCTCTCCTTTCCTTGCCCCTATTCAAAAACCTTCAGTGCTTTCTCATTTCCTAGCAAATAAAGTCGCTTTCAAGGTTCTCCATAATCTGGCTTTAACTGTCCCAGCAATTCTATCTCACTATTGCATCTCAAGTGCTTCACGTACCAGTCAAATTGACTTGTTCTCTGAACTTCTTTCTTTTCTCTCTCTCTGTGTCTGTCTCTCTCTCATTCCTCTTGAGTGATTCCCATAAGTGGAATAGATTCCCCTCTCATTCTTTTTTGGTTTAAATTTTTCCCTTATTCAAAGGCTTAACTCAGGTGTTTTCTCTTCCATGAAGCCATCCTCAAATTCCCCATATCACTTTGCCTGGACCTCTTCTTTTCATTAATCTTAATCCCCTTGTATATTAGCATGTTGTATTATATGTGTCTTCTCCATGTTGTTGTTGTTCAGTCATGTCCGACTCTTCAATGATCCCATGTGGAGATTTTTTAGTAAAAATCCTGGAATAGCTTGCCATTTCCTTCTCCTTGCACATAGTAAATATTTAATAAAAGTTTGAATGAATGACTGAGGGTGGAGGAGGGTTTGAACAATGTCCCACCCAACTTCAGTGCAATCTCATTCCTTCATTTAACCCTGAATTATCATGCCTAGGGCTCTGCCATTACAGCACTCTACTTCCAAGACCCATTTCTCCAATCCCTGCAAAGATGCAGGTTGGACTTTCTGAGGGGATAGGACCTACTCTCTGCATCCATGGTAGGACCATTCTCTAGGCTCATCCAGGGCCATCTCCAGTCTTCCTGATCTATATCTTGCCACAGGACCCAGATAGCTCTGGAGCAGAAAATGAGGCTGGTGGCTTTGCACAGCCTTCCCTCACTTAAATCCAATTCACTTGTAAGTCATGGCATTGCCTTCCTGATATCGTGGTCCTCTTCAAGAATGAAAAACAAACAACATTTTCTAGTTTACTGCTGTGTCTGACTAATGCATCACCTCCCTGCTTTTGAATTCTCAACTATTTTCATCATAGATGAAATAATTCTTAGGTGATGCCTGGTTTTGTTTATGGATTAACTCTTCTGCTCCTTCCATCTCATTTTCTCTGATTACCTTCCCAGATATACATTCTGAGCCATGTCCCTTGGGTAGGAGATGCCCCCATGCAAAACTGTGATGTAGGGGAAGCTCAGTTTTGGCCATTAAGTCATCTGTCACCAGGGAACTTTGATATAGAGGAAATGACATGTAATAGAAAAACAGCTAACTAATGAGTCAGAAGTCAGGGTTTCTAGTGTTGGTTTTTCCATTTATTTCTCAAAGAATGACCAGGTGATCTCTAAAGTGCCTTCCATTTCTAAAATCTTCCAGTTCTAGATTGTAATAAAATTCATTCATACAAATGAATAAGTAGCAAGGACTCTTAACCTAGAGGCTATAGACTTGAGGGTACCCAGAGAGTTTCAGGGAAATTGTAAACTTGGATGGAAAAAAAATTATACCTTTTTGTCAATATAGTCTGTTTACTTTGTAACCCTATATATTTTATTTTATTTAAAAAACATTATTCTGAGAAGAATTCCATAGGCTTCACTAGAAAGCCAAAGGGGGGCATGACATTAAAAAAACCATTAAGAACTCTTGCCTTATAGATTACCTCCCCAAGGGATATTTGTATTTTGATAAATGGACAGAGAACTTTTTTAGCTAAAGCCCAAAGATTGGAGTTATACTTGTAGAATTTATGTTATGGTATATGGGTGGAGAATAGAAGACCTTGTCATCCCTGAAAATCATACCACATAGAAAGAGGTTATACCACCAAGTAGAAACCAATGGCAGTTTAATCTACCTATTGCTAAGGTCAATTATGTTTTTTAATATGATCTAAGCAAGAAAGTCTGCCCACTTCTTAATGATTCCTAAGCTTTACATTGGGCCCTGCATTTCCTATGGGCTTCTCAAGCAGAACAGTGTCCTTTTCTGTGCTCTTCCCTCTCCCTGGAAGCACAGCTTCAGAGTCAATTAGCTCATTAGATGCCACTTCCCAGAAAGAGACTCAGACTGGCCATTACCAATTCAGGATAAAATTACCAGCCTCAAGTGTGTCCTCCAAGAAAGGCAATCTTGAATCTTCAAGTTGGAAAGCAAAGCTTCTCCATCCTTATTTTGCTTCTTATTTTGCTGCCAAGTAAAATGAGCTTTGGATTGGAGAGAATAGAACAGAAGTGGCAAATAGGGAGTTGATATGCAAGCTGATATAAAAAGATAGCAAGAGAACACCTAACAATGTGGGATGTGTTCAAGTCTCTAGACCCAGAAGAGCTGCATCCCATGATAGAGAAAGACCTAATAACTGTGACCCCTGAGCTATTATGAGGAAGCCTTGAAAGGTTATAAAGAAATGTAGAGATGCCAAAGAGCTGCAAAAGGGTTAATCTGGATCTTGTTTTCCAAGAAAAGAGAGAGAATGGAGTCAAAAAACTATAGGTCAATGATCATGACTTAGATTCCTGGCAAATTCTAAGATCTATTATTAAAGGATAATTAGCAAACATCTAGAAAGGGAAACAACGATCAGCCAACATAGCTTCATCAAGAACAGATAAGCCAAACTATCATCATTTCCTTTTTCTCTGGTTGGATTGCTAAAGTAGTAGAAGCAGGAAATGTTGCAGACTTGGTTGGCCTAGATCTTAGCAAAGCATTTGACAGAGATAAAGTGTCTCACACTACCTATTTTTGTAGGAAAGATAGAGACTCATGGGTTAGATAACATAATAATATAGTTAATTGAGGACAGGTTGAGTGGCAAGACCCAAAGGGTCGTCATTTATGGCTCCATGTCACTCAGAAAGAGGTCTTTGGTAGAAGGTCTTAGGAGTCTGTTTTGGCCCTTTGTTGCTTAATATTTTTTTTTATCAGTAAATTGGAATAAAGCCACAGAAGATATGCTTTAAAAATGTAGATGACACAGAGTTGAGAGGGGTAGCTAACCATGTTAGATGTAAGAGTCAGAATCATCAAGAGATTTAGATAGGTTGGAATATTGGGCTGAATCTAACAATATGAGATTTCATAGGGATCATTATGAAGCCTTAAATTTGGGCTCAAGAAATTAACTTTGCTTGCATCAGATGGGAAATACATTGCTAGATATATTTTGTCTGAAAGATATCTAGGGGTTTTAGTAGACTGCAAGCTCAATGTGAGTCAACTGTATGATATGGCAGCCAAAAATACTTATGCAGTCTTCGTACCTAGCACTAGGGAGATCCCACTGATCACATTATATTTGGAGTATTACATTCACATTGTGGTGATATTGGGTGGAAGGGATGTCAGATTTGTTCTATTTGATTGCAGAGGGCAGAACTAAGAACAATAGGGTGGGGAGTAGAGTGGCTGAGGAGAATTTTTTGTTTTGATACAAGAAAAAACTAATTCTTAAGACTCTCCAAAGTCGACCACTTTGGAAGTTAGTTGATGCTCCCTTATCGATGGTCTTCAGGTGAAAACTGGAGGACCACTTGGTGGATATGCTATAGAGCTGGACAGCAGAATGGCCTGGACTAAATGGACTCCCTTCCAGTTCTCAGATTCTCTGATATTGTGAGCTGGGAGAAACCAGAGAGGTTGCCAACAGATGAACCCCCATCACCACACAAGTGGCGGCATGTAGTCATCCCGTGTCTCCTTGAACACTTCCATTGACAGGAAGTTTATGCTAGCGTGAAGAAGCCTGTTATAATCAGCAACATCCCTGGGCCCCAGTGATTTCCTTTCACATATGACCCAGGTAGGAAGGAGTCCTTTTCTGAACCTCCCTAATAAAGCTTAGTACAGGACTCTACTGATGTTGAATGCTCACAAAGTGCTGCCAGGTTGACCAGCAGTCCATCATACACTACTCAGGATTTTAGAATAAAATTTCTGATTTGTAGAATTCTGAGCAAGTAGATAAAAGCTATTCTGTCGGGTCAACCATCCCAATGAGTCAATTCAAATGACAGAAAGAAAGGAAGAGTCCTATAGTCAACCAATGACTAAGTTATTTTAGACCCCCAAAAGGATTTCCTTAGCCCTACAGCTAAAGTTATCTTTTTTTTCCTCAAATGCTCACAAATTACCCCCAGAAGTAAAGTCCTTATCAGGCAATAATAATGATATTAACTATCTTTGTATAATACTTATGAATCTGCCAGATTCCATGCTAAGTACATTACAATTATTGTCTCATTTGTTCCTCACACCAGCCCTGGGAGGGAGGTGCTATTATTATCCCCACATTACAGAAGAGTAAATGTCGGCAAAAAGAGGTTAAGTGACTTGGTCAGGGTCACACAGCTAGGAGGTGCATGAGGTCACATTTGAACTCAGGTCTTGCTGGCTCCACCTAACTGCCTGACAGGAATCAGAAGACCTAGTCTTTCTGTGGCATTCACTAAGTATGTGGCCTTAAGTAAATCATTTCTCTGAGCCTTTGTTTCTTCATCTGGAAATGGACTACCTACTTTATAGGCTGTTAGGAAGCAAGTCTTTTATTGAAGCTGTCTAAATATGAGCTACTATTATTTTTCAACATCCTCTCCCCAAGAGTTTTGTATCCAGATTCTTTCTATTCTCAACTCACCTTGTGATGGCAGGGCAGAAAGCTATATGGCTAACACTACTGTTCGCCCATTTTGTTCAAATGGGAAGTAAGGAAGCAAGGAAGTAGCAGTGGAAACCAGAGGAGCTTCACCAAACAGATGAAGCAAATCTCCATAATGCTTGGCCATGTGGCAATATGGCAACGTTTTGGGGCCCCTACCCCTTTTTAGGAAAGTACAGGTCATCCTGGAAACCCTTTCCAGAGCAAGGTTCAATCACTCTTCTTGTCTTGGGACAAGCCATGCTAAAGTTGAAACTGAACTTTTGATGTTTAGCTTCTACTGAGCTCCATTCACTCAAATCCTGGTAAGGCTACTCCAGACATAGGAGAATAGGAATCATAAAATTACAGAATAGATTTTTGCTTCTGAGGAATCCTAAACTCTACCTATCCCAGTGAATAAAAAAAATGATTGTAGGACAGTATTCAATTCTTAGGAATTATGGAATGGCAGAGAAGAAAAGAACCTCAGAATTCACCTTGCCTGACATTACATTTTACAGATGAGGAAAGTGAGACATATGATGATGGAATGGCTTTTCCAAGGTCACACAACTAGTTCATAAGATCATAACGTTTCAGAGCTGGAAAGTGTCTTAGAGATCACTTAGCCCTAAACCCACAATTCTTAGACAAGGAAGTAAAAGCTCAGAGAGGTTGTGTGGAAGTGGGGTTCAACCCCATGTCTTCTGACTGTACCCATTGCTCTTTTCACTAAATGGAAGAACCAAGATCAGACCCCAAGGCCCTGACTCCTAGTCCAGTGGTCTTTTCACCATGCACATTTTCCCTCACTCTAAGGCTATCTTACCCCCCTTTCTGCCCCTCCAGAACAAAATCCTCACCAAAGTTATATGAATTTATAAAGGACCTAGGAGTCTATAGCGCAGGGTAGACATGATAAAAAGTAAATGTGGGTGATCAAGTACATTAATGTTAAAAAGGAAAAATTAATGATGAGACACCTAAGGCAGGCTTTGGGGATTGAATGAATGTGTGGAGAGTGTAGTATCTTTGGTGTCTACAAAAATACAAGAGAAAGGCCTCCAATTCCATTCCTCAACTCCTCCATTCTTGCAATGAGTCAAACATACAAAAAAAGAACAGCAACCACCTTCAATGCAGAAGAGACTGCACAGTAAGTGGAATATAGAAGAGAATCAACAGATGCATTAACTCAGCTACAAAAGAATTTACATTGGTGGTCAGGGATGTGATGAAGTTGAGAGGAGTTTCTCATCCCAACTCAAATAACAGGCATGACTCAGGACATTGTCAGAAGGAAACAAAGTAGTTGAAAAGACAGACAACGTGGGCTTTGAGGTTGACTTGAAGGATATGTTAAAGCCTACTCTAGTCATCTAGTAAGAGCCTGCTGGCCCATCTCATAGATCCAAGATACCCAAATACATGAAATACTGAACAAAAGACCCTGAGTGAAAGTTAACCTATTCGCTATACCTACAGCATGTTTTAGCATCTGTAGTTCAGGGGAGTGAAGAGTTAAATCATAACTTTGGCCCATGAATAAACTTTGGCACTTTTTGTCTTTGTATGAGCTCATGATCAACCATGCAGGAAAGAGTTTCTCAGGAACCAATCAAGACCTTAAAAGCCAAAACTCCTATTTCTAGGAGAGTTAGTGGCAGCAAAGTGGCATAGTAGATAGAGTGTCAGGCCTGGACTCAGGAAGTTTTATCTTACTGAGTTCAAATCTGGCCCCAGACACTTAATAGCTGTGTGACCCTGGGCAAATCTATTTGCCTGAGTTTCCTCATATGTAAAATGAGCTGGAGAAGGAAATGGCAAACCACTCCAGTATCTTTGCCAACAAAACTCCAAATGAGGTCATGAAGAGTCAGATACAACTGAAATAACTGAATAACAAGAAGTACAAAGTTAGTGATGGGTAAGTCAGAAGCATCCCTTTCTCCCTCCTTTCCCCATTAACCAGTTACCATGTTCAAAGATCCCAAAGTGTAGATCTGATAGCAAAGGTAACATACAACACTTTACTTCCCCTCTAAATGCTATCCTAGAACCTTGGGAAATGAGAAAAACTGATCAACTCATGTTAGAGATGGGACTTTTCCTGTACAAAAAGGGGAAAGTTGTGGGATGTTTGTAGTAGCTATTCTATGTCCTACAAATTTCACTGGATACAGACTTAGAGACTCGAAACACCACCCTTGATACCCCCATCTTTGACCCTCTGTAGGCTTCTGTCAGTTGTACAAAAAAATACCTTTCAATAAATTTTATTTTAATATGTAAGTTTTGTGTGTGGGTTCTCTTCTCTCCCTCTTTCTCTTTCCACTGTAGACATTAATTCACCACACTCATTAAGAAGGAGAATTTGATCAATTTTATTCATCTAAATAAAAAATCCTAACACTCATCCAGTAAAGCTGTGGGTCTGATTCACAAAAGGACTGGAATAGCCATCTATGAGTGAGGCACACCAAAAAATTAGTGACAACGCTATTGTGAGGAGAGACTGCGTAGACATTGCAGAAAAAGCAGTAGACTGCATTGACTCAGTGGAGAATCGTGTATAAAGAGCCAACAATTGGCAGTGTATCAAAGAAAATAGCCCAGAAATTGAACAAGTAACTTGTAAGCTAAGCAGAGGGAATGACCCAGGCAGATGACATCTCCAAATCAGCATATTCCATCAGCAACTCTGCAAGGGCAGTGGCAAAGGCAGCTAGGATGCAGTCCCAGTAGTGTGACCTGCTTTGGCCTTTTCCATCAGTGGTACAGAAGGTGTCCCTGAGCATAGGAGGATTTTTTTTTGTCTTTCTCCTGTGCTGGCTCTATCTCAGCGCTCCTTGAATAGCGTTCAGAGGCTCACATTAGACTGAGAGCTGGGGTAGGAGAACTCTTAATGTGTTTATGTGAACCTGGACCCTGGAAATCTTGGAGACAAAGCAATAAAGAAGGTTAAAGCATTCCCAAGGATAATGAACCAGGAGTGTGCCCATAAATGTTTAACAACTGGATCGTTCCCCCTCAAAAATAACCCGAAGTGTGCACTTTTAAGTTTAAACTGCAGTATTAACATTTTCTCTATTACTTTCTTTAAGTCTAGGCAATCAACCAAACAATAAATCTAGTCCACTTTGCAGCAGTTGCTGATTTCCAAGGTGTAAATGCTCACATTTGAGAAGGTAGCAATTGCTTTAAGAGCCTACTTCAAGCTGGCTCCAGTGTACCCCTGATTAATAACTCATATTTACATAGCATTTACGAGATTACAAAGTGCAAATATTGTTTTGTTTCATTTTCTCATCGTGCCTGTGATTTCATCCTTGTAGGGAGCTCCCAGCAAGGGAGACCTTCACCTGCTCTACACTTTGAAGAGTTGCCTTGGTCACTGAGAGTTAAGTGACTTGCCCAGGGTCACACAGCCAGTACGTGTCAGAGACAGACTTTGAAGCTGACTCAGAGGCAAACTATCTATCCACTCTAACACATTGCCTCTCATATTTCCTTTCTTCACAGGTAAGGAAACCAAGTCTTTGCAAAGCTCTTGCTCAAGGTTATATAGATAGTAAGTGTCAGAAACAGGATTTACACTGTGATTATCTGAATCCAAGAATGAGGTACAGTAGGAAAGAGTATTGAATCTGGAGTCAGAGAATCTGGGTTCAAATACTGCCTCTTACTCTTAATATCTATATGGCCTTCATCAAGTCTGTTAACCTCTCCCAGCTTTAATTTACTCATCTATAAAATGAGGGGATTGGATTAGAATTCCCTTCTTACTCTCAATCTTATGTTCTATGCCTCTTTCCACTTTACCTTTAAAGAATGGGGAGCTGGGGAGAATGTAGAGTCTAGACTAGAGAGGAAGGCTAGTACTGTGGACGGAGTTTTGAGGGAGTAGTTTTGACTTGAAGCAGGGGGATGGACCAGGCAAGAAAATATGCTGATTCCCTAAAAACCAACGGACCCTGAAGAAGCAGCTCATCCTTAGACTGGAGGATGGCAGTGAGGTGAAGAAGCAAGAAAAGATAGTGATGCCAAGGGTTAGGGCTAAAACAGAAGCCTTCTACCTCACCAACGCTGAAACAGGAAGTACCTAAAAGAGAATGATTAATGCTTTCAACCTGCATCAAGCTAATTGAGTCAAGGGAGACTGTATCACACCTGTAATTTCATTGATCTATATTTAGTTTCTGCCCCCAAGTATCTCTCAGCACTGTGGTAAAAATAGTTGCACACTTTATAAGGGGTGACCATCTATGCCATGCTGCAGTGCAGTGGACAGGATGAGGAAGGATCACCATGATAAAAATCAAAATAGGAAAGATCAGGAAGAAGAAAACCATCCTGTTCCTTCAAGTGGAAGGAAGCACTGGACAGTTCACTGACTGTCAAAGTTAGGAGGAACCTTAGTGGTCATTATCCAGTACAACCCCTTCACTTTATAGATAAAGAAACTAGGGCCCAAAGAAACTGTAGTTTATTTAAGGTCATGTAGTTTTTGATTGTAATAATGAGTGCTATATAGTATTTTAAAATTTGTAAAGCTCTTTATGTCATCTTATTTGATTCTCACAACAACCCTATGAGGTAGGTTTTATTCCTATTATTTTTCAGATGAGGAAACTGAGGCAGGTAGAGGGTAAAGGACTTGCCCACCATCACATAGCTAGTAAGTATCTGAGGCTAGATTTGAACTCAGGTCTTCCTGACTCCAGGTCCAGCACTCTATCTGTGTGCTAGCCACACCATTACCAATTAAGACTCAGAGATTGTGACCAAGATTATGCAGTTAATAAAGAACAAAACCAGGATGTGAAAGCAAGTCTCCTAGTCCTGGGTGCTCTCAGACTGTCTACAAGAATACCATGAGAAAGGGAATCATTTCTTTTCAGCTTCCTCCTTGTTTTTCTATCTGTCTGTCTGTCTGTCTGCTGTCTTTGCTTTTGTTTCTTTCCAAACCATACACATGCATACACACACATGCATACACATGCACACATACACACACACACACACACACACACACATACACACACCTAGTTTCTCTCTCTTATAGAGCAGATGGAGACAATTATTCAAATTTCCTTTAATTTTTTTTTTAACTCCTCCAAGAAATCTTTTTCTGATTAACCCCACTTATGATCATGGAGAATCAGAGATTTCTAGTTGGAAGGGATTGTAAAGGTCATCTAGTACAAATCCTTTATTTTATGGAAGGGGAAACTGAGGTCACAGATATGAGGGACACTTGGATTCACATTTCACTCAGTCATCTTACTACATTCCCTGCAGTCCTAGGTGTTTAGTATTCCTTCACAGCTCTTACTATTAACATGGTAACTGAATAGTAACATTCCCTCTGGAAAGGGCATGTAATTAACTGCCCTTTGGATCAACTCACCATCCCTTTGATTTCTCTGACCAAACTGCACTTTGGTCACCATCTGTAATGGTAAGGGAATTTAAAGATCTTCCTTGCTCCTTAATGGGCATCACTTGGAGCCCAAGAGAAGCTCGT
>CM053585.1:400708442-400731314 GCA_028646515.1 Pseudochirops corinnae
TTTTGGGGGGAAAGCCCACACCTTTTGTTACTTTGTAATTAGGCAGTGGGTCATGAAGGTTGTGATGTCTTCTGACCCTGAAGAAGGCTATACATACATACATTATATATGTGTGTGTGTATATACACACACACACACACATATGTGTATAAATATATATATATATATATATATATATTCTTCATATATATGAAGAGTTGTGTGATTTGACCAGATGAGACTCTGGGCAGCTGTTGAACCCCCAGCTTTGAAAACCTAGATGCTGGTGCTTCTCTCTCTGGTAACTAACTATGTATGTATGTAATGGTCAGACAGCTGGAAGCCCTGTCTGTTGGTCTGTTGAATTGTGTTATTTTTCTCTGTCTGTATTTTTTGTCTGCTTATAATTTCTGTTTGTATTTTCTCTGAAATTCAGGGTGCTAACTTTTCCCCATGAACTAGGTAAATAATATATACATGTTAGATTAAAGTAAGATTGTTAACCCTTTTTGAGTTGCTTTCCTTTAGAAAAGCACATCAAAGAACCTGTACTAGCAGACATCCTGGGTGTGTTAGGGAGCTTGCTCTTACACCATCCTTCTAGTATTGTTCCCCCTCTATTTGAATGGAAGGCCCAGGCATATCAATTGACAAGAAGATCTTATTATAATTTTACTTTGAAATTAAAATTTTCATGCTATTTCTATTTTCTTTGCATTATGAATTTAAAGAATGTGCCATCTTAATTGGCACAGCTTGGTCCTTCGAGGTATTTTTAACTTCTGGCCCTGCTTTAAGAGCAGGGAATCTCTCACTTTTTACATTTGTCCTCCTACTGCTTAGCACAGTGTCTCTAGCACATAGTAATATTCAAATACTCAAATGGTTCTGGGATCTTCTCAATCCAAGAGTTCCCTTCAATGATTCAGATCACACCCATTCATTTCTGTCCATCTTTTATGACTCCAGTCCATGTTCCTCCAAAAGTTACCATAGGGTATATCCAGTGTTCCCAAGACCTTCCTTGCTTTTTCCCAGCATCTAAAAATTTCCCTGGTCTTCTCTTTCTGTCATATAATTTCTAGATGATATCCTTTAGCCTTTCTCTTCTTTGGAGTTCCTTATATGTTGCAGCCTGCTCACAGCCACCACAGACTTTTTCTTTACCCTCTGTATGATTCTCATCTTTAGCTTTTTGGAGGCAATGACATTCCATGTCTCACTGCCATATGATGTCTATGCTGAAAAATGTGCCCTTGCTTTCATAAGAAGCTTAGAGTAAATAAAACCAACATTAAAATTTTTCTTAAAGCAATCCTATCTACTCTTCTCTTTTTCAACCCTGGGCCTCATTGTCTATCTGTTATTATTTTTCCCAGGCATGCATACTACCGGACATACTCACTAAGGTATCCGTACAAATGTATGCTGAAGTCTGAACATATAGAGACTCTTATCTATTTGGTCTTTTCTGTGCATATGTAGAGGCCAAACGCCTTTGAGTGATTATAGACTTCTTCCAGGAGGTTCTATGATGTCTTGGGGAGTGATGTAGTCAACATATGTCATCCACAAATAGGAACATCTAGAAGACCTCACCATTGACAAAGAATTCCTCCTTGACCTGGATTTTGTGTTAGTGTTTCTCCATCATCACAGTGAATACATTTGGCAAGCACATATATCCCTCTTTTATGCCACACCTGATGTTAATTATAGGAAGAGCATTAAAATGGGTTATTTCTTCAAGGAGTCCTGAATGATTTGTTGTGTGGACTGGAGACAACTATGGTAACATTTTGTTCTATTGAATCCTATGCTTTTTCTATAATAACAAATAATAAGCAAAAGTAATACATTGTAGATAAGAATAGAAGTGGTAGAATGGAATAAAAATCTTTGTATCAAATTTATCAGATTAGGGTTTGTTATCCAATACATATAGACAGCTAACAGAAAAAAATATAAGGCCAAAAGATATTTGCTAGTGGTAACAAACAATTCTCAAAAGAATTGCAAACTATATGAAAGAATGTTCCAAATTATTAATAAGAGAAATGCAATTCAAAACAATCTTGAGGTTTTACTTCACATGGAGAAATGTCAAAGATGACAAAGTGCAGGATAGGTCAGTGTTGAAGAGATTATAGAAAGATAGGTACACTAACACATTGTTTTTTTATTGTGAATTGGAACAACCACTCGGGAAAGCAATTTGGAATTATCCAAATTAAGTGGCTAAAATTCCCATTCCCTTGGACCCAGAGATTCTACTGCTAGGCATATACCATAAAGATTTTGACTGCTCTTGGGGCAGCTAGGTGGTTCAGCGAATAGAGAACAAGCCCTGGAGTCAGGAGGACCTGAGTTCAAATCTGACCTCAAACACTTAACATTTACTAGCTATGTGACCTTAGGCAAGTCACTTAACCCCAATTGTCCTACCTTCTCCCTCTAAGAAAAAGACAAAAAAAAAAGATTTTTAACCATCTTTTAAAAGAAATGCTCTCTCTATTTTTTTTAAATGTTTATACTAGCTCTTTTGTGGTAGAAAAGGATCATAAGTAAAGTAGGTATTTCAGCTGGGGAATGGCTAGACAAATTATGGTACATGAATGTGATGAATATTATTTGGTTGTAACAAACAACAAATTTGATGAATATAGAGAAGTGTAAAAAGACTTAAATGAACTGATGCAGTGTGAAGTAAGCAGAACCAAGAAAACAATATACATAGTGATTATAACAATATAAATGAACAGAAAACCACAAAATACTGAAAATGATTTTGCAAAACTACAAAAAACAAGATCAATCCCAAGAAAGAGCTATAAGAAGATACCCTCCCCAACTCCTTTCGTGGTCCATGAATGTGGAACTTTGACCATATTGTTGGATTTATAAAAAAATATATTGATCAATTTTGCTTATTTTTTCTTTTCTTCTTCTTTGTCTTTCTTTTTTGAAAAAAGAAAATCTTTATATAAGGGATGGCTTGTGGGGATGGGGGGAGGGAATTTCCTCCTCCATAAAATAGTTTGGACTATATGACCTTTAAAATCCTTTTCATCATAAGTGGGGTTAATCAGTAAAGGTTTCTTGAAGGAAGTTAAAAAAAAATTAAAGGAAATTTGAGTAACAGTTTTTATTTGCCCCCATAAGAGTGAGAAACCAGGATGTGTGTGCATGTATATATGAGTGTGGGGAAGGAAGGAAGGAAGGAAGGAAGGAAGGAAGGAAGGAAGGAAGGAAGGAAGGAAGGAAGGAAGAAAAAGAAAGAGAAAGAAGAAAGACAGAAAAAGAAAAAATATTTTTTAAAAAGTTAACACTGAGCACAATTGAATATTATATTCTCTCCAGCTTTTAGTTACATGTGAATTGGTAAAGATGTATTCCATTATTGAATATCACTTGCAAAAGCTAGCTTGTATTACTAATACCCTCTTTAAGGACTCCTTCAATTTGTGTATAGATGACCTTCAGAAAGATTTTGAATAGATGGGAGCCATATAGGTCAGTAGTTAACAATGTTCTCTTGGACACCTTTTTAAAGATTAATAAGGTCTTAGATTTTTTTCTATACTTTTAACATTTTCTCTCCTTGTATATCTGTCTCTCACAGCTATGTTTTCTCTAGCATGGATCTCCTCATTATATAATCTAATTCAGTTACTTTTTCTATCTTAGTTCTCTTAAGTTTTGAACCTCAGTTTCCTCTCCTGGACAATGGGGTATAGCAACATCTATCCAACCTATCTTGCATGGTTGTTATAAGGATCAAATAAGATAATATGGGTGAAAGTTCCTAGGAAAAACTATAAATACTATAAGGTATTAATCTGATAGTTACTCTTTCCCACAAAGGAACAGTATCCCTAGGGAATAAACCAGCTGCTATACCTAAGCAAATGACTACCAGAAATAACCTTTTTTTTTTAATTTGCTTTTCGGAGGGGGGAAAACAGGGCAATTGGGGTTAAGTGACTTGCCCAAGGTCACATGACCAGTAAGTGTTCCATGTCTGAGGTTGGATTCAAACTCAGGTCCTCCTGACTCCAGGACTGGTGCTCTATTCATTGTGCCACCTAGCTGCTCCTACCAGAAATAATCTTAATTCCCTTCACACTTCTATCACCATTCCCAATGTGGGTGGAGATTGGAGCGAGAGAGGGGATCTCCCTCCAAACAAATGAAACCTCTCTATTCCTTGATGGAATGTGATATATCACAGAAGTAGTAGTTATGAAGTAATAAATTGTTCACAAAAGGGAGGATCTTAAACATAATTTAGCCTACCACTACTACTGATATTACAGATGAGGAAATGGAAGCCCAGCAAGATGAAGTGATTTGAGTGACAGAGCCAGGATGTGAATCCAGATCTCGACTGTAAATCCAATTTTTTCTCCCAGTATAAAGCATGCTTCCTGCTATTGTATGTCAGGAAGAAGAATTTTAATATGGCTGTCCATGGTAGGAAGAGTGAAACTCTTAGAGAACAAGATTGATGCAGACGTTGAATCTCAGAATGGAAAGGCATCTCAGAGAGCATCTAGCCAAATCTTCTCTTGGCTGAGAATCCCCTCTACTGCACCCCTGCCAAGTTTTCACAGAACTTCTTTCTGAAGACCTGAAGCAAGGAGGAACCCACCACCTTTTAAGGCAGATCATTCCACTTTTGGATAACTCTAATTGTTAGGGAGTTGTTCCTTACATAAACTCCAAATCTACCTCTTTGAAATCTCCACCTTTTCTCCTTATTTTCACCTTCTAGAAACAATCAGAACAAGGCTTATCCCCCTTCCGCATAACAATCTTTCTAATGCGTGAAGACTGCAATCCTTTCTTCTTTCTGCCAGACTAGAAAAAAACAGCTTCTTCAACTAATTCTTATATTGTCAGATTTCTGAAAGCTTTCTTCATCCTGGTTGCCCTCCTCTCGATGATCTCTGACTTCACCATATCTTTCTTAAAATGTAGAGCTAATAACTGAACACAACATTCCAGATGTAATCTGACCAAGGAGGAGTACAGTGGTGCCATCAGGAAGGAAATAAACATTTATTGAGTGCCATTATGTATCAGGCAATATGCTAAGCACTTTACAAATGTTACCTCTTTTGGTCCTCACAATAATCCTGGGAGATAGGTACAGTTATTATGTCCACTTTACAGTAGAGGAAACTGAGGCAGGGAGAGGTTAGGTGACTTGTCCAGGATCACACAGCTAGTAAGTATCTGAGATCAGATTAGAACTCAGGACTTTCTGACTTCACATTTGGCATTCTAAACACTACAACTTTCATAATACAACCCAAGATCACAGTAACTTTTTTTGGCTATCATATTCCACTTTTGGCTCCTATTGCATTTGAAATGGACTAAAAATTCCTGATCTTTTTAAAAAATAAATTTCTGTCTAGCCATTCCATCTCTGTATCAGAAAATTCATCTTTTTGCCCTAAGTGAAAGATCCTGCATCTATCACTATCAAATCTATTGTTAATATATTTCTATAATATTTTAACCTGCCCTAATATTTTTATATCCTTGTAGTTTCATGTAATCTACAAAGTTATTAAGCATACTATCTACGCCACCACCCAAATCATTAAGAACAATGATGAAGAGCAAAAAAACAAGGATAAATTCTCAGGGTTCTTTACTAGAAAACTTCAAAATCGACTTGAAATCATTAATGAATATCCTTTGATTCTTGTATTTCAATTAGTTCCAAATCAATCTAACTGTAATGTTAACAAGTCTACATCTTTCCATCATGTCCACATAAATAGCATGAGAAGCTTTGTCAAATGTTATTCTAAAATACATATCTATAGCATTCCCCTGATCCACTTGCCTAATAATCCGATCCAAAAAAGGAAATGGATCTTGTTTCAAAATCTCTGAACTTCATGAAATCAGCACATTATCCTCAAAAAGGAGTATCTACATGACTTCATCATTTAATAAGGAATCCCACTTGTTTCTCCTTTGTGAAGGAACATCCTCTATGATAGTGGAAACATCTTTGATGGCCAGTCATTTCCATGTCTTATGCCTTGTTTGATATTAATAATAAGAGGATTATCAAACAAAGTTTTGGAAAACATAATTTGTTCTAGAAACCTTGACACATCTCTTCCATTTTTATTTTGCTTCTTGTCTTCTCTTCCATTTTCATCCTCAGATGTTATCAGTACATGCTGAATTAATTGAACCTCTACAAGCTTTATGTAAAGTTGTTTTTCCCCTTCACTGTTTTTGTGTTTTCATGAAGTGATAATATTCATAAAGATTATGAATTCATAAAGATTATATTTACAAACAAATTTAAATTCTAAAGTGGTGCTGCACTTGGCTGCCGTATCTCTCCACTTGGCAAATGTTTTCTGGCTAAGGTGGTTTCTAAACTCATTACCTTATCATTGTGCTGATTGATTTAAATCTCCTAAACTTCCTCAGGAAATGGTTGCAGTCTGTGTCAATGTCTGTTCTTTCATCCATTTCCCAATTTTAAACAGATTAGGTTTGGCTTGCCCCAATTACACACATATATTTGTAGGGTTTTTTTTTTCTAATTTGATAATGATTTTGATCTTTGCTCTAAAAAGTTGGAGGTTTAACTCTACATAAACAAAAGATTCACAAATGACTTTCAGTAATTTCCTGCCAGAATGTTATCAGTTTTGTTTTTTGTGATGTTCTTTTGTGCTTTGACTCTCAATTTTAACAGTGTTATTACTATCTTTTGCAAGTTTTGCATCACAATCATTTCCCAATATATACTCTCACCATAAAGAAAAAATGTTTAGTAAAACTATCACAGTGACTATATCTAACAGTGTCTGTGACATTACAAACTTCTAGATCTTCCCCCCCCCCTCCCCCACCTCTCCACTGTTTACCTATAGGATATAAAGGACTTGCCTGAGGTCACATAAGTAAAAGGTAGTAGAAACAAATTTCAAAACCAGGTCCTCTATAGCCATGAAACTCATTCTACTTGTCATCTGGTTCATTCCCCTGCCTCCATAGGAGAGTATAGTAAATATATCACAGAAAAAGAAACTGTTTATCATTTTCCTAAAGGCTCCCTAAAAAGCCTCTCCCCACAAGCTCTCAATATCTTAAAAGGGTAGTATTCCTATATGTCAATTAGAGTAATGAAAAGAACATAGTATTGGGACACAGGAAACTTGGATTCATAAGTTCCAGGGTTAAAGTTATCTAGTCCAAGTCCTTTCTATTCCCAGCTGTCACGGATTCATGGTCACCATATGACCTTAAGCAATTCAGTATAATTCACTAGACTATGACTTCATGGCATTATAGGATTTAGAGCTAGAAGAAACCTGAGAGATAATTAATCTAGTTCCTTAATTCAATAGATGGTGAGACTTAAACTCAGAGAGTATAGTGACTTATATAGAGAGTATATGTCCAAGGTCATATAGGTAAAAAGCATTAGAGCTGAGTTTCAAAACTAGGTCCTCTGACTCCAAATCCAATGGTTTTCTGTCTTTTGTATGTCTGTTTTTGTATCATTAGCACATTATAGTACCTGGTATACAATAGGACCTTAACAAATATTTCAGGAAACTAACTTAATTGGCTGATCAACTATATAATTTAATAAACATTAAATGTCTACTATGTGCAAGGAACCATGATAAGTTCTGGCCATATGAAAAGAAAAAAATGTCCTCAAGAAGCTTGCATGCGAAATAGAACATCATTTGAGAGAGAAAAGGAGCAATAATGACTGGAGAGGGGAATTGGATTAAGGAAGACTTCCAAAAGGAGGCAGTTGAGCTGAGCCTGGAAGAAGAAAAAAAAAAGCAATATTCTGAAAGAAAGAGGTAAGGAGGGAATATATTCCAGACATGGTGGGTGACCTTTTCAAATATACATAGTCAGGAAATGGAATGCTGAGTTCAGGGAGTAGCTTGTAGACTACCTTGGAGGAAACATAGATTACACAAAGGAGAATAAAGAAATAAAGCTAGAAAAATAAACTAGAGCCAAATTATAGAAAACTTTAAGTGTCAAACTGGGGAGTTTGTATTCTATCTCAAAAGCAATAGAAAGCCATTGGAGATTTGCTGGCAAGGAAGTGGCATGGTAAGTATTGTGGAAAGCATGAAAGATGAATTAGAGAGGGGAGACTAGAAATAAGAAAACAAATTAGGACATTACTACAACAGTCCTACTGAAAGATTGAGGGCCAGAACTAGGATTGTCATTGTGTGACTAGAGAGAAATGGATGAATGGGAGTGTTGTTTTGGTTCTAGAACTGGCAGGATCTTGGTAACTGAAAGGACTTGGACAGAGAAGAGAAAAGAGTCAAGAATAATTACAAGGTTACAAGAAGGATAGTCAACAGATACAGGGAAGTTTGCTGAATATTAACAGTTGTTCTATTTAAAAAAATTAGAAAAAGTTAAGATCAGGTACTATTCATGGCTATAATTAGAAGTAGAGTAACAAACCAAATAAGGAATAGAAGTGATCAAAAATATAATCTAGATTAGATGTTTACAACCTATATGACCTTAGGCAATTTGACTGAAGGATGAAAAAATTGACTAGATGTCCTCCAGGTTTCTCCAGATCTAAATTTATGAACCTAAGATCCTATGCAAATTGAGGGTGGAGGGAGCTAAGGAAAGACAAGAACTACTGATCTATGAACTAGTCTAATTATTTTATACAGTGATTTGAAATCATGCAAAGAAAATTACTAAAATGTTCATACTCTTTATTCACATATCCCACTGCTAGACCATAGAAGTTAAAGACTAGGGGAAGAAAGATCCAATATACACCAAAATGTTTATAAAAAATATTTTTTTGTCAAAGAATTGGAAACAAAGGAGATGTCTGTTGATTGGGAATAGATAAACAAGTTGTAATATAATAAATACTACTATTTAAGAAATGAATATCAGAAGTTCAGAGAAACATAGGGAGACTTACTATGTACTGATGCAGAAAGCAGTAGAAACCACAAAACAATGTGCACAATGACAAAAATGGAAATGGAAAAAAACAATAAAAGTGGGGATGGAGTGGGAAATAAATGCTATGTAATTATAATGACTAACAAAAATGGTCCCAGAAAAGAGTTGAGAGGTGGAAGATTATGGAAGAAGAACATTGTACATACGTTCAAGAATCTGTTGATGTCTTGATTCCTATTACTAAACTTATTTTTATTCTTTTTAAATTTTTTATTATAGGGTTATTTTGTGAAGTGAAGGTGACATTGAAACAAAAGATAGCAATAAAAATTGAAAACAAACAAAAGGAGTAGTTTGGAGGAGGGAAAGATTTAAAGGGGAAGAAGATGAGTTCCATTTGGGACATAATGAGCTTGAAATTCTTATGGGATATTCTTTAGAGAAGTCTAGCAGTTAGTTGACAATACAGGACTAGAATTCAGGAGAGAAGTTAGGACTGGTTCATACAGATGATAATCACATTCATGGGATTCATGAGACCACTAAGGGAGAAAGTACAGAAAGAGAAGAAAATATATTCCTGGGAAGATATTTAGGGAAACTTCTTGTTTAGAAGACAGAAGATAAATAACGAGCAAAGGAGATCAGAAAGGTAGGAGATCCAGGAGAGGGCAATCAATCAGTTAAATCAATAATTACTTATTAAATGTCTACCATGTGCTAGGAACTCTGCTAGTCACTGGAGATATAAAGAGAATAATGAAACAGTGCATACCTCAAAGAGCTTACATTCTGTTGGAGGAGACAGATGCACAGAGAAGTATATACGAGGTAATTTCAGGAAGAGGAAAAGGTATCAGAGGCTAGGTGGCAGTGGGAGTGGAGGGAATACAGGTCAAGAAATAAGAAAAGGACAACATAGTGTCACAGATCAAGAAATGAGAGAGTATTCAGAAGAAATTAATGGCCATCTGTTTCAAGAGCTACAGAGAGGTCAAGTAGGATGAGGACTAAGAAAAAGACATAAGATTGAGATGTTCAGAGATTGTTGGTAATTTTGATAAAGTAATTTTAGTAGTGTTGCAAGGTTCTGAAGTATGATTTAAGGGTATTAAGAAGAAGTAAATGATGAGGAAGAGCAGTGAGCATAAGACAACACTTTGAGTCTGCAATGAAAAGGAACAGAAATATAGGATGATAGTTCAAGGGCATGGCAGGGTCCAGATAAGATTGATGAAGTCTGGAAGAGACCCCATAATGTTTGCAGGAACTGAGGAAGGAAGGAAGAGATTAAAGAGCAAAGAGAGAGAAAGATTGATGCCACAAGGCTGAATATCACAAAGTAGAAACCACAGGAGGAACAGGCTCTAGTCACCTTTACTCTTAGGAAATTATAAAGGAAGGATAAATCTATAGAATATACAAGTAGTCCATGAAACAGAATATTATGAAGTTATAAAGTCTAGAGTTGACAGTTCTATCCAAGAACCTCAGTGAAAAATGAGCAGTTGCTAATCTAAGCTACTGAACTGCCCTGCTTTTCCCATCATGAAGATGATCTCTGACCATCATTAAGTATGGCTGCCATCCTTGACCTTCTCTACATGAAAAGTAGAGAAGCATTCCCTTTCTTCTCAAGCCTGTCACTACTTTCTGGCATCTTCTTTGTAAGGTTCCATTTTCAGACTCTGGTTCTGCCATATATTCATCCTCAGGTGATTGCATTACTCCCTAATCATTAGTATCATCCGTTACCTAAAAAGGCAAAGGTGCAAAATACACAGGTTAGTACAAAAGGTACCAACCAGAAGAGATTATAACTACTCATATTTCAATAAAACTTTACAAAGCACTCTTCTCACAAAAACCTTGAGGTAAATATTGATATTATTATCCCCATTTTATAGACAAGGAAACTGATACTCAAAGGCAAGGTGATTTCCTCACACTGCTAATGACCAGAATTTGGATCCAAGGTTTTTGTAGTGATCTTTCTACTTCATTGGGCTGCTTCTAGAAGTGCCTCAAAAGTTTTTTTTAAAGAATCCACATTTCAGCAGGAATCTAGAAAAAAAAATTTGCAACAAATTTCTCTGATAAAGATCTCACTTCTCAAATATATTTATTGAGCCAACTTTATAAGAATAATAGCTATTTCCCAATTTGATAAGTGGTCAAAGAATATGAACAGTCAGTTTCCAGAGGAAGACATCAAAGCTATCAATAATCTAATATTTAGAGAAATGCAAATTAAAACAACTCTGAGATACTACCTCACAACCATGGAATGGCTAAGATGACATAAATGACAAATGCTAGAAGAGATGTGGGAAAATAGGTGTACTACCGCGCTGTTGGTGGAGCTGTAAGTTAGTTCAATCATTCTAGAAGTCAATTTGGAACTATTCAATTAAAAAGCTATTAAACTGTGCATATCCTTTAACCCAACAATGCCTCTACTAGACCTAAACCCTAAAGAAATCAAAGAAACAGGAAGAGAATCCACATATACAAAAACATTTACAGCAGCTCTTTTTGAGTTTGAAAATAATCGAAAATTAAGGGGTTGTTCTTTCTCTTAAGGATAGCTAAACAAACTATGGTAAATGAATGTGAAGGAATACCCCTGTGCTGTAAGAGATGAAATGGATGGTTTCAGAGAAACCTGGGAGATTTGTATAAACTGATGCAGAGTGAAGTGAATAGAACACAGCAATAGTACTATTTTAAAGAGGATCAACTCTGAAAGATTTAGTAATTCTAATCAATACAATGACTCACGACAATTCCAAAGAACTCATGAAGAAAAAATATTTTCTGCCTCCAGATACAGAAATGATGAATTTAGAGTGCAGATTGAAGTATATTTTTCTCTTTTTTCCTGGAATATAGCTAATGTGGAAATATATTTTCATGACTTCATATTTGTAATGAGCCCTGTATTTCCTTCCTTCTCAATAGGTGGAGGAGGAGTGGAGAGAGGGAGAGAATTTCAAACTGAAAATAAAATAAAATTGAATTTTTTAAAAAACAGAACCCATATTTCTTTACACAAACAAAAAAAACCACATATCATATAGTACAAAAACCTTAGGGAACAGGAAACTCAAAGTCTTTGGAAAATCCAGCACCTCTCTAAATCAGCTCTGAGCAGCTTCCACTAAGTCTATAGAATTCCTGTTCTTTCCTCTTCCTTCGCCCCCTTCATCTTAATGGCTCTTCCTTCAATCAGACATCCCTTTATTATCAGACAGTAGCTACTACCCACAGGCAGCTACTACCCTTCCAGCTTCTGAGGACTCCCTGGGAGAGAGGCTTCACCAAGGCCTTTAGGCAGCATCTCTGTCAGAAGCCTGTATCCACTAATTTGCATAAATGCCAAATAAAAAGTTATCTTCTTTCCATAAAACGATGGCCTTGCTGATCTACCATGTACACAGACTAAGAGGTTTTATTGTTACTTTTTTCAGGAGTGGTGACGGTAACTGCTGACTACTTAGTCATTCACATTCTCTCCAACATCCCTTTATAATCGAAAGAACAGATTTGCAAAATGGCCCACTGGAGTTGAGGTGCAAGCCCATCAGCTCAGAGAAAGGTCCAGATCTAGGTAGAATAGTTCTCTAAGGAGCAGATGACCTAAGTAAATACTGATTATACTTATCAACGTTTATATAAACATATATGGAATCTCATATACACAGGCATGGCCAAATATATACACACTGGAGTCATAGGTTTCTCATAAAGCTTAGAGTTGGAAAGAACCTTAAAAATTAAAGTCCAGAAATAAGTAAAAACAAAAAAATTATATAATGACTATAAAAATGTAAATGGAAAGAACAATAACAACAAAAATCAACACTAAATTCCAAGTAACTATGAAAAACACTCTGAACAAGAAATATGAGAATTCACTTTCCTACCTTCTTAGTACAGATAGAAGACTATGGGTGTGGAACACTCTATATAGTGTTAGAATCAGCTGATACATTAGTTAGCTTTATTTAACTCCTTTTGTTTCTTTTCAATGCTTACTTATAGGGAATGGCTCTCTGAGTGTGGAGGAGGGAAAAATTCAAAAATGAGTTATATAAAAACAAAATATATCAATAAAATTACTTATTTTAAAAAACCGTAGTCTGAGTCCTTCATTTTACAGAGGCCTCATGACTTGCCCAAGGTCACATGAAAAAAAAAATGCTCTAGGGCAGTGGTTCTCAACCTGTGGGTCGCAACCCCTTTGGATTCGAACGACCTTTTCACAGGGGTCACAGGGGTCGCCTAAGACCATGACAAAACACATATTTCCGATGGTCTGAGGAACCTCCTCTATCCATCTCCAGGCAGGTCCACCCACATGCAGACACACCCACATACGACTATTAAAGAGTCCGAGCATTAGGAAGGTTGAGAACCACTGCTCTAGGGACAGGTAGATGGCACAGTGGATAAGGCACCAGCCCTGAAGTCAGGAGGACCTGAGTTCAAATGCAACCTCTGAACAGACACTTGACACGTACCAGCTGTGTGACCCTGGGCAAGTCACTTGACCCCAATTGCTTCACCAAAAAAAAAAATGCTCTAATCACAAATAATAAGAGAAATGCAAATTAAAACAACTCTGAGATACCCCTTCACAATTATTGGATTGGTTAAGATGACAGAAAAGGAAAATCACAAATGTAAGTAGAAGAGTTATTTAAATTATTTTACACATGTGCATATACATATACATACAAATTTATATATCTATTTAGCACACATGCCTCTATTCCTCATACACACACACCAACACAACTATGGATGAGTTCTCATAAACCTCCCCATTCATATTCATACATACCCCTACATACATACACAAACACCTTCAAAGTCCACACACACATGCATATATATACCTTCACATACATGTTGACTTCTCAGATAAACAGAATATCCTTTGTTAGAATACCCAAGGAAGTCCCCTAAACAGAATCCTTACTACCTTTCTATGCTAAGTATGCAGCTCCCAGAGCAAAGCAGCTATTGCCAGAAAGGATAGATACCATGACAAATCTACTGACCCAAAGATCTTCATAAGATCTGTGTGATACTCATGGATCTTACTGTCATGACTAGAGATATATTACTCATAACATAGTCACTCATGTCACATCACCGGGCCCATAGCCATGTACTCTCATACCATGGTAGGCTAGATGCCAACCCCATTTCGTTGGAACAGTACAAGCCACTGGCTTGGTGCCATCCCAGTTTTCCTAGCCTCTTGAGAACAGATCGTATAGCGCAGCATCGCTTATAGGTCTGGTATGGAGGGTTCTTCTAGACAAGTGGAGAAGAATAGGACAATTCCACCAAGAAGTTCTATTTCTCCAACCAGTATCCTTATCACCAAGCAACAACTGGGCAGCACTTGTTTTGATATTGTGCTAGAAACTGCAAAGAGAATTGCTCAGACACATTCTCTGACCTGGAGGAAATGAAGACATGGAAGACACCCTATTCAAAACTCCTTCTATTCAAAAAGCCTTTTCTGATTAATGCACCAAGCTTGGATGACTCCCTTCACATTCACTTAGATACATTATGCTAGTTACTTAACCTCTCTCAGCCCCAGTTTCTTTGACCTCCAAATGAGAGGGCTAGACTAGAGACTTCTGAGGTTCTTTCTAGCTCTAGCCCCATAAGCATATGATTGCATGCTAATGAAAACTTCTTCATAGATTTGAGTCCTTAAACTATAGGGATTATACCTTTCTCTCTCTCCTCCAGTCTTTGATCTAGTGCTTTGCCTGCAGCAGGTATTTGATAATATAGTTGTCTATGACTGCGAGGTAAATAAGGGGAGGAACTGTGTCCTATCTAAACATTGTGTAAGATGGTGCTACTTTCTGATTTGGATAATTTTATTAATAGAAGGAGGGCAAAAAAAAGAAACATTGAGAAAGCAGCCCATGGAGAAAAGACAGTCAGAGTAAAGATGGCTCAAGTGTCCTGTTTCTTAGTATCTTTTCGAAAATGAAGTTCAAACAACAACATCCAATTTGTAAACAACTAATATGAGGAATTTGAGGTTGAGATATAAATAGATAGATAGATAGATAGATAGATAGATAGATACACATACACACACACACATATTTATATCCTAGTTGTGGCTTGGATAATAGAAATGTAGTTTTGGGTTTTTACCTTGAGGAAGAGGCTGATCATTTCACACAAGAGACCCTGCCATGAAGCAGTAGAATTGGTCAAGAGCAGATCTCTTAGTGGGCCAGAATAGACCTAAATGAATTCTCTGAGTGGAGATCAGGAGAGACCCCTGTTGGGGCCTGACAGCAGAACTCAGTGCCACCTGCTGCCTAAGTGGTGGAAACTTGTCAGTACTCAGCCAAGTGAGCAGACCTGGAAAAGCTCTGCAGATCCTAGGCTTAGGATTACAGCTTTTGCAGAAAGAACACGGCACTGTTTTGGTAACCCAGGAGAAGAAAATTCAGTAAAGAAACAGTTCCATGTAGGAAAAAAATAAAGAGGCCCAGAAGAAAATTGGATTGACCCATAAATGAATTGTACAGATTATCCCTGAATTAGATAAATCACCAAAGCCCACATTACAGAGTTTTGTTTCTCCAAGCATGTATGTTCCCTGTTCATGTGGCTCCTTGATATGGTTCTGTAATTCTGTGGGCACATTCCCACTCAGACACTGTACCTTGGTGGGAGAGTATTTCCTGGGTCTATGTGATGTTTTTATTAGTCTTGCTTTGCCTTCTGTTTAGTAAACGTTTCTGATTAAAGATTAATGGTGTCATCTTGACTTATTTTTTAAATGGGAAGTACAAAAACTACAGTTGTTAGTAATAGGAGTATATTCTCCCTACCAAAGTTACCTCTAGAACCATAAGAGTAAGGAGTCTGGCTACCTCCATCTAGAAATTCTGACTTGCCAGTGTGATCAAGGCAGGCCATAAAGAGAAAATAAAGAAAAGTGAAGAACTGGGTACCCATGCCTGTACTCTGCTTGTCTCTGGTGCTGCCCCCCAAACAGCTTAAATATCATCTCATCCATCTAATCCAATTCCCCCTTTTTCCACACAATGGGAAAAACCCAGAGGTGTGGATTGAACAGCCCAAGGTCACATACTTAGTTACTGGCTGAATCAGAACTAGAAACCGCATCTTCTGGATTCCCATTTCCACTATAATATGGCTTAGTCTACCTTCCTGCTTCAATGCAAACCTATAGCCAAAGCCAAGATAGCCGTCTTCAAAATAGAAGGGCTCTGACAAGAAGGATTTTATTTTTTATGCAGATTCAGAGGCCACAACTAGAAGCAAGAGTCAAAGATATTTGGGGACAGATTTCATCTCAGCATAAGAGAAAATAGTCTTTGCCAACCGTGCTGTGAGCTGCCTTAAGGGCTAGGGGCTGCCTAATGACCTGGTAGCTCTCCTTCCCTGAAGGCTTTAGAGCAGAGATTGGATTACAGCACTGTGTAATGGACTGAGCACTGAAACTGCAGTTCCAGGACTTGGCTTCAGATTCTACGTCGGACTCCTACAACTTCTGGGATCAGGGGCGGGTTGCTTAAAGTCTTTGGTCTCAGTTTTCTCATCTGTAAAGTGAGGGGGGTCTAAAATCCCTTGTGTTGTTTAGTTTGGGACTGTTCCCTCTGAGTTCCCTTAAAAGTCAATGGAAAAATAGAAGAAAGGCAAAAGAAACTGGTGTTATTTAACCTCTAAGAAGGAAAACCAAGATGGCTCAATAGCTGACTCCCATACATACTAAAGTTATGTTCATTGGGAAGAGGATGCTGAGTACAAGGCAAAGAGGTTATGACTGCTCCCTGACTTGCAACTCATTTTACCCCTCTGATCTTTCACTACTTTGCTTTTCCCTATATAGAGAGACCAGTCTCAATCCGAAATCAGAAAAACCGGGTTACAAGTTCTTAGGTCTTAAAAACGGTGTGCATTGACCTCTGTGAGTGTCCTCATCTGTAAAATGGACACGATAGTCCTTGCACTACCTACCCCCCAAAGAGTTGCTGAGAGAAGCAAATGAGATAGCATCAGCTATTATTAGCTGCAAAGACTGGGGAGTGGGAATGTTCATTCACAACTCTCATGGCTGAATGCTGAGGCATAGAGCGTCCTGGGGAAGGGGAAGCAAGAAGAGACGACAGGGTGGTAGGAGACTAGCCTCATCCAAAGCTGGAAGGCGTCCACGAGGTGGGCTTCCTGTCTGGCTGCTGAGCAGCAGCAACAGTGAGGTCGTGAGTCTGGGTGGAAACCCCCGCAGGATCCCTCTAAGCAGAGCGTGGGAGGAGGCGGCAGAGCAGAGCGGATCTCCCAGAAGCTGTGCTCAGAAAACAGAGTGGGGCGGGGGCATGGAGGGGGGCGGAATGAGACAGAGACAGAGCCGGGGAAAGCAAGAGAATAAAAGAGAGGGAGACAGACACACAGACACACAGACGGACAGAGACACCAAGAAAGAAAAAGGAGGTGGTGGAGACAGGCTGCTTTAGGGAGAACCAGCGTGTGAGACACAGGCAGGAGGCGACTTTACAGGCGGGAGAGAGGTGTGGGGTGAATACCAGAATGGTTTTATTCATTTAGTACTGGAATTGTGGAGAGATTTTTATGTTTGTAAGCTCCAGTGTGCACACGTGTGCATGTGTGTGCAGAGAACCACGATGTGTTGAGTATGTGTGTGTGTGAATGTATGTATGTATGCCAGGGGGGACTAAGAATTTTGTGCAGGGCTGTGACTCAGCACCTTGACAGTCCGTGTGTGTGTGTGTGTGTGTGTGTGTGTGTGTATGTCAGTGTGTGTGCGTGCGTGCGTGGTGCATGAGCAGCCAGGAGAGAGGATTGCAGTCTGCGTTCGCCCGGCATCCCTGCTCTGGGTGTTTGCCTGCCCCTGCCTACGCAAACCAGGGATCTTGGGGAGAGAGCCGAGAGGGGAGGGGAGGAGACACTAGGGGAGGGGAGTGGAGGGAGTGGGCTGGGGAGAATCCATGCAGTCTGTCAGCAGCTTTGCACAGAACAGCTTTCCTTTCCCTCCCTCTTGTAAAGCCTTCAGGGCTAAGAACGAAGTCCAGGAGAGAGGTTTTTCCTCAGACAGAAATGTATTTTTCTGACTCATAAGCTAGGTCATCAGATGAGGAGAGGAAAGGAGGAAGAATGAGAGAAGAGACCGGACAGGTGTGGAGCCCTTTCATGGACAAGGGAATGGAATCAAACAGTCCTTTCCCCGTTCGACTCCGAAGTTTAATCTATTAATTAGATTAATAGACTAGATTGAATGAGGGGCAGGTTGTTCCTTTGTAACTAATATAAAATCCATAAAATCAGAAATATCTATAAATAGGAAGGGTCCCGAAGTATTCATCTGATCTATCCACCCTCCCAGCCCCTTTTCTAGGGCAGAGTTAGTTGCTGGTTCATTCATCCTAGACAAATGGTATCACTCTCCTCAATTCAATAAATTCCTTTCATTCAATAAACATGTATTTGATGACTATCCTATGATCTTACTATGTACAAAGAAGGCACTGTGCTAGGAACTGGGTATTCAAAAATGAAATAAGATACAGGCTCTATTTTCAGGGAACTCACGACTTAATGGGATAATTACAAAGAGGAGTAAGATCAGGGTTCAAGGGCCACTCAGACACATATTGGCTATGTGATTCTGGGTTTCAGTGTCATTAAGCAAAACAATATATGTTGAAGACTATATGTTGCAGAACAGTTGCAAATCTGTGTGTGTAGAGAAGGTTTCCTCATTGGCAGTTTCCTAAATCAATGAAATCTCTAGTCTGAATGAAACACTAAGTATGATAAAAGATAATGCTATGCTAAGTATGAAGAAATCCAGGCAATGTGCAATTTGAGGAGGGAGAAATCACTTTCACCTGGAGGTGATCAAGCAAAGCTTCATAAATGAGTTGCCACCCGAGTTAGGTCTTGAAGGAAATGGAAGATTTTAATAGAAATGGAAAATAGAATCCATCCTTGAGAGGTAATTTCAGAAAAGGCACAGGAGATTGGAGAGGGAAGAAAAAAAATCAGAGAAGGAGAAGAGTACTTGTTGGTAGGAATGTAGAAGGTATAGAGAGAAAGGGAAATGTGAGATAAGGCTAGAAAGGTAGGCCAAAACCAGATTATGAAGGATTTAAATGTCAATACAAGAAATGTAAAGGAGATAATTCAGACAGCAATAAAAGATGGATTAAAGAAAGGAGAGACTAAAGTCAGAGAGACTAGTTAAAAAGCTTTCTAAATAACCCAGACTGATGGTCCGAAATAGGGAGAAGAAAAGAAGGGAGAGATGCCAGAGGTACCTCAGAGAGAGAATTAACAAGATTTGGCAACTGATCGGAAATGTAGAGGAAACCGAGATGAGTCAAAATTTACTCCGAGGTTTCTAGGACAGATTACCAGGAGGATGGAGGTGCTATCAACAGAAATAGAAAAGATAGAGGGAGGTACAAGTTTTAAGGGAAGATGATTTCAATTTTAGATTTACCATAGAAGCACAGAATCTCAGAGTTGGAAAGGACATCAGAAGCCATCTTGTTTAGCCATTTATGAACAAAAATCCCCTTTACATCATGCCCTTCAACTTGTCATCCAACCTTTGCTTCAAGACCTCCAGAGAAGGGAAACTCTCTTGAAGCAGCTCATGCCTCTTCTAAATAACTCTAGGTGTTAGTAATGTTGCTTCTTGGCAACTTCTACCCTATCCTCCTCATTCTGCCCCCTTGGACCAAGCAAAGCAATTCTAATCTCTTTTCAACCTGACATCATTTTATTTTTCATCCCCTTCAAGTCTGGTCTTCCCCAAGCTAAACATTCACAGCTCCCTTTGATGAATCGTCGTAATGGCATGAATTTGTGGCCTTTTGCTATCATGATTACCCCCACTCTGGGCATTTTTCATCTTGTGAATGTCCTTCCTAAAATATGGCATCATAACTGAAGGAAGAACTCCAGATGTGGTCTGACCAGGACAAATTAGGACTATACCCTCTTCAAAATATATTTACTTTGAAGTGCTAGTGGAACATCCAAGCAGAAGACCCCAGCAAGCAATTGGCAATTCAACTCAATTTAACAAACATTAAGAGCTTACTATTTGCAAGGCACTTTTGCTAGGTGCTGGAGATACAAAGATAAAAATAATGAGATTATTGCTCTCAAGGGGCTTCTAATCAACTATTAGGGATCTGGATGTGACATGTACAAAGATACGTATTGATACAAGGTAGACAATGATGGAAGATGGCAAAGAGGGATTCAGACAAAGAGTTCTGGGGAAATTAGAGGAAGTAGAATACTCTTAAGATTAGGGGAATCAAGGAAGGCTTCATGGAAGAAGTGGCACCTGAGCTGACTCTTAAAAGAAGATCAGGATTCTAAGAGGTGGAGATGAGTAAGTACCACATTCCAGAAATTCACATAGGCTTGAGGACAGAAGGGAAGAAGAAAACCACCCATCAAAGTTGAGGGAATAGCTAACAGTTTAATTTTGTTGGAATGTGGAGCTCATGAATGGATATAATATGAAGTAAAACTGAAAAGGCAGTTTGGAAACAGATTGTACAGGGCTTCAAATACTGGGCCAAATGCCTCTGTACCCCTAGGGCACCTTTTTTGGGTTATAAGTTTTTTGGCAATCTCTTTAGGCAAAGCCTATGAACCCTTTCTCAGAAAAATGTTTTAAAGGTACAAAATAAAATACACAAAATTACAAAGAAGGCAATTTTAATGGAATGCAGTTTTCAAAAAAATTTTTTTAAGTTCACAGACCCCCAGGTTAAGAACTCCTGTCCTCCATATGTACAAAAATATTTATAGCAGCTCTTTTTGTGGTGGCAAAGAATTGGAAATCAAGGTGATACCCATGAATTGGGGAATGGCTGAACAAGCTGTGGTATATAAATGTAATGGAATACTATTGTGCTATAAGAAATGAGGAACAGACGGACTTCATAATAACCTGGAGAGACTTATATGAACTGATGCTGAGCAAAGAGAGCAGAACCAGGAGAAATTTGTACACAATTACAGACACACAGCATATGTGGACCACTTACTTTGATATACTGGGCTTCTCTCAGCAATGTAAGGTTATAAGACAATTCCAAAAGACTTATGATGGAAAGAGATGTCCACATCCAGAGAAAGAACTACAGAATTTGAATGCAGATAGAAGCAAACTACCGGCTCTCTTTTTCTTGTTTTGCTTCTTCTTTCCCATTGCTCATTCCATCAATTACAATCCTTCTTTACAACCTGACTAATGTCTAATGTGAAAGTATTTGCAGATCCTATACTTGATTGCATGCCGCCATGGGGAGGGGGTGGAGGAGAGGGAAGGGGAGAAAATTTGAAATTCAAGGGATTGTGGAACTGAATATTGTAAACTGAAAGTAAATAAATTCATAAAAGATTTTAAAAAAACTCCTGTCCTAAAAGGAATTAGGGAAGCCCTGAAAGTTTTGAAGTAGGAGTGAAGGAAATGGCATTTATTAAGCATCTGCTGGATGCCACGCCCTGTGTTAAGCACTGTACAAATATTATCTCATTTCATCCTCACAACAACCCTGGGAGGTAGGTGCTATCATTATCCCCATTTTGCAGTTGAGGAAACCAAGGCAAACAGAGGTTAAGTGACTTATCCAGTGTCTCACAGCTAATATATGCCACTACATTTAACCCTAGGTCTTCCTGACTCCAGGCACCACTAGAAGAGATAAAGACCTGAACGAGGATAGTGGTAGTATAAGTAGAGAGAAGGTAATGTGATCAAAGTATAATTGACAGGTCTTGGCAAATGATAGGCTGTAGTGGGCAGAATAAAGGAAAGGGATGAGTCAAGGATGACTGTGAGTTTTTAAGCGAGAGTAACTGGAAAAATGGCAGTGCCCTCAATAGAAATAGGGCAGCTTGAAGTAGAAGTGGGCTAAGGGGAAAGGTGATGAGTTAAGTTTGGGAAATCGAGTGTGAGGCTCCGAAGGGATTTCCCAGTATTTGAGATCTCCATCATATGTGAGCCTGGTGCTCAGGAAAAGGATGGCAATCAGGAATTACCACCATAGGGCCATAGGGACTGGACCTGTGATTTCACCAGGGTAGGAAACTCTTCTAAATGCAGGTCCAAACTTCCTCTGCACCTACAGCTTTAGAGAGTTGCCTAGAGTCCAAGTTCACACAGCCAATGTGTCAGAGACAAGACTTGAGCCCATGTTTTCCTAGTTTTGAGGTGTTTTCTCTCTCTGCTATGCCATACTGCCTCTGATTACTATAGGGCTGGTGATTTAACCTGTGGAAGTATATGAGATCACCAAGCAAGATAGCATAGTGAGAGAAGAGAAGAGAGTTCAGAACAGAGCCCTGGCCATCGTTTGTGCTTAGTGAATGAGAGGAGGAGGAGAAAACAACAAGGGGGGCCTTAAGAAGCAGTGAGACAGAGAGGAGAAGATTCAGGAAGGAGTAGTGTCATGGAAGTCAAGGGAGGAGATGATATCCTGGTTGACAGTGGTTGCCAGCAGCATCTGAAACTAGAGAGAGGTCAAGAAGGATGAGACCTGAGAAAAGGCTATGAAATTTAGCAATTAATGCTTTGGCAACCTTTGAAAGAGACATTTCAGTAGAGTAGTGAGGTCAGGAGCCAGAAGTACAGACAGTAAATATAAACTACCCTTTCTATAAGCTCAGCATTTAAAAAGAGACATATAAGATAATGGCTTGAGAGGATGATAAGGTCAAAGGAAAAAATTTTTTAAGGAAGTGAAAGACATGAGTAAGTTTGTAAGCAAAAGGGAAAAGGTCAATGGAGAGAGAGAGAGAGGTTATTGAAAATAAATGAGATATACACATATATATACACATATGTCTATATAGGAAGGTTTATAT
>CM053585.1:400731414-400752094 GCA_028646515.1 Pseudochirops corinnae
TGGGGGGAAGGGTTGATGGAAGTACACACTTCTATAAAGGGACAGGGACAGGGTCAGGGTAGAGAATAGAATGGGATAGGAAGGAGGGACATATAATCAGTTCTCTCACAATATGACCACTGTGGAGAGGTTCTGCGTAATTACACATGTACAGCCTGTATTTAATTACTTTTCCTTCCAGTGGGGGTGGGTGACGAGGGAGGAAGGGAAAGAATCTAGAATTTAAAGTTCTATCATCAAATGTTAAAATATATATATATATGTATATATATATATATATATACAATAATTATTATTGTTATTAACTACATCCAACTGGGAATTAAGATACACAGGCACTGTGGTAGGGAGGCCATCCTGCCCTACCGGAAAGTCAGAGGGGTGAGGGGAGGACATAGGAGAGAGCAGATTGGGGGAGGGGTTATACAGTGGGATGGCTGTTTTGAGGTGTTGGGTAGAGGAAAGATGGGGAGAAAATTTATAACTCAAAAACTCGTGGAAATGAATGATGTAAACAAAAAAATTAATTAATTAATTTAAAAAAAAAGAAAATAAATGAGGACTGGGACTCTGGAAAGATGTTGAGGCTTATCTGAAAAAGCCAATCATTAAAGCCAGTAGATTGGATGAGTTTTTCAGTGGAGAAAGTATAGTGAGATAAGATAATATAACCAGGAACAGAAACTTGTAGATGTTTTAGTAATAAAGTAATAGATGAAGAACCAGCAAAGATAGAAAAGAAGTTGGAGCAGAGCCATGTAAATGTACTATCATGGAAGACAAAGGAATGGAGAGAATTAAGAAGGAAGCCAATAGTGCTAGGTGTTATAGAAAGGTCAAAGAAGGTAAATACCAAAAGGAGGTCATTGTGTTTGATGATGTTTATTAATTTGGTTTATTATTTGGTGATAAGGTCATTAATGACTTTAGAAAGAGAATGGTAAGAGTAGGAAACAGATTACAAAGGGGATGAGGTACGAGTGGTAAGGAAGTAGATGGATCAAGTGTAGACTTTTCTTTTTATGATTTTGGCAGTGAAGGAATGGAGATGGGACGACAGTTACAGTAAGTAGCAGGGTCAAGGGAAGGTATTTTTTAGAATACAGGAGACCCAAACATGCTTGTAGGCCAAGATTAGACAGAGAGGAAAAACTAACAATTCAAGAAAGAGAAGAGCAAGGTTGCAGAGTTGGCAGGAAAGGACATAAAAAAGGGTACAAGTGGATGGATTAGCCACTGCAAGAAAATGGTCACTTCTGAGAATGGAGGAAATGAGATGATGTTTTACAGGAGCAAAGGAAGTAAGCTAAAGTTAAATCTAGGTGGCTTCAATCTTCTTAATAGAGAAGAGAGTTCAAAGCCTCTCTTAGTCATCAATTCTGGGTATCTCATAGTTCTGGCTGTTTTGGAGTTCTTCTAGATTTTTTTCCTGCTGCAATCTAAATCTATTTTCTCTCTGAGGGTGTCCTTATATTACCTATTTTCTTATTTTTATTTATTTTGTTTTTTAGTTAATAAGTGCTTATTTTCTCTCTCCCCCACTCCAATTTAAAATAAAAACAAAGTTTATAACAAATATACATAGTTAATCAAAACAGATTCTCACATTGTCCATGTCCAAAAATCTATGCCTTATTCTGCACCTCGAGTTATCAATTCTGTCAGGATATGGATAGTATAGATCATCATCATCTGGAATCACAGTTGGTCATTGCATTAATCAAAGACCCCAAGTTTTTCAAAGTTGTCTTTACAATGTTAATACTTCTTTTCTTCATCAGCTCCAGGCTCTGATTTATGAGCCTTTTAGATTTAAAATGTACTTGTCTAGAATTACTTTGTAAGTTAGGGACAGAGAGCAGATGAGAACCCAAGAATCTTGAACCCCAGACCAGGAGTGGAAAATGAATACAAAATAAAAAATATTGGTCTACATATCCTTTCTTATGCTATCATCTTACATTCTATTTAAAACAGTTAATAAGGAATAGCAGCACCCTCCCAGAACAACAGCGCTGCTTCCCACCTGACCCTGGAAAGCCACAATCTAGAGGGGCAAATATTATGCCAGGGTAGGGCAGGGGCCCATCATTCCCATCGCCAGCAACTTCACACCAGGGGCAGGCAAGTCAACCTGATCTGAGGTAGAGATAGAAGGCTGCATATGTGCCAGGTAGATCAAACAACCACCACCTCAACTACTATATCCCCTTGGAGCCTGGTGAGGTAAGTCAGGACTCAGAGTTCCCTACTGTGTCATCACTCCCCAGGGTCTCCACCATGACTTTCCTCAACTCTGAGATGACAACCTCTCTAAATCTTTCATCAACAATTAATGGGCTCAGGACCCCAGACCCAGTGCCTTTACTTCTTTTTACTCCAGCAAGCTTCCCCTTGAGCTGGGTACTTGAAGATATAGTGCAGGCACTATAATGACATGAAGTAGAGGGGTTCCCAAGCTTCTCTTCCTTGTCATCCTTGGATTCTTCCTCCCTAATCTCATTGTGTCAGAGATCAACAGCCTCCACTGGTAGCAAGCACATATTCTACCTCAAGCCTCGAAAAAGTCTCATGAAATGTCCCCAAGGGGGGAAAAGTATTATAAAAAACTGCTGTAAAAATTCTAGAAAGGAGACAGTGTTTATCTCTTTCCTGAGGGCCTTTGCTCAATTTCTTTTACTTCCTGGAACTATGGAAGAACATGAGTCTACACCCATCTTTCCCACATCTCAATCCCATATATCTGTCTCTGAAAGAAACTTTAATGATGGAATTGGGGTGTTAGTGAACCAGTGGGAAAGATTTTTTTAAATACCCCCAAAAATTCATACTACGCTGGCAACTATTAACCTATAAGGCTAAGCTGCTCACATATTGAGAAAATCCTGAGCTACTTCCATTTGATAAAAAGTGGTAAAAAGAACACTAGGCTAGGAATCATTGACTAACTTTGTGAACTTGGGCAAGTTAATTCCTTCTTCTGGGTCTCAGTATGGCCAATCTGTTAAATGTGGGGGTTGGAAAAAGAGCAAAGAAAGATGAAAAGTTCCTATATGTACAAAAATACTTATGGAGGAGCTTCTTGTGATAGGAAAGAACTGGAAACTAAGGGGATACTCATTAATTGGGCAATGTCTGAAGAAAGCATGGTATATAAATGTAACAGAATACTAGTAGACTGTAAGAAATGATCAAAGGGATAATTTCAGGGAAACTTGGGGAGATTTGTGTGAATGGATGGAGAGTGTAATGACCTCAACCCAGAGAAAAATTTATGCTATTAACAACAATATAAAAATGAGCAGTTTTGAACAACTTAAGAATTCTAATCAAAAAAACAATCAACTGTGATTCCAGAGCACCAGTCATGAAGAATGTCACCCATCTCCTGACCTAGAGACAGTGGGCTAATAACATGCAGAATGAGACACATTTTTGGATATGGCCAATATGACAACAATATGGCAGAGGCAGGAGCAGTTCAACTCTGCGCTGTCTTCTATGCCCAAATCTGTTGTCTCCTTGTCTTATCACTGTTCATACTTTACAAAACCCCAATGATGGATTACTTCTACCATCTGCCTCCTCCTCACATACTGCTGAATGGAGCCTTTAAGGGAAGTCACTCAAAGGAGCTGACTAGGCCCACTACAAATTTATATTACCTAACTTCAACTGGTCACTCACTGAAGCAAAGTAATCATTTCACTGGTTCTTAAATGATGCTCTATCACCCTCTTCACAGAGGCTGTTCCAAACCTTTTCAAATCTCTCCCTCCCCTCTCTGCTAAGGACCTCACTTCATACTTTACTGAGAAAATGCAAGCTATTCACCGTAGGTTCTCCTTTCTCTCCAAAGTTCATCTCAAAACGCCTTCTCATCATTGCTTACTTTTTCCTCCTTGCTATAGTCTGTGAAAATAGGTTTTTTTAAATACCCCCCAAAAATCCATACCACACTGGCAACTACTAACCTATAAGGCTAAGCTGCTCGCATATTGAGAAAGTCTTGAGCTACTTTCACTTGATAAAAGTGGTAAAAAGAATGCTAGGCTAGGAATCATTAACTAACTTTGTGAACTTGGGCAAGTTAATTCTCCTTGTTTAGGCTTATGCTACAAGTACTCTTGATCCCATCCCCTATCTTCTCCAGAAGACTGGTCCTTCAATCATTCCTGTCTCTTTCTAATCTCCAGATTCTCCCTATCTCCTGGTTCCTTTCTTGCTACTACAAATATGCCCACATTTCCTCCATTGTTAAGAAGAAATCTTCACTATATCCTACCATCCCCTCAAGTTATGATACCTTTTTTTCTCTTCTCTTTCCTAGACTCCTAGGAAAAAGCTAACCAAAAAAAAAAGCTAACAAAACACCCATTGCCTCCATTTCATTTCCTTTCTCTTCTCAACCTCTTGTGCCTTCTCACCTCACTACTCAAATGAAAACTACTCTCTCTGAAATTACTAATGGTCTCTTAAATGTCAAATTTGACACACTTCTTGACCTCTTTGCAGCATTTGATACTTGTGACCCACCTCTCTGGCATAATTTTTCTTCTCTGGGTTTTTGTAACACTACCTTCCTCTTACTAATCTAACTTCCTCCTTCTCAGTCTTCTTTCCTACTCCCTAACTGGAGATATCCCACAAGGCTCTTTCTGGGCCTTCTCTATTCTTTTTCATCTTATGATCTCATCAGCTCCCAGAGATTTAAATGTCATCTTTATACATATGATTTCCAGACCTATGTATCTAGCCGCATCTCTCTCCTGAGTTCTAGTCACTCATTACCAACTGCCTATTGAACATTTCAAACTGTCCCACAGTCACATGTACAAAAGAGAAATTATTTCTTTCTTTAAAAATCCACCCTACTTCTTTTTCTTTTTGGAAGCAATCAGGGTTAAGTGATTTGCCTGGGGTCACACAACTATTATTTGGGGCCAGATTTGAACTTAGGTCCTCCTGGCTTCAGGGCCAGTGCTCTATCCACTGAACTACCTAGTTGCTTCTCCATTTTTAAACTCTCTATTTTTTTTCAGGAATATCACAATCCCTTCAATCTCCCAGGTTTACAAACTAAACATCATTTTTGACTCTCCATTCTCCTAAATCCTACATATCCAATCAGTTGCCCAATCTTGCCATTTCTATTTCTATAATATCTCTTGAATTCAAGATAGATGGCAATGGATAGAACACTAGACCCAAAGTCAGGAAGACCTGAGTTCAAATTCAGTCTCCAATACTTACTAGCTGTGTGACCCTGAGCAAGTCACTTAACTTCAATTTGCCTCATTTTACTCAACTGTAAAATGGGGATAATATTATCACCTACCTCATAGTGCTGTAAGGATTAAATGAGATATTTGTAAAGCTCTTAGCCCAGTGCCTAGCATATAGCCCTCTCCCTCAACCCTTTCTTTCTACTTATAAAGCCAAGACCTTATTTTAGGCCCTCATCACTTCTTTCCTGGAGTATTGCAATAACCTCCAAATTTCTCTCCCTACCTCAATTCTCTCCCCGCCCCCAATCTACCAACAAAAACTGCCAAAGTGATTTTTCTTAAGCTCTACCCTCACATTGGGTTCCCCTAGTCTATAAATTCCAATGGCTACCTATTTCCTATAGGATAAAATAAAAACTCCTCTGTTTGACTCTTAAAGCCCTTTATAACCTGGCTCCAAACTATCTTTACAGTGATATTATTTACTATTCTTCTTTCTTATTATTTAGTCAGATTGGCCTCTTTTACTGTTCCTTGTGCCCAACGTTCCATCTTCCATCTCTGGGCCTTTGCCCGTCATCCCTCATGCCTGGAATTCTCTCTCCTCTCACATTTGCTTCATACCACTCAATCAGTAAGCATTTATGGGACACTTACTAAATGCTAGGCATTGGGAAATGCAAATACAAAGAATGAAACAGTTCTTACTCTCAAGGAGCTTACACTCTAACAGAGAACACACAAGTGCATACATGCAAATATGTGTTATATATGTATGCACATCCATACACATATATTTGTATACATATATGAATATATGATTAAATATGAATATGGGAGGGCACTAGCAGTTGTGAGAGATTAGGAAAGTCTTCTTATAGAAGGTGATACTTGAAGGAAGAAAGGAATTTTGTGAGGCAGAGGTGAGGAGGTAGTACATTCCTAGCATGGAGGATGGACATTGAAAAGGCAAAGAGAGGGGGGATAAAGTGTAGTGTATGAGGAACAGAATGAAGTCCAATTTGGTTGGATCACAGAGTGCTTAAAGGTGAATAATATACAAAGAGGCTGGAAAGATATGTTGGAGCCAGGTTTTGAAGTAGTATAGAATTTCTTAAATCTTCTAAGACACAGCTCAAGTGCCAACTTCTACACAAAGCCCTTCTTGATCCCCATAACTACTTGCAGCCTCTCTCTCTAAATATTCTGTACTTAATTTGTATTTATTGTGTGTGTGTATGTGCACTTATTGTCTCTTTTGAAAGAGCATAAGCTTCATGAGGGTAGGGATGACTTAATTTTTGTCTTTGTATTCCCAGTGTCTGGCACATAGTAGGCCTAGTAAATACTTGTTGATTGATTGACTTATCAAGAGGATATGTGGCTATAAGGGCCAGATTTGTGAGCCTGTCCTATGTTGTTCAGCAGAACTGTCTCAAGAGCAGCGGTTCTCAACCTGTGGGTCACGACCCCTTTGGGGGTCAAATGACCCTTTCACAGGGGTTGCCTAAGACCATCAGAAAACACATATTTCCGATGGTCTTTGGAACCAAGACACAGCTCCTCTATCCGTCTCCAGGCAGGTCTGCCCACATGCAGATACACCCACATATGAGTATTAAAGAGTCGTGGCATTAGGAAGGTTGAGAACCGCTGCTCTAGAGTCCAATGAATATGGAGTAGGATAATGGACCCTACCTTCTACTTCTGCTGCACATGATTTTCACAGTTCTACTTCAAAATCTTGACAAGTAAGCATGCCATAGAGCAATCTGTGTCTGTGATGAAGTCACACTAAGTTTATATGTTTCTGGAGGGACAAGGTCCATTTCTTCTAAATGTTTATGTGTGTGCCTCTTTTGTTTTCTCCTTTAAACATGAATTTTCTAGAACCAGGGACTCTTGTTTTCATACCCTTCAATATCAACTTCAGATTTTTCTACATAATGGGCACTCAAAACATAGGATTGACTGACAGAATGACCTGCATATAGCTATAATAGCTGCTTTGATGAATCCTGCCCCCAAAATAAATCAGTCTGAATCTACCTGAAATGCCTTTTTTGGGGGACTTTATGTTAACAATTAATATTAATTCAGCAGAGATAGAGACATTTATTGCCTGAAGAATCTTGAACTCCTTAGGTTCAAAACGGAACTCCAGCTCTTCTCTAATTCGTTTAATCAAATGAGACAATATTTGTAAAAAGCAGTTAGCACAGTGAATGGCACACAGTAGGCACTACATAAATGCTGGCTCCCTTTCTCCCCTTCCCTTCCCCTTTTTACCCCCTCTTTCTCTATTCAGACTTAGACCAAGGAGTTCAAAGAACTGCCTGAAGCTCATTCTTAAGGGATTGGGGAATCAAGAGGAGAGTAATCTTATGCTTATAGAATGAATCAAAGGAAGAAGAGAGGGAATGTGGTAAAGGAAGAAAGGAGGAAAAAAGAGAGGAAGAAGAAGAAGAAAGAATAGGGGAAGTGATAAGGAGAGGAACAAAGGGGAAGAAATAAAAACACAAAGAAAGAGGGTGGGGAGAAGTAAGAGGAGAAGAAGGAATAAAGAGATAAAAGAAGAAAGAGAAATAAGAAAAGGAGATAAAGAAGAGAGGAAAGAGAGAAATGGAAAGAGAGGAGAAGAAGAAATGAAAGGAAATAGGAATAATATTGAAATAAGAAAAATAGAGGAAGAGGAAAAAAGAGAGAATGAAAGGGATGAGGGAACAGAAGAAAAAGAGGAAGAATGAAACATAAAAGGAGCGGGAAGGAGTAAAAAAAAGGGACTGAAATTTTAAGAGGTGTCTCAGATTTTTAATGTTTATAAATGTGAAACCTGTATATTTGAGAAAACAACCCACAGAGAGCCAAGGTAAAGATGGCCACAGTGTTCTATTACCTAGCATCTAATGTGAATGGAACTGACTGGAGGACTTTGGTATTGATAGCTGGGAAATTAGGAATCTCAGAACTGTTTTCGTGATTATTGGACAAATGTACGTTGTCTAGTTATGGCTCAGTTGGCAGAAATGAGAACTTGATCTATCACTATGAGTTAGAAGTAAGGTTTCTCACTGAAAAGATCCAGTTTTGGATCAGTAAAGTAGGTCTAAGAAAGACTTCGTAGCCTGGTGAAAGAGCCACCTGCTGCCTGGGAGTGTGAAACCACCGAGTCTCACCAAGGGAACAGAACTGGAAATGGTCAACAAATCCCAGACCAAAGGTCTCTGTCCTTTCTGAAAGAGCACTCCAGCTGAAATAATTATAAGTGCATAGTAATATTTCAACTTAAAGGAGAACTGTCACACTACAACTGAAAATGGCACTGGAACACTCAGCCAAGTCAGAGAATTCTATGATCCTTTCACTCCACTTCAGCAGTGAAGAGTTTCCTACCCAACAGAGAAGTCACCAAGGGGTGAAATAGTTCAGTCAGATTATAGTAGAAGATCCATCTAGCTTTGGAGCAGCCCAATTCAGAAGCAGAACCACCTATCCAAAACCAAAGGCATACCCATCAATGGACTTATGCATAAACTCTTTCTGAGGAAAAGAAAAAACATAATCACCTACATTCCAGATGTACGGATTGCTCTGGGTATATGTGCTCCCTATATTTGTGTCTCATTTTCATGTTACTTTTAAATTTACATAAATTTATGACAACTCTCCCCAGTATTGCTAAGAGAATATGCCCCAGTTTGATAGGTGGTATGTTATATTGAGGGTCACTAAGTGGTACAGTGGATAGAGTGCTTACTAGAGTGATTTGCCATTGCCTTCTCCAGCTCATTTTACAGAAGAGAAACTGAGGCAAACAGTCAAGTGACTTGCCCAGAGTCATATAGGTAGTATGTGTCTGAGGTCAGATTTGAACTCAGGAAGATTACTCTTCCTGATTTCAGCCCATGCCCTCTATCCACTATAGCTACCCCAGAGAGGGAGGAATAGAGCCAGCCAATATCCTGGGAGGCAGGTTCATTTACTCCGCTTGCCTTTTCTTATGCAATTGAGCTATCTGGTCCTCACACACCTTTTAAGCATCGAGTGCTTCTTTTACATATGAAAATGCCTCCCTTCATATTTCATTACCTCCTTGTCTTTTGCCCCTTCTAATCTGCAGCTTGGCTGAAGTCCAAACAGGCTTGCACTTGAATAAACTACTGCAGCAGTACCTATAATGACCACACCAGTGTGAATTAAGAACTGGGCTGGGGGGATCGTGACAGGTCAAATATCTGGAGATAATTTTCTTGTCAGTTTTTAACTCAGTCCTTCCCTCTTTTGAATGTTTTGACATAAATATGAGAGAAATTACTGGTCCACCATTCCATTCCATGCTATTCTTTCCATGCAGCTAGAGGCAGAGAGGCTCCTTATTGCTTGGTTCAGGTCCAGGGTCACTCCAGCCCTATCTGGGTGCAGTGAGCTGAGCCAAATCCTGGATGGCTGCAGTGGCAAATTTGGAAACCTGCAATGGAGATGGGACTAGGGCACTGTTGTTACAAAGGAGCAATGCAGGACCAACAGGATGTTACTAGGAGAAAAACAGTGCTACTGTGAAACCTCAGTCACTTGTGAGATGGGTCTGCAAATGAATTCCAGCTAGTAGAAATTCCCCTCTATTTTCTTCAACTGTTTGCAAGGCTAATCTGGATGAGTTCCCACTACATAATTTCTCCTCTAGTCCTTCTCCATGTTCCCCAGGAGAATTCAAAGTTGTAGGAAAGATTATTAGGAAGGCAAAGTAATTTCTTTACAATTTTTAAAATGTACAGTTTTCTTACAGTTATTCATTTTACTATGTTTTCATAAGTCATTTGTCAATCATGTCTTATAAATAAAGTTCATCTACTGGAAGCAGAAGATTTCCCAAATGTAGAATGGGGGCTCAGAGCCAAATCAAAAAATTTTTAATTTTCACATTTCACAGTGATTTTCAACTTTCTTATTTCCTTGCCCTTAGATCAATTTTGCATGTGACCAATACTGTGCCATAAATTGAGAACCCTCTGGTGAGCAGTGGGAATACTATGGCCTTTTTCTGTTTTAAGGTTTGCAGAAGCTTCACATTTGTTAACTCATTTAATCCTCACAACAACCCTGTGCTATTGTGCTACTATTAGACCCATTTTACAGATGAGGAAAACAAAGCACAGATAAGTTAAGTGACTTGTCCAGGGTCACATAGCTAGTAAGTGTCTGAGCAGGATTCATACTCAAATCTCCCTGACTCTAAGTCCTGTCCATGCACTATCCATTGTGCCATTTATCTGTCAGTGCACACACACTGTATTGAGTGTGCAATCATGTATCAGAATTGCCATGGAGATGAGAGACACTTCTCCAGTATATTCCAGCACTGATACACAACGAGGGGATCATGGGACTTTACTAAGAAAATTCTGGAAGAAAGATACTGGAAAGAGGAAAGTGAAGAAGCAAGCTTGGAGTCTATATGGCATCCTCTGTCTTGGTATCATGTGGGGAGATATGGGTACACAGGAATTTGACTCTCCCCCCTTCCCCTCCACTCCCATCTCTTCAACTAGAAAGATTATTATAAATTGCAGATAATGAAGGTGTTTACTGCACTGATAAGGACAAAGATTGGTGAAATGACCTAAGCACCTTTCAGAAATATTACCCTTCCTTAGCTTCTGAGTCAGACAAGGAGAGTACCCCCTTTATCTTCCATTAACATGATATACATTTAGCAAATGTTTTTCCCCATGCTTCTCCTCCTTTAGAATGTGAGCTCCTTGAAAGGCGAAACAATGATTTTGCCTTTCTTTGTATCCCCAGTGCTTAGCACAATCCTTGAAACACAATAAGTGCTTGTTGACTGATGGACTCTTCTAACTGAACAATTATTCTGAGGTCTATCTCTGTTTCTTTCCCATGAAGAGGAAGGAATCCATGCAGAAATGCCAGTTTCTGTCCCTGTGGTCAGAAATGCCTGGCACCAGTCACTTTATACCCAATAAATGTATACCTTCAACCTTTTGCTCTCTCCATTATTATAGTATAATATATTAATATATGTATATACACACGTATATATTATACATGTATGTATCATATATAGTACATACGTAAACATGTTTGCTTATTTATGTGTGTATGTATGTATTAGTGGGCACTAACCCTTGTTGCATAATCAGCACTAGCATTTTAGATAGAAGTTGGGGAAACTGGCCCATCTGAGAAAAGTGAGAGACAAGTCCAGCCTCTAGTGAGAGGGATGAAGGAATGTTGACATAGTAATTTCTTCTCTGGAGATCACAAACTATTTTGTTCATTCTGTAACTACATTCATTAGCCAGCTGATTTAACTGATTTAAAGAGAAGAATGTAAATGGAGAAAGATTAATAACTTGAAGTAAATCAAAAGCTCCCTAGACCAGAGAAGAAAAATCCATTGGGGCAGAAGAGGGTCAATCCATAATAAAGGAGTAAAAGCAGTTGCTTTCTGTGGGAACTACACAAGTCTCATTTTACATTCCTTTGTTGATATACATATTGTCACTCCCGTATATTTACTTCACCATTCAACAACTTGCTTATAAGTGAGGACATTTATAGGATGAGGGATTCCCCTTTCCCCTTTTACTAATTATCATCCTTCCCATTTCTATCCCTTGTATTACTCACATACATCAGTGTATATTATATGTAGAAACTACCTCCCATTGAGTTCTATTATTGTCGTAAGAGGAACATATATACTAGACTTACAGGTGGCTTTGTTTAAATTATTTTTCTTTGTTATTAAGGAGGATTCCTTCTGGGGCTGGGGTTTAGAAGGATGTGGTCTTTTTCCAGAAAAGATGATGTTGCAGAGACAAAAGGCATGAATAAAAATATTTTAAAAGAAAAAGAGAGTGGCATGGGAAAAGAGGGAAAGAATAAAAGAAAAAGAGAAGGAAGAAGAGAAAATAAAGAGAAGACAAGAAAAAAGAGGCAAGGGAGTAAAGGAGGGAGAGAAAAGGAGAAAGGGCAAGGGAAGAAAAGGGAGAGAGAAAAAGGGAGCAAGATAGAAAAAAGAGGAAAAAGAGAAAGGGAGGGAGAGATAAAAGAGGAACTAGAAGAAGAAAAAACAAGAGAGGAAAAGAGAAAACCAATGTAGAGGAGAGAAGAAAGAGGGAAAAGTAAGAACAAAATAGAGAGAAGATAGGAAAAAAGAAAAGGATGAGTATATCTTCCTCATTTCTTCAAATTATATGACTATTTTATTACCTCTAGTCCAGTACCCTGCTTACTTTATAATCTAGGCCTGTCCTGGTTTTTCATGGACTCTGTGTGCATACCTAGAAATGGTGGTACCCAAGGCAGATAGGGCAAGAGAATTTGCAGCTTTCATAAGCCACAGTTTTTTAGTTCAGTGGGCAAGAAGAAAGGTTTGCCAAGTCAGGCTGTGATTCTGATTCCAGCTGGAAAAGAAAGAATAATCAATTCTATGGATGTTAGGAATCTTGACTGAAAAAATAAAAATGATCAAACTATGTTTTATGCTTTAGTTAACAGGCCTGTAACAGTGGGAGCCAGAACCAGAAGGCATAAGGGAAGAACTCTATGCCCTCTAGATCTCCCTCTTACCTTCTTCTATCCTTCCATGACATCTCTACTCTGCTTTCTCCCATCATTCTATTCTCTTACATCTTACACTGTTGTGTGCCTGACCCCCCAAGACTTATTCCTTTGCGTCTCCAACAGCCAAAGGAAGAAGGAAAGAGAAAGCTCAAGCTGCATCTTAATACAGATCAGGGGGTAGTCAGTTGGAAAAAGAAAAGCCCTTTATCTTCCCCAGTCACAGGCTTCCCTATGTACCTGCCTCTATAGTAGGTTAGGGGAAACCTGGGGAGGGGTTAGATAAGCTGCATTTTGAGTTTTGTTTCCCAAACTCTCTCAGCTTCCTAACCAACATTCTCCTCCACAAAGGCCAATGGAACTGCAACAGGGATAAGGAGAAGACAGCAAGGATGGCAAGAAGAAAAGAAAAATATGACCAAACTTGCCTCTGCTTCCTTTCACCATGCCAGCAGTAGAGAGCTCCACAGGGAAGAACCTCATAAAGAGGGGACACACACACACACACATTGTTCTCTTTCCTAAATTAGCTCTTACATCATTGGGCAAAATAATAGGGATAATGCTAAAACTGAGAGGAGGGATTATAGAGGGACTAGGATGGGAACCTTGAGAGACTTGCTGAATAGTTTTTAAAAACGATAATTGTTGAGGTTATGTGAAGATGGGCTGATCTGGGGCAGAAATGTATACATGACCAGCTGGGAAAGTGCCCTATCTCCTAGAGAAAACTATAGCAGCTTCCTAAGTGGAAGTGATTTACAATGAGTCTCCTTCCTACTTACCTCTTGTTTCAAAACTGGAAAGGGAAAGGAGATTCAATGAAACTGCTGTATTTTTTCTTTCCTTGATGGGTGACATGAAGATAGAATAGGAAGCTTCTTGATAGCCCTGAGTTTCTAGCAGCAGAAGAATTTGGGCTTCCTGTACCATCTAGATAACTAGCTACTAGGGATAAACAGTAGGGATCTTTCCTTAATTCAGAGAAGCCACTGACTCTGAGTTCTTGCTGACAATGCATCTCTCAGAAGTAGGATGGGAGAATAAGGTGGAGATTGGAGCTGACAATAAGAGACAAAGGTAGAGCCAAGAATCAAAATCACCAAGAAGCTGTAACAACCGTCAGGGACAAGAAATCAATCAGTAAAGCATGTCAGATCCCTATTAATTCCCTTCCCCCACTCTGCCTCAGGACTGGCTTATAAGAGCCTCCTCTAAAAAGAACATTCTGACAAGCCATGAATGTGAAGGAGAAATCATTCTACCAAACTTTTCATTGCTTATGGAAAAGGAAAGACACAGCAGAAACTGGAAGGCCTGGGGGGGGTGGGCGCGGAGGGCGGGGGGGGGGGGGAGCGGGAGGACGAGGGGGAAGAAGGGGAGGAGGAAGGGAAATGAGAAGCAGAAAATTGAGTCTATCAAATTGAGCAAAATTCTTCAGATTGCTCAGCCTTCCATGTTACTGAGATCTCCTAGGCTTGTCTGCTTCCAACAGAAAAGAATGGATTGGGTGTCTGTCTCAAAAGTGAATTGCCTTAGGCAAGAGGGCTAGAAGAAATGGTCAGAAGTAACAGGGAGTAAAATGTAACTCAATGCAAAGAAAAATTTCCTAAAAACTAGAGCTGTCCCAGAGTGGAGTGGGCTGCCTTAGAAAATGTCCCCCAGAACCACAAAGCTGCAAAGTTCTTTCCACACCATGGTCTTCTCCCTTTGTTCCTCTCCTATTTCACCTTTCTTCTTGACCCTTTATTTCTCATCATTTTGGGACCTTAGAATAGTTTACCTTTACTTCGTCACCTGCCTTTACCTTCCTTACCCCTTAATACTCACTACTTCCAAAAAGGTCTTCCCTTTGTTATTTATAACCTTTAGATCTGAAGTGAATTCCTCGTATTTAAAATAGAAAGATCTGGATTGGAATACTGATGTCATTACTTACTACCTATGAAACCTCTGACAACTTTTTTTAGTCTCTCAAAGTCCTGAATTTCCTCATCTATAAAATGGAGTAGGACTAGATGATTTCTGATTTCCTTTTCAACTCTGATATTCTGTGAGACAATGATCCTGTGATTCTGTGTCAAACCCCAACTGTCCTAAGTTTAGAGCAAGAATGAGAGGAAAACACACATCGAGTCCCTCAAATTCTCCTGGTAATCAGAATGCAAATGGAATTAATCTCCCTTTCCTGACCTGCCCACACATATACACATACACAAACTCCCTCAGCACCACTAATGAGAAAGAGCAAATGCTAAGCCCCCTGAATGTGCCTTCCATGAAGTCCTCCCATTGCCTAACTCAGTAGAGGGAACATGGTGCCCTGGTACCTTCCTCGTTACAGAGAAGAAAGAATAAATTGGTTCCTTTTCTCATGTCTTTGCTAAGTGGGATGTTAGAGAAATTCCTGGATATCTTGAATGGAATAGAGAAAGAGCTTGTAGCCTTCATTACTTTAATCTCTGAAACCATCTCTGGCCTGAAAACTCAAATTGAGGAAACCAAGATCTGTAGCTGCCAACTACATAGATAAGCATAACCAGCAAAAGTCAACCTTATTTGTCAAATATCTCCCTCAACATCTTTCCTTTATCAGCAAAGGGAAGCTCCCTTGGTCAGCAATAATCAGCTAAAACTAGAACAGCTTTACACATGGCTTGGTGGGCTGATTTCTTTAGCTTCTTTTGAGGGCTATTGGTTTTTTTCTGCGGCAAAGTGCCAACACAGTCAGGGGAAAGGATTTGACTACTACTGGAGTAGCTCCCTGCTCTTGCTCTCCCTGCATCAATCTGAAAGCTGAATTTTTTTTTACCTTTTGGGAGAATTCCTGCTTGCATCCATCATTTTCCACTGTTCCCAACTCCGTTACCTTAGCACATTCTTCTGTTTGCCGGCATTCTCTTTTTTCTCTTCTCATATCCTTCCCTGTCTTCTTTACTCCATTTCCCATTATGTCCCAATTCCACTTTCCTTAGCCCCCTGCTAATGTCCTCCACTTTACCTCTTCACCAAAAACCATTCTCATAATCAGATTCCTTTATGGCCCCAACCTCTTTCTAAATCTTTCTGCCTAAATTCTAAACCCCTTAACATTGATCCTCTTCCCCCAAGATTATGCCCCCCAACTACACCCTATCCTTTGCCAACTACAGAATCGACCTGTCCCCTTCAATCCAACTATCTCTCAATCCCATTAAATCACTGATGACTACTGTTTCGCCTTCCATTCTCCTCGTCTCAACTTAATCTAACACTAATAGCTGCATTTCTTTCAAGCACTAACATCTTTTTTCTTCACCCCAAATTCCCTTGAGACACTCCTACCTACTTCAACCACCAAACACCCATCTTTCCCCCTTCACTTCAAATTTCTCCTGGGTCTCCAGCTTCCCCTCGCTAAGCTCCCCGTTTTCTTCAATGCTCCCCCCATTTTTTCCCTTGACTCTCCTTCCTCATACTGTCCCCCTCCCCGGTGGCCCTGGTCCCATCTTCTCCACTCACTCAGGTCTCCTGCCTAGGACGCCCTTGCCGAGGGCGGCAGGGGGTTTGTGGGGGAGGAGGGTTCCAGCAGCAGCGCAACAAGGGGGACGCTCCTTCTCTTTATCGGCAGCAGCTCCGGAGACCGCGGTATGCTGGTGGGGTGTTTGGGGTGTTAAAGCTCTGCTGGGGCCCGGCTGGGGCTGTGTTGCGAGCTGTCCGTGGTGCTGAGTTGGCTGCTGCTGCGGCGGCGGTGGTGGTTGCTGCGGCGGCGCAGCCACTGCCAGTGGTGGCAGTGGGGCGATGGTAGAGAGCTGTCCCTGGTTCTGGGGAGGATCTGGGGAACTGGCCGTAGCAGAAGCCTGGGAAGCCTGGAGTGGGGCTTGCGACTGGGGGACCAGCCCAGGCGGAGGATGGTTTTGCAGAAGCTGCTGCTGTTCCCACAGGCTGCGGTTCTCAGCGCTCAACTCGTCCAGCCGCTTTTCCAGTTCGTCTATGCGCTGGCGCTGGGTGTGGATGAGGCTTTGCTGGTTCTGTACGATGGCCGTGAGCTCTTTCAGATAGAGGACAGCACGCACCGGGTTCTCCAACAGGCTCTCCATGCCGGCCCACCACCGCCTGCGCCCAGCCTGCGCCTCAGTGGCGGTGGAGAGCGAAGGAGTGCGGGGAGCGGAGGAGCCCGGGTAGAATGCGCCCCTCCCCTCCCTGTCCTTCCTCCCTCCCCATCACTGCCGCGTCATGGACACACACGCGCGCGCGCGCGCGCACACACACACACACACACACACACACACACACACACACACACACGCATCCAAAGGGGCGGGGCTCCGGCCCCAAATCCACCCACCTCTCTGAGGAGGATAGGCTTTCTGGAGGGCAAAGCTGGAAAGGAAAAGGAAGGAAGAGACAGGAGAGAAACCCAGAGAATTAATAGAGGAACAAATGATCTAAAGATAAGACGACAGGCTCGTATAGACCTAAGGAGAGAAAAAGAAGGAAACGAAGTAAACAAAAGAAAGAAAAAGAGGTTTGGAGAAAGTAATGAGGGACTGAAAGAGGAAAAGGAGGAGGTGAATGGAGAGGAAAGAAGGGAAAAGGGGTAAGGACCGAAGAGGGAGGACAATTAAAAGAAGATAGAATGGAACAGAAAAGATGGAGTAAGTGAAAGAAGGAGAATGGTATAAAACGACAGGGGGAAGGAGAGAAGGACCATATTGTAACCCCATCCGTTCCCCGGTGTGAAGGTTGACTTTTTGTAAACCATCACAGACATCTTAAGTGCCTCCAGGAAAAAAGATCCAATTCATTGGCCTGGTTAGCTGCTTCACTGATTAACAACCCATACCTGTGGGGACTTCTTGCTGATACCTATCTTAATTTATCTCTTTTCTACACACACACACACACACACACACACACACACACACTCCCCACTGTGATTTGAATGAATGTCCCCTTCTGCTAAGGCTAAACTTCCTCTATATCCTTCCTAAGAACTGAAGAAGTTATATTAAACTTCCCCTCAAATCTTTTCTTCTTTAACTTTGATAATGTTCTTTTCAGAACTCAACTTCAAATACTCATCTTCTTTCCTCAAGACTCTGTAGACATTTTATAACTCAAGAAAAGGAACAAATAATAGGATTAAGGAAAACCTTGAAGCCAATATCCATCCAAAAGTTATACATGCCTGTCCCATGAAGGGAAGTGTTACCTCTGTCCAATTTTGCATGACAAAACATAAACTCTAATATTCTTAGAATGCTAGAACTAGAAGGCATCTTAGAAGATCACCTAGTTAGTTCAACTTTTTAATTTTAATTTTATGGATGAGAGATGGGTGAACATCTTGTCCAAGGCCACATAACCAGTCAGTAATAGAACCAAGACTAGTACCTAGATCCCCTGATTCTCAATTTAGTTCTCTTATCACTCTTTGACTAAGAGTTCTCCACTCTCCCCTCCCCCCATTATTCTATGGTTCTTTTAAAATATATATATATGTATATATATATATTATTTAGTATTTTGTTTTTCCCCAGTTACACGTAAAAACAATTTTTAACATTCATTTTTAAAACTCTGAGTTACAAGTTCTCTCCTTTCCTCCCTCCCTACATTCAGATGGCAAACAATTCAATATAGGTTTTATATATGTGTGTATACACACATACATTTGATGTAATCATGCAAAACATATCCATAATGGTCGTGTTTGAAAGAAAACATAGACCAAAAAAAAAAAACCTCAAGAAAAATAACGTGTTGTGTTTTTTTTAAAGTATGCTTCAATCTGTATTCAGACACCATCAGTTCTTACCCTGGGAATGGATAGTATTTTTCATCATAAGTCCTTCAGAGTGGTCTTGGATCATTGTATTACCGAGAAGATGTCATTCACAGTTGATCGTTTTACCATATTGCTTGGTTTTTCTGAGAGCATCCTGCTCATCATTTCTTATAGTACAATAGTATTCCATCATAATCACATGTTACAACTTGTTTACTCATTTCCTAACTGATGGGCTTCCCCTCAACTTTTAATTCTTTACCCCCAGAAAAGAGCTGCTATAAATATTTTTGTACATATAGATCCTTTTCCTTTTTGTTTTTTCTCTCTTTTGGGATACAGATCTTAGTATTACTTAGGTCAAAGTATATGCACAGTTTCATAACCCTTCAGGCATAGTTCCAAATTGCTCTACAGTATGGTTGAATCAGTTCACAACTCTACCAACAGTGCATTAAGGTCTCACTTTTCCCACATCCCCTCTGTTTGTCATTTACTTTTTTCTATCTTATTATTAACCAGCCTAATAGATGTGAAGTAGTGATTAAGAGTCTTTTAAGGGTGGAGATAATGTCCTTTACTTGGAATCATAGAATATTTTATCTTGAAGGGAACATAGAGAAATCTAGTGCAACCTTCTCCTTTCACAGTCAAGGAAAATGAGACTTCTTTCTGGAAGTAAAGGCATAGCACAGCGTTGGGCCTATACTTGATCAAGCTGTGATTTCATAAGCCTGAGGAAACCCCAGTGTGTGAATTCTCTCCACTAAATGTGATCCAACTATTACTTAGTAGATAAAGTCCATGGAGTTGCTTGAGGCACTGAGAGGTTAAATGAATTGTCCAAAGTGTCAAAAGTAAGATATCATCCCAGGTTTTCTGTAGCTTCCAGTCCAGGACTTTATTCATTATCAAGTGTCTTTCCTTCACAAATTTAAATTCAACAAGAATTTAAATACTTGCTAAGTAAAGATGTGTCTAGAACATGCTAGAACATTTCCAGAAGACCATCAAAGTATTTTTTTTTCCTACTGGACACTAGATATTCATTCATTCAACCTCTGATAAAATCCTTCTCCAAGGCCTTATTGTGGTATTCTTCAACACTGTAGTAGTAGAGTACTTGAAATCTTACCATAACCCCAAGGACAGTTAATGTTCTCAGTTTGGGTGTACCTACCCTGAGGCTGAGTTGTCTTGTTTGGTGAGAATATGCTAACTCATCTAGCCTAAGTCATATCTAGCTGATCTGAAAACAAGATCATGCTTCACATCCCTTCCAGCTGTCTACCCAGACCATATTATAATCTGTGCTACTACTGCTCTGAATTCCATCTCCTATTTTGGGAAAAAGCAATCAAGTTGATATTGACATTACTTTGAGAAAGGTATCAGCTCCTTTCTCTGATATGGAAAAACTTTATTTTTTATCATATTATTTGAATCTAGCTTGGTATGCCTAGATATTGCTTAAACCAGGATGTACAGGATGTGTAGGTAATACTGAGCCCAGAGACCCTGCAGAGGATCTAGAGAGTGTTTCAAGGAATACTTGGAGGCCACCCAGGTCTTGTGTTGGAACTTTACCCAAAAGCTTGTGTTTGGGGTTTGCCCAAATTTTATTGAATGTTGAGACTTACCTGATGATATACATTTCAAGCAACCAAAGTGCCTTATCTGGAAACTGCCCCTTTTTGGAAACTGCCTACTGTAGGCCACTCAGTTGTTTGCCATTTCACCTTTCTTTGAATTTTATATAATGTAAAACTCACAAAGATTGAGGGGGAGCTGGTCACAAATTTCTCAGCTCTCCACTCTTCCAAAAGACAATAAATTTTTTTTCTTAAAAAAAAGCCTTTAAAAAGTTTTGGATTTGTCCTTGACTGAAGAAATGAAATGAAACATGTACTGGGCTAAGTGCCCAGAACACAAATACAAAAACAAGACAGTTTCTTCCATTAAGAATGTCATCATCTGACCAACCTTGATAAACTGGACTATCCTCAACAATGCACAGCTAAAGACGACTCTACAAGCCTCAAGAAGGAAGGAGATACCTAAACTCAGAGAAAGATATAGAAAGACTATAGTTTAA